>CM076583.1:386173511-386823511 GCA_034641835.2 Pinus albicaulis
AATCAATAACAACTCTCACAATTATGAAAATATGGTAACCTTGATAACTTTATGTCAATTTGTTTTCCAACTATGAAATCAGTCATGATTTATATTCAATAATTAATCAAATAATTTGATTTCATATCTTATTCCTTACTATCAATACATACACAACAACAAGCTATGAAAACCATACATTTCTCAAAATGTGACGAATATTGTTAAATTTACATAAGATTTAGACTATCACAAGGGAATTTCTAGCCTAAAGTTAGACCCCCCCCTTTTTTTAAGGATAATTACCACCCTCTCAAATTATTACAACATTTTGTAGGACTAATAAATACTCAAACAACTATACATCCCAACAAAAAAAATCCTAAATCCAACAATCTCTTCCATTCCACATACAATACACTCATCTTAGGCTTCTAAATCATGCAAGAATTACAATTCATCAAAATGTGATCTCACTCTCCTTCAATTTCTCCCTCAAAAAATATCACAAGCACATATTCTTGTAAAACAAGAACCCAACTAAGCTTTTCATTAATCACATGCTTCTTATTTTTTTTCTTTAATTTCAAATAAAACAATTTCTCACCACATAAAATATTTACCTTCTAAACATGTTATTCTCTTCACAGTTTATAAAAAAATTGAATTTTGACACAATAGCCAAACTAGCAATAGCTTAGAGCAATACATGAGTTCAATCCTCATAATTTCTCTAATTAATTTGGTTAAATAGAATGCAACCAATATTAAAATGATAAATTCATTAAAGAGACTATTATGGCTTTCCTAGACCTAATTTGTCTTAAGCCAATAGAAAAGTTATTTCATCAACTTATCACAATAATCTTTTTCTACATTTCAAGAATTTGAAAGTCATTTTAATTCTACCTAAATTCAATACATACAAAAGGATTACAATACTAGAGGATATATATCTAGTTCACACTTCCATATATCAAAATCAATTATTCCAAACATTCTAAACCACCTAATGCTGTTTAGTATACCAATCTTAGTATCTTCATTAATGGATTTAAAGCTCAAGCAAATTTGGGTTACAAATATCTATCCATTTAACTTTAATTGCATATAATCATTCCTTAATCATGAATATCAGATTCCATCAAAATATTCTAACTAGGAGAATTACTTAGCTCATAGATATATTTTACTTTGGATTCCACACCCATACCTTACCTCATTAATTATCTCATCGATATATACTAGTATGGATTCCACACCCATACATTTTCTCATAGATATATGCTAGTATGGTTTCCACACCCATACATTAGATCATAGATATATGTTAGTATGGATTCCACACCCATACATTTTCTCAAAGATATATGCTAGTATGGAATCCACACCCATGCATTAGCTTAAGGAAAACATAACATTCAAGTGTTCCTTAAAATGGCTTCCACAACCCATCATGCACCAATCATTTAAGCCTCTTGTTTATTAGGAAGTTCATACCTCAACCTAGTATTTGAGTTATTTGATGCCTAATGTCAACCCAAATACACAAAATCATGTCAAAGAAATCAGAGAAATTTCATTCCTACTCATTAAGAATGTATCCCAAATCATATTTTAACACATCTAATTAATACACATACATCACTCTTGAATTTACATTCACAGTTAAAAGTGACATCTTTCTATTCCCAAATCATATTTTAACACATCTAATTAATACACATACATTACTCTTGAATTTACATTCACAGTTAAAAGTGACATCTTTCAAGGTAGCTTTTAGTTAAGTTTCCTTTAGTGTAGGTATGAAAAGATTCAAAATTATCATGATGAACTCAATCATCACGTTAACGGAATCTCAGCCTTACACTTGTTACTCATTCCCAAAGCATACACACCAAGTTCATCACACTATAGTCCATATTAAGCTAATATTCTTCTTGGTAGATACGATTTCAGCTAGTAAAGATGGCTACTAATCCCATATCACATTGAAAATGATGCACTAAAAATATATGAAACCATGCATTCACTCCACCTATCTCACTCATTAATTGAAAATCAAGTCAGTCACATACTTGGGTTTAATCCCAAATTTCTCAAGCAGGTCCTTTCCCAACATGTCTTTAAGCATTTTAACATATTGTTAATAATGTGTCAAATATAAAGGAATATAAGGGAATTTTTTTTTTTCCATGAGTCACTAAATGACATAATGATAATAATATCCTCTATGCAAACAATATGCTTCCAAGTCAAGATATACAACAACTCAACATGCATGCAAAATCAACATTCATACATCATCAACCTACAAGTAAGCATGTTGGCCCATTAGGCCCTAGCATTGTAACTCGCTCTGATACCATATGTAAGGTCCCACCTTACCCACCATCAGTAAGATAGAGAAATAGATGTCACATAATCACTAATACTCATTTGCACAAAATCCTAAAGAATTAGTCACTGTAGAATTGTTTCAAAAAACAAGCCCTTTTTTTTTGGAAAGCTTTAGATAATACAAGAAACAACTGTCTTATTCACACTTTATCAAATTAATAAATTCATTTTCACATTCATACCAAAAACTTGCAAACATAGGAAGCTACACCCATTAAATAGTTTATTTATAATTTATAGTAACATAAAAAAAACAGTAACTAAAATTTTACAATAACAATTTATAGGCACAAAAGCTACAGCCATTCAAGACTTTTGACAAGCACTTTGCAGACATGCACTCTACACTCATTGAGCCCTTATGACAAACACTTTGCAAGCATGAAATTAAAAGTCATTGAGGTATTTTGTCAAACACTTAGAAACAATGAATTTAAGATTATTCCTCAACATATTTATCTCATAAAATTCAGAATTGAAACTTTGAATATTTCCATCTTAAAACAGGGACTAAATAATCCTAGTCTTTCATCAAAGACTCAAAAACAGGCGCACATAACTCACAACAACAATCTGCCAAATCGCCCAGATTTCTGATCTGGGTTCTAAACAGTACTTTTTTGGAATGAAATCAGGGGTTACATGTCCATTAGGCACGGATACCCCCTGATGCTGGGCTGAATCGAATTAAAAATGCCCAGGAATGCGTTTCTTGAAAACAACAAAATTTATAGCCTAAATGTTTCATTTATGACTTTTGTCAAACATATGGAATGAAAACTTACAACTACACCTATACATGAGGAAAAACAACCCAGAGTTATGCTACTAATATATGCTCATTGAAATCACACATTTCTAAATCCACCATATGAGTTCTTGAAACATTTTATCACCCACAAGCTAATACATTTTACATGATTGACAAGCTTTTTGCACCAATTGCTACAACTTAACAAACACATGGCAACCCTGAATGCTACAGCCATTAGGGCTTTCTGTCAAAATTCTGATAGTACTATTACATCAGCTTGAATAACAAAACACTGAAGAATATGAAACATAAGCCATAACTGAAATTTATCTCCAACTTACCTCAAGCATTTGATCTTCCAAACTATATTTTAGTTGCCATTATTTTTGCATTTTATTTTAAGGGTTGATTCTGTAATTCCTCCAAGCATATTTTGGGTACATGTCCATTTTCTTACTTCTGATGTAAGCTGCAAGTTAGCACTTATTCGTACATAAATAAATTGATAACATTAATCATTCACAGATTTTGTCAAACACTTTGCAAACTATCCTAAAACCATTTATAAAACATGCATCTATTAATTACTTGAAACAAAACCATAAATCGTGAAATACTTACCCAAGTCCTTTGGAATTTATTTATTTAAATTACCTTCAACAATATTTGGCTTTCCTTTCTCAAATGCTACAATACCAAGATTAGTACCATAAACTATACCAATAATAACCCCAATATTGAGATCTAAACATCCATACATATAGATCGATCTAGTCTCCATTTTTAACTAATCAATAATATTTTAGATAACATAAGCCTAAACCAAAATTAGATGGTTACAACAATTTAAATGTCTACTTTTTATTTTATGCTAAAGCTATACTATAATTTTAGGACAATGGAAATTATACCTGAAGAGATATTCAGCTCCAATCATTGAGAATATGACCCACCTTTGATCCCTTAACCAACTCATTTGAACCATCCGGTTTTCGACCCAACCATATCCAGGGAGAACTCCTCCCCCTGGAACCCCCGAGCTGTAAAAGCTCACAAATAGTACCAAAATACAACAGTAGAGAGAGAGATGCAAGGAAAACTAAGGAAGATAGTTTTCACTTCCTCTAAATACCACTCATGTTCAACCTCAATAGATGCTTAGTAGATTAGTAAGAAATTCAGATTTGTTTTGGAAGTAATTGGATACTCTCCATATCTCTCCCTCTCACAATATTCCTAAAGTCTCTTCCACTCTTGGCATTACCCCCTCCCTCCTAAATGAGAATACATGAGACTCATATATAGGAGGAGCAACAAATTCTTGTCATAAAGGAGTAATATGCATGCATTGTATTCCTTTTAGAGGAGTGTAACTTATTCCATTAAGGAGAGGTATGCATGCCTTATTTAAGGAGAGTGTAACATATGCATTAAAGTGAGTGTAAGAGGAATATTTTATGACACATATTTAATGAGTGTAAGAATATTTTATGACATATAGTTAATGAGTGTAAGAGGAATATGCCATTCCTTGATGATTGCATAAAAGAGAGTGTAATGTATAATTAAAATAGAGAGGGAGAGAGATTTACATAGAGCCATGAGAATCATCAAAGAGAGAGGTGTGAAGTGATTGAGGAGATATAATTCCCTTTTAATAATAATATCATAGTCTCATAAAAGATAATAATAATATTAATAATATTAATAATATTGAGGATTAAGTTGAGATTGAACTATTACGATTGATTAATCATAAGTTAAGTGATTTTCCTTCAACTATACTTGTTTACCCATTGATTGGAGGTGATTTACTATTTTTGGAAAGTCATACTTGAAATCGTAGACATGAATTTCTATTTTTAGAAAGTCACAGGAATGAGGTTATTAAGGAAATTCATCTATGAGTTGCCCATGAGTGGTATTTTTCTTCCGGATAATAGGGATTCCGCACCCCTATTGTATGCATCTTTGTGCCTTAGTAGATTGAGGAATCTGCGCCCTGATCTACTCTAAAGATCCAAGATTCCACACCTTGATCTTTTTAAATATTCAGGACTCCACACCCCAAACATTCCATTATAGATTCAAGACTGCGCGTCTTTATATTTCATGGATTTAGGACTCCGTGTCCTAATCCTTTTATCATATATCCAAGACTCCACGTCTTTATATTTCATGGATATAGGACTCCGCGCCCTAATTTCCATGGCTTCTCATCTATTCTGCTTTGAAACTCCGCGTTTCACCTTAAGGTACTGATTGTGAGCTCATACCCATCTGATGGTTCGTTGGTAAGGTATTCTTCCAAGACGTGCACACATCACAATCTCATAGATCAAATATATCAAATGAATTTCATAATTAACTTATTCAAATTTTACCAAATATTGTGCATGACTTCCACAATCATTTTGGTTTTGGAGAAATGACTTCCGCAGTCATTTATAAGTTGAGCATCCCCATTGGTAATGACCAAGTCCCCTGCCACATCATGCTTAGTACGATATTACACACATATAATCATACAAATCATGTATCATCAATAAATCATAATTAACCATATGTTCCACGTAACCATGATCATCCATGGATCTGTGTCTCAATTCTGAATCACCATTCATGTCATACACCTATGTCCAAAATAGGATACCAAAAGAGAAAACGTCGGTAATATGCTCTTAACCAAAGTAAATTGTTGTGTACGCAACCATATATATTATCATAAGCACACAACAACAAAGTTACCTAAACTAGGTCATAGCATATAAGCATGTACATAAGTCTTTCACACATAATATTATATCATTATATCAAAATCACCATCTTTAAGTGTCATCAAAGTTATCTCACTAAGAAGGGACACTACATACTCCCCCCCTTGGGCTAAAATTGGCCCGAAGTTTTTCCTACGGTCATAAGATACTTAGTTCTTTTAGATTCTCCTATCAATAAGTTGTTAACCTTATGTATATGTATTTGATATATTTTTTTTCTTCATGTGAATCCATAGTTTAATGTTTTCTAAATTGGAAGCAACTCCATGAAAACTAAACACACCATTCTTAATCAAGTAAAAAATATATCCATGCCATATTAGACATGTTTTGATATAAATTACCAAATATTTTTATCAAAACCAACCATACAATTTATAGTACCTTATAAAATAATATTGTACGTAATTGATACGATATCTACTTAATTTATCTATAATAATTTGATATTCTACATGTTTTTCTTTCTCATAGTCTATATGAATCCTACATGTGTCATCTTAAAAGTTCTATAGTATGTTGAGCTTGCCAAGCTATAAATAGAACACACATTGGTTGTATACACAACAATGATGGTCCATCCCATATCACAATCAAATTGGCATACAATAAGAATAAAATAATCCACATACAATTTCGAGTGAAATTATGCAACAAAACATGATGTTATATATAAAACCCACTCTTACAAAACAAAACATGACGTTATATATAAACCACACTCTTACATCCCACTTGATTTATGTCTTCTCAATCCAATTTTCCTCTTTTCATTCCAGAAGACATCCTTGCAATCGAAATATTTAAGATTTATCTTTAGTTTTTACTAAACGTTTACTCTTTAGGCAAAAATACAATTTGAGGTTTAAGGCACCATTTTTGTTTTTGTTTTTGTTTTTGTTGTTGTTGTTTTTCTTTTTTTAACTAACAACCTAAGGTTAAATACAGTCCTCATTGACCCACTTATGTATTATAGATCATTCCTTTACTTTGCATAATCTTCATTATTATTCACTTCTGTAACTTGACAATCAATTATGAAATGACTTAGTTAGAAGATCTTCATTTTGAGAGTAGATTAATGATATATATTTTTAAAGTGTCTTGTAATCAATAACAACTCTCACAATTATGAAAATATGGTAACCTTGATAGCTTTATGTCAATTTGTTTTCCAACTATGAAATCAGTCATGATTTATATTCAGTAATTAATCAAATAATTTGATTTCATATCTTATTCCTTACTATCAATACATACACAACAGCAAGCTATGAAAACCATACATTTCTCAAAATGTGATGAATATTGTTAAATTTACATAATATTTAGACTATCACAAGGGAATTTCTAGCCTAAAGTTAGACCCCCCCTTTCTTTTAAGGATAATTACCACCCTCTCAAATTATTACAACATTTTGTAGGACTAATAAATACTCAAACAACTATACATCCCAACAAAAAAATTCCTAAATCCAACAATCCCTTCCATTCCACATACAATACACTCATCTTAGGCTTCTAAATCATGCAAGAATTACAATTCATCAAAATGTGATCTCACTCTCCTTCAATTTCTCCCTCAAAAAATATCACAAGAACATATTCTTGTAAAACAAGAACCCAACTAAGCTTTTCATTAATCACATTCTTCTTCTTTTTTTTTCTTTAATTTCAAATAAAACAAGTTCTCACCACATAAAATATTTACCTTCTAAACATGTTATTCTCTTCACAGTTTATAAACAATTTTAATTTTGACACAATAGCCAAACTAGCAATAGCTTAGAGCAATACATGAGTTCAATCCTCATAATTCTCTAATTAATTTGGTTAAATAGAATGCAACCAATATTCAAATGATAAAATCATTAAAGAGACTATTATGGCTTTCCTAGACCTAATTTGTCGTAAGCCAATAGAAAAGTTATTTCATCAACTTATCACAATAATCTTTTTCTACATTTCAAGAATTTGAAAGTCATTTTAATTCTACCTAAATTCAATACATACAAAAGGATTACAATACTAGAGGATATATATCCAGTTCACACTTCCATATATCAAAATCAATTATTCCAAACATTCTAAACCACCTAATGGTGTTTAGTATACCAATCTTAGTATGTTCATTAATGGATTTAAAGCTCAAGAAAATTTGGGTTACAAATCTCTATCCATTTAACTTTAATTACACATAATCATTCCTTAATCATCAATATCAGATTCCATCAAAATATTCTAACTAGAAGAATTACTTAGCTCATAGATATATTTTACTTTGGATTCCACACCCATACTTTACCTCATTAATTATCTCATAGATATATACTAGTATGGATTCCACACCCATACATTTTCTCATAGATATACACTAGTATGGTTTCCACACCGATACATTAGATCATAGATATATCTTAGTATGGATTCCACACCCATACATTTTCTCAAAGATATATGCTAGTATGGATTCCACACCCATACATTAGCTTAAGGAAAACATAACATTCAAGTGTTCCTTAAAATGGCTTCCACGGCCCATCATGCACCAATCATTTAAGCCTCTTGTTTATTAGGAAGTTCATACCTCAACCTAGTATTTGAGTTATTTGATGCCTAATGTCAACCCAAATACACAAAATCATGTCAAAGAAATCAGAGAAATTTCATTCTTACTCATTAAGAATGTATCCCAAATCATATTTTAACACATCTAATTAATACACATACATTACTCTTGAATTTACATTCACAGTTAAAAGTGGCATCTTTCTATTCCCAAATCATATTTTAACACATCTAATTAATACATATACATTACTCTTGAATTTACATTCACAGTTAAAAGTGACATCTTTCAAGGTAGCTTTTAGTTAAGTTTCCTTTAGTGTAGGTATGAAAAGATTCAAAATTATCATGATGAACTCAATCATCACGTTAACAGAATCTCAGCCTTACACTTGTTACTCATTCCCAAAGCATACACACCAAGGGCATCACACTATAGTCCAAATTAAGCTAATATTCTTCTTGGTAGATACGATTTCAGCTAGTAAAGATGGCTACTAATCCCATATCACATTGAAAATGATGTGCTAAAAATATATGAAACCATGCATTCACTCCACCTATCTCACTCATTGATTGAAAATCAAGTCATTCACATACTTGGGTTTAACCCCAAATTTCTCAAGCAGGTCCTTTCCCAACATGTATTTAAGCATTTTAACATATTGTTAATAATGTGTCAAATATAGAGGAATATAAGGGATTTTTTTTTTTTTCCATGAGTCACTAAATGACATAATGATAATAATATCCTCTATGCAAACAATATGCTTCCAAGTCAAGATATACAGCAACTCAACATGCATGCAAAATCAACATTCATACATCATCAACCTACAAGTAAGCATGTTGGCCCATTAGGCCCTAGCATTGTAACTCGCTCTGATACCATATGTAAGGTCCCACCTTACCCACCATCAGTAAGATAGAGAAGTAGATGTCACATAATCACTAATACTCATTTGCACAAAATCCTAAAGAATTAGTCACTGTAAAATTGTTTCCAACAAAAGGCCCTTTTTATTTTGAAAGCTTTAAATAATACAAGAAACAACTGTCTTAGTCACACTTCAGCAAATTATTAAATTCATTTTCACATTCATACCAAAAACTTGTAGACATAGGAAGCTACACCCATTAAATAGTTTATTTATAATTTATAGTAACATAAAAACAACAGTAACTAAGAATTTTACACTAACAATTTATAGGCACAAAAGCTACATCCATTCAAGACTTTTGACAAACACTTTGCAGACATGCACTCTAGACTCATTGAGCCCTTATGACAAACACTTTACAAGCATGCAATTAAAAGTCATCGAGGCATTTTATCAAACACTTAGCAACAATGAATTTAAGATTATTCTTCAACATATTTATCTCATAAAATTCAGAATTGAAACTTTAAATATTTCCATCTTAAAACACGGACTAGATAATCTTAGTCTTTCATCAAATACTCAAAAACAGGCGCACATAACTCACAGCAGCAATTTGCCAAATCGCCCAGATTTCTGATCTGGGTTTTGAAAAGTATGTTTTTGGAATGAAATCAGGGGTTACAGGTCCATTTGGCATGGATACCCCCTGATGTTGGGCTGAATCGAATTAAAAATGCCCAGAAATGTGTTTCTTTAAAACAACAAAATTTATAGCCTAAATGTTTCATTTATGACTTTTGTCAAACATATGGAATTAAAACTTACAACTACACCTCTACATGAGGAAAAAAAACCCAGAGTTATGCTACTAATATATGCTCATTGAAATCACACATTTCTAAATCCACCATATGAGTTCTTGAAACATTTTACCACCCACAAGCTAATTCATTTGACATGATTGACAAGATTTTTGCACCAATTGCTACAATTTAACAAACATATGGCAACCCTGAATGCTACAGCCATTAAGGCTTTCTGTCAAAATTCTCATAGTACTATTACAACAACTTGAATAACAAAACATTGAATTATTGATAAGAATATGAAACATAAGCCATAACTAAAATTTATCTCCAACTTACCTCAAGAATTTGATCTTCCAAACCATATTTTAGTTGCCATTATTTTTGCATTTTCTTTCAAGGGTTGATTTTGTAATTCCTCCAGGTATGTTTTGGGTACATGTCCATTTTCTTACTTTTGATGTAAGTTGCAAGTTAGCACTTAATCATGCATAAATAACATTACTCATTCAAGGAGTTTGTCAAACACTTTGCAAACTATCCTAAAACCATTTCTAAAACATGCATCTAATTACTTGAAACAAAACCATAAACCATGAAATACTTACCCACGTCCTCTGGAATTTATTTGTTGCAATTACCTTCAACAATATTTGGCTTTCCTTTCTCAAATGCTACAATACCAAGATTAGTAACATAAACTACAACAATAATAACTTCAATATTGAGATCTAAACATCCATACATATAGATTAATCTAGTCTTCATTTTTAACTAATCAATAACATTATAGATAACATAAGCCTAAACCAAAGTTAGATGCTTACAACAATTTAAATGTCTACATTTTATTTTATGCTAAAGCTATACTATAATTTTAGGACAATGGAAATTATACCTAAAGAGATATTCAGCTCCAATCGTTGAGAATATGATCCACCTTCGATCCCTTAACCAACTCATTTGAACCATCCGGTTTTCCACCCAACCATATCCAGGGAAAACTCCTCCCCCTGGAACCCCCGAGCTGTAAAAGCTCACAAATAGTACCCAAAATACAACAATAGAGAGAGAGATGCAAGGAAAACTAAAGAAGGTAGTTTTCACTTCCTCTAAATACCACTCATGTTCAACCTCAATAGATACTTAGTAGAGTAGTAAGAAATTCAGATTTTTGTTTTGGAAGTAATTGGATACTCTCCATATCTTTCCCTCTCACAATATTCCTCAAGTCTCTTCCACTCTTGGCATTACCTCCCCTCCCCCCAAATGAGAATACATGAGACTCATATATAGGAGGAGCAAAAAATTCATGTCATAAAGTAGGAGTAATATGCATGCATTGTATTCCTTTTAGAGGAGTGTAACTTATGCCATTAAGGAGAGGTATGCATGCCTTATTTAAGGAGAGTGTAACATATGCATTAAAGTGAGTGCAAGAGGAATATTTTATGACATATATTTAATGAGTGTAAGAGGAATATTTTATGACATATATTTAATGAGTGTAAGAGGAATATGCCATTCCTTGATGAGTGCATAAAAGAGAGTGTAATGTAATATTTAAAATAGAGAGATTTACATAGAGCCATGAGAGTCATGAAGGAGAGAGGTGTGAAGTGATTGAGGAGATATAATTCCCTTTTAATAATAATATCATAGTCTCATAAAAGATAATAATAATATTAATAATATTAATAATATTGAGGATTAAGTCGAGATTGAACTATTACAATTGATTAATCATAATTTAAGTGATTTTACTTCAAGTATACTTGTTTACCCATTGATTGGAGGTGATTTACTATTTTTGGAAAGTCATACTTGAAATGGTAGACATGACTTTCTATTTTTAGAAAGTCACTCCAAAATTGTTAGGAATTAGATTATTAAGGAAATTCATCTACGAGTTCCCCATGAGTGGTATTTTTCTTTCGGATAATAGGGAATTTCGCACCCCTATTGTATGCATCTTTGTGCCTTAGTAGATTGAGGACTTCGCGCCCTGATCTACTCTAAAGATCCAAGATTCCACACCTTGATCTTTTTTTTTAAATATTCAGGACTCCGCGCCCCAAAAATTTCATTATAGATTCAAGACTCCGCATCTTTATATTTCATGGATTTAGGACTCCGCGTCCTAATCCTTTTATCATATATCCAAGACTCCACGTCTTTATATTTCATGGATTTAGGACTCCGCGCCCTAATTTCCATGGCTTCTCATCTATTCTGCTTTGAAACTCCGTGTTTCACCTTAAGGTACTGATTGTGAGCTCATACCCATCTGATGGTTCGTTGGTAAGGTCTTCTTCCAAGACCTGCACACATCACAATCTCATAGATCTAATAAATCAAATGAATTTCATAATTAACTTATTCAAATTTTACCAAATATTGTGCATGAATTCCACAATCATTTTGGTTTTGGAGAAATGACTTTTGCAGTCATTTAGAAGTTGATCATCCCCATTGGTAATGACCAAGTCCCCTGCCACATCATGCTTAGTACGATATTACACACATATAATCATACAAATCATGTATCATCAATAAATCATAATTAACCATATGTTCCACGTAACCATGATCATCCATGGATCTGTGTCTCAATTTTGAATCACCATTCATGTCATACACCTATGTCCAAAATAGGATACCAAAAGAGAAAACATCGCTAATATGCTCTTAACCAAAATAAATTCTTGTGTACGCAACCATAGATATTATCATAAGCACACAAAAACCAAGTTACCTAAACCAGGTCATAGCATATAAGCATGTACATAAGTCGGTTACACATAATATTATATCATTATATCAAAATCACCGTCTTTAAGTGTCATCAAAGCTATCTCACTAAGAAGGGACACTACACTTCATCACTAGTCTATTACAGAGAGGGGAACAAGCTTGTTTGGAAGGTATCTGGATCATGGATGAGAGCATGGATATGATCATAAGGAGGCAATGTCCAGAGGCATTGTTAAGAGGAAGTAAAATATTCCAGTGGGAAGGTAGATATAAGAAGTGTAAACAACTTTCCTCTCAAGGTAGTCCTATACACCATAACACATGTCTTTAGGGAAAAAGCACCACACGAGGCTACAAAGGCACAACTCCAAACAACCATTCATTGTATGGAACCCACCATATTTAACTTGGTAGAAGCAGTGTTGGAAAATATGAAGAAAAAACTTCCCAATTCAAAATTGGTCACCTTAAGAAATTTGGGTATGGTTCAATTTTAGCAGCATTATTTTTGCAACGAGTGTTTTTGTTCCAATTTTAGTGGGAGTAAGTGGTCGCAAGAAAACCATGGGATCCACGCATGATCAGATGGAGCGATTTGATGCCTCACACAGGAGGTGGACAACACATGTCCTACACGTATACTTTCTTTGTGTGGCTAAGGTGTCACCTCATTGTTGTGGAGGATTGGCTATATTTTGGGACTGATTTCAGAGGTGACCCTAACCTTCCACTTCCAGAGGGAAATCAGTGGGATGAAAGAGGTAAAACATGTTTTTTGTTAACTTTTTCATATTTATATATTTTTGGTATATGTTTTCTGATATTTAAACTAGTGTGTTGTAGGTGTCAAACCACAAAGACTAACTGGAATGTCCCCTATATCCAAAAGAGTGGCAAGGGAATTCGAGGCTATTCTGTTTGAGGAGGGAGAATATGTTAAAGAGGATATTTCCTAGAACCTAGATGATTTTACCACTGAGATTACGGAATATTCTCATGTTGAAGATATTCCTCATTGCTACCGAAGGAATATTGTAGGGGTGTCAGATCACATTCATCGATTAATGACTTGAGTCATTCGTGCACCAACTTGCTACCATGAGCACCATGTTGATTAGTTTAGTTTAGCTTTGACTTGTGCAGTTTTATTTTTTGGGACTTCCGAGTCTCTTTATGTACTAGAATAGATATATTTTTTGGATTATGATGTGTACTTAATTTTTTTTTCAAACAATACTGAAATATAGATATATATATATATACATATACATACATACAAATATATATATATATATATATATATATATATATATATATATATATATATATATATATATATCTATTTGTCTGTGTGTTCTATATTTTCCTGTTTAAGGAATGATGTAATGATGATCATAGGTCTACATATTTCGCAAATGTATATCTAAAACATAATTAACCAATTCAATTGTTATTTTATTCATGTGTCTTAGAATATGCTGATATGTAATGTAATCAAAATTTATTTCTAAAAGATGAATGCAAAGATACATTCTAAAAATCTAAGGGCGTGTCACGGAATATTTCCCATTGAGTTGAAGCACAACAAGCTCTGAATCAAGGTTTAAAACTAGTTCTCTAATGCCAAGAGCAATTGCTTCTGATGGAAATTCAATGAATGCACTGTACACCGCAATATTGTTGGTTGTACGACCTAAACAGATACCTTGTAGATCCACTAACTCACAATTAGCGTCATAGATAACCCATGCTACAGAGGATAAGTTTCGAGTACTACACTATGCACCATCATCAAAACTGACATAAGGAGTTAAAGACATATGAAAATCAAGTAAAACAAGTTAAGCAAGAAAATTTCTCACAAAAATCACACCAAAGCCAAACTATATAGAAATGAAAACACACTGATGTATAAAAGTAATTATATGAAATAAATTATGCGTAATAATTTTTGAAATAAATCCCATTTCAGGGCTTATCCAAAGGGTTTCCTTCATAATCAATTAATTCATAGGCCCCTTTTTTAAAACACTTTTAACAATATATGGCCCATGCCACATCGGTTTGAATTTCCCTGCCCCCAGCTTATCGTGAGCTAGGTCACACAGAAGGACCATGTCTCCTTCTGAGAATGAATGCAGAGAAACAATCTCATCAAAATGGGCTTTAACCTATTTCTTCTAAGCTTCACTGACTAAATCATCGAAGTGAGGAGTTTCATCAAGACTTTCGAGATAAAGAAGACGTTCCTCTTCTCGTGAGGTATTGTGGAGTAATTTGACAACCAATTTGAGTTAAGGGATCTCACGTTCAATCATTAGAATTGCATCCAGACCATATACTAGTTGAAAGGGAGTAAATCCAGTCCCACTCTTCATCGAGGTTTGGTAAGCCCAAAGAGATGAAATGAGCATGAGATTCAAGTTTGACTTGTGCATCCCAATGGTGCATTGAAGCATAGTAGCTAAGACTTTTTTAACTACTTCAACTTGTTAGAAGGCTTGAGGGTAATACAGATTCGAGCTGTCGTGTTGTAGAACCAACTAAGTAGTCAGCTCAGCCATCATGTAATGGTGAAAATGGGAGCCATGGTCGGTGACGATGGCTTGAGGAACTCCAAACCGAGCGTCAACATGATTGAATACAAATTGAGCAGAAATTTTATCGTCGACGAAATATGTATGCATCGCCTGGGCCCATTTGGTAAAATAGTCAACGACGATGATAGCATAAGCATGCCCACCAACATACCAAGGCTTACATGTCATGAAATCAATGCCCCATTGAGCTAAAGGGGCGACGGTAATAACTAGGTGTAACCGTGTAGGAAACACATATTTTCCATTGATAAATCTCCTAAGCATGACATTTTCAAATGACAAGAATGCAATCCTTGAATATGGAAGGCCAAAAATAACCAACTCGAAGAATCTTTTGAGTAGTGGCATATCCAGACATATGACCACCACATGCCCAGAGTGGAAATCATGGAGGGTTATCTTAGCCTCTTCGAAATTTAAACATCGACAAAGAATCAAGTCGACATCAATGCGGTATAAAGTATCTTCAATGATGCGATAAGGTTGATACATATGTCGAATACGTTAATGATCATATTTGGTCAACTTATATCAGAAAATTTGGGTTTGGAGATACATGATGATATCACCATACGAAGGGTCGATAGTGCTAATAAGAAAGAGAGTATCATCTGGAATATGCTCATCAAATATGGAAGAGACAGATGCAAATGGAAGGGAGCAGATTAATTCAGAAAATACCAATGATTTTTTCAATTTGGCAGCAGTAAATTCCAAATTGAATTCCTGGAGGATGATAATCCACTTAGAATACTTGCCCCTGAGTAACTGACGTGTCAAAATATAGGTCATGGGATTGGCATTCAGATATCATTATAGTCATGCGTAGTAATATGTAATGCTGAAAACTTTAAAAAACCTGAACCATAGCTAAAGCTAATTTCTCGGCATGGGCATATCGAGTTTTAGTACCCATGAGATTACGGCTAAGGTTGTAAACAATGTTTTCATTCCCATCATTGTCATCTTGGACCAGTACCATACCAATAGTACTAGAAGCATCTTCTAGATAAAGGAAATAATCATGATGTTGATTCAGGGGATACAATAAAGGAGTGTTGATAAGAACAACCTTTTATGCATCGAAGTACTTTTGAGCGATTTCATCCCATAGAAATTGGATTACCTTCTTAACCAATCACATAAAACCTTTAGCTAGAAAAGTGTAACTAGGTACAAAACAACGAAGGAAATTGGCTTTCCCTTGTAAGCTCTGCAACTGATGTGAAGATGAAGGAGGGGGTAACTTAACAATAGGCTCAACTTTCAAATGATCAAGATGGATGCCTTCCTTCGAGACGACAAGCCCTAGGAGTCTGCCAGATTCAACGCAAAATAAAAATTTATGCGGATTAAGGCGAATATTATAGTGTCTACAACGGAGAAAACTTTCTCGAAGGTGAGCAGGATGGTCACGACGCTTAGCTAAATGAGTGGGTAAGTGATTGAGATAAGGTTGAAAAATTTTCTTGATATCATGAAAGGCATATGACATCGCTCGTTCAAAAGTAGCGCCGAAATTTTTCAGGCCAAAAGGGAGCTTCTTATAAGAAATATTTCCCCAAGGAAATATGATAACATTATTGTGTTGATTGGCTAGAAGGATGTTAATCTTGTTATACCCAGAAAAACCATCCATAAAATAAAATATCTCACTCCCAACACACTCATCAATGATTTTAAGTGGGATAGTTATCTTTCGGGAAAGTGCAATTGATGTCACGATAATCAACACAGACATAGATAATACCCTAATTGATATCGACATGGATGATATTAGAAACCCAATATGTCAAAGGGATCGTATATATGAACCTAGCTTTGAGAAGCTTTTCAACTTCTCCTTTTATAGCGGCTTCCTTTCTAGGATGCATGGGACGAATTCGCTGAGAAATAGGCTTGACATTAGGATAAGTCGGTATCTCATGCAGCACTATAGTAGGATTGATGCCAGGAATTTATTCATAGGAACATGCAAAGAAATCTCAAAACCCTTGAAAAAGACTGGTGTAAAGCTTGATCTCATCTGGAGAGAAAGCTAGCTCGATGTGGATTTTCTAAATGATTCCTAACTTGATAGAAATGTTGATATGCATCATACTAGTGATGTTTCCCATGTTTCCTTTAGAAAAGACCTCATCCATCTAGATGGGTGTCTGAAGTGGAAAATTCAGAGCATGGGAAGAAAAAATTTCAAGACACGAGGAATTACTCCATGGCTCGGAAGAAACGAAGAACGATGGTGGGTATCATCCCAAGGTGTTTTTTCTTCAAGAGACATGGTTTCCACAATAGTTTCATCAGAAGGAAATGTCTCGTTCAAGGGATCAGAAGAATATAATGAACCAAGCCAAAGAGATTGAGAGTACGCGTCGTAATGCATACTAGGAATAGTATGATCAGTGTCATAAGTCGAAGCCGAAACAATTTCACAATAATTGACTTCAACTGGGCTTAAGGGTATAACATCACCGAAGGAATCAATCTAATTAGGGGAAGGAATGACCTAAGGATCATAGGAAGTGGAGATCATATTGACCTGAGAAGTGTTCGATGGTGGCAGAGAAAAGAGACCCATTAAGGAAAAATATTTAAAAATTCCTACCTCCACACTTTCATATGGTGCAGTGGTATGCTCCACATATGGAACATTTCTTTCTGAGGAATTAGAAGAAAAAAAGGACAACTGGTTGACAGTGATGATCTTCCCTTGATGTGAGAAATGAAGAACACGAAACCGACTGGTTGGCACACAAAAAATAGCGTGGATCCAACTGCGACCAAGTAGAATATTGTAATTGAGCTTAGCGTCAAAAAATTCTACTTCGGAATTGGATGTTTTTCCTTCCAAAGTGATAGGAAAGTTAGGGAGAATACAAAAAGTATGAGAATCTCTTCCATCGAAATCCTCCAAGGTTTTCAGAGACTAGCTAAGAGTTGGAGAGTCGATGGCTTTCCAACAAGACACATACTTGATGCAAGTGGACATGCCTTCATCTACGAATGTGATGGATTGTCTTTCCATTAATAATGCCTTGAATAAGGAAAGCATGCTGATGGGGGAGACATAGGAGATGGTTTTCTAAATCGTAAGGAATGAGAATCGAATTATTTGGATCAATTACTTTTATTGCAGATAGTAGAGATTTATATTCCGAAGGAAACCTCTGAAGAACCTATAATGCAGAAATAGTAGAAGGTACCTGAGCCAAATCTACAATAATATAGTAATGTTGAGCAGCTCAGGAATTTGGTTTATAAGAGGATTTTCGAAGCACACCTTTGGAAGGTGGTTAGACAACGATATCGGTATTAGGTCTTTCAATATGAAGACGACCGAAAGAGGGTGGAGGAGAAGGAGTAGGAGCATTGGAAATTTCTTTCTTCGCCGACTCACAAGAATGAGTGGAATAATATTTGGACCTGGTGGCCATAGAAATGGGGTTCGTTCCATTCATCCTAAACACTTGGGAACCCAACGAGGAAGAATATGGAGGTTGTTCTACCATCTGATTTTGTTGATATGGAAATGGTTATTTGAGTACAGTCAAAGTTCCTTGAGTACCTTTCAGTAAATGACTAACTTCATCCCATCATGGATAGTATTTAGTGTAGTGTTCGTCATCAAAAATTAGGTTGGGGTATTTAAGCTTGTGCTTTGTTCTGTCACAAACACAAGGTTTAGTAGAATTCTGTTTCAGGCCATCATATTTGGATTTTCCTTTACCCTTATTTTTACCCTTGGAAGATTTGTCTACCGTAGTAGAGTCGATGGGATTAACCTCTACAGTTTTACCAGAATTCAAGGCATTCTAGAGAACAAAATCAGAAGAAGAATTAGATTTCTTCTTACAAAAAGAATACTTCTAAGAAGACTGGGTAACTGACCCAATGATTCCATCGATAGGTGGTGTTGTCGGAGCTTTCGAGGTTTCAGGTTTTGTAGAAGAACGAAGAGAATCAACAAAGAGATCATACATTGTACCAGACTGGGAAGAGACCAGATCAAGATACTGTGCATGAGCAATGGCTTTCTCTTCTATGACACATGCCCCCATAGAAATATCCTTGGTAATCTCATTCACGAAGGATTTGGTGAACCAGTCAGTCAAGAGTTGATCAAGAATTTCAAACTTGATCAAATGGTGTCATCTCCATTCATGGATATGATTGGAGATGTTTGTAGCGTTATCTTTCTTCAAGGATGTGAGGAGGTGAGTTCTCGCTTCATAGTGAATAGGTAATTGGAAGTGTGTGAGAAAATCCATAGCGAGATAGTTTAAATTTTGGAAGGTTCCGTGAGGAGGCTCGATGTACCATTTCACAACAAAAATAGTCAATGTTCATTGGAAAAGACGTAGGAGGACAAATTCATCAACCCAGGAGTTAGAATAACACCAGAGATGGTAGTTCATGACGTCCGCCTCGGGGTTTTCTCCAGAATTTCCATCAAATTTGGGGCAATCACTTGGGATTTTGGTAGGAATCAGAATCCAATATGGATTATGAATGATCAGATCATTAGTTAATCTCGACACATTGGGTAGTTCCAATGTTGCAAGAAAAGGCAATTTTGGATTGAAATGCATAATCAACCTTTGATGAAGTCCCATTTGAGGATAACAACTACGTTGGGAGAAATTCTTCCCCCATGGGTTTTCCCCAGAAGGTTTTTTCCCATAAGGATTGAAACCTTTTTGAGTTTGACCGTACCCTAATTGTTGACAAAAAAAATTGATTTTGACCTGCAACAGACCATTGAGGTCCATCTTGAGCCTAATTCACAGCATATGGATTTTGCTGCTATTGAAATTTTTGGAACAGAGTGCCTTTGGGTTGACCTTGTGAGCCCAAAAGGTAACCTTCTGAGCCCAAAGGTTGACCTCGAGTTTGCTGAGGGTTGGACATCATGGTACCTTGAGGATTTGACATCATAATACCTTGTGGTTGCTAAGGTTGGCCAGGTTTCCCCTGAGGCCTAAGTTGATCTAGCTGAATGAAGATCTGAATTTTTTCAGATAAGGTTTTTCCTTTTTGTACAAAAGGCTAGCCTTGCTGAAGGTAAGGTTGGCCTTGATGACCAAAAGGTTGTCCCTATTGAGAGTAGGAAAATTGACCTTGATGGGAAAAAGGTTAGCTGGATTGTACATAAGGTAGTGCTTATTGTACATAGGGTTGAAATTTTTTCACATAGGGTTATTGTTGACCAAAAACATGCCCCTGCTGATATACATACGCACCAGAATAAATTCCAAACCGACCTTTAAATCCTTGTAGATTAACGAACATAGTCTGCAATTGCTGAGAACCAAACAAGACATAGGGTTGTTGGTTGAGTATCTGGTTCTGAAAATCTTTTTGATATTGATCACAAGTTAACCCTACTAGACCAAATGATCTAGAAGGAATAGGGATACTACAAACAAGTTGAGAAGATCCTAGGATGTGAGTTTCTAATCCACTCACAGATGGCTGAGATGAATATTGAGAGACATTTGACAGGGATGGCCCTCCACCAGCAATTGGAATCGATGAAACCAATATGGGAACACTGATGGGAGGTGCCAAAACATTGATGCAAAAATTTGGTTTCATGGGAACAGATGTAACTATTGTTTTAGAAGGGATGGCGGCGGATGCACTAGTGGCAAACGATCCAGATGTAGGTATCATGGTAGTTTTCCGAATGGTGTTGTGATACAAAGACATGGCACTTGAAACACCCAAAACTAGATGCCCCTAGGATGTGTAACCTTGTGGAATGGATGGCTAGGTAGAACGCTACGAGGCCTGCCCCGTAAAGGGAAAGTTTTTAGGAGGGAATTGATGCCCCTCATATAAGGACTCATCCATACCAATAATGGTGCTTGAAACTTCAAGGGGAGATGAAACCTCTCCTTCAGAAGCCATTGGTGGAAGTATTTGACGAGCGGCAGCACAATGCATGGATGGTGAAGGTGGAAAAGGTAAACCAAGGGTATCAAACGGACTATACTGTCATTGTATCAAATAGAGTAGCAATAGATTGAACACTTGAAAGGATGGCAAGATCAACACTTTGGCTCCAGTTGACAGTGAAGCGTCAGAATAGACTTGCGATGATGTCCCTTCAAAAGAGGATGAGGAAGGGGAAGCTGAACTTGATGGTTCAACCACGATGAATTTGACTCTAAAGAAAAAGAGGAAAAGAGGTTATTAATTCAAGGCTTTCAAAATATATTCATAAGGAGTTACTCATGATGTGGCCAAGAAATATCTTAACGGATAAGCCATGTGATCGTGGGCAATTTATTTTAGAACTTAAAAAAAAGAAAGGGTGAACTAATCATAAAGGATAACCAGGTATCCGTGAACTGCAATATACACCTTAGAAAATAAATTTACCAAGGACTTAACATATGAGAACCATTCTCGCTAAATGTTGTGTTCAGTGTATCACATCTACAAGGCGACCGACTCAGTTACCTAAGAGAGGTTTGCAGCCCAATGGTGTCTCCAAAAATATACTCGACAATACGATGGAGTCCAAGTCCATAGTAGTGTTGTCTGATGTGTAACCATTTAATGAGAGCATCCAAAATATACTTATCATACGTCAATATACTTGTGTACGTGGAAAGGGATATCACCCATAGTTTGTAATGCATACTGTTAGCGATAACTCATACGTTTTACAATGCCGGAATACTTCTCCAA
Source organism: Pinus albicaulis (assembly GCA_034641835.2). Lineage (NCBI taxonomy): Eukaryota > Viridiplantae > Streptophyta > Pinopsida > Pinales > Pinaceae > Pinus > Pinus albicaulis. The sequence continues at coordinate 386,195,733 of CM076583.1, forward strand.
CCTAGACCTCTAAATGTGTTTCGTTAGGTTCCAAATGCTCCTTAAGTTGATTGAATAAATTTTATAGTTTATATTGAATTAGGTTTCGGCTTCAAGGCCTTATCGATGTCACATGAATTCCTAGAAAGTAGCTACATGAGAAAAGGCAACTATTCATTTCGATGAAAGCTACGCTAATTGGGAATAAGGAGTTCACACAATCAATGAAGCAATCGGGAAAATGCAGTAAATGACAACTTTTAATATTTCTTCAAGTGCATGATCTAAATAAAAATGAAAATTTCGTTCATTCCCCTAGTTTTCACTGAATGCTCATTGAAATTAATTGAAATGATTTCTTTCCCTTAATATGAAAAATAAAATGAAAAAAAAAACAAATTTTCTTTTCAATGTAAACACAATGCAAAAATATGCAATAATCAATCTGAGTGTAATCAAATGCTTTGAGTATTTATCTAATGAAATTCCTCACAATGTTACAAAATGCAACAATCAACATATTAAAGAGAAATGTCACAACATGTTCTCAAATCAAGAAATTATTCATATATTTCACACCGATAAATCACACAAAAAGGATATTTCAGCCGAATATAAGTAATGTGATCTATGCTAGTTGATTGAAAAGAGAATCAAATGCACAAGGGATGGACACTTGAAATCCCTAATCACAAAAACAAACTAGAAAACAAAAACGATCAAACCAAAAGTTTCAAAAGATACAAAAAAATTAACCCAATAGCAGGTCTAGAACCCAACAAAGTGCACAACCAAATGAATGACTCGAAACACCTAGAAAACCTAGGATGAAATGGATGCATATTTAGAAATAAAGGAGGCCCAAAACACACTGAATGAGTCAATAAAAGCGTTGAATAGAATATGACAAGAGAAAATTGAACAGAGAAAATAATTTGGAAGGGTAAGACATAGTAGAACTTAAGGAAGAGAATCCCTAAAAGAAAACACACAAAAATCAGTGTGCCTGTGATGTTGAACCTCGCATTAGAAGGAAATAAGCGTTACTACGTTAAAATATTTAGCGATGATAAACGAGTCTGTGAGAGAAAGAACTACGAAGATCAAGGGAAATGATAAAAAAAAAAGTTTTGTGTGAATCAAGCCAGGATTATCACTTCAGAATAAAGGTGGATGATTGTAAACAATCATAAAATCCAAAAACAAAGGCGATATGGGTATTCAAGAAAATATGGATGAAAACCAGAAAAATCAAAAAGTGAAAAGACACTAAAGGCAATGACTCCTCAGTAGAGTCACAAAATTGTTGTATAGGTAAATCCTCTATGCGGATAGAGACAATCCCTCTAGCCCTAGAGTGAGTCTAGATAACACCTACTTTCCTAGATCATAAATGAATCATAGATTAAAGGATATGGCCTACCTCGATTTGATGTTGCGATGTTGCTCTTCGTCGAAGCTCCTTGATCCTTCGATTTTCCATAGCTTGATCTCTTCTACTACCAGCATTCAATTACCTGCATAAGTGACTAAGAAACAACAAGAAGAATATGAATACAACATGCACATACATATATAACCTATCTAATTGATCAAGGAATGTTAGTATTCTTAATCATAAACATGAACAAGAATGAAAAAAAAATATGAGATGTGTAAAATTATAAATAGAAGAGAAGTTACAACCTATGCCTTGATGTCGAAGCTCTCCTTCAGCGGGTCCGAACCTGGGCATGTCTCCAAAGCACTTGTTTTCAACTTAGCATGAGAAGGCTAAGGGTTGACCTCTCTCCTTCAAAGTTTATGGAAATCTTCAAACCTTTCTCTGTTGTGATTTATTATGTTCTAACTAGCAGAGGCATTGGAGGATGATGAATTTATAGAGATGAAGGAGGGGACATGGATCCACTTATGATGGGAAAATGGCTTATATCTCTGTGAGGTTCCTCTTTTTTATGAACCAGAAGCCCAAGGGAGGAAGCTCAGCCATATCCTGACCAACAAACATCCAGCTCTTCACCCTTGAAGCTTCTATTCCCTGAATCTCCATTTCATTTTTTAAAAATCTTCTAGAAGTGGATTGGCATAAGTGTCATGTCCATACTAGCACCGATAAATGATGCTCACAAGCTTAGGATTGGACATCGGTGCTGGTGATACACAGAGAGGTCACACTCCTCCTAAAACATAGGTTTTTAAGAAGCTACTCCAAGAATGATCAACATAGATTTTTATCTTCAGATTGTAATGGATGCAATGGCATATTTTCATGATGGAAAAGGGACACATGGGTCACTCTTACGGTCCTCCAGGATTCGAGAACAGGGAGTACAAGTACAATGACAAAATGTTGTGTAACAATTGGCATTCTGAAATAATTTAATGAAAAAGTTGCTTAGTTCAAAGCTTATATCGGTAATTTTAGTGTGTCAAAAAGGAATGGAGATTAGTTTTTGAAATACCGGTAGATTAGAAAGTAGTTCTCATGTGCACAAAAATATAAAGGGTTTATAGTGCTCAAATAGTATTTTTTATCGTAAAATATGAAGGGGTATATTACTGAGTGTATTTTGTCATTGATGTCAATGGTATCTCAAGAAGATCCATTCCAAGTTGGAAAACCAAAGATCAAGCAGACAAGCTCAGAAGAGGTCACAAGCAGATCAAGTCACAAATGGTCAAGCAATGAGATCATGTGGTTGAAGGCTAAGACGGTTGAGAAGGCTAATATGGTTACACTCCATGAATAAATCCTGATTATAGAGGATCAATAAGATAACGATGAAGGAATAAGAACCAATAATTCCTTATATGTATCAACATTATTCAAAGGAGTTAAGTTAGAGCTTGTGGGAGTAATAATTTATGAGAGAATATATTGTGTTGGCAATGTGTTGTAAAACATTCAACACAAGAGCTAAAATTTACCATGGATTGTATAGTTTGGAGCATGAGAAAAATTTGAGTGAAAATTAAATAAAATATAAGTGCAGAGGTATACGTTTTGAAATTGATTAATTATGGGTGGTGAAATTAATATGATTTAAAAATTCAATTGAAATTTAATTGACTTAGAAGTGTGGACGTAAAAAATGTGCAAAGAAAAAGACTATGTGCAATTAAGGGTATGTTCCTCCATTCAACAGAAAGTGGGACCAAAATGAAATATTGAAATTGATAATTATTTTCAAAAATTTGTCTGGCTCAGACTTCATTCCTCAACTTTATATTCTCAACTTAATTTCATGTTCAACTACAACTGAAAGCAATTATTTATTTAAAGTAAATGAAGTAGAGAAGTCTCTGATAAACTATTATTTATCCTCACCTAGACATGTGGACATATAAGAATGTTGTAGTAGATGATCTAATAGATGACATAGAAGATGATGTGGACATTGTGGATCCCATATAAATCCACAAACTATCAAGGCACCAAAGTGTTGAAATTTATTTGAAATATATCGACCTGAGGATTGAAGTCCCAAAATAATTAGAAATTTTCCATGAGTTGTAGATGGCCAAGATGAACATTAGTTTAATCTCTCTCTATCGGGTACAACATTGTAGTTTAATATATTAAATTCAAGGCCAGTAATTGTTGTTATGTGGCAGGTATGATGGGGCATAGATGACTTGGTACGATGACTAAATGACAGGTCATGATTGGTCAATAGTGTATTTACTTGGTAATTAGGTCTTGGGATTTACACTAGTGGAGTGTTTTGGAGTATTTTTCTTGTTTATTTTGGTTTTTAAACAAAATAACCAAATAATAAGTATTTGCACCAAGCATAACATACTTAAAACACCAATGTTAGTGGGGACCTAGCCAAGATATTGGGGCACTCCGATCAAAGACAAGAATTATGTCACTACATATTCATGTGGAATTAACGTTTTGGCATCTCAAGCTAGGATACAAGGACCAAATGGTTGTGTGTGAAGCATACAAGACTAGGATGAAAATAAGATTAAGGTCACCAACTAAGGTCATGAGTACCAACACTCATAACAAAGGAATACAAGTGACATATAGTATGATAAGCCCACAGTTACAAACCTGGGCATATGATAAGTACATATGTTGTATATTTGAAGTGATCAAGAGGTAAAAGGGTAGACTAAAAGGAGATATAAAGGTTGTTAACATTGGAAATATAAATTAAACTATTGAAATTATGTGAATCAGGAGTTACGGAGTTGAGGAATTGTTGAGAGGAAGGTCATCCAATTAACCCACAAACCCATTGCTAAATAGCAATGCTCACCTCCCATGGTAAAAAGGGGACAAAAACTATAAAAGCATAGGAAAAAAAATATAAGATTTGGTTCTACTTGTGGATATGTTAATAGGTTTAATAATTCAAAGAAAATAGAAAAACCTTGTGAGGTTGAGAGAAGTGTACCATACTAAGTGAACAAGGGTAAGCCCATTGAATAAAAGGATACTTGGGTATAACATGTGGTGGACTAAAGCATGGTAACAATGTTATCTGTGCAAAAGAAAAGATACAAATAGATTTCAACACAGATCTAAGTTGCAACTAAATATGAAGCTACGATGAGAGAAAAAGAGAGTGTGGCATGAGGATATGCAGTGTGATATATGAGTTGGTGTGGTAAGCATAGAATTATATGTAGGAAAAAGAAATGTGGTTGAAGAATGCAAGAAGGATGATATCATTATTGGGGTAATATAAAGGAAAGAATACGAGAGATAGAATAAATCTAATTGTGTAGGAATTAATGTGTATCCTTGTGTATGTGTGTTTTAAAATAATATTAAGGGGGGATGTGATAGGAACATCAGTTTCATGCCTATAAATCATGAGATTGAATTCTCCTTCAAGTTAGTTCTTATAAATATTAGTGGATCAATGTCTCCTCTAAGTTAGTGCTTGTAAATTAGGTGATCAAAGTCTCCTTTATGTTGGTGCCTATAAGTGTCAATGGATTAGTGTCTCCTTCAGGTTGGTGCCAGTAAATCAGGGGATTGAAGTCTACTTCTAGGTGGTTCAAGTATATTGAATGTAATGATAAGTTCATGCCTACAACAATATTGAGACATAAGCTTTGTGGTTTTCTCCATTTAAGGGTTTCCATATATATTTGGTGTTCTCATGTGTTTCATATATTATTAATGTGTTGAATGGTTTTAATCGCTTTATATTGTTAATAGTCTACCATTATGTTGATTCACCCCCGACGCCCTCCTTTCTCAATCGAGTCATAATTCCAACATATTTCTTCAATTGCTTCTAGATTTGGCATGGGTTATTTTACTGCGTCTTTGGATTTCCTAGTTCAAAGCGGATTCAAGATACTTTAGATATTCTGTCAAATTTTCTGGCACATATATCTTCTCAAAATCCCTAATATTGCTTATTTTTAGAGGAATTTAAGGTTTCAAATATATTGTAGGTCTCGATATCTTTTCTTGAAGCTAGGTGGGGATGGGAATGGGAGTCACGACACTTAGATGTGAGCTTTTGAAACCCATTAGTATATTTTTGAGGAGAGGGGTTGGGAGGTGGGACAAAGATGTTTAGAGGCAAAAATTACAATAAATGAAAATATGTATGACTTTTGGTATTGAGAGTGTATATTTTCATAGTCCATGGATTTCTTTGGCATAGTGTCGTGATAAGAAATGTCAATGGAGGAGATATGGGGCTAGGAGATGTTCATGTATATACAAATGCTATTTTTGGAGATGTATCTTCCTTTATTGGTGGCTTAAGAGACTCTAACAAGGTGATCTAGAGAATTTCCAATTCTTACAAGGGTTTCTTCTTCCCATAATTCATTTGGCATGGATAAAATATTGATTCGTCTTGGAGAAGAAATAAATTCTTCATTTTGTTGGTTCAATCATTCCATCTAGAATCGAAGGTAGAAACCCAAAAACATAAAAAGTAGGGCTCATTCTCAAAAACCTAATCGGTAATTATGGATGAATATGTTCTTTTTGTTTCTAGTTATTCTAGATAAATTGAACTAGATTTCTTTTAGTAGGCTAGCTTCCCATGAAAATACCATTGAGAGCTTGGCCCTATATGAAATGATTATATTCATCAATGCATTGAGATTTTACTTCATTTTTTAGATCCAAAGAAACATTTGGCACAAAGAAACGCGAGTTGTGAATGTGGCATGAATAACTTATAGGTTAATATAGAGAGTGCTCTTGGCTCTTTTGAGCCTTGGTGGTACTCTCATGCAACTTTGACTGAAAAGAAAAAAATGTTCTCATCAGGGGGTAAAAAAAGAGATGGATAAATCCATACAACAATGGTCTCAAGTAACAATATTTGAGTACGAGGCACCAAGATCCCTCCCATTGCATGAGCCCTAGCTAAGGAATACCAAAAATAATAGAGAAACTTGGGATTTCAAAGATTAGAAATTTTTTTAATCGTTAAAATCTTTAGGAGGTCATTGACATATTATTTGCATTCCATTGCACTTCACAATATTTTTTATACTAATCTGTATTCATCTCCCCACGTGTACCAATAAAATAAACAATACATGTTAACCTTTTCATTTCATAATCAATAAAGTAAACATTTCCAATCACATAAGATACATTAACAATTTGGCCAAAGACAAAGTCAAATTCTAATTATTGTACAACTTTCTCTCGTTTTTAAAATACGGAACTAACGCAAAACTGTTTTGGATGTAGCATTTCAAATCAGTGCATTAAAACTTTCCAATCACATAAGATGCATTAACAATTTGACCAAAGACAAAGTCTAATTGCTATACAGCTTTCCCGCATTTTTTAAATAAGGAACTAATATAAGACAACATCGTGGATGTACTGTGACGTTCGGTAGGTCCCCATATTGAATGAGTTTCAAAGACACGAAATAGTATACCTGTAAGATTTATGATATGAAAATGCTTTCGAGGGAGATTGAGATCTATGATTCAGTAATTTCGAAATGAGCATTCAAACGAAAATCGAGGAAACTCAAGTGTAGAACTGCCAAACTACAAAAGTGTGTAAACAACATAAGAGGTGATTAATAAAGTGCAGTTGTTGGAAATCTTATGAACCATGCGACAGATGATTCGGAGAGTGCTCTGGAGTGTTAAAACGGCAATGTATTGAATAGATTAATGTCCCATCGTGAAACTTTGAAGGAAGTTATTTAATCTGCCAAACCTTTTCTTCCCTCTTAAATTATTAAAACTAAATTAAAAAACATCGATTCAAAACAATATACATAGATAGACTGCCCCAGAGTGTTAAAAATGACGAGTTATTGAATAGATTAATTTCCCATCGTGAAACTTTTACAATATCTAATTTAAATAAGTTCCGAAGGAAGTTTTTTATTTAATCTACCAAACATTTTATTCCCTTCTAAATATAAATAAATATTATCTTTGTTATCGAGTCTTGGTAATATTAATTTACTTTAATGACGGATAATAAAGATGTTTTAAAATATAAATTTTCATATTATTTTAATTTCACAAAATTTATAAAAAAAAATTATTATTATTAATCTAATTATTATTTTCCCCGGATGTGAGTGTTCAACATTGAGAAGATGGGGCTAGCAGGGCATTTGTCTGCCTTATGGGCCTGCACATGATCACTTGCATGATGATAAATGCTGGAGCATGGCTCCCTTAATTACCACCCTCGCTAGCTTTCATGCGACGTCCTTTAGGTGCTGCGCATTAACTCGGCCTCGACTTGCTCCCATGGCTTTTAAATCATCCATCCGAGCTCCTCCTGCCTCCATTAGTCTCACCCTCCAGCGCTCTGTATTTGCCTCCAGCGTTATGTCACGCCCTCGACTGTCGGCTCTGTTTAGTATCATTGCGGTTGCTTCTCTGCGAGGTCTCATTATGAATGCTCCTCTGCTGCACCTGAGAGCATCCCCTCCCTGTCTTGAGTCTCATCTCACTCGCCCAACATGCCAACGTGACAGAGAATGAGGTGCTAACGAGGTGGTGGGTGTGGCCTCCCCTCTAGACCCCCTTCCTCAACTGCCATTGGCAGGGAGGTGAACCTCTCCATGGACTGGGAGGAGCCGAGTCTGCTCGACCCTATCAACATCTCCGCTCAACTGTCCCTTCATCTCCCAAGTCCTCCGCCTGAATCCTCTAGTCTTCGTCCCAAAAAACGCCCTCAAAAATCCAGCATTTTGTCTGCACCTATCTCTATTCCCCGCAAAATGAAAGCCTTGCTTGTGCAAAGTTCTTCTAAGAGCATTCATCGTTCCAGCAGTGGCACAAGTTCTTGTAGTGGTCGTGGCTCAAGTAGTGATGAGAACGGCAAGGATGACGACACTAGCTAACATCGAGCCTCCTCCAATTTGCCAGCTGCCCAGGTGCTGCTTCTCCCTCCTTCATCTGTCCATGAGCCTAACAAGGAGGAGGACGGGTCTCTTTATGCTTGCAGGATCATAGAAGAACCACCCAACCCTCCTGAGAAGAATGACGTCTTACCTTAAGTCTTATTGTTGGGTGCTCACCTCTTACTCCAACTTTCTTCTGGCGTTATCTATTTTGCAATTGTTTTGGAACTTTTTTCTGTTATGTTTCAGTATTAGTCTCAAAACTAGACAAGCTGGTTTCCCACCTTGGACAACTCCTAATACTCTCTACCCATGGGTTGGTTTCTCCATCTGAGACAGTCCTTATTTTGCAGTTAATTTTTTGATACTTCCTTCCAGAATTGACATGCCAAATTCAGAGGACGAACATTGTAATATTTTTCCGTATATGATACAATAGAAGTTGACTAAATTAGAAAAAAAAATATGATTACTATTTTTTTGAATTTAAAATACTATATTATTATTTAATTTTATAAATTATATATATATATATATATATATATATATATATAAGAAAACATGTAGTATACTTAATAGTTTAAAGCAATAAAAGTTTAAGTAGTTGAAAATAATATTGAGGTAAAGATATAGAGAACTGACTCTAAAATAAATGAGAAACGTTAATCAATCTACTAATCATTATATTTCTAATATTTTATTTTAATTAACATAAATGTTAAGAATTTTTTTAAACCCAAAAAAAATTTATATAATAATTTTGAATTATTATGGATAAATATAATTTTATATTTGGTTATTCAAATTTTTAAGTACTTTTTATGGCTAATGTGTAATCATTACACAATTTCTATAGAAACTGAAAAATAGATAATTCTGGCCTCAACTAATACTGGCAACCCATTATATATAAATTTATTCAGGAAGCTTCATCTATCTCTTTTTTTTCCTAATTTACTTTATCTAATTAGTATTCTTCCACTTAGATTTTTACCTATCTTAACCTTTTTCTTTCTCAAAATTTAATTTGTTTTCTTTAACCCCTCTTTTTTTATCTCCCCTAATTCTTTCCCTTTTCCCATCACAACTATAACGCTTTTCTTTTTATTTAGTAGTATATTTAATCATTCAAGTAGATTATATTTCTTTTATTTACACTCGTCATTCAATTAATTATATCTACTTTGTATTCTTCATTATTTCTCACTCACTAGCTTACTCTTCTTATCATTTTACAGCATTCATCTTTTTAATCACTTAAGTTTTATTTGACAGTTATGATTGAGTGATATATCCATTAAAAATGTTACTGGGATATTTTTTCATTTCACTATATTTTCTTTCCTTAATTGACAATGGTTTTCGAATTAATTATATCTACCTTATGAATTGTATCTCAATTCTTTGTTATTTCTTATTCACTTGTTGACTTTTACAATCATTTTACAACATTCATCTTCTAATTATTTATTTTTTATTTGTATGTATCAAAGAGTGGTTATTGCCATTAAAAAAATTTTGTTTGTAATTTATGCATCTTTTCCATAGATTTTTTCATTCTCTTTTATAACAAGATCATGCATGTCCAAGTTGGAGAAAATGCCCTTATACTAGACAATCATCCACTTTAATAAAATTTTATAGTGAAATAGTTGCATTACAAATAAAATAGTGTCATAGACCAACTCTCTGTTTAAGTTGACTATAACCTTCAAATTAAATTATTATTATAATAATTACAAACTTAAAAATATAGTCTGTGGGGTTTTGGTTAAACGGTGATGAGACGAGCTGTTATGGCACTCATCACAGATTCAATTCCCTTCCCCGATTGGAGTGATGTATCTAGACATGTTCATGAAGATGTAAAAAGATATAGTCCTACTAAAACTTACAAAAGAAAAAAGAAAAAAAGAAAAGAAAAAAGAAAACTTAAAAATACATAATAATCCAAAAATATAAATATATTACATACTTAAAATCCAAAAGTTTAAGCTTATTATTATTAATTATAAAAAAAATTGTATGAAAAAAAAGACTCGACATTAAATTCAATTAAATCATAAAACTAATCGAATATTGAATTTGAGAGAAGTATAAACGCAACTTCAATTGGCATGAGAAGGTGAAGCTTCTGATGCCAATTTTCAACCTTTTTTCAAATTAAAAAATGCGTTCGTATTAAAAGAATAAATATATAATCCAGGAACATAAAGTGCGCTCACATTACACATTCTCTTTTCCTTACTAAAATTCACTTTCGAAGTTTCCAAGACATCAGGGATCTAACATGCCATCCCTTTCTGTCCCCTCCAAAAATACACCATCATTCAGTAAAACCCCAACACGAGAGCATTAAATTCTTTGCAGCAGTCGGCCCTACAAACATTGAAAAATACTTCTGCCAGGGATGCTGTCGGTACCAGCAACGTTAAAACCTGAAGAAAAAGGGCAAAAGCCCGTGGCGACATTGGTTATTTGTAATTTTATCAATTCCCAAATCTCTGAATACGGTCAGCGATGCCTGCGTCCTCCCCACAGACGACTGCGAAGCAGGTGCTAAAAACAGCGCAATGAAAAAATTGCAGCAGGCGTGCACATGGTCACGGCATGTAGCATGTGAGTAGGTTTTGTAAAGAGATTGGCACACAAAGCGAACTTGCTATTGTGGTCTGACTCAGTAGGCCCGGAAATTCGGAATCATCTCTGCAAATAAAATATGGCTGCGCCTGTGCTCGGCCCCCCTGTGGCTTCCCCATTCGTGTAACTTCAAAAGAACCATGTGGATATATGGCCTCTCTGCTGTCTGGGCTGCCTTTCCATATCTGGTGCATCGTAAATAGCGTTTGCCATGTGACTCCAGAGTCCACTGCACAGAGGAGGATACCGGCCATGGACAGCGTATAATTTTTAGGAATAATTTTAGAAGTTGTCTAGCCATGAACAGAATAACTTGGACTGTAGTGTTTTGGCTGAATAAAAAAATATTAAAAAAATTAGGTAGTTGGAGTGTTTGAATTGCATTTTGATGATGGAAATGGATTCAGCACCATAAAAAATCTTTAAGACACTCAAAACACTGAAATTTAATAACTGTAATCTAGGTTTTCAAATGTCTTTGCCCAAATTTTTTATAGTCTTACCTGAATTTATGGGTTATTCTGTGGGTTTTTTAAAATTATGGCATAATTTTACAGAGTTGTATTTAAGTTGAGGTGAAGCCTTGATTTTTGTTATTTAAACTGATTTTTTTTACTGTATTCAATACTTTGAAAAATCCCTAGTGCTCTGAATTTTTGGCCGATTTTAGACAAATTAAATCAGAAAAATTAATAAAAAAACTTTTCAAAAAATCACATTAAGGACAACTGGTAATATTACTGAATAGTTCATATAAAATGGCCTTGCATAACTATTATATTTGTTATTTTTTTGGAGGATTTTTGTTGGCAATTTAGTCCAATCTTGATTTTGTTTTATATTTAAAATATGTTTTTGTTGTATAAGTTCACAACTCAAACATGTAATTTTTATAATTTTTTACTAAATACTTATACAAATTCAAGCCAAAAAATATGCACACATAAACTCCAAAGTGTTGATAAGGCAGAAGATATTAAAGACAAAGTAACACAAATATTTCTCACAAGAAACACAAGCTGCAGTTTTCTATTAATCATAGCAACTACTTCAATCTCTCTGAATACAATAAGTCTAAGGTATTTATAATGATTCTCTAACTTACTTACCAAATTCATCTATCACACAACTAGACTTAATCAATACTTATTTAACTAACTATATAACTCTAAAAGTTAATTAGATATTTTAACACAAAAAGTAAACTACACCAATATAAAATAAAAAAAATAAAAAAATTAGCTAATGAGCATTTGAAGAGAGCATTATGGGTTCACCGTGATTTCTCCCCTGGCATTTTACAAATATCACATCTCGTACATTAATATGACCTGGATGTTCGCACAGGCAATTTCTCTTCCCCGTAAAATGAATGTTCTGAAACAAATACATGAGTCCATATATATACGACGAATCACTGAAATCGAAATAATTGTACTTCGAATGCTTGCTCTGAACATGGATATTTCAATTATATATATAGATCGCCAAACTGTAGAAGATTTACCTAATCTGAACATTGAAATTACAATTGTCTATTGCGAAACTGCAGAAGATTTGCTTGTCCGGCAATAAATGAATGTACGTGCCAGAAGTAGGCCATGAGTGTTTTATTTGATGATCCGGATTGGAGGCCATACCTCAATGTTACCATCAAATACGTTTGAAAAGTATTTTAGTGATAAAAATTGAGGTTCAGATCCATCGTTAATTAAGAAAGTTCATAGATTTTTTTTTTAAATCACCATTTTCCATATAAATTTTTGAAATGAGTTGTATGAAGCATAACAAAAATTATGGAATTTAAAAATTTAATTTTTTTTCAATAGAATTGAATTAGATCACATTTTTCCACATAAATTTTTGAAATGAGTTGTATGAAGCATAACAAAAATTATTGAATTTAAAAAATAAATTTTTTTCAATAAAATTGATAATCTCAAATCTAACTTTTAGATGTTTTGTGACCATTAATCCCTTTCATATTATTCGAAAATAGATGTAAACCATGGGAAATATTCATGATTAACTTATAATTTGTTTATTAATATTTAAAGATTAAAATAATTTTATTACTGTTTTAACATTTTAAATATTTTTAGTATAAGTTTTAAGAGAAGTTTAGACCTCTTATCTTTCTAAATCTTAAATTACGTGCTTCTTAAATCTTAATTTAATGTTTATAATGTTCATAATTTCATTTTCAATGGTATTAAAACTTTATTAGGAAGGTTCGTTATAAATGTGGAATTTAATAACAATTTAAAAAAGAATATAATAAACTTCTACCAACCCAAAGAAATCAGGTCATCTTTCTTTTTTCATGTCGACCAATAGACTTTATGTAGAGGCATTTGCCAAATAGACTTTGTCAACAACACACAATCAAAAATTGAAATTACAATAATGAGAAGTATGATTTTATTCATTCAAGTTTTCAAATCATGACTTCTTTTTATTGTCCCTCTTTACTCAATTTTATATATCTTTATCTATAACACTTACTATTTCTAAAAAAGTTAATATGAGTGTGACAATAAGTTTGGTAGTACTTTTCATTTTTTTTATTTTTTTTACTCCATTTTTATGAACATGTCGAGATAAATCACTGTCGATTGGAGAAAGGAATTAAACCTATGATGAGTGCTATAAAAGCCTCCCTCATCACCATTTAACCAAGACTCTACAGACGAGTGTGACAATATTTTAAGTGTCAAATATTTAGCATTTTTTTTTTATATTTATTTCTTCTCTACCTCTTAAAAAACCCATAGACACTGAGATGTAACATTTACCACCTTCATACTAGGAGAAATGTTTCATTAATTTTTCTTTGAAATAAGGTAACATAATTCATGTAATCCTTATATCTATGAAATAGGGATTGTGGTTTGAAGTTCATTTCCTCCCAATTTTTTTGGGATTGTAATTCGAAGTTCATTTCCTCACAAATGTTTTTTCAATGCTTAAAAAATAGTCATAAATCAATGTATTCTATAAAATCCTCATAGATTAGGCTTTAATGGATATTTATTTTACCTCTTTGTTTATATTAGCTTAAGAATTTCAAAATTATAGACATTATAGCTCATACAGTATGTAATAAATAAAATCCACTAAATGTCTTAAATATCCTGGATCCCTATAAAGTAAGTAGACTCTCCTAATGCAATTTATATTATTTCGATATATTTACCCTTTTCAACACAGACCTCAACATATATTAATATTTCCTAATAAAATATCAAACAACCATAACATGCATGATTGTGGTATTGACAATATATGAATATAAGGCTTACCTACAATATCCTTACATAGAATAATCTTCTCATGTATGACTGTCTATGAAACGATTTTATTATGTTAGTGTATGATCTTACATTATCATTTAAAATGTTATGAAACAAAAAGGAGTATGGACTGGTGTTTATTATTTTTATGTTTTATTTATGTTATATTTAATTTAAAAAAAAATGTATATTTCAAATTCTAAACTATGATTATTATTATTTTTATTTTAAATAACAATTTATTTATTTGGTTGTTTATTGAACTGTAACTATCTGTATTTTTATAATATTTTTTATTTTTATTTTTTAATTCTATTTACTTTTGTCAATTAAAATATAACTAAATTTACAAATACAACTAAATTTATAAGTAGCTGGAAACATTTCCTTCAACTTTAAATGAAGAGGAATCTTTCAAATTTGATTATTACTATTCATTCATTATACTCTGTTTTTATTTAGAGTAAAGAAATAGAGTTGTTATATGGTGTTTAACAATATTAAATGTTCTTCACCTATTTTATTTTCTGATCGTTTTAGATATTTACAATAAGACAATATAATAAATTGAATTATTTCCAAAAACATATAAATCATGTTTATTGAAATTTTCTATAGTTATATAGAAATTGATTTTTTTTTAAGAGGAATGTTTTTTTATCTTAACATTAAATTGAAATATATCATGTATTGAGAGATCACATCCCTTAATGTGTAAATATCTATTTACGCTTATTTGATCTCAAAATTGTTTCACCTCAAGGGATTTGATTTCATGGAACATATGGATTCAAAGTTAATGCAAAATTTTGTTACTTATATGTTTGTGTGTGTGTGAACATATTTTATAGTCTTAAGGATATTTAGATTATTTCATAGTCTTAAGGAAATTTTTTGTAAGTCTGGAAAAATAAATCATAAGATTTATCTATGATCAATAAAGGGTGAAAAAACATAGTCTAATTTAGTAAATCACAAACCCAGCTATGAAAACACTATATTTAGAATCATGCAATCCGAGGTGTTTCTATTGAAGGACTAAACTATTGAAATTTTGGGAGAACTGAAAAATGAATAGTTTAATGGTAGAGCTTGTTATCTTGTTGATTTTATATGGGCAGAAATATTCGACGAATGATGGGACTCACTTCGTCAGTGTTAACAATGTTGAGCCTATACTTACTATGCATGATATCTTTCTCCATTCATTATTAGCCTTAGAGGAAGTACTAATTAACCTACATTTAATTTATTCTTATTCCTCAATCCTTGGTAAGGAAGATAATGTGAGAGTGTTTATGGGCTACAGTTTCATTTACCAAATGATTACTGGCCAACTAGTGAGTGAAATCCTTAATGGAAAACCTTTGGATTGAAGCCAAGAGTGTATTTTATAAAGAGGCTTAGGGAAATCCAAAAGAATATTTGAGTGCATCAAGAGGAAAGTAAAGGTGTTTCCATTGTATTTAAGTAATGATATATGTTACACAATATGGAACTAGAGGGCTAAGAAATTTTTGGTCAATTCTCAAATAAAACAAAAAATGGTTAAATTTTGAAAAATTAGATGTAGGAAAGCTTCAATTCTAGTCTAAGACTACTCTTCCATTCGCATGGTATTGTTGAAAGGATGTATAGTATGGAAAATATCGGTGTTAATGGATGTAGAAAAAATTATTTAATCGAATAAAATTTTGGCATACAAGAATGTTTTCTAAAAGTATGGTGCTTATAATTTGACACCAACTTAGTTTATATGGATTTGTTTCAATTTTGGGTTAGTTTACTTGGAATTTTTTCAATTTTATTGTGATTAAGCTTTCAAAAAAATAAGAAATGCCTATGGAATTTTATAATAAGTGGAGAATTTTTTCAAAGGGTTGAGGTATATGGTTATCAATTGAATCCTATAGGGTTGGACATTATGAAAGGCCTATAAAATTCCATCATAATCACAAAGGGCCTTCACAATATTCTCTAAAACCTTATACCATGATGGAACCCCGTTCAAATGTAATATGCTACATTTCTATCTACATCTACTAAAGGAATGAATTTTTAACTAGAAAAATGAAAGTATGGGTCTATAAGAAGTAGCCAAAAGGTTAGAAAGTCCTACAATATCCAAATAATAAGGCTCATTTGGAGTATGTAATTTGTTTTTATATTGTGTGGTAGGGTGGAATGATTGGGATCGTCCCCACCCAGGTTCAATTCCCAAATGACATGATGAAAATTTCTATAATGGAAGGAATATGTGTATTCCTCATATGGAATATATGGATATTTATTAAAAAAATGAGCCTCCTTAGGGCGATAACTCAAATGGGATTTTTAAAGACAACCTACCATCACATTTTTAAATTATAGAGGAGAATGATCTACATCAAAAAATATAATATTATTCTTTTGGAAAAGAAGTAACTATAAAATCCACTCTTAGGACCAAGAAATAGTTTATTACTACAAAAGGAAAACAAAATAACAAGAAAATTAATAAGGTTTGACATGATATATTCAAATAAATGAAACCACAATGCAAATAAAGAAACAAGAAAAAAAATATTTTGGAAAAAATGAAATCTCTTTATTGATGAAGGAGTACAATATCTCAAATAAACATTAAAGGGAGAGGGCCCTTGACTCTCCTAAAGGAACAACGACCTTTCCTTCTATTGTAGGTATAATATCTCCTTAAGAAGTTTATGTGAGACTCTTGAATTATGAGTTACAATATCACAAGGTAATGCCAATTGGGAGGCAAGTTGGGTAGCACAATCTTATTATCGCTTCTCTAAAAAACATCAAATTGTTTTTGGAAGTGTTGTTATAATTAGAAAATGGGAATCAAATATTTGATTTTATTATAATTTGTATTTAGTCTCACTAATTAAACCTCGCCCTAGAATGGTATTTTACTGTAATATTCTTTTGAATTTCCAAATGGATGGATGAACAATTTAGGATATACAGTCTTCTATCTATGGCCTTCCACTTTACACTTGGATGCCTAAAAAGGTTGTATGTTATATGGGAAAACAACCTGTTGACTTTCCAACCCTTCTACATATTCTTGTTCTAAGTGATTTAAGGTTCTTTATCGAACCCTTTCATTTTCTTTCAACAAATGAAGCATATGTGACTCATTCAAATATTTTTACATATAAGATATATTATATCCTTATTTATCCTTATTTGCAACAAACACTATCACACAAATATTATTAATGTTTGGAATGGTCCATAATATTATTTGAAGTTAAATGGTTTCCCACTGTTAACCATTTTATATGGGAGTAAGCTAATGGGTCGATGAAACACCCTTAGGGTTTCATGCCCCCTCGCCGCCGGTGAGGCCCTTCCAGCGACCAGGTCCCATCACTCCCCAACATTAGCATTAACAACTTTATCCCCAACGTTGGCGTTAAAAAATATATTCCCAACATATTTTTCCTTGCTCGTCATCTAAATACTCCATTGGCAGACTCACAATTGTAGGCCAACTCATCGGTTACGACATGACATCTCACCTAACTCACACAAGCACACACCCTAAATTCACATCTTCGTTAGTATGAATTCCATTCAATCTGAGATAATTTTGAATCCCCTTCACCTTCATACACAGAAAATTGAAAACACATGCAAATATTGGTTCTATGTTCAAAGTGAATTTATCTTAAATTGTGTAAATAACTTGTGAAAATCACACCTGGGATCCAAGCAGCGAAGTTAAAAATAGGAAATGTTAAAACCTACGCAGATTCCAGGTCTGGTTAATAAGCGTGAACCCTCATAGGGAAAAAATTGAAACTTTCAGTGTTGTTTGGATTGCAAATATCGGTCCAATGTTTTGTGCAAAAGTATATTAAATTATGTAGAAAACAAATAAAAATCATGAAAAATGTTTATACCTCGGATGCAACCAAAAAATTTTAATTTTGCTCATACTATAAGCTCAAAATAGGAAATTTCAAAACCTATGCAGATTCCAGGTCTAGTTAATAAGCATAATTTTTGTTTTTATGTTGCTTTTTATGGTGCCGGTCAAAACCCAATTTTTAAAACCCTTCATCCTCCACATTACTAAAACCTAATTTGTAAATACCTGAATCCTCCACATTACTAAAACCCAATTTATTCAGACTATTATATCAAGTAAATGTTGTATTGGGTTGAACAAAACTCATTTTTTCTTGTCAAGGTTAGGAGAGCACCAAAATTGATTAAAAAAAAACCACAAGTCAACTTGTTGGTCAACTATTGCGGCAACTTTCTAGTCAACCATTGTGGAAAATTTCTTGTTAACCATCGTTAGCCATTGCGACAACTCATTGGTTACTGTTGCGGAAACTTTCTTTTTGACCGTTGTAGAAACCCACTGGTTGACAATTGAGGAAGATTGTTGGTTTACCACTATGGTAACAAACTGGTTTACAATTGGGAGTCTTTATAGTTGTTCCAACTCGTTGGCTCACCGGTGGAGCACATTCTGGGTTACTGCTTCAGCAACTCATTGCGTTAGAAAATGGTAAAGAAATTAAAATGGGAAATAATAATTACCCTTTCAGTGCAAGACCTTGAAGAAATTCTCAAATTTTATAGAACAAATTTATATTGGTTTGAAGTACATGGGAAACACATGGAGATTGATTGAAAAAATCTCTTAAACTAGAATTGGAGATTTTATTATAGGAGAGGAAATGAACCTATATGCCCTATGTTATTTCACCCAGTTACGAAATAAATTCCCAAGCTCAAGGCCTACTCCTTCCTTCTATACGAAGTGTAAAGTTTTTAGACACACATTATTTAGATGTTGGTATTAATAGTTCTTAATCATCTTTCTTGGATTCAAATGTATTGACTTGTCAAACATTATTATGCAATTATGCTTGTTCATATGGCCCCGTGGATAGAAGAGGATAATATGAAATGAAGAAAATATCCTCATTTTTGAAAAAGAGGGGTTGCCAATGCCATTTCATTGTAAAGTTATGGTTCAAATCCTTGAGATAGTGATAATAACATATAACATGTATGAGAATGTAGATAGAGAAGGATGGCCTTGTCATGGCGAACATGACACTTCGGGTGATGGTCGATCCCTACATCAACCAAAGTTATCAAGGGACATGATTTCCTATTTAGAGAGTTATTTCTTCTTGGAAGTGCCAATTGAATCGGTTTGAGAAATGCATGTTAAAAATATGTTGGCATGGATGTTGTAGCTCAAGATAGGGATTTGTTTTTTTGCAGGAAATATGTTTTTGTTAACATCTATAATTGAATAATGAAAGGAAATTATCAGTTGCATAAGAAGGACGCAATAAGTGTGAACATTTGGTATAGAAAACACCCAACATTTTTTTTCTTTTGTCAAAAGCCCAATGGTGAAGAGATCATTTTTATAGTTCAAATTCAGACAAAGTATATATTGGATACCATGGTGAAGCTATCTAATAATAGCCTAATAGCCATGGATTCAACAGTCAACTTGAATAAAATGGGGTGAATTTATTAAGAATGATTTATCTAGTACAATAATTTGATTAGTAATGATTGATAATGATTAATGAGATGAAGTGGACTTCATATGTTTTTTGAATGTGATAGTATCTGTTGCAAAAAATCATGGTGTTTGATGAGAAACAAAGAGGAGCGCGAGTTTCATGGGTGGTGGCATCATGTAATACATCACAAGACATTTCACTATGGTTCGAGCACCTCATGCATAGGTGTCACCAAGTTGATCATAGTTAGAAAGTTAATTCCTTCATGGTTGATGATGCATTGGATGAAGTCAGTGCTTTAAGGTAACTTCAATATTATTATTTTATAGTAAAACTTGTATTTATTAGAAAAATAACATTCTTGAAATGAATTGAATGTGGTAGGAAAATAACAAGGCGCAATGTTATCTTGTGTGTTTGGAACGTACACCCAGCATGGCTAAAAAATGTGAATAGATTGGTGAATCGTCGAGAAATAGAAAAAGAGATGTTCAGTGATTTGGGTTTAATTATAAATTATTCTTCCTGTGTTGAAGTGAGAAATGCAGTTAACACTTTCTTCAACAAATTGACTAATGAGAATTTCCTACACTATTTCCAAAAATATAGGGTATATGGTGACAACATTTTTAAGTTGAAAAACTTTTTCTTACATCTATATTGTTCGTATACAGATGGAATGTTTTCATTCACTCAAATTTTATGCAATTAGGGATGTGGGTAAAAGGTTGTCAGTATTTTCCCGATGCAAGTCAGGGGAAAAACAACGTTGTGTTGGCATATCATTGTTACCTAAAGAAAAAATATCTATCCAATAGAATAAATAATTGTTCTCATAGGATGGACTGGTTGATATATGTTCTTTTAACAAACGTTGAACTGTGTTATCGGTTTAAGGGAATTCTAAAAAAGGAAGGATTTTTGAATAAGTAGAGGAAAGGGAAATAATTTGAATCATCAATGGAAAAAGAAAAATTTATTCCAGATAGTGATTACAAGCCTCATGAGAAATGTCTAATGATTTCTGGGTGAGGATTCAATCTAAACCTAATAAGCAATATCTTTTCACTTGTCGTCACACAAATCTCTTAACTTGTGATTTCCCATGGTCTATTTGTGGCAACATTTTCAAGCATGTCATAAAGGTGGGTTGGTGGTCTTCCCAGTTAATGGATTCAAACCAATTACTAAATAATCAAAGCAAAAATGATTCATAAAATGACCCTCCCAAGATAAATATAGAAGAAATATTAGATCTTCATGAATATCCAAACAAATTTTTCATGGATAGTCGCAATGTTGATGTAAATGTTGAAGGATTGGAGTTGGCCAAATAGGAGTTATTTGGCTACATTGACCCGATTTGAAAAATTCATCCTACTACTTTGACCAAGAATGAAAAACTTATTTCTTTTCTTAAAAAAATGTTGGATGATGCCAATAATATTCATACTATTTATTATGAATTCACATGTGGGTTGGGTGCTTTTGACTCATCTTTTAAGAGGAAGAAAAGTTTCCAGAGCCCCAAAAAGAGAAGAAAAACAAAAAAACAAATGCAATATTGGAAATTGACTTGAATATCATTGCATATGAAGAACAATGATTTGATTTTTAATAACTCAACAAGCAAGGTCGCCCTCTCTCCAATAATTCACAGTTCTCCAGGTTTATTGTGATGCATTTCTTTTCAATTTGATTTTAATAATTATTAGTATATTACATGTATTTGATGTATTATTGTTTTGTTGAATATGTTCATCTATGTTTGCTAGGTGGTGAGGATATGTTTACTGATTTGTCTCATTTGTCTAAATTGTCATTTAAGGTCAGCAAAAAACTCCATGAATTTACATTCAGTCTTTCAATACATCAATTATTTTGTATGTTATGGAAGATATATTTCACGGGGTTTTCTATACTTGCATTATTATTTCATACATTGGTGTCTAAAAATGAATATGATATATAAATTGGAATAAAATCAGTTGAAATATAACAAAATTTGTAGAGTAAATGCAACGAATTTGTAACTAAACACGTAAAACACAATGTTGCCAGTTTTTTATAACTAGTCAATGATAATGGAGATTTATTATTCGAGAATAATATATATTAAAACATAAAATATTATGTGTTTGATAGCTATGAGTTACTGCAATAGTGGAAATGAGTATCAAGAAAAATGAGCCAGTGTCTTAGCAATGATGAGCTAGTGTGTCAACAACGGTGAGGATGAGTGGGAGAATTTCAACGATAATGAGGGAGTGAATATCAACAAAAATTAGGGAGTGAATATCATCCAGACATGGGTCAATATGAATCTGAGAATTAAGGGCGATTTGCATTAATACTGTAGATACAACAATCATTGTGTCCTACTTCACCGGGACGTAGATACCCTCAAGTTTCCATAATTTCATTCCAATATTCAAACCATTTTTTTTTAGCGTACAAGACATTTTATATATCCTTGTTGGTAGAGAGACCATTGGATAACGAAATTTAAGACTAATATAGTTATTCCCACATTATTCCATGGAAATAATATACTGAGAAATCCTTGTTAAGGCTATATTTTAGCTTAGGTAGTTAAATGGATCTTTATTTCTGGTTTGTTTTCCTGGGGCATCCCACCTTTCTTAACATATTTCTTCTGCATCAGTCTGCAATATTTAAATCTCTGTTGCGCAATATGCAATGGTTTGTCTCATTTTCCTATAGATATAATCTACTACCTCTGACAAACTAGCCAAATGTTGTTGTTCTTGTATCACATGAACATGTATTTCATATTCTCCTCTAACCCAGAGAATTCTCTCAAAATTACGTTTAAAAATTGTAAGATCTTAAGCTCAACCAGCCTTACTTCTGAAATACGATTCAAAGTCTCTCAATTGGATATCCCCTACATTAGGGTTTCGATTCTATCTTTTTTCCAGAGATACCAAAAAATTATGTTGGTATATTTCATAGAGAAAGTCCTTTTCTATATTTGTGTAGGCCCTATATGCTTTTATGAAACCATGTATGTATTCAAGTTGAAAATGATTATTGTTTATTATATCATTATTTTTAAAAATCAACAATATTTATGTCAGGTACACATTATAATTGGTTGAAAGAGCTTTGCAACTAAGCACACCATCCATTATATCTCTGAGTTGTTTCTAATCACTCTCCATCTTCATCACCTTCCTTTGTAGTTTAGGC
The DNA here is from genome assembly GCA_034641835.2 of Pinus albicaulis. NCBI lineage: Eukaryota > Viridiplantae > Streptophyta > Pinopsida > Pinales > Pinaceae > Pinus > Pinus albicaulis. The sequence goes on from CM076583.1 coordinate 386,218,695, forward strand.
ACTGTGTTTTAATGTTCTCCTACAAATTTGTTTATATATTATTCCCATGTCTTACAAAGGTCACGAATTAATTTTTCATACAAACAGACGGTTATTTGTTTTCCCTTATAAGATGGTAAACACATTAATAATTTATCATTTATCTCGTCATCCTATTTTTTCACAGCAGTGTCTTTGGTTAGTTTAATCTCTGGTTCCTGATCCTCTTTTAGTTTCATCTCTGGTTCAAGTTCCTTTTTTTTATGTTCGTTTATTTTGTTAGTTTCACCTGTGATTCTTATTCCTCTGTTTTCACAACTGTGGTTTTGGTTAATTTCATCTCTGGTTTTTGGTCCTCTGTTTTCACAATAATGTCACCAGTCTTTTCTTCGAAGGGGTATATTTTATTGTACCGCTAGAGAAGATATATCTATGAAACCAATGGGTAGGGACTATGCAAATTGGGCCAAGAAATTTAATCTATCAAAAGTTTATTTTTGTTTGAGCTCATTTTTTGGGGTTTTAACTTTAATTTCTAGTTGTCTGTTTTTCATATGGAGAACCATATTCTTCCTTAACAATGAAATATGAAAATGAATATTTGTAGGGGCACTTACTATTGTAACATACTTCTTTATCAATTCTGGTGGTGTGGTTGTTTTCCCCTCCTCATCATCCCCATACAATTTTGGTGGTGTAGTTGGTTGGTCCTCCTCATTTTCCCCGTACAATCCTTGCAGTGCAACTAGTTGGTCCTCCTAATCATCCTGATACAAAATTAAAATTGAGGCAAGTCCATATTTCTCGTACCATTCGACTACTCCTCTTATGTACTCATAGTCAGAATCAGAAGATGGAACCTTATCAACTTGTTCTTTTGTGTCATTAAGGTGACATAATCCATGTTCCATGAATCCTTTCTCCATGTATCCTTTCTCCATGACTCATTATTCCACCAATACATCCTATATATGATATTTCTCTTACGATTGGTATTTATATTATGTTTTTTATTTTGTAATAATGGGGAGGGTTTCAGGAACTCGAGAATGATGACCTCACTTTTTCATGTTCTTCCTAGCCTTTGGCACAACTTTATGGTGTTTCCTATATCCTCTCAATATTTTGGTGGTAGGTTTACTGCCAAATATTTATACTTTATCATCATCATATTTTTCATCTCCTTTTTTTGGGGATTTAACACTAGAATCCTTAGACACCCTCGTGGATTGAATACTACATGGCTCAGTTTCCATATGGAAGGTTTTGTAGGAATTTCTATTGTTGTGAGGTCACGGGGCGGAGTTGTAACTGGGGGGTCATGGGGCAGAGTTGTAGCTAGGAAGTGATGGGGCAGAGTTGAAATTGTCAGGGCATCCTCTGGAAGGGTAGCAACTTCAACATGCAATGGCCTTCCAACTAGTTACTCTGAAGTTCTCCCTTCCTCTTGCAACGTTGCATCCACCGAAATTTTAATGAGGTAATAGTGGGACAACGATTCGAATGAATGATTTGATTTATGTGCAAATTGAACCATATGTTCTCAAGTTTTTTTAATAAATAAATCCATGTTAATAAACTTTCCATGACGCAAGTGCTCTAACAACTTTAGGTGCTAGTAATAAATAATGACATATCTTCCTTCACACATGATAAATTTATGGAAAATGAATGCAACATATTTCTATGGTTGTGGTAATTCCCTCTTATCAAATCATGTTCTTATCTTTTGTAGTTGTTCACCTGCCTGAAGGAATTTCCACACAACATCAAGCTGGGGTTTCCGTGGCGCAAACCATTGTTCTTTTGTCTGGGGTAACCCTGTCACTTCCACAATTGATTCTTTTGTCGCATGCACCATTGTCCCTGCTATCTTAGATATACCCTCCTTGTAATGGATGAAAAATGTAATATTTCCAAATGGGCAGAGCAACAATATATGAACACAACACTAGAAATAAAAGTGTAAATCAACACATCAACAATGGAGACCAATATGTATCCAATAAATTATGTATAAGAACATAAAATCAGTACAAAATAGTGAGGCATAAATCATATGAAATGAGGAAACAAGCCTCCCATAAACAATCACTCCCAAATATGAGATGTTCCTACAATACAAAATGTCGGAGAGCTGCTACAATGTAGTCATACTAAGCATAAATACAGTTGGAGATCATAAATTGATACAAAAATACTGATATATGCCATAATATATGCTACACATATAGATATAGGCACTATATCAACTTTCCAAGACAACCCAAGAGCGTTTCCAGAAAATGCATACAATATGCAAATGTAAGCTGTAGCCTGTTAAAGCCTAGAAAATCTCTGCTTCAAACATCGGGGAAAACCACCCGGTCGGGACCTTAAGGCAACTCCTTTTTCGTTTGGTGTGGTGGCTCCGACTGCATTTAAAGGACCAGTTTCCTTGTAACTAAATGGATTGGATTGGATGGGTGGAAATGGAACTAAATTAACTGAAATAAAACTATCTCATTTAAGCTAAATAATGATAAAGAAATTCTAACACTAACCCGGGTAGCTATATGTGAATACAACTTAAGATTGTTCCAATTCAACAATAACCATGAAAATGTATTATTAATTAAATTGAAATATGCAGAAACAAATAAAGATAACTCTGTTTAAGAAATTAAACAGAGTTATATAAGCATATTGCATTCATCATTGTATAACATTTACATGTAATTATGAAAAATAACGTTTCAATTATACTAAAAAATGATATATAAAAGAAAGCATTGTGAAAACCAATATACATATAAATGATAGAAATTTTAAAACGAATATCATAAGACAAAAGAGATCAACAGTGAACAGATAGAAGTACCTTGTTCATCTTGAAGACTTTCAAATGCAATCTGATACTCTATCCAGTAACTCTAATGCAAAATCAAATTCCAAGGTACAGAAATGCAACACTTCAAAGATAATTCCACATGAAAATCACCAGATGTGATCCTTTTTAAAAAATATATAAGACAATGGAGTACAGAAATGAAATCTCCAAGTCCAAAAATATTAAGATCCAGGACCCCTCCCTAAATGCATGAGAGGGGTTTAAATACTACTTAACTAACTCTAAAAATAGTTTATTACAAAAATTAAGGATTCGGTTCAATGAACGTCCTTTTCCTAGGCTAAAATATAGTGAAATTAAAACTAAATCTATCTATCTATTAACTTGATCTTTAAGCTTGCAGGCATCTAGCATAGTTTTGAGAAGATGCGGTTGACCGACTTTAGAATTCAACTATCCTGAAAAGACAGAGTCGGCAAGCGTAGGAGCAATCTTCTCTGTAGCATTGATGATACAATTGAGCGCACTGTGCTGACTATGTGGCTTAACCAAGTACATCCAGTATGAGTCCCAATTCAATCTTGTCAGCCCTTGGATGGATTTTGCTCTTTCTTCTGCCTTTTGCCTCCATTCTGTTTGCAATTGATTTGCCTGTGGGAGATATCCTGGAACAGTTTCAGGAATCAAGTTAGCTTTGTGTAAATTGTCATTTACACAATCAATGAGAATGTTTGCCGCCGTAGCCGCCTCCTCTGCTGCCTTTTCTGCCCTTCTGATTTGTGCATCCCAATTATTAAACAATATTTCTTTATGGTTCTCATTAATGATGGGTGCACTAGCTTTTCTGCCTTCTTCTGTGTTTTGCAATGCCAGATAATCATTGATATTTTCATTAATAAAATCATAATCATTTCGTAAATCTACGACATGATTTGTGATTTTATCGCTCTCTTGGCACAAAGAATTCCATTGCAATATTTTTTGGCAGAAAACTTCCTCTTGTTGCAGTAGTTGATTGTTCAAAGAGATGGTTTCTGAAATGAATTCTGGAAGCTTAGGATCATCTTTATGCTATTCTTGGATAATCTGTATTTGTTTGTCTTTATCAGCCAGGATTTTTTGATGTCCTGTTTGCATTTCTTGAAGTTGTTGTTGTAACTCTTCAAGTTTTAATTGTGCTTCCTTATTGGCCTGTACCTGTTGCAATTGCTGTTGCAAAGATTTTATCTGTTCTTCTTTTTCATCCAACAAAATTTGTATCTCAACTGCTTTATCAATTGTTGCAGAAGCATAAGCTCCTATTATTTGAGATAACTTAGTGAGATTATGAGTAGGCTCTGTGGCAGGATCTTTCCACAAAACATCTACTTGTTCTGCTTTAGTAGCAATTGCACTTTCTATTTTTCTCTTTTTCCTTTGTCTCTTTACTACTGCTTTGTATTTTGGGCTATAAAATACATCCAGAGGAGGAATGTCCTCTACATTAAGTACATCCAGAGGGTGTGATTGGTATGTGCTCTGTTACTGCAACTGTGCTGCTTGTTCCTGTGCTCAAAACTTTGGTTGTCTAGAAAGGGGTCTGTACATTCTGTCCTTCTACATTAATCAATTGATTAAAGGTTTCCCATTCTTTATCTAACTCAATGGTGACTGGCTGCTGCTGTACATTGGTTGGAGGAGGATTTGTCTGTTGAGAAGTCAAAATTTGCTGTTGAGTAAGCTCTTTAGATTGTGCAGAATCTTTAATGGATTCTTCCATTTTATCTTTCTTTTCTTTAGAATTATTGGAGTGTTCAGAATCTCTGTCAGATTTTGATTTGGATTTACCTGTACTTGAACTTCCGTTAAGACTAACACTAGGAGTTTGCTCCCTTGCAGGCTCTAAGCGTAGATTATCCAAAGGAATAGGAATTAGTCTCCTTTCTCTGTAAAGCTTGAATTCATGGAATTCCTCTGGAGATAGCTGAGCTTGAGCTGAATTCAAAACTTATTTGAATGAATTTCTTGCTTGGAACATATCATCAAAAAGATCCTGTTCCCCGAAAAATTCCCTTACTTTGATTGCATTGGTAAAATTCTTAACAATATCATTTGGGTCAAATAACCTTCTTGAGAATTTGAATAGCTGTAGGCATGTAACGTTGCCTATCTCTTGAAATGCATGACCAATATCAAACAGTGAAAATGTTCCACATTTTATGGGAAATTGCGGCCAAATGCCCTTTTTCTTCTCTTTTAAATCTTTTGTTATACCTCCCTGGCCACAGGTCCGATAAGAAATTTCCCGAGCTACAAGTCTATCTGGAACATATAAGGGTAAAACATGGGGAGAAGCATAACTTCCAAAAAACCTAATATAGGTGAAAAATTCTTCTCCAAACCATCTCACGACGGGGAGAATATCAACCTCTGTTTCTGAGGATAACCTTGGGGCATCCTAATTATACAATGTTCTGTACAATGGCAGCATTATTACATGACAAATTTGGTAAAAATGGGGGACAAACTTAGACTCCCATAGTTCTTTATGGTACACATGAATGGGCAAGGGATCGTGGATAGTCCATTTCCAGTCCATCACAGGGAATTTAGAGACATAGCAGATGGCGTCCATGACATAAGAAGATAAATAAGAAGGCGGATAAACCCACTGGGAAACATTTCGTTTAGACCGGTAGTGAAAAATAGCAGGGGTGAGATTATCAGATAGGATTTTGGCCCAGTCTACAATTGTAGAATTAACAGCCGCATTCAACAAAGGAAGCCATTCAGGTAAGATCATATTTATGTCAGGCTTTCCAAAAAGCCTGCATAACATGGCAACAGTAAAACAATAAGGAGAGGTAAGTGAACCCGTGTTGTACATACCTTGTTTGTTTTTCTTCAATGGTGCACTTCTTTTGGTCCACTCCTTTGTGCATTCTGCCAAATTTGAGTGTTCTTTGGCAAACTCTTCCATAAATTGCTTGTTGAAAGTTGCCTGAGGTTCTGGCAGCTTATACATTAATCTCAAATCTTCTATGGTGAATGACCCGATTAGCTCTTCAGATGGAGTTCTGAATTGTCTGTTTGAAATATCTGTGCTATCCAACACCCATCTCACCATGTCTGTATATGGGAGAATCCTTGGCCTTGCTGCTATTATATGCAGAAATGAGCAAGCCAAGTCTCTAAGGGTTGCTTCAGACGTATTCTTTGAACCTGCTGTAGCTGCAACTTTTATCACCACAGGGTTTTCTTCTTCTAAAAGATTATACATTCCTTCCCAAGTGGATATACCAGCATCCTTGTTACAGGCGGTGTCTGTGTATAGCGAAGCCATTTCTTTGTTCTCAGAATTTGAGCTCTTCTTCTTCTTACCCATAGTGTTTAGCGGAAGCTTTGTATAGTGGTTTGCTCCTTCGTGCCTGCATTTTACGAATAAATGAGAGTAATGATATAAGAAAGGTGATGAGACTGTTTTGAATATGAAAGAGGATGAAATATAATATTTTAATTGTGAAACTACTTTCAATCTAAACACAATCTCATTTCACATTAATAATCAATCCAATCATTTAATATAATCATTAAAGCGCATAACGGATTTGACATATGAGAAGATTGCCTTGGGATAGCGCGCCTATATGAATATGCGACATTGTGATTTGCGATTTGCTGCGCAATATCGCAATATCGCAATGTCATAATATCGCGAAATGAAGTCATCACAGTCATAAAAATAGCGCAAAATCACAAAAGCACATAATTAATAAGAGCGCAAAAGATATTCATTAATCATTTCTGTTTTCTGCGCTATGCGATCTGTGATCAATGCGTTTTATATATACTATTTTTGTTATGAATGCGCTATCTTGTTTCAAGAGCAATTTTATTATAATCTATCATAAACTTAAGTGTTTCTAAATATTCTTTCTAAGGGATTTCTATAGGTTTATGATAGAAAGTTTTATTTGAAAAGGCAAACAAATCCTAATTGATTTTTTGAATTTTTTAACTAAGGGTCCTCATTTATTTAGTATTATTACTAATAGTAAATAAAAGTGGGGTTGTTGCTGGTCACAACAATTGGCGATTCACTGAAAGAAACAGTTATCTCTGAAAAAATAAAATGAACATTCTATCTTTAGTAAGTAAAGGTTTTTAAAGATAATGAAAACTATCTTAAGATAATTCAAATAAAATGTCACTATGAAAAAGAAATAAAAATCATCTCATAATTTCTTTCTAGTTCTTTAAGAAATACAAACATTTTGGGTTATATCAAGCTTTGATTGGTGTTAATAATGAAGTAAGTGGATCTCTCCAAGTTTTGGTTTTATAATATACTCTATTGCCATAGGTATTGCCTCTGGTGCCAGCAAACGTTCATAGTCTCGACATGGTTACCTTTAAACCATTAACCATTCATTGTCCCACTCAACTAAAATTATGACCTTTTAAAAGATAAATTCATAAGACCTATTATCTCATGTTTTTTGTCTTTTTTTTTTTTTTTTTTAAGAGCCATTGTTCTGGTTTGGCAGCCAGTTAATAACAATGCCATTCACTAGTTATAATTAAACTGAACAGGCTGGCTCGTGATGAGACCCCTTGTCTTATATTTATAAGCCATTACCCTGTTTTGGTATGCAATATTCGTAATGTCAGTTTTATTACTCCTTATGAACATGGTAAGTCGGCTCGTAATGAGACCTCTTATCTCTTAAAATTTTCGTATAATTTCTTAGAATTACATTCTAAAAAATCACAATTTAAATGGATGGGGTGAAATAGTTTTATCCTTAAGAATTAATGGATGACAATTTTCAGAGTTTTTTGAATTCCAAAACTTTGAAAAAAATCTATACTTTGATAGATAACCTTTCTCTTCTTAATAAACTTTATAATGATTTACATTTTCCTCAAGTTTTCAAAAGATCATCTAAATGATTGAAATAATCTTTTCAAAGTTTAACATCTTATTTTAAACTATTCAAAAACTGTGATCATTACTTTAAAAATTCTTATTTACACAAAATAAATATTTATAATATTTTTCCGAAGAAATTTTCTCAAATAGTAAACAATCAATCAGAGACTCATAAACAACCTTTATTTGTAAAAACAAAAACAATCAAAAACTTTGCAGAAAGAAATATATACAGTTTAAGAAGGGGTTACCTCCTTATGAAAATAATTTCTTCAAGATAAGCCCATTTACAGGAAGAGAATCTCTCTTACCTGTTAGATCTTGGAGTATCAATGTATTTGAGCTTATCTTCTCAACGATCTAAAATGGTCCAAGCCACATTTTCTGAAACTTGGTATGTTTACCTTTTTCTTCGTGTGCTTTATCCCATTTCAAAACGAGATCACCAATTGACAAAATTTTTGAGCGGGTAAAACTTGCATCAAAAGAAGATTTTACAAGTTGTTGATGTTTTTCATCAGTAATTTTTGCTTTATCCCTATCTTCTTCTAATTTAAGTATTTGATCATATCTCAATTGAATGGATGAAGAAGGATTTTCTTAAATAAACTGCACTAGGGCTAATGATGGAAGAGTTAAATTTGATGGTATCACAACTTCTTTTCCATAAACCAGATTGAAAGGTGAAGTCCCTATTAAAGCTTTTTCAGTGATACGATCAGCCCATAACGCAAAGATTAAATATTTGTGCCAATTCTTTTGATTTTGATCAACGGTCCTTTTAATGATTTTGATAAGGTTTTCATTAGTGGATTTAGCCAAACCATTACCTTGTGGATAATAATTTGCTGAATATTTTAATTTAAAACCTCTTTTGACTGCAAATTCAACTAAACTATTTCCAGAGAAGTAAGATGCATTATCAAAGACAAGAGCTTGAGGTACACCAAACCTGGTTATAATGAATTGATCTATGAAATCAATAATTGCATCAGAATTGGCTACCTTCAAGGGAATTGCCTCTACCCACTTTGTAAAGTAATCAGTTGCAGTAAGGATGTACTTGTGCTGTTTGGAAGAATGAGGTATTATCTCACCAATAATGTCAAGCCCCCATTGTTCGAATGGTTGCTCAATAGTTACTGGTTGCAAAGGAAAAGATGGTTTCCTTTGTCTTCCACTTGCAGTTTGACAAATTTGGCACTTCCTTACGTAATCATGCATATCTTTGAAAAGGGTAGGCCAGTAATAACCAACACGAATTATTTTGTGAGCTGTGGTATCACCTCTAAAATGACCTCCTGCTGGTCCATCATGCAATTCCTGCAAAACCTTTTCAGCTTCAGTCTTTTCAAGACATCTTAATAAAATTGAATCATAATTTTTTCTAAATAATACATTATCAATGATCTCATATTTAATAGCCTTTAACCTTAAAGCGCGTTTACTCTTATAGCTGAGATTAGAAGGAGCATACCCATTTTTCAAGTAATAGATAAGATCAACATACTGAGATACAAAATTTGTAACATTTATCCGACTTACTTGAATATCTTGATTTGATTCTTGATTTTCTAGTATGTTATGAGCTCCTGCCAATAATTTGCAAAACCCTTGTCCTCTAACAATCTTAGCTGGTTTAATATCAATATCATATTCTTGCAAGGTTGTTACCCAGTTAGCTCTCTTTTCTCCTACTTCTTTTTGAATTAATAATTGCCTCACTGCAGAGAATGGGACAATGATTTTTGTATGTGTCTTCAAGAGAAAAGGTCTGAAATGTTTGATTGATTTAAACACAGCAAAGGCTTGTTTTTCAACATCGAAATAATTAATCTCAGCTCCTTGCATATTTGAGCTAAAGAAAGAAATTGGTGCTTCGATTTCTTGATCATTGAGTTGTGTTAAAACGGCTGTATAAGATGTTTCAGTGGCCAAAGTATACAAAGTAAAATATTTAGAAAAATCCGGGGTATTCAATGCTGGTGCATTAATGATTGCTCGTTTGATTGAATCAAAAGCTTCTTTTTCTTTATGCGTCCATTTGAATATTGAATTCTTCTTGATCATATTTTGCATAGGTAAAACAATTAAAGAAAAATCAGGAATAAATCTTTTAACAAAATTGACCTGTCCAAGAAATGATTGCATGGATTTTTTGTTATGTGGTAAAGAAATATCAGAAATTTCTTTCACTCTATCTGGATCAATATATATACCATCTTTTGACACAAAAAATCCTAAGAGTTTTCCTTCATCTAAAGCAAAGAAAGATTTCTTTGGATTTAAGGAGATAGCAAACCTTCTACATCTTTCAAATATTTTTTTTAAATCATGTAGATGATTGGCTCTCTTTTTTGAAAATATTGTTATGTCATCAAGATAAACAACAACTGATTTATTGATCAGACCTTTGAATGCTATATCCATGGCTCTTTGAAAAGTTTCTCCTACATTTATTAGACCAAAAGGCATTTTCTGATAAGCATAAGTTCCCCATTTTGTTCTGAAAGTTGTTTTCAATCTGTCATCTGGATGAACTAAAACTTGATTATAGCCTGAAAATCCATCGAGAAAAGACATAAGTTCAGAACTAGCTACCTTTTGAAGTATCTGCTCCATGGTTGGCAATGGGAAATTGTCTTTTAAACATGCCTTGTTTAAATTTCTGAAATCAATACAGATTCTTATATCACCATTCTTCTTCCTTACAGGTACCATATTGGAAACCCAATTAGAGTGCCTGACTGGAAAAATGATTTTGGCTTTCAAAAGTTTATTAAGTTCCGATTTGATTTGACTTTCGAGATTTGGATGGATCTTTCTCAACTTCTGTTGAACAGGTTTAATATCAGGAAGCATTGGAATTGTATGTTGAATAATCGAAGTATCATATGTTTTTAGATCATCGTAATTCCAAGCAAAAACGTTTTTATACTTGTTCAACAGTTTAATGGATGCATTCCTTTCCTCTGGTGTTAAATTGAGTCCTAAGTTAACGTTTTGAGGTTTAGAATCAGAACCAAGATTTACTAATTCAAACTTCAAAGTTGAGCTTTGAAGTTTCGTATTAGTAACTTTCTTGAATCTGTCTCTAATGTCATATAAATCCTCTAATTTAACAACATATTTTGGAATGGGGTTTTCATTACCTTTTGAAGCAATTTGTAAATCATGATCATCTTCGTCAATAATTTGCTCATCATATGATTTCTATGAAGTCATGAAATTTAGAATATCTTGATCATGATAGAATACTCTCCAATTTGTAACATTATCTGGGACAGATGGACGAAAAATCAATTCTACAGAAAACCTATCAGGACTGCAATCTTCAGCAAGTAGGAGTTTAGATGCAACATTAGCTAACAAGTCAGCTGATGTATTCTGATTCCTAGGAATAGGAGAAATATTGAATGCTAAAAAATGAGTGGTGAGGTCTTGTACTAGGGTTTGATAGTGTTTAAGATGTCCTGAAAGGAAATGAATAGTATTCCTAACTTGTTTAATAACAATTTCGGAATTACCAAAAACTTTCAAGTATTTAACATCTAACCCTATAGCTTTATAAAGTCCTTGAACCAAGGCTTCATATTCTGCGGTATTGTTAGTACACTCAAATTCTAATCTACATGACAGCATGGTTTTCTCCCCATTTGGATCAATTAGGATGCATCTAGCTCCAGCTCCATCACTAGATTTCGATCCATCAAAATATAATGACCAAAATAAAGACTTATCTATTGGCTTATCTACAATTACATCAGAAATATTTACAATTCTGGAAGTATCAGATTGTGAAAAAATTTATATCTGAGAAACAAAAGTATTTACAGAAAAAGGTGATTGAGGAGCTTTGAAATTTCGAAGGAATGATTCAGTAGAATAGCCTCCAAGAATATTATTGTTGAATGCTACAGGTTCATTAGGTTGTTCAAATTCAGTGACAGTGTGCATCATATGTTTTTCTCGTTCAATTTTGATTTGATTTGGTTTCCATTTGTAGGGAAGCCACATATGTGAATAATCGGTTGAGATATAACCATTAAGTTTCGCAGACCAGTCCCTGCTCAAGATTAATCCATAGAATTCAGGAATATCAGCAATCAGAATATCGATTCTTTGGACAATCCTAGGATCTGAGGCTAATCTGATAGTAACTGAATTGATTTCTCCTACCACTTGGAATTTAGAGCGATCCAACTGAACGATATGAACTGCTGATTTCTGTGGTTCAATATTCAATTTAGCACAGACAGAAGTAGGCATTATATTGGAGGAAGCTCCAGAATCAATCAAACAATTGTGCAGATTTTTATTGTACATCTCATAAGTAAAAAGAAAAGGAGGAGTTTGAGAATTTGAATTTTCCCCAATGAGCACAGTATCAGTAGCATCTACCTTATCTGGTGGCTTACCAGTTCCTCTTGCTGCTTTTGCAACTACACCGCTTGGTAAAGGAGCAATTGGTGTAGCATTTAATTCTTTCAATAGAAACTTTTGCTGGTGTTTCAGTTTGCTGAGTTCATGTAAGGAAATGTTGGCTTTGATCTTTTTCATGTCTTCGACAATATTGTATTCCATAGGATCTGACACTACTAAAGTTTTCGCTATTGATGTGAGAGGATTAGAAGAGGATGGCTGATTTTGAGTAGGTAATGGAGAAGTTTTCTTCACAGTGGGTTTGTCTTTAGTACTTGGAGTTGTAATTTTCTTTTTAGGAACTGTTTGCACTGGTTTTGTTGTAGATTTACTCCTAGTACTTACAGGCATAGCTTCTTCACTATCAGAATTAGGAAGAATAAAATCCCACATTCCATTCAATTCAGCTATTTCTTCATTTTCGTCTTCTTGATTTGATACTATAGATGTATCTTCTTCTTCTTCCTCTTTTTCTGATTCTACATTAGAGATTATATTAGGAGGTTTAGATTCAACTTGGTTTCTTTTGAAATTTCGGAATGGTTTCTTGGTAGAAGTTTCAGCCACTTGTTTTTTAATTTCAACCATTTCATTTGACATGGTTTTAAGAACTTTCTGTAAGCCTTCCACGTCATATGGATCTTTGGCCTTTTTCTTTGAATCATCTTTGAAGCTGACCTTCTTTGATTTCCTTTCTTCAATAGCATTTTTCTTTTCCAGAGAAGTGATACGTTTTTCCACTGCAATAGCTTCTTTCATATTCTCAGCTAATGTAGGCTTTGCAGCTCTGTCTACGAAAATTGCTATGTTTGAGGGTAAGGCAGTTATATACCATTCAATTCTGACTTGTTCACTGGGTTGTGAATCTGTATGAATTTTGTTCAAAATTTTGTTGAATCTAGCACTGAATTATTTTATAGGTTCATTGGGCTCTATCTTCAAATTTGAGAGATCATTGAGTAAAGTTGCAATTGATTTGTCATCTCCAAATTTGGTCAAAAAATGATCTGCAAAAATGTCCCAACTTGTTATAGATCCTGATGGTAATGAAAAATACCATGATCCTGCTACTCCCTGAAGAGTATATGGGAATAATCTAACTACAACATCTTCATGTATGACTCCATTCAAATTAATAGCCAGCATAAAGTTATTGATATGTTCTTCAACTTGAATGTTAAGATCTGGGCTAAACTTTGGAAGCCATTTTCCAGGATTGTCTGGTAAATAATGTAAAGGTGCAGCCATGTTGACTGCTCCTGGAGTAGACCATGGTCTCTATGCCATTATTGGGACGATTACTGGAGGAATAGTAGAAACTGGTGGTATTTGAATTGAAGTGGTTGGAATAGATGATGTTGAGATTGATGAGAATTGAGGAGAAGATGTTTGTGGAGATGATGATGATACAACTGCACTTTGTTGAGTTGTGTTTTTGGAAACAGGTGATTGAATATGAGATGATGAACTTATATCACTTTCTGTTTCTGATTGAATTCTTTTTGTTTTTCCCTTACTATGTAAAGGAAATTATTTCGGAGGAATACCAAATTTTTCACTTTGCAACCTAGTAAGAGGTTTGGAAGGAATAAATTTTGAAGTTACACTACCTTCAGATATTTCAAACTCTTCAAGAGATAATGAGAATCCTTTTAATTTATAAATTAGATCTTGAACTTCAGGAGATTCAGGATGTTGTTTGTCTGAATGTTTTGAGATTTTGGTAGTGGGTGTCTGAATATTTTCTGTAATTTCTTCTCTTGAATTCTGAATTTCAGAAGAAATTGAAGAAGTTAATGAGGGTGTTTTGCTCTCAGAATGGCTTGTGGATAAAGATTTACTTTCCATTCATAGCTCAGGCCCTCCTTCTAGCGCCAAAAATGTTGAAGCCTAGAAAATCTCTGCTTCAAACATCGGGGAAAACCACCCGGTCGGGACCTTAAGGCAGCTCCTTTTCCGTTTGGTGTGGTGGCTCCGACTGGATTTAAAGGACTAGTTTCCTTGTAACTAAATGGATTGGATTGGATGGGTAGAAATGGAACTAAATTAACTGAAATAAAACTATCTCATTTAAGCTAAATACTGAGAAAGAAATTCTAACACTAACCCGGGTAGCTATATGTGAATACAACTTAAGATTGTTCCAATTCAACAATAACCATGAAAATGTATTATTAATTAAATTGAAATATGCAGAAACAAATAAAGATAACTCTGTTTAAGAAATTAAACAGAGTTATATAAGCATATTGCATTCATCATTGTATAACATTTACATGTAATTATGAAAAATAACGTTTCAATTATACTCAAAAATGATATATAAAAGAAAGCATTGTGAAAACCAATATACATATAAATGATAGCAATTTTAAAACGAATATCATAAGACAAAAGAGATCAACAGTGAACAGATAGAAATACCTTGTTCATCTTGAAGACTTTCAAATGCAATCTGATACTCTATCCAGTAACTCTAATGCAAAATCAAATTCTAGGGTACAGAAATGCAACACTTCAAAGATAATTCCGCATGAAAATCACCAGATGTGATCCTTTTTAAAAAATATATAAGAAAATGGAGTACAGAAATGCAATCTCCAAGTCCAAAAATATTAAGATCCAGGACCCCTCTCTAAATGCATGAGAGGGGTTTAAATATTACTTAACTAATTCTAAAAATAGTTTATTACAAAAATTAAGGATTCAGTTCAATGACCGTCCTTTTCCTAGGCTAAAATATAGTGAAATTAAAACTAAATCTTTTTCTATCCTATTCATGATCCTTTAACCAGAGGCATGGTTAGAAGAAGAGAGATGTGGTTGGCCAAACAGAAATTCAAGCATCACGAAAAACTGGTCGGCAAGCGTACGAACAATATTCTGCAATAACGTGATAGTGGTGTTCTTCATCTTTGCATTGTGTGGCTTAGCCAAGTACATCCAGTATGAGTCCCAATTCAATCTTGTCAGCCCTTGGATGGATTTTGTTCTTTCTTCTGCCTTTTGCCTCCATTCTGTTTGCAGTTGATTTGCCTGTGGGAGATATCCTGGAACAGTTTCAGGAATCAAGTTAGCTTTGTGTAAATTGTCATTTACACAATCAATGAGAGTGTTTTCCGCTGTAGCCGCCTCCTCTGCTGCCTTTTCTGCCCTTCTGATTTGTGCATCCCAATTATTAAACAATATTTCTTTATGGTTCTCATTAATGATGGGGGCACCATCTTTTATGCCTTCTTCTATCTTTTTCCATGCCAGATAATCATTGATCTTTTCATTAATCAAATCATAATCATTTCATAAATCTACGACATGATTTGTGATTTTATCACTCTCTTGGCACAAAGAATTCCATTGCAATATTTTTTGGCAGAAAACTTCCTCTTGTTGCAGTAGTTGATTGTTCAAAGAGATGGTTTCTGAAATGAATTCTGGAAGCTTAGGATCATCTTTATGTTGTTCTTGGATAATCTGTATTTGTTTGTCTTTATCAGCCAGGATTTTTTGAGGTCATGTTTGCATTTCTTGAAGTTGTTGTTGTAACTCTTCAAGTTTTAATTGTGCTTCCTTATTGGCTTGTACCTC
This sequence comes from Pinus albicaulis, assembly GCA_034641835.2. NCBI lineage: Eukaryota > Viridiplantae > Streptophyta > Pinopsida > Pinales > Pinaceae > Pinus > Pinus albicaulis. The sequence continues at coordinate 386,234,423 of CM076583.1, forward strand.
TTGCAATTGCTGTTGCAAAGCTTTTATCTGTTCTTCTTTTTCATCCAACAAAAGTTTTATCTCAACTGCTTTATCAATTGTTGCAGAAGCATAAGCTCCTGTTATTTGAGATAACTTAGTGAGATTATGAGTAGGCTCTGTGGCAGGATCTTTCCACAAAACATCTACTTGTTCTGGTTCGGTAGCAATTGCACTTTCTATTTTCCTCTTTTTCCTTTGTCTCTTTACTACTGCTTTGTATTTTGGGCTATAAAATACATCTAGAGGAGGAATGTCCTCTACATTAAGTACAATTTCAGAGGAGGGTGTGATTGGTATGTGCTTTATTCTACTTGTTTGTCTTGTTCTCGTGCTCAAAAATTTGGTTGTCTGGATGAGGTACGTACATTAAATCGCTACCATTAATCAATTGATTAAAGGTTTCCCATGTTATCTAACTCAATGGTATTTGGTTGTTCTTTGTGCAGTAGTGGAGGAGGGTTTGTACGTGAGAAGTCAAAATTTCTTTGATGTAGTGTAAGCTCTTATGGGTGTGCAGAATCTTTGTGGATTCTTTATCTTTCTTTCTTTAGAATTATTCGTGAATTGTTCAGAATCTCTGTCAGATTTTGATTTAGATTTAGCTGTACTTGAACTGCCGTTAAGACTAACACTAGGAGTTTGCTCCCTTGCGGGCTCTAAACGTAGACTATCCAAAGGAATAGGAATTAGTCTTCTTTCTCTGTAAAGCTTGAATTCTTGGAATTCCTCTGGAGATAGCTGTGCTTGAGCTGAATTCAAAAATTCTTTGAATGAATTTCTTGCTTGGAACATGTCATCAAAAAGATCTTGTTCCCCGGAAAATTCCCTTACTTTGATTGCATTGGTAAAATTCTTAACAATATCATTTGGGTCGAATAACCTTCTTGAGAATTTGAACAGCTGTAGGCATGTAACGTTGCCTATCTCTTGAAATACATAGAACAATATCAAGCATTGAAAATATTCATTTTGTAAATTATTATTAAATACTTTTTTTTTTTTCTTCTCTTTTAAATCTTTTGTTATACGTCCCTGGCCACAGGTCTGATAAGCAATTTCCCAAGCTACAAGTCTGTCTGGAACATATAGGGGTAACACATGGGGAGAAGCATAAATTCCAAAAACCCTAGTATAGGTGAACAATTCTTCTCCAAACCATCTCTTGGGGGCGAGAATATCAGCAGCACTCTCCTTGGAGATAACCTTGGAGATACACTTATTATACAATAAATGCATGCAATAGCATTATTCCATGACAAATTTGGTAAATGAGACAAACTTAGACTCCCATAGTTCTTTATGGTACACATGAATGGGCAAAGGATCGTGGATATTCCATTTCCAGCCCATCACAGGGAATTTAGAGACATAGCAGATGGCGTCCATGACATAAGCAGATAAATAAAGGCGGATAAGCAAATTTAAGGAAGCATGTTTCGTTTCGACTAGGTAGTGAAAAATAGTAGTGAGTGAATTATCGGATAGGATTTTGTGGAGTCTACAATTTGTAGAATTAACAGTGCATTCAACAAAGGAAGCCATTCGGGTAAGATCATATTTGTGTCGGGCTTTCACTTATAACATGTGACAGGTGAAATAATAATTAAGTGAACTAGGTATGTACCTTGTTTGTTTTTCTTCAATGGTTCACTTCTTTTGGTCCACTCCTTTGTGAATTCTGCCAAATTTGAGTGTTCTTTGGCAAACTCTTCCATAAATTTCTTGTTGAAAGTCGCCTGAGGTTCTGGAAGCTTATACATTAATCTCAGATTTTCTATGGTGAATGACCTGATTAGCTCTTCAGATGGAGTTCTGAATTTTCTGTCTGAAATATCTGTGCTATCCAGCACCCATCTCACCATGTCTGTATATGGGAGAATCCTTGGCCTTGCTGCTATTCTATGCAGAAATGAACAAGCCAAGTCTCTAAGGGTTGCTTCAGACGTATTATTTGAACCTGCTGTAGCTGCAACTTTTATCACCACAGGATTTTCTTCTTCTAAAAGATTATACATTGCTTCCCAAGTGGATATACCGGCATCCTTGTTATAGGCGGTGTCTGCATATAGCGAAGCCATTTCTTTGTTCTCAGAATTTGAGCTCTTCTCCTTCTTACCCATAGTGTTTAGCGGAAGCTTTGTATAGTGGTTTTCTCCTTCGTGCCTGCGTTTTACGAATAAATGAGAGTAATGATATAAGAAAGGTGATGAGACTATTTTGAATATGAAAGCGGATGAAATATAATATTTTAATTGTGAAACGACTTTCAATCTAAACACAATTTCATTTCACATTAATAATCAATCCAATCGTTTAATATAATCATTAAAGCGCATAACGGATTTGACATATGAGAAGATTGCCTTGGGATAGCGCGCCTATATGAATCTGCGACATTGCGATTTGCGATTTGCTGTGCAATATCGCAATATCGCAATGTCGCAATATCGCAAAATGAAGTCATCTCAGTCATAAAAATAGCGCAAAAGCGGAAATTTCACAATAGCGCAAAAGCGCATATCGCAAAAGCGCAAAATTGCAAAATGAAATCATTGCAAAAGCGCAAAATCGCAAAAGCGCATAATTAATAAGAGTGCAAAAGATATTCATTAATCATTTCTGTTTTCTGCGCTATGCGATCCGCGATCAATGCGTTTTATATATACTATTTTTGTTATGAATGCGCTATCTTGTTTCAAGAGCAATTTTTTTATAATCTATCATAAACTTAAGTGTTTCTAAATATTCTTTCTAAGGGATTTCTATAGGTTTATGATAGAAAGTTTTATTTGAAAAGGCAAACAAATCCTAATTGATTTTTTGAATTTTTTAACTAAGGGTCCTCATTTATTTAGTATTATTACTAATAGTAAATAAAAGGGGGGTTGTTGCTGGTCACAACACAACCCTAGGGCTGAAAGTATGCTACAACAATATAAATGAGAAGGTATGGCTAAAGCTTATGTAGAATGCTACATCTCTTCTCCAACAGATCCTCTGGATGAAAGGTTGTCCCCTTCACTAAAGAAATCACCTTCCAAATCAGACACTGCAACCACCCCTGCAAATCCTCCCTAAAATAACGCAGGTCTAGATTGAAACTGTGTTGTACGGGATAAATAATCCTTGGTATGGTGCCAAATATTTCAATAAAGGCCAACGATCTTCTTTAATGGCCTCCCAATTTAAGAAAAACCTTCTGTGACTGCAAAAATAGCTCATAAAACATCCAATTGCAACCTCCACTATTGCACCTTGCAACACAGCACAACTCTAAGTAGAAACTATGCTATTGAAGAAAGATGAAGCTTGGCCCGACACCTCAATGTGGAAATGTCATGCAATACTCACCCTATAGGCTCCTCAATGAAAGAGGTGGGATTCCCGCTCGGGAACACCCTGTGCTAAACAAAACTACAATCTTAGCTAAACAGATAAAGAGAGCAACAAGTCTAAACATACCATCAACACAATAATAATCCAATCATGCCCACAATGCTTGCCATCCTCTTCCTTACATTCTTGGTGAGCTTCCTCACATTGGACCCCACTCATTAAATCCATTACTTCCCTGCATGGAATCTCCCTCCAAAACTGTGATGTCCCTCAGTGAATTCCACTCCTTCCATACCAGTGTTGTTTGATTTGGTCAAGGTTTACCCAGTATTCATGCTCCAACCCCTTTTCACACATAAGGGTTTTCAATCCAGAATTTATATGACCTCCTTTTGCATTAGGAGTTTTTTTGGTCCTACTAAGGAGATTTATGGGTATCCATACCCTCTTATTCTTCAACCCAAGAATAAAAATAAAAAATTAATATTCCAATTAGCTGTGTGCTAATTTAGGAATATTACAACCCTCCCCTGCCAAGTGTTGCTTGTCCCCAAGAAACTGCAAGGATAGAACTGAAAAGTGTGGGAAACCTTCATTCCCATATGGATCTCCACTCTGCAAGCTATCATCCATACAAAATGAATCACCCTCCACAATGGAAATTCATAGAAAATGTCCTCCCATGTGCTGATGAGAGGCACCTTCCAAGTGCTCAAGTTACCCAAATGGCTCATCCCATAAGGATATAAGAGATCCAATGTATCAATAATGGATGGTCCAATTATCTCCCTGAAATATGAAACATAAGTAATGTGGATAATATCATATCTAATAATAACATCCAAACCATGTGTCATCTCTCCAACCATTCCCACAACAATGATAATAACATCATCAACATATGGCATCATAATTAGAGTTATACTTGCTGCCATATATAAAACTGGAGAAGGAAAATGATCCCTCAAGTGCAACCTGTGTCGTTTTACTCCAAACTGGCTCAGAATAGGATATGATGAGTGGTTTACCAACCACTTTCTTGCTGCCCCAATCATGTCACATGCTTGGAGAAGGTGTATGATGTGAGGTGCACATTGAGAACACTCTGAAAAAGATAACATCTCCATAACATCTCTTAGGGAGTGGCCATCACCATCACAGCTCATGTCCCCAAATGGATCATGAGGACCATAAGAAAGAATGTCCCATCTTGGAGCAATAACATGTACATAGATGGTAAAATAAAAGCACATAGTAAGTGAATAATGATGGTCATAAACACAATCCTTACCATGTACCTTGAACAAGTTGGTGAAGTGGCTCATAGATGAACCTCTTCTCTTCCCCAATGAGGAAGGAAATGGTTGTGTTAACTCTATCAAAGAGTTATGTCCCTCATCCAAAGAATCCTTGCATCTCCTCATGTGATGGTGCACCTCCTCTTTGATGCCTTCCCAAGTGAACCTCTATATGATAGAACGGTATGTCCTCATGAAATCAATGTCACTAGAGAGAAAATCCCCATGTGCTGCATGCCAATACTTCTTCTTTGTGCTTGTAAGTACAAGTCAAGAAGATCATACCTTGGTGATATATGTCTCCATCCACCACTTCTGAATCATATTGCAAAGTATGGGAGAAAATCAGCCCATACTCTTGCAAGAGAAACCAGAGAAAAAATTGATCTTGCTACCTCCTTACAATTCCATCATACAAACCATGAGGTGGAAACATGATTATTGACATGAAGAATGCCACATCATCACAATGCACCCAAAATACTTGTTTCCATATGATGCAAGTGCCATGCGAAGTCCCAACCACCAACATACCCCTTGAAGTAGGATATGTCACATGTTGACCAAACTATTTCAAGAGTAGCCATCGCAACCTTGCCTCATGCTGCCCTGTGTCAAGATATGCAAGTGGCTCACCAACCCCTTGCTCATAAAAATCACCCATCCAACCAATGGTGAGTGTCTAATGTCATGCTCCCAATCAGTATTCCTCGAATGGAGAATACCATCCTCCCAAATCAAATAAATATCTCTACAATTCATGGGATGTTGAAGTGTAGCCTCCTCGAGATCTCCATACGAAGACCACTCATCAATGACCATGTTGAATCCATAAGGATCCAAGTATACCGAAGGAAAAATATTCTCATTGAATTGTGAAGTGCTCATCAAGAAGGATCCATCGTAATAATGGGAGATAAGATGTCCCTCATCAACCATTTGCATATCCCCTACTACACATGTAGAATGGTCATTGGAATGCTCCAATAATGGTTGGGCCCCAAACTCATCACTGCTAATCGATGAAATCACTTCTTATCTCCACGATGGTGCATCTGCTGCCTCATGAACATGCTCAATTATGAACATATAGTTCTACATTGGATTTTTTAGGACAATATTCATCCTATCCTCCAAAAATATACACTCCAACCCCAATAATTGTGTGCATATCAACAATGAAATACTAGGATGAATGTACATCTCATCCTTGATCATGTCAAGGGTCCTCTGTGCAGTGATAGTCTGCTTCTCTAAACCAACAATGTGTCTTGACCCTAGGTCATGCAATGGCATATCCCCACAACCGTTCATAAGATGTGCTGAAATAATAGAAAGTAGAAACATCTGCATACCTTGGTTTTTCTTGGGAGCATCTTGTACTACTACGAGGGTTTCTCCCACCAGTGTGATGAATTCTCCTCTATGGCTGCACCAGCACTGGTATAAATCTCCTCCTCCTCATGCATCTCCAAAATAGTGCATGGGACTCTAAATGTCAAGAGATCAAGACCACTTTGCAAAGCTGCAAGGGTTATTCCTCCTGATGTAAGTGCTCCTGTAGTAAGTGGTGGTGGAATTTTCTCCTCCTCTGATTTATTCTTGTCAAACTTCTTGATCAACTTCGGAGTAAAATATGCATATTTAGTCACTCTTCCATGACTCGAATGGTTGAACCACCAAATTTTTGCTTCACCCTCAAGGTGTAGCACTACAATATCAACAACTTCTCTTTCTACCACTAGATGTAGCAGGAACAATGCATCAAACTCCATTTCCTAAGCATTTTTTGTGCATGTGGATGACCCATGAAATGTAGAAAATAGAAATATATTGTGCTTTCTCCTTCCATAGTTGCAAGGTATCCTTTCTTCTTTAAGCTGAATGAACTGTGGGAGAGTTATATTCTCCTTGAAATCTCTTAATTGAGATTTGTATTTTGCAAGATACTCATTTAGAATCTCATGATGCAAGTGTACTCCATCTCCATGTATTTCACTTTCCTCTTCAAATAAAGTAGTCATAGAGTATTACTTTGGAGCTTTATGCAATACTAGTTTTCTCTTCTTCTGATAGGAGGTACAAGGTCCTTCCTCATCTTGGATGTAATATTCCTACTTAGCCTGAGCTAAGAGGAATATGAACTTTTGTTTTACTTTTTGTTGCATGAATAAATGAATAAAGGAGGACATGTAAAACTCCTAAAAATAATGAATAAATCAATTCCCAAATGAACAAGGATAAATCAGAGCCATGTAAATAAATCACTTGTAGGTATGAAAGGGGTTTTAGCTATGAGACTGGGTCAACCTTGATCAAATATACAACGCCATCTAGATTCAATGTATCTCGTAAAGGGACAACACAGTTCTAGAAGGAGGCCCCTCATGTGAAAGGAGCTAACTCATCAAGGTGGTTTAGGGTTTGCAAAGGCTGTCATCTTATAAAAGGAAGGGGAAGGCAACAAGAGAGGTTGTTGATTGTTTATATTTCTGAGTATCTTGTCTATTTAGAAAAATACTATTCAATGTTTTTTAGTGGAGAATTGTGTTACTTAGCACTTTGGATTCCTATGCAAGGGTTTCACCTCTTCCATTAAGGATTCTTGGAGGATTTTTGGCTGATTTGATGCACTATCAGGCTTTGGGCCAAGCTCTACTTCCAACTGCAACGTAGATCCAGTGAGGGCTTGTTTGCTTTTGTAAGCTGTAGCAAGTGGAACTCTAGATATGCAAAGATCTAGCTTCTATTGGAGCCTCTTATCAGTGAGTGTGTCTTTTAACCTCCTGTAAGAGTGCATTGTAATATTCCCAAAATTTAGATTTTACCTAAATTGAATATTATAGTTGATTTTATCCTAGATAGGTAAATAAAGGCTTAAGAAGGCTCCATAATCCTTAAGGAGGAAGAATAACACTCCTCATGTGAAAGGAGGAAGAATAAAAAAGTTGATTTCAGTAGCACATGGTGTGAACAGGATTGGATCATGTTTGATCTAGTCATTTTGACCAAGTCCACATGCACTGTCTAGATACAATGTATCTCCTTGATGGACTGCATAGTTTTAGAGGAGGATCAATTGCATGAGTTGGGAGGCACATGTGGATGGGACCCATAGTGGAGAGGAGCACTTGATATATATGAAGAGGAGGAGAGCCATTTTTATTCATGCTTGATTATTATTTTCTTGGGTCTGTTGAGACCACGCTCCTCTTGCTGTTTAGCAAGGGTGCAGTGCTGCATAGCACAAGGGTGTTCCCAGTCGGGAATCCCTACCTCATCCTTAGGGAAGGAGAGGTTCTAGAGCTTCATTTCCTCATTCTGGATTTTGGCAAATTCTACCTCCTTCATTCATAGCGTTATTCCTGAAACATGATAACTTTGTGTTGCAAGGTGCAGCAACAAAGGATCTCTTTGAGTCATTCCTTGGCTTGTTTTTCAGTGGAGGGCTTGGCTATCCATTGGGGGATTAGTGAGGAGGACTCCCAGCATATTTTCATATCACTCGGATTAGACCAACCATCCATCTTCCCTCACAGCGTAGTTTCCAGCTAGATCTGTATTATTTTTGCAGGCAGTTGTCGGGAGGGTCATTTGAGCTCATCATGAGGGGTTGTTTCTAAGTAAAGGGATCATCCTTTTTCTTAGAGACACTATCAGAGGAGGGCATCATTATTTCAGATCTGTTATAGCCTCATTTCATATTTTGATTCAGTTGTAGTGGCAAGTTAATTGTCACATTGTACATTCTCCGGAATTTCTAGCAATCTCTCATAGATTGGCTAGAAATCTTGTATTGGAGCCCATTCCTCTATTATTGGGAATTTATTTGTATATTTCAGCCATATTTCATGTATGCACATCTACAGTAGTAGCTCCACTTCTATATACTGCGCAGTCACTGCTCTCTGGCATTTTGTATTACTGTAGCATCTCATGTATTCCATGTTTTAATCATTGGAGATTGAGTCCCATTGCTTGAGTGGATTGTCCCTCGAGATATTTCTGTATATTGTTACTCATATATTAATTAACATGATGTTTGAATTATATTCCCTTTATTGACATGTTCATATTTGCAGAGTTTAATGATTATGTTCATATATTGTTGTAGCTCACTCTTTGAGTACTTTTCTGAGATACCTAGGTGTGGGAGATCTATTTAACCCACCTTGAGTGATTTATTCGAGCTCCAATTCTGGGATTGTAATTTATGTTGTGTTAAATAAGGGATACAATTCACCTTCCATCTTATTCTTGCACTATCTTCCTTATACAGTGTCCCTTTGGACCATATTGTAGAAATTCCTAAAAAAGTAACATTACAGTGGTATCAAAGCATCAATCTTGGCTCAACCTATGCATCCAAGATAATATGCCATTAGAAGGAGAAACTCCTGACATAGAAGAGGAGTTGTACAAAGGAAACAAGAAAAGAGGAATGATAGAAGAGGAGATCTCCCTGCTTCTTTTCCAAACTTTGGAGGCTATCATAGAAAATATCAAGGAGATAGAAAGGGAGAATTACAGAATGTTTCTGAGAGGGTTTGAAGATGAAGCAAGCCCTAGCTATCATCATTATGGGTGTGGGCATTCAACCACACATGCAGATCCATAGCTCAATTCATTGCCCACTTTCACTATAGGGAGAATGGAGGAAGAAGATGAGGCCATTGGAGGAGCAGCACGGCAGCTTAAAGGTATGGCTCATGGTTGGTGGTTTGAAAATTCTATTTCATATTATCATGTAAATTTGAAAACATATGATGAATTCACTAAATAATTGGTGAGGAAATTTGATAAAAATCACTGTGAAACATGGTGTATCAAAACCTCAAACACTTTGCATGCATTGGATGGAACCATGAAACAAAATCCATTCCCTATTTCTGAAGGGGATGAAAACATGTATGATGGCTTGCTAAGGGAAATATCCCCATTGTGTGAAGTTCCCTCTTCCATTTGTGAAGACATGGAGGTAATTCCTTCAAGATATGACCAATATCTAGGGTCTCTCCTTGATGATGAGGTATTATCAATTATTGATGGGGAGGATGAGCATAAGAGATCTAACAGCGTTGTCCCATTGGGAGAAGATCCATCACCACATGGAGGTGAAAAGGGAGCCTTTTCTTACATTATAGGAGCCCTTGTATCTTTATAAGGATTTCGAAATGATTCAACATGTGCGAACCAAGGCACAATTCCGGAGCCATATGCAACAGTTTTTGGGGATTGTGAGATGGATGAGGAAGAGAAGGATCAACATCAAGGGATGATACACCCTTATCTATTCCGAGGAGTTTTTGCACAAGAGAAGGAGACTTTACTGTGCAGTGAAGAGAGGGAAAAATTAGTCCACTCATATATACAGTCCACTTCTGAACTAGATATCTCACTATATGGAGGCATTCCACTTGGGAGGCCATGTGATCTAGAGTTGATGAGGGACATATTTTCGTGTAGCTCACCACTCTTGGATTCCAGAGAGGTGAAGAATTTGGAGGATTCTAGCATAGCTCAGAGAGTTTGGGATAGACTCAAGGAAGAGGGAGAGACTCTTTCATTTTCAGCATCACCCACTCTCATTACCCGTACTGCGCTGACATAGATTGCTGCAGGGATGAAGGATAGCATCTTCATGATGCAGGATGAATGCTCCACATATTTGGAGAGACAGAGGATACTTCATTTGAGGAAGGAATATTTCACACATGGGAGTGGATGGAGGCTACTCATGCCTACTTTGGCCCAGCTTGGGAGATTCCTTTTGGATGATAGCTTCTCATGGGAGGCCAACTTCCAAAGGTGTCCATTACTATTGGAGCATGAGCAACTGCATGATGGGTATGGAAACATTTTGGAAGATGAATTTGGCATGGGGGATGTCAAAGTAGTAGGCGTCAGTGTGAGGGGAGCTTCACATGCTAGATCACCAACATTGTCTCTAAGGAGGATTGATCCTTATTGGAGATTTCAGCTCTTGGTAGAGTACTCCAAGGATATTGGTGCATGCATGATTCTTGATGACCTGAATGGAGAGGATAGATACATGGTCAATGATGTGGTCATCTATTACTATGGAAAAATCTTCTTGACTAGGGCTTCTAGTCTCAGGAGAAATTATTACATGCAACACATGAGGAATTCCTAGCTTTGCACCTTGATGCATATCTTGTTGTGTTAGAGGAGTTCACTTGGGAGGGAATCCAATAGGACATATATCAGCATATGGAGAGATACATAGCCTGGATGGTGATTGAAAGGATATCACAACCACCTTCCTACTCATTGGGAGTGAGGGAGCTTTTTCAGTTGAGCCATTTCAGCTCAAGGCCTCAAGTACATAGCAGAGAAGATATAATTTCACATTGTGCTTTGTACTTCTTTACTTTATATGAGTATAATATTGTACCAAGGAGGAACATCCCTTATTTCATATTGTATGATGTACTTGTAGCTACTTGTAGCATTGATTTTGGCTACCTTAATTGTGGTTTGTGGGGGAAGCCACATGACTCTTGGTGTGCACCATTGACACCACATTGTACATTCATGTTCACATCTTATGGGAAGACTATGGAAGAAAAAAAGTGGCTGGTAAAGCACTTGCTATTACTTTTTTTGATGCAGGAATGGAGTGCGTTGTGCTGGTTCCAATGGTGGAACTATGACTCACTCTCCAATTGTCATTTGGCAACTTGTTTTCATTGTCTTTTGCTTCCATATATTGTTGATATGTTTATGCTCATGGGAAGCTTTGCTTGGAGAGTAGGATTGGAGTTGAGGATGCCCATTGGGAGTATGATTCTCCCCTTTTCACATGTTTTATGTTTCAAGAGAAACAATGGGCACACCATGATTTCCACATCACTCATTTTCCCTTCATGTAGGAGGAGCCATTGGGAGAAGATGCGTTGTTGGAGGAGGCACTTCATGGTTGATTCATTTTGTGGGGAGTCTTGGGCCAATTTTGGAGGTCATGAAATTTCAGCCCAATATTAGTAACCCCCTCACACTTATCATAAATGGAGGGAGAAACCACTTGGATGGGAAAATCTAAACTCTCCATTCAACCCCAACACATTGCATAGATCTGGGGTTGAGGATTTCTTGGATGAGCTACCTAGGATGGCTCATTTCATTTGGATGATTGCATGGGTGAAGGGTTCACTCATTGGAAAAAATAATTCCCATGTTTCTCATACCTCTTACCTTAAGGAGGCCATTTAACAAAAATAAGATTCCTACTTACATCTCTCTTTGCCTCATGATGCACACTTCTATTTGATACACTTGGAGGGATTCATGGAGGACATATTTATTGAATTTTATGTTGAACCATGGTGGAGTACATTGATGAGGAAGACACAAGAATAAAGGGGGGAGAATATTTCTATACCTTGTAGTTGTTTTAGGACAAGCAACGTTTTGAAGGGGGAGGACTGTAATATTCCCAAAATTAAGATTTTATCTAAATTGAATATTATAGTTGATTTTATCCTATATAGGTAAATAAAGGGGTAAGAAGGATCCATAAACCTTAAGGAGAAAGAATAACACTTGTCATGTGAAATGAGGAAGAATAAAGCAACTGATTTGAGCATCACATGATGTGAACAAGATTGGATCATGTTTGATCTAGTCATTTTGACCAAGTCCACATGCACTGTCTAGATACAATGTATCTCCTTGATGGACTGCGTAGTGTTAGAGGAGGATCACGTGCATGAGTTGGGAGGCACATGTGGATGGGACCCATGGTGGAGAGGAGAAATTTCTATATATGAAGAGGAGGAGATCCATTTTTATTCATGCTTTATTATTATTTTCTTGGGTCTGTTGAGAGTACGCTCGTCTTGCTGTTTAGCCAGGCTGCAGTGCTGCATAGCACAAGGGTGTTCCCGGTCGAGAATCCCTACCTCATACTCAGGGAAGGAGAGGCTCTAGAGCTACATTTCCTTATTCTGGCTTTTGGAAAAAGCTACCTCCTTTAGTCACAGCATTATTCCTGAAGCAAGATAACTTTGTGTTGTAGGGTGCAGCAACAGAGGATCTCTTTGAGTCATTCCTTGGCTTGTTTTTTAGTGGAGGGCTTTGCTATCCATTGGGGGATCAGTGAGGAGGAATATTGGCATATTCTCATATCACTCACATCAGGCCAACCATCCATCTTCCCTCACAGTGCAATTTCCATCTAGATCTGCGTTATTTTTACATATAGTTGTCGGGAGGGTCATTTGAGCTCATCAGGAGGGCTTGTTTCTGAGTAAAGGGATCAAAATTTTTCTTAGAGACACTATCAGAGGAGGGCATCATTATTTCAGATATTCTATAGCCTCATTTCATATTTTGATTCAGTTGCAGTGGCAAGTTAATTGTCACATTTTACATTCTCCGAAATTTCTAGCAATCTCTCCTAGATTGGTTAGAAATCTTGTATTGGAGCACATTCCTATATTATTGGGAATTTATTTGTATATTTCAGCCATATTTCATGTATGCACATCTACAGCAATAGCTCCACTTCTATAGACTACGCAGTCACTGCTCTCCGGCATTTTGTATTACTGTAGCATCTCATGTATTCCATGTTTTAATCATTGGAGATTGAGTCACATTGCTTGAGTGGATTGTCCCTCAAGGTATTTCTGTATACTCTTACTAATATATTAATTAACATGATGGCTACATTATATTCCCTTTATTGACATATGCATATTTGCAAAGTTTAATGATTATGTTCATATATTGTTGTAGCTCACTCTTTGAGCACTTTTCTGAGATACCTAGGTGTGGGAGATCTATTTAACCCACCTGCAGTGATTTATTTGAGCTCAAATTCTGGGAGTGTAATGTATGATGTGTTAAATAAGGGATCCAAGTCCCCTTCCATCTTATTTTTGCATTATCTTCCTTATACAGCGTCCCTTTAGACCATATTGCAGAAATTCCTGAAAAAGTAACATTATAGTGGTATCAAAGCATCATTATTTCAGATCTGCTACAGCCTCATTTCATATTTTGATTCAATAGCAGTGACAATTTAATTGTCACATTGTACATTCTCTGGCATTTCTAGCAATCTCTCCTAGATTGGCTAGAAATCTTGTATTGGAGCCCATTCCTCTATTATTGGGAATTTCTTTGTATATTTCAGCCATGTTTCATGCATGCACATCTACAACAGTAGCTCCACTTCTATAGACTACGCAATCACTACTCTCTGGCATTTTGTATAGCTGTAGCATCTCATGTATTCCATGTTTTAATTATTGGATATTGAGTCCCATTTCTTGAGTGGCTTGTCCCTCAAGATATTTCTATATATTTTTGCTGATATATTAATGAAAATGATGGCTGAATTATATTACCTTTATTGACATGTTCATATTTGTACAGTTTAATGATTATGTTCATATATTGTTGTAGCTCACTCTTTGAGCACTTTTCTGAGATACCTAGGTGTGGGAGATCTGTTTAACCCACCTTGAGGGATTACTTTGAGCTCAAATTTTGGGAGTGTATTGTATGATGTGTTAAATAAGGGATAAAAGTCCCCTTCTATCTTATTTTTGCATTATCTTCCTTATACAACGTCCCTTTGGACCATATTATAGAAATTCTTGAAAAAGGAACATTACATGCATCCAATGTTTGAGCTTTAGATTTGTATCTTGGCATCATTCCATCTATGTTATTCAAACTACCATGTATTTTTCATTGAGGAATTTTGTTATTTGCAGTAGAGGTTTTGCAGGGTGTTTTGACCCCATTTTTGATGAGAGATCCCTAGTTCTGGGCTTTGCCTCTCACTTCGGTGATCCGTGGATTAGCTTGCTCATCCATGTTATGTTTAGATTTGATCTATTTTAATGAAAATTAATCTTCAGAAATTTCTAAATAATTTTGTAGATTTGCAACTTAAAACTCAAATCTACTATTTGTAATGCATGATTTGGACAAAACCCCAAGGGGATCTTGTAAATAAGTATTTCCAGTTTCTAGATCTAAAATGGATCTAATGTTTTGTCCATAGATCTATCCTAGATCGGAGATGTAATGTTCAGCTACTACATCTCCTTAAAATAACGTTGTTGATCCATTTCACAATTTATACATGTGGTGCAACCCTCTTTTTTGAAGATTTCTTGCTCTCTTGTCTCCTATGTTTTACTGTATATTGAAAGAGCTTCATTATAACTTTGATTTGCTGTTGTATATTCATAAGTTGATCTCATTTTATGGCCTCTTGCTCATGCTTTCCAAGACTGCGTTATTTCTGAAGCAGTTTTTTGTGCATAGCTGCAGCCCCTCTTGTAGGGTGTTTTTCATCTAGAATAGGTGGTGTGAGATCTATTTACCACACCTAGTTTGATTTGTTTTTTCCCCCATTTTGGATGTAAAATCTAGATCTACTGATCTAAGAGATCCAAGTGCTGTAAACTCATTTCTGTGCATCAATCTCCCAAGAGTGCGTTTTTTCAGCAGGCTTGCTATGACATTCCAATTTTCGGATATTACAATGGTATCAGAGCTCCTTTCTTGGCATAGCCTATTCTTTCCTTGGAGCACCACAACCATGTTGCATTCAGAAGAGGATGAACCTCTTACTCAAAGGGAGAAGAGGTATCAGAACATAATTCACAAGAATTTTTATTACACTAGTGACGATCAAGACAAGGGTAAAGCCCCTGACATTGCAAGTGATGAAGAAGGAGAAGAGTTTGCAAGAACTCTTTTGGTGGCCATGAAAAATATTTTCAAAGAGATCAAAGAGATGAGGATGGAAAGAATGAGGGAATCTCTTAGGAGATTTCATCCGGGGGAAAGCTCTGACATGTCTCATCACTAGATTGGTCAACCAGTTAACCAACCACAAGCCCCACAAGCTCCACAACGCTCCACTATGCCTACCTTCTTGGCTGTGGAGAATGAAGGAACACAAGAGAAAGGACCCCTTAAAGACTACTTTGTGGAATATGAACCTCAAAATCAGAGATTCAGAGACCACTTGAGTTTCCAAGAGTTTTGTCACCTCAAGGACAAAAGAAGACCAAGGTAGCAGTATAAAGATGGTGGGTTCTTCCATAATCATGATAGAAATCACTCTATGGGCAGGTTATTTTTTCCCAAGTTTTTTGGGTCACCCAATAGTTCAGCCAAGGCATGGGTAGAAAAGATGGACATATACTTTTAGTTGAACAAATTCCCTGAGAGTGAAGCCATCAATATTGCATCATTTCACTTTGATGGTGAAGCACACAATTGGTGGTTCCATGGATTGTCTACATTCGGCCATGTTAATGTGACTGCCTACTCTGAATTCACTAGAAGACTAGTGGAGCGGTTTGACAGAAAGGATCCAGAAGCACCTTTCATGAGCCTTGCAACGTTAAAGCAATCGAGAAATGTAGAAACTTATATCTCTTAGTTTCTGAGATTATCAGTTATGGTTCCTGATATGTCTGCAGCAAGGAGGGTGTACATGTTCATTGATGGCTTGGATGAACCTTTTCATGGGTTGGTTAAATCTACCAAGCCCACCACATTGCATGATGCCATTGAGAGGGCTAGAGACTTCCAAGATTCCTTGGCAAAAGCAAAGGAAACTTTCCAGAGCAAGGCCCCTGACCTTTCTAAAGGGAAGGAAGAGAAAGATGCTCCTTCCAAGGAGAGCTCATTGAAGAAGCCTCTTGATATTGAACTCAGGAGGGAGATGAGAAAGAAGAGACTATGTTTCACTTTCCAAGAGTTATGGGCACCTGGACATAGATGTGCTGTTGGGAAAGCACACTGCATAGAGGTCTTCTTAGATTTTGAGGAGAAAGATGAAGATTATGAACCAAGGAAGTGTCACAGTGCTGATAATGTGGAGGGAGATCCAACACCATCTAGAGATGGGGATGGAGCCTTTTCTCTAACAGGTGGAACTCTTGCATCTTTGAGAGGAGTGCCTAAGTACTTGACCCTAAGAGTATAAGGTTCAATCATGAATCAGAGGGTATCTATGCTGATTGATAGTGGGGCAACCCACAACTTTATTGATGCTCATCTTGTGTAGAGGAGAGAAATCCCCACTAATACTTTTGAGGGATTCTTTGTTTTGGTCCCAAGAGATAGGACAATGCAATACATGCAATATGTCCCATCACTCTCAGTTACTATGGGGTCCTACACTTTGGTGGATCACTTTTTTGTATTTTAAATACTAGACACCAATATCATTTTGGGTGTCGAATGGTTGATTACATTGGGGAAGGTCACCCCTGATTGGAAGGATTTGCATATGGAGTGGGTGGACATGAAGAGTGGTAAGCCCCAAATGATCAAAGGCATTCACACTTATCCTTCACCTAGCACTACGACACAAACAACTGAGATGGATTTGCACAGTGGAAGTAAGGATCTCATAGTCCCTTCACTAATGTTCATGAGGTTTCTGCATGGGACATTTCTATCTAGTGGAAAACCACCTGGGAGGCCACCAGATTCAGATCTTGTGGGGGAAACCTCGCAAATTTTTTCTCCAAATCTAGATCCAGGAGGGATTGGAGTAATGGGTGACCAAGCTACAACACTGGAGGGCTTGGGATAGCCCAAGAGTGAGGGGGATCCTCTCACTGTATCACTATCACCTTCTCTATTTTCTATATCTGCAATGTGGGAGGAGGAGAATGGGAGGATCAACCTTCCAACACACATCTTTGGCATTGGAAATGTTAGAGAAGAGATCAACAACATGACAAAAACTTCCATGGAGGTATCATCAACGTTGTCTTTGTTGAGCAGTGTGGATCTGTACTAGAAATATCAACTGCTTGTAGAGTATTCCAAATATCTCCACACTGGTATGATACTAGATGACCTGCAGCAAGAAGAGGGCTATTTATTCCAAGTGGGAGTCATCTAATTTCATGGTAGTATCTTCCAATATAGAGCTTCTGAGCTCAAGCAGAAGATACTCCAAAAGGCACACAAAGAATACCTTCTCAGCCATATGGAGTCCATGAAGATATACACCCTAATCATGAGGAGCTTTGATTAGGAGGGGATGAGAAAGGACTTACATCAAAAATTTCAAGAGTGCATTAAATATGGATTATTGGGGCAGCCAATGGACTCTTTGTAAGAGTCATTTCAGCCAGTTCTTCCTTTTCTTGATAGGAGGGAAATTCTCATGTACAACTCCATGTGTATGAAGCAATATGATGGTAAAGGATTTGATCATGCTAAGAAAGATCTATTTTCTGATTTATCACATTATTTTACCATGTTTTTGCAGACTATGACTCTTAAAGGGGGTGAGAGATCATGTGGATCTCATAGTTTTTTGAGGGCCAATAGAAATTCTGAACTTGGCCACTCCCTTGTTATGCAAAGGGAGATCCCTTTTCATGATGGGTGCTTCCCAAAGGCACCAAACATATATGATATCGCCAGCTATGATGATATGAATTATGCAGCAAATGTGTGGGGGGAATGCCACTTGCCACACCTTGATCTGAAGTATATAGGAGGTGCACTACGCTGGCATCACATGTGGGAATTTGACCCTCCTCTTCAAGGTCAAATTTCTGTTTGCATATATGTAGTTTTGCTTCCATACTTGGATGATATAGTTGTACTATTTTTCGGGTTGTATGGAGGAAGTATGGACAGTTTTTATGTACTACATGGATTGGGACTTATCTATGAGCCTCATGCTACATGTTTTAGAGAAATCATTTCTCCAACCATGTTAATTTCTGTTGAATTTTTCACTCCTGGTGGGATGGACTATGCACATCTTATGTTGACCTTGGAGGAACAATTTTTGATGTATTGGCTTCATGAGCACTTAGCTTATGATGAGGACTTGATGATTTATGATGTCATCAATGGAGGAGGGGAAGGACTACAACTCTCACCTTATCAGTTTCTTGAGGACAAGCAACATTTTGGAGGGGAGGACTGTAATATTCCTACTTAGCCTGAGCTAAGAGGAATATGCATTTTTGTTTCAATTTCTGTTGCATGAATAAATGAATAAAAGAGGAAATATAAAACTCCTGAAAAGAATGAATAAATAAATGCCTGTATGAACAAGGATAAATCAAGGCCATGCAAATAAATCACTTGCAGGTGTGAAAGGTGTTTGAGCTGTGAGACTAGGTCAACCTTGACCAAATCTAAAATGTTGTCTAGATTCAATGTATCTCATAAAGGGACAGCGCAGTTCTAGGAGGAGGTCCCTCATGTGAAAGGAGCTAACTCATCAAGGTGATTTAGAGTTTGCAAAGGCTCTCATCTTATAAAAGGAAGGGGAAGGCAGCAAGAGAGGTTGTTGATTTTTTATATTTCTGAGTATCTTGTCTGTTTAGACAAATACTATTCTCTGTTGTTTAGTGGAGAATTGTGCTACTTAGCACTTGGGATTCCTATGCAGGGGTTTCACCTCTTCCATTGAGGATTCTTGGAGGATTTTTTGTTGACTTGATCCACTATCAGGATTTGGGCCAAGCTCTACTTCCAACTGCAACGTAGATCCAGTGAGGGTTTGTTTTCTTTTGTAGGCTGCAGCAAGTGGAACTCTAGATCTACAAATATCTAGCCTATATTGGAGCCTCTTCTCAGTGAGTGTGTCTTTTAACCTCTTGGAAGAGTGCATCCACTATTTGAGCTTCAGATTTGTATCTTGGAATTAGGCCATCTATGTTATTCAAGCTACAGTGCAGTTTTCATTGAGAAACTACGTTATTTGTAGTAGAGGTTTTGCAGGGTGTTTTGACCCCATTTTTGATGACAGATCCCTGGTGCTGGGCTTTGCTTCTCACTTTGGTGATCCATGGATTAGCTTGTTGATCCATGTTTTGTTTAGATCTGATCTATTTTAATGAAAATTCATCTTCAGAAATTTCTGAATCACTTTGTAGATCTGCAACTTAAAACTCAGATCTACTCTTTGTAATGCATGATTTGGTCAAAACCCCAAGGGGAACTTGTAAATAAGTCTTTCTAGTTTCCAGATCTGAAATGGATCTGATGTTTTGTCCACAGATCTTTCCTATATCTAAGATGTAATTTTCAGCTGCTGCAGCTCCTTAAAATAATTCTCTTGATCCATTTCACAGTTTATACATGTGTTACAGCCCTCTTTTCTGAAAATTTCTTACTTTGTTGTCTCCTGTATTCTACTGTATATTGAAAGAGCTTCATTATAATTATGATTTTATGTTGTATATTCATAATTTGATCTTATTTGATGGCCTCCTACTCATGCTTTCCAAGACTGCGTTATTTCAGAAGCAGTTTGTTGTGCATAGTTGCAACCCCTCTTGTAGGGTGTTTTTCAACTAGACTAGGTGGTGGGAGATCTATTTACCACACCTAGCTTGATTTGTTTTTGCCCCCCTTTTTGGATCTAGACTATAGCTCTACTGATATAAGGGATCCAAGGGCTATAAACTCATTTTTGTGCATAAATCTCCCAAGAGTAAATTATTTCAGCAGGCTTGTTGTGACATTCCAATTTTGGGATATTACATTGGAAACCTACTATGGTTTCATTTATTCTCTCCATTATTCTTTCCTTGACCTCCTTGGTGAGGTCCCTCATAGATCTGAAAAGAGATGAGAGAAAACTCATTTTCTTCTATCATTTTGATCTCTTTCTCCTTCTTCTTATTCTCCTGATAGCATAATGGCTGAGATCCACAGGCTGAGACAAGATTATGCTCTAATACCACTGTAATATTTCCAAATTGGAAGAGAAGAAATATATGAAAAAAAAACTAGAAATAATAGTGTAAATAAACACATAAAAAATGGAGACCAATATGTAGCCATTACATTATGTGTAGGAACAACAAACAAATACAAAATAGTGAGGAATAAATCATATGAAATGAGGAAACAAGCCTCCCATAAACAATCACTCCAAAATATGAGATGCTGGTACAATACAAAATGCAGGAGAGCTGCTACAACGCAGTCATAAGAATAAATACTATTGCAGATCATACACTGATAAAAAAATACTGATATATGCCACAATAGATGCTATACATACAGATCTAGGCACTATATCAACTTTCCAATACAACCCAAGAGGGTTTCTGGAAAATGCATACAATATGAAAATGTAAGTTGCAGCCCTAAGGCTAAAAGTATGTTGCAACAACAAAAATGAGAATATATGCATGAAGCTGATGTAGAATCCCACAACTCTTCTCTAATAGATCCTCCTGATGAAAGGTTGTCCCCTTCACCGAAGAAATCACCTTCCAAATCAAACACTACAACCACCCTTCCAACTCCTCCATAAAATAATGTAGATCTGGAATGAAACTACACTTTAGGGGATAAATACTCCTTATCTTGGTGCCAAATATGTTAATAAAGCCCAAGGGGCTTCTTTACTGGCCTCCCACTGGAAGGAAACCTTCCTCCACTGCAAAACTAGCTTGGAAAACACCCAATGCAAACCTCCACTACTGAATCCTACAACACAGCACAACTCTAAGAATAAAATGTGCTGCTGAAGAAATCTGAAGCTTGGCATAATGCCTAAATGTGGAAATGTAGTGTAATAATCTTCCTATAGGCTCCTCGAGGAAAGAGGTGGGATTCCCGCTCGGGAACACCTTGTGCTAAACAACACTGCAATCTTAGGTAAACCGCTGAAGAGAGCAACAACTATAAACAGTCCATCAACAAAATAATAATCCAATCATGCCCAAAATGGCTGCCATCCTCTTCCTTATATTCTTGGTGAGCTTCCTCACCTTGGGCCCCACTCATTAAAGCCACTACTTCCATGCATGGAATCTCCCTTAAAAATTGTGTTTCCCCTTAATGAATGCCACTCCTTCCATACTAGTGATGTTTGATTTGGTCAAGGTTGACCCAGTATTCATGCTCCAACCCCTTTTCACACATAAGGGTCTTCAATCCATCTATTTATATGAGCTCCTTTCACATTAGGAGTGTTTTTATTCCTACTAAGGATATTTATGGGTCTCCATACCCTCTTATTCTTCAACCCAAGAAGAAAAATAAAAAATAAATATTCCAATTAGCTGTGTGCTAATTTAGGAATATTACAGAAAGTTATGGAGTTATGTCATCGTCATACCCCTAAAACCTGCAAATATACTATATCCAGCGGGCCTATTCAAAAAATGATTTAATGCATGGAAATCCATTGAGGAATTCTTCGCTACCTTCACTTCGAAATTTTGGGCCTCCCACCTTGAGTCAATATTTCAAAGTTTCTAAGGTTGTGTATGTTCTCTGCTACAGTATGAAAGTGGGAGAATGATGCAATGAAATGTGTTAAAGACCAAATTTTTTCCTTTTTTACACTCCTTAAACTCCACTCTTCTAATTACGTGTGATATTCCATGTATATTGAAAAAAATAAGTATTTAATAATATTGTATTCATATTTTCATTGTTCTTTATTATTTTAATTAATATTTTCACAGGCTACAAAATTGCATCAATTTTCTGGCTTACTTGAAGAATCTATAGGTTCTGAGACATCCATTGAGGAATGAAGCATATGAAAAATTAGATGGAAGCTAGACCAAAATATGTCAATCTATTCCTTTGATCTAGTAAGTGATAAGGATTCCTGTATAAGAAATTCAATATAGAAGTCAACCCAATGAGTCTAAAGACATATCAGCCAAGTTCCAAAAGGATAGAAGTTGATGTTTTTCCTCATGATTTACTTCTTCGATAGGAAATCATGTAGAATCGGCATTTCATTTAAAATATGTTATTTAATAAATTATGTCGAAGTAGATAGGCTTAGAAATCTCCAAACAGTTTAATGAATGAGGTTATAAAAGTTTCCTCTCGACATGGTAAAACATATGTGGTGACTGGTTATTTTTTAAAAGACTCTTTGAAATCGATTAATTAAATCGTTTTATTCCCCTATGTTGTGTGTATAGATGCATGGTTAACCTATTTTTATCTTTGTATACCTGCACTCATGGGAGGCCTTTCGTGGGAGCTATAAGGTTTTACTTTATTTGGTTAAGTTTTTTTTTTAGTTATCACATGTGATTATAATTTTATATAGAATTTGTTATAGATTTTATAATATAATTTGTTGCACAATTTCTTTCACATATTTAATTTCAATGTGTGAAGACTTTCATAGATTCAACCATGTTGTGCGAAGTATGAAGAAAATAGTCCAGGGGATTTATTATGTACATGTAGATTTTTATTGAGATATAGGAAGTAGAATCATTTTATTTTAGCATTTGTAATTAAAAGTGAAATTTCTTTCAAGGCTTTAATTTTGTGAGTGGGAAGAATATTTACATTTAAATTTTCTTGTGTACATTAGTTTCCTTTGCTGTCAAGTGTGAAGTAGATTTAGATTAGTGTGATATTTATTTCTTCACTTTAATATTAGTTTATTTTCCTCTCAATTGCGAAGATTTATTTTTTCAAGTGTGACATATATTTATGCACTTAGAATTAGTTTTTTTTTTGTCAATGTGATTTTTTCATTTCGTGTAAGAGTTAAAATGTTTTCACTTAAGACAATCCTTATATAAAACATGTGCATGAAAACATCCTAATAAAATTTGAAAATTACTCACATAATAAAGAATCCTAGCACAAATGGTGCACTTACACTTCATCAGTTTACAATTCTTGGTCAATAGTTTATGAAGTCCTTTAGGATCAATTAAATTACCAACTTAAGGGTTTAGGTAATGAGTCTAGTAATAATAGGTGGCATATTCTATTGCGGCAGAAGTATGCAGTTAGGTGTTGTCACAACACTTTCCAGCCATTTGGCATTGATTGTTGAATGTTGTCATGGTCAGGGGAGATTTCTATTTCTGTTGTATACAGTCAAGTACTGCTGCAACAATTTCCGTCCATTTGACACTGATCGTTCATTGCTGTCATGGTAAGAGGATATTTACATTTTCATTGTACATAATCCAGTGTTTCCGCAATGGTTATTGACCATTTTGCATCAAACTTTCATTATTGTTGTGGTTTGGGGATATTTCAGTTTCAGTTCTACGCAGTCGGGTTTTTTTGCAATGGTTGCCACCAATTCAGAACCAACCCTTCATTGTTGTTATTGTTAGGTGAGATTTTCATTTTCTTTATACGAAGTCAAATATTACCCATGTAACCAGTCGAGATTTTACACAATGATGATCATTGGAATGTGAGGGCGAGTTTCGATAGGAGGGCCTTTATTTTCCATCATTATAGTTTAACGTTTGATTATGTGCAACTTTGTGTGCCCATGCACCATTACACTCACTCAAATTAATTTCCGTAAAAAGTTTTGGTTACAATTTATTAGTTATCCTTGAATGCATATTTAATAGTTTCACATGATTATCAAGTTCACTTCATTGATTTGTAGGTTGTTCATATTATTTTCATTTTTTGCAGGCTTAGTTGTTGTTGTTCTTGTCATGTATGTCAGAATGTGCTTCAATTCAAAACACTTGATCTTGTGGATGTAGATGTTGATAATGGATAAATTCATAGAAATTTAATGATTTGTTTGGAAATTTATACAATTTTGTCTCGTAAATGAGGTTGGATATATGGATTGGAAAAATTCAATATATCGGAATTGCATTTTGCATTTAACCATGTATAAGGAGAAAATAATGATTTATCTATAATTTACCCTGTTTGGCTTGTAACCAAGGGTATCTCACATAATTTGTTATTGCGGGGACTTATTTAAGAATTCAATCTCATTAGAATTTTATTAGATATTGGTATACTACTCATGGATAATGAATGAATGAATGTTCCTCGAAGTTGGAAACGTGAAGAGGTATTGAAGGACTTATAAGGTCTCATTTTGGAACATCTTTTGGAGTCCTCTATTTGATAATATAAAAAATTATTTTTTTGTTCATTTTTGAGTTTTGTTTAAAGTAATATTAACTGATAAAATACCATTTGTAAGAGGAAATACTGATTCTTCCCCCACCCTTTTAGTATTTCCAATAGATAAACAAAATTGAATTGTAATGAAAATAACACAATTGAACTGTAATTGAAATGAGATATCTGAATTGTAATCACAATGTAATTCCATTAATATAATTGATTGAAAAATACATTTTTACATGCACGTTCCTTTGGGATATAAAATAAGCACCAAAAAAAAAAGTGAGCCCATATATAAAAAACATAGCTTCGATAAATACATAAAAAATTATGGACATAATGGTTGTTTATGCTGATACAATATATCACAAGAAATAAGAACACCATAATACAACTCCCACCATAATAACCCCAATAGCAATCACAGGAACTATCAATTCATTAGCATGCCACATATATCAATGCATGTCAATGAAAATTGGTGCAGCACATGCTGACTCCTCCACATATATTTCACATTTGCATCCATTGGATGATGCTTGAATGAGTAGATCATTAACAACTCTTTGGACATATAATCAGTAAGTTCGGTTAAAAATTTGAAATTGTGGACCAATGTTTTTTTCTTTTTTGTCGAGGGGTTTCATATTTTGTTTTCTGACTTGGTAAATTCCAAATATTTGATTTGTTATCAATTTTGAATTGTTGTAAGTGATAGTGTCACTTGCACCATTTTTTTCTTACTGCTCTTATGCCATCAACCAGGGCAAGATAATAGGCTTCATTGTTTGTTGTTGGACCAGAAATTTCTTTACTATTTTGATAGACCTGGCTAATTAGTGTTTCTATATGAAGAAAAAATCTAGTTCATTCCTAGCCTAGGCTTGGATTATGTTAGTATGAAATATTTCAGAAAGTGTACCAAAAATACCTTACTTAATTCACCGGTGATTAATGTCCCTAACAATATATATGACCATCTAATTCTTCAGATCTACAACAAAAATTCAAAATAAACCTGCAAAATAATAGATCTCTGGAGAAAAATACATTAAACAACCAAATTTTTAACTAATGTAAAACCCCATAGGATAGACAAATGAATTTAAAAGAATAAATGATATATTATGTTTTTTTTCCTCGATCGGGGTGGATAGCAGCAAGGAGTGGGCCAAGAGAATACAATGGCGAAATGGGAACTCTGTGTGGAGACGTAGGACAACAATGTGGCCACCACATGCAAGGTGTGGCAAATAATGGCTGGCGAAGTAATGGAGAGGACATCTCCCAAACGAGAACACAATTATGGTAATAAATTCGTATGCCAAATAGTTGGAAAAACCAGTGAGGATGTCAGTTCTTCATTGGGAAAAGGGTTGTAGGACTGTGTTGGAGCAAGTTAGTAATGACGACATCCTAACCATTCTCATAATTTCTCTTTGTTGTGAAGAAGTTGGCTTCTCCTGCGTGCCCTATGGAAGCCATCATCGATGAAGTTGGTGGTCTGCATGGGTGGATCAGTATGTATTTGAATTCCTCCTTTCTGTGGAAATGAAGTTGGAATCAGAATTTCCCAGCATGCAGGTGAAAATTTTAGTTTTTTTAGATTTTCTGTATAATGGTCTTACTAAGGTTTGTGAAGTCTGCAAGGTTGACAGTGTTTGTAAATCTAGTGGTAGAAGTCGTCATAGTTCTATAAGGATATAGAATTTAAAAATTTATACTCTTCATCCTCTTGATATTAGAAGGTATGGCGAGAATTTCTGTGAGTCTACCTGGTAAATTGTCTACATGCTGGTCAATGATGTGAATTTTTGGGAGGGTAGCATATGGGAGGGTAGAGCTATGATCTCAAGTGAGGGTTCTGTGCATTGTCATCTATTGTTGAATACAATAGTTAGTGGTTTTGACTCGTGGGGATTAGAAATATGGTGGGAATGCATAATCTGGGTTCTTGGTAGGATTGGAATTTTTTTGTTTTGCTATGGGCCTTGGTTACTTTTTCTAGATATTATGCCTCTGCTCTAGGTGGGGGTAGTTAGTATTGTAGGTAGGAAGACTAAGGGGCATGTTGAGAAGAATACTGAGAGGGGGGGGGGGGGTGTGAATCAATATTCAGGGCAGACAATGAGACTTTTCTTTTCTTTCATAAAACCAATACGCTACTTTCCTGAAGGAAACTAGCGTATATACGTGGATATCCTTTACTAAACTCGCGTATAATCAGAGATCTAATTATGCATTCAATTCTTAACTCAGATCATTACTTTATTCATTCATCAGATATTTCAGAAAGTAGTAAACAGATACAAAAAGAACAGAATAATCATAACACACATGAACACCAGGATTTTTTAGGTGGAAACCCAATTCAGGAGAAATCCATCGCTGCCGTCGTCTCAACCTTCAAAATTTTATTATTGAGAAAAATTCTTACAACATGTACTAGTGCAGACTCATACCAGCATGCAGGCACCCACCTATAGAAAGCTACAACCTTCTCTCGTTTACCAGCCTAACCTGGAAGGGAGCGACAACCCCCAGCTCTCGTTTACCAAACTCTCCTGGAAGGGAGCCACTACCCCCTGATATTCACACCAGCCTCTACTGGCAGAAAGCTTCTTCTTTCAGACTGAAGGCTTCAACCCTCAGATCCATAGCAGACCACGTTTCATCAATTTTCAGACTGGATCAAACAGCTCCAACACAACCCTTCACTTATCAACATACTTTCCTCGATGCTTCCAAACCAAACAGTGAAGCCACTGTAATCAGTATATTAGAGATAACTCAGACTTCAGAATAAATATGTAGAAACACATTCAACCTTGAGCAACCATCAGTTCAGATATCATACGCGATTTTCTTTAGATGGATCCGCGTCTATATGCTCTTTTATTGAAGACAACTCGCGTATACATTCGTGCAACTTTTCAGAAAAACCCTAACAGGTCATACGCGCCTTTGTTGAAATAGATCCGCGTATATACGCGCTTTTCATGAAGCGAACCTGTGTATAGATCTATAAAAGATAAACTTTGCAGAACAAACCAGATCTATGAACTTACCTCGATTTCTTCAACTTCTTCAACAGATTTGCGCCAGGTCTTCATCACTTCTTTTCAGATCATTCAAGAGATTCACCATTTCAAGATCTAGAGATCATGGACCTTCATTATGTTCATAGATGCATCATAGAATCAGATCTATCAATTAAGAGCAGAGTTCAACCATGCAGATATACTTCTGAGTGAAGTATTCATTAAAACCCATACCCATGCACACTTTGCACAATAATCTTCTTCTCCTTATATAGGTTTAGCCTTTATCAATACCATGAGCCAAAACCATACCATACCAATGGTATTTCTGGACGGGATCAAAAAAGATAAACAAGCGCCCAATACAATGGGTCAATACCATGGTAGTCACCCCTGGTTTTTCACTTTTAGAGCGCTTTTTCCCACACGCGACTTGGCACGTTATATCCCGCGTGCATACGCTACTTCGTCTAGACAAATCTGCGTATGCCTTGAGATATACTCTTTTTGTCATTGTTTCAATACATACTGAAATTCCTTTCATCATTTCCTTCTGTACTCATTGACAATACATCAGATTTACATCATTACCAAGTTCATCAAGTAGGTTTCCATCCTCTTCATCAAGTGGGTTGCCATCAAGGACAACACTCATCATCATATTGCCAACAGGGCAAGGCCAGATTTTTTTTACATTGCTGAAGGGACAAGGTGCCTGTGACTGTTGTCTTATTGTTTCCTTACCCAAATACTATCATTTCAATTTCCTGTAAATTAATTGTCTTTGAATTTTATATCGTATTTTTTCTCCAGAAGTGTTCATTTTCTTTCCAGTCAAGATTGTCAAGAAAACAAGAGGAAGAAAACCCAAAGTGGACAAAGGAAAGGAATCTATCTTATCCCCGCCAGCCAAGAGAGGCCGAAAATCTAACAAATAACTCCTGCAGCCCTTCATTCAGAGCTTTTCAGAAGATACACCCTATTCTTTAGAATGTCATTTTTTCAGATGGGAAATAGAAGCCATAAATAAAATGGAAGAAGAAGATGGATTGGCAGTGGAAGAATTGCAGCATATGATTGATGATCTAGGGCATACTTGTGGGAGAATATCATTGTTTCAGCACTCAATCAGAACATATTGGTTGGTAAAATGCTTGCTGGTAAAATCCGTTATGTCAATTCAGGAAGCAGGGGAGCCTAAGTTAGTCTCCACCTTAGCATAGATTAATAGAAACATTCAGGAAATCAACCTGCGTCAACTGCATTAGTATTCTTGTCTTGTTAGAATGGAGAAATATATAAAATCTATGCAAAAAGTTGTAATACCAAGTTATAGTGTCAAAGATCCAGCCCCGGTGGAGTCAGATGATGACTAGAGTTGACAGTTGTAGTTTTTTAGTTGATAGATTTACTTATGTTTTCAGTGAGTATTACTTATCTATTTTGTAAATGTTAATATTAGTAAAATTTGATATCAATTATCTTGACTCTCTTTAGGAGATTAAGGAAGTGTATGTTTTGGATGGCGTACAATGCGCTTAGATTCCGAACAGACCTAGTTTCCTTCGGGCAGGTTGAGGTCTAATTTTTGTATCTATTATGCTCGCTTTTTATAGTAATAGAAAATGGTAAGGAACTACTAATATTACAACATAAAAAAAAAGATATATTATGATTTTGTTACAGATGGTGAAGGAGATTCATATGATGGCTATAGGTCCCCCTCAAATGGGATGGGTCCTTTGGATGTCCTCTATGCTTCATTATTCTAGATATTTCTCTCTCTTTGATACATAAAACCCAAAACATGTGTTGAACTCAGATGGGAGCTCGAATGAAAAAATAAGATAATAATGACGATGATAGTGATCATGGTGAGAAATGGATGGAGAAGCCTCTTATTTATAACAAAATATTGGGTTATTCTCTAAAATAGGAAATAATAAAACAATATTAACCATAATCTAGATCTAACCGCTTGGAAAATTTTATTATATTTTTGGAGGGAAAATATATTTAAATTTAGTTAAATACCTTTATTTAAAAAATAAACAATTAAATGATTTATCTATTATTTCAAGGAACTGGTGAAGGAATAATAAACAAATAATTATTTGTTTAATCATTCCAGAGTGATTTATTCAAATTTGACAAGGAATATTAACTAAATAATTATTTATTTCATTATTCCTCATGGGGCTTCTTGTTTTAATTATAAATAATTTAATAAAATATGGTTTATCAAATTATTTCCCGTAGTGAAATAAATTTTACTATTGTAAAATTGGTCTTACATGGTGTATTTCGATCCACTTAGTTAGTTATGGCTAAGTGTTGGTGTACCAAAATGTCCTATTTTCACCCTCTTCCTATAACCATTAATCTCTATTTCATCTTTATAAACCTTTTCATTTCCTTCACTAGTCTAAGATAATCGTCTATTCCTACATATACTTTGTATTTCACAATTAAGATTTATTAGGAGCTTAATTAATTATTTTATATAGATTTCATGCTTTAAATTATTTCTTTTAACTTACAATTACCTTCCTAAAAATAATTGGAAAACTAAGTTTTAATTATTATGTAGCATGATTCAGTGCAGGAAGATTCCTACACCCTCCAACACATGTTGCTCTATGATCTCTACAACAGTTGATCATTCCACAGAGGCGTTTTTGATCCATGTCTCTCAGTTTGATGTGGATTATCTGAAGATGGATATGGAGGAATATAGTCAGGGATCCTTGCCAAAGATATGGTCTACCGCCAGCAAAGCTTGTGTTATGTTATAACCATTAGCCAGTTTTGTAATATCATTTGTTAGTCCCTTCAACCGAAAGGCTTGAATTGGAAATGGCTATGTAATTAGGAAATCATGGCTATAGGATGAAAGGCTGTATATAATGTAGATCTTATTTATATCTAGATTAAACGATATCTGGAGATTTTAATTGTGATTATTTTGTAATTTTGTATCACCCTCGTTCTAGGCTGGACTCACATTATCATGTATGAATTCTAATCGAAGTTAATACAAGGAAGTTCGCCATGATTTCTTCACATTGTGTCTAAATATTACTTATGCGTTGATGAAGTGTTGAATAGTTTCCTTTCTTAAACAAGAAACGCGCTGGCTAGCTATGGCCCAGCCAACCCAGCTCATTTACCCTTGCGCTTTCACCATTTAAGAGGTTCATGTATAGTTATTTATTTCCAAGTGCATGGTTTGAATCATTATTGATTTTGTTTCGGTGTTTTGAGTTTAATTCATTCTTAAGTCAAAGTGTGAAACAAATTCGTATGTGAAGTTTGAATTAAATTAATTTATTTCATGCAATTCTTTTCTATAATTCTTTCCTGCAATTTATTTCTGTAATTCCTTTCTTAGTTCACTTCTACTCGGATCGTGAAGCAATTTTCTTCTTTCACCAGTGCATGACAAGTTTTTCACTTCATTTTATTCATTTACTTCATAGCACATGTTTCATTCCTTTCTCTGTTTATGATTTCACGGATTCTTGAAAGGAAGCATCATTAATTCAAATTAATCATTCTCAACACTAAAATGAAAAAATATGAAGGTTCTTAGAATGACTACATGAATTAAGAAAGGATTCCATTTCAAACATTACACTTTACACTTGCAACTCAGGACTTGAAAGAAAGGATCATAATTAATTTGTAACGTTATAAGCGAATCACTAAAAGATAGTATAATTGCCGGCAAATTAATTTGATTGATTTCTTTGATTATTAAGGATTGTTTCTACCTAGGAAAGTTTATTATCATTGTTAAGATAAAGCATTCCCTTTCCTGTGTGTAATTTATCTCAGAATTTAGCCTGCAATTGAAATTATTTTTGAGCACGTATTTTAATTCTTTTCGAAAGTAATTGGAAACTTTGGTGAAGGAAGCTCTCTCCTGGTGCAAGAGCTAGTTTCTTTTCACAGGAACAAAGTGCTCTAAGCCTTTCATATTAGAGCACCTACAAAAAGACATAAGTATTCAGTAAATATGGTAAAGTATAGTTTTGAATTCTGTACCTGCACTAGTGCAAGCAGATTGCACAAATACAGGAATTGTCGGTTAGTATAGAAGGAAAACCATTTGGAAAGTAGATATTTCCAAGGGCCCACTTGTTAAGCTGTTAGCCATCTATACTGAAGATAAACATAGAGTTCATTTTATAATTTAAGATTTCTTCCAGTTGTGTGAAAGTTCGTTTATTTGATTTCCTCACAGATTCATTCTTTTACATTCCAATACTAGAATTGCTTTGGTGTCAGTAGCCTTTCAAATTCGCTTTTGTTTGATTTTGAAATATTTCAATTAAGAAGTAGGAATAGGAGTAGGAAAATTGCATACCACTTCTAGCATTTCCTGTGCTTCATCTTTAAGTTTAGGAAATCCCCTGGTTGACAATTAATTGTTGATGAGTTTGCTTAAGTGAAATTCCTGCACCCAACATTTTGGCACTGTTTTTGGGGAGGCGATTAGAATTGGTAAGAATTTTCTATTTTTTGCAATAGGGGTAAGTCTTCTATTATTTTTTTTGCAGTTTGATTCTATTGTTTGAAGGGATTTGTAGGTGCTGAGTTATTTTTGAATTCACAGCTTTTATTGAAATTTCATTTTTTCATTTTTTGAGATTAATTCCTAAAAGAGGTAGGGGTCTGAAGCCCAATAAGGGTCGAGGAAATACTGATAAATCTAAAATTAAATCTCACATTGGACCTTCTTTTGTAGGAATAAAGTCCAAACAAACCCATACTCATCACGCAGGAACAATCTACTTGAACTTTGGCAGCAGTATTTCAGGTGTGACACGGCCCATAAAGGGGAAGAAGGAGACTATTAGAACCCATAGTCAGCCTTCCCAACCTGTTGAGAGCGGTTCTCTTGGAGGAAAAAAAAATGGAAGACCATGAAAACCATGCAGAAGTAATTCGTGAAAATTAGGTAAATGAGGAACAATCCACTTTTGGATTTTCAATTGTAGATCCGGATGTAACTGTGAAAATGAAAAACATACCACCATCAACTCTTCCTCAGTTTTATGGTAAGGTACATGAAGATCCAGACTCTTTCCTATTTGAGTTTGATATTTTATGTATAAGCTATGATTATTCATCTGATGCCCAGAATTTAAAATTGTTTCCTGCAACTCTCAAGGATGCAACACTTCGCTGGTTCATGGGACTAGGAGGGAACACTATAGCCTCTTGGGAGAAAATGAAGAGAGTTTTCTTATTGAAATATCAGGAATATTCTAAAAATAGAGATATTCAAGATGAAATCCTGACTATTGTACAAAATGACGATGAGACTCTAGAGGACCATTTAGAGAGATTCTTATACATCCTACAAAGGTCAAAGCACAAATTTGATCTAAGTACTATTAGAACCTTGTTCTTACGTGGGATTACTGATGATTCTCAAAATAATTTAAATTTTTTAGGAGAAGGGGATATTTCTTAGAAACCTTTTGACCAAATTTGTGACTTATGCAGGAAATTATCTGGGAACCAATATAGATCTAGTAAAGGAATTCCAAATAGAAACAAGAAAATTGAATCTACTAATGCTATGATTTTCATATCAGAGAATAAAATGGACAATATGAAAATATAAATAATGAATATTGTTAGCAAACAAATAGGCTCCTTAAAATTTCAGCAAAAACTTGTAGAAGAACTTGAGTCCTTGTCTATTTTTTTCCTAAGTGTAGGAAAAATACTCTTTTAAGGGAATGTCCTCTTTATATAAAATGAACTAATAAATGTGCAATTTATCGAGAGAACCATGCCACTGAAAAATTTCCTTCTATAGCTTGGCTGAAAATTGTACTTGAAGGAGGACAACTTGAAGCTGAATCATTGCATGCTATGGGAGCACGAAGAAACTGGTGTCAGATAAGTGCACATATGGCTCTAGAATTTTCACCACATTTCTTTCCTTATAATGCACATCCATATTCGTATCCTAAAAATAGTCACCCTCAAAATTGGAAGCATGGAAACTAGTATCAAGTATCATTATGGACAACCCTCCCAATATTGGAAACATGGATAGAAAGGGCCAAACCATTCACATCATCCCTATCCTACACCTATGCAATCATACCCACCTACATATGCACCTTAACCAATGCCACAACCATCACTACCTTAGCTGAGTCAACCAACTATACCATTGTCATTACCTCCAACGTTTCAACCTCCTTAGTTGCCTGCCCAACCCTTTCTCGACCCCAATAATAAAGTGGCACAAATGATCCATTCCATGAACCCACTTTCCTTACCGAGATATCAGTCCATGCCAATTGGTGTTAATGATATCCAACTGATATCAGAGAAGATAGTACCCACAGAAAAACAGAAGCAACCTATGGTGATTATTGAAGAGAAAGGTGAAGAGGAAAATCCTGACCATTCTGAAAAAAAATTCACCGTTCAGCCTATCCCCATACCCTCAGAGCCTTTACCATGTTCTTCCAACTGACCTCCCTAGCCAAAGAGGCTATTTGTGGAGAAGAATGACCCCATTCCTGAGTCTAGCCTAGCTTTCAAGCTTAGGAACCATTTTATAAAAGTTCCATTTCTCCAAGTTACCAAAAATATCCCCATTTGCATAAAAATCATTAGGGAAATCTGTCTCAAGAAGCCAGGGAGGAGAATATTAGAACCTCAAACTATTCAATTTGTCAGGAGAGCAGCAGAATTGATGACAAGGTGTATGAACATCGAGAAATATATTCACCCCGTAAATCATGTTGTCTCTGTTCAAATAGGTGATGTCCTTGTGTCTAATATACTTATACACTCGAGGGCAGCCATTAAAATTATGACCAAGCAAACCATGGATCAACTTGGATTGGTCCATATTCATCCTACTCCCACTATGCTTGAACTAGCAGAAAAATCTAAAATCAAGCCGAAAGGAGTATTGGATGATGTGGTTGTCTATATATATTCTTTGGAATATCCCAAAGAATTCATTGTGCTTTAGCCATAGAATCTTGTGGGAGGAAATCCCTTGATCTTGGGATTACCATGGCTTTCTACAGCTGATGTTTATATTGGATATCGTTCTAGTGAAACGTACATTTCCCATGGAGAATGTAGGAAACATATCACCTTGTATCCACCCACTAGATCCATTAAGGAGCTCAAAGACACTCTATGGTTAGACTATAGTAGTGATGAGGAGACTTAGTCTGTTTCCATGATCCATCAATATGATGAGTCCTTATAGGAGGGTGAGATTCAAGACTTCCTAAACAATATAGACACTATGCCTAATTTACAATCATTGAGTCAAATTTTCAGTCTATATTTTCAAGAAAGTCACGACTCTCTACCTCCCTCACCACCATATTTAGTCACACCTATGTGTACTCTTAAGCCTAATACTACTCTTGTTGAGATTAGTTCAGGAAAATCTTTACACATCAGTTCATACTTGGACACATCCCAACATGAACATCTTGTGAGTTTGTTGTGAAACCATCTTGATGCCTTTGCATGGGGTTATGAAGATATGAAAGTCATCCCTCCTAAAAATTGTACTCACCATATCTATATTCAGGATGGAGCCTGACCTATCTGACAAACCCAAAGGCGTATGAATCCAGCTCTAAGAGATGTTGTAAAATAAGAGCTGCAAAAATATTGGATGTCAATTTTATCTAGCCTATTTTCGATAGCCAGTGGGTCTTTCCATTGGTATTAGTCCTGAATAAAGATGGGAGATGGCACATTTTCATTGACTATATAGAATTGAACAAATCCACCCTCAAGGATTAATTCCCCCTTCCTTTTATTTATCAAGTACTTTATACCCTAGTTGGTAAGAATTACTTTTCTTTTTCAGATGGCTTTAGTGGTTACAACACGATACATATTGCACTTGAGGATCACGATAAGACCGCTTTTACATGTCCATGGGGCACATTCACATACCAAGTACTCCCCTTTAGGCTATGTAATACCCTGACTACCTTTCAAAGGGAAGTCTTGGCTGCTTTTGCTAACCTTGATTATGTAGAAATCTATATGGATGACTTTTCTATGTTTGGTGATTCATTTCAGGGAGCCCTCAAGAATCTAGAAAAAGTGCCTCCTCATTGCCAATAATCCTGTCATCCCTTGAGTGAAAAAAAGTGTAGATTAATTTGCAAGGAAGGAGTTGTCCTTGGCCATCTTATTTCAGACAAAGGTATCTAGGTTGACCCTGCAAAAATAAAAATTATTTTGAGCCTTCCTGTACCCAAAACACAAAGGGGAGTGAGAGGCTTTCTAGGACATGTGGGCTACTATAGGAGATTCATTGACAACTTTTGGCTAAGGAAAGTGAGTTTTCTTGGTCCACATATTGCCAATAGTCCCTTGAGACATTGAAGGAAAAAATAGTTCAAGCACTAGTTTTGAGAGGACCGAACTGGTCCCTTCCATTTCATATTTCCTTTGATGCCTCGATATTACTATTGGTGCAACTTTAGGACAAGAAGAAGATAAACAATCCTATGTCATTTTCTTCATCAATAAAAACTTGTCACCTACTGAATTAAATTACACATTTACTGAGAAAGAGTTTTTAGGGGTAATATTTTCAATTAATAAATTTTGACACTACATCACAAGATATGAATTATTTGTACATATTGATCATTCTGCAATAAAATATTTAATGAATAAGCCATTGACTAGCGGTAGAGTGAATAGGTGGTTATTATTGTTGCAGGAATTTAACATTACTATTGTTGATAGACAAGGGAAATCTAATGTGGTAGCAGATTTTATTTTAACATTAAATAATCCTAGTGAAGAAATTCCTCTTTATGATGATCTTCTTCATGAACATATATTTTTTGTGTCAACAGAATCCCCATGGTTCGTTGACATAGCTAACTATTTAGTCACAATAAAGACACCACCTCACTTATCTGCTCATGAAAAGCGGAGTATCATATAGAAAAGTGATGCATATTATTGGGTTTAAGGAGATCTATTCTACACTGGACTAGACCTTATTATCCATAGATGTGTGAGAGAGGAAGAAGTTTATTATATCTTAAAATTTTCCCATGATGAACCTTGTGGAGGTCACTTCACTAATAAGCGGGCTGCATACAAAATTCTGTGAGCTCACTATTTTTGGACTTCCTTGTTTAAGGATGCCAAACAATATGTCAAGCGATGTGATAACTGTCACCGAGTTGGCCAACCTAATCAAACCAATGAAATTTCTTTATGTCCTCAGCTTATGATTGAGCCTTTTGAAAAATGGGCTATTGATTTTGTAGGACCAACAAATCCAACGTCATTAAATAAAAAACATATTTTGGTTTGTAGATATTTTGTTACAAAGTGGGTAGAAGCTAAAGTTTTTTCCTTTGCTATTGAAAAAGTTGTTTATTTTATTTTTACTAGTATCTTCACTATATTTAGTGTTCCTAGAGAGCTTGTTTCTGATAATGGTTTGTATTTTATTCCTAATATGGTACAGGGTGTGATGGAGCAATACAAAATTCAGCACAAGAAATCTACACCATACCACCCGCAAGAAAATGGTCAGGTGGAGTCCACAAATAAATTAATTGAGTCCATCCTCACAAAGACAATCAATATCCATAGAAAGGATTGGGAAAATAAGTTATTGGAGGCCTTGTGGGCATATCTAACCACTTGGAGAAATAGCACAAGACATACACCATATGATTTGGTATACAGGAAACAAGTCCTTTTTCCGATAGAGTTCTAGATCAAGACTTTCAGAAATGCAGTCCAATTGCAGCTAAAGATTTCTGAGGGACAACAACAGTGTCTGTTATGTTGAATGATTTAGATGAATTTTGAAGGGATGATGTTCAAAAAAACCTATTGAATCAACAACAATGCAAGAAGTGACACATTGAAAATTCTATCTGGAAAAAGAAGTTCCAGCAAGGTGATTGGGTACTCCTTTATGATTGTAGGGTTAAATATTTCAAACAGAAATTCCATACACGTTGGATGGGACCTTATAAGGTAGTTAAGTGTCTGAGAATGGAGCGGTAGAAATTAAAACCATTGATGGACGAAATTCTGTGTTCCTAGTAAATGGGCATAGATTAAAGGTATATTTTCAGCCCCTTGCTAAAGGAGATTTTATGCAGCAAGTCCGAAAAAAATCTGAAAAGAAGATGGTAGGTGGAAACACCAACCCATTGAAAATTTAATTCTTTCTTTTTCTTATATAACAAAAAAAATGAATGAAAAAATCACGAAAAAAGAAAATATATATAAAAAAATTGTTGTAATTATGAAAATCAGGTGACTGACATGATTGTAGAAGGATCAACGTGAAAACCAACATGCTGATAGGAAGATCAAAATTTCAAATAAAAAGGGAATGTTTCTTGATTTTTAGATATGTTGGCTATCACCAAGAAGAAGCAAGTTCAAGGAACCAAGCCCTTACCTAAGTTTGGGATAACTAGCATGGAAATGTTTATCCAAGTAACGCTTAATTCCCACTGCATTTAATTTTTTCGGCACCAGTGTAGGTAGATTTTCAAGGAATTTTTTTTGTCTTTCTTCTATTTCCCGTTTCATAAAATTCCCACTATTTTTATTTTCTAAAAATCCCATGATAAATTACCCTCCTCTTTCTTCTAAGGAAATTACCCTTACCCGATTTCATAAAAAACCTCTTTTCCCTTGAATTTTTTTCCACATCCCATTTCACTTATCCCCCTTGGGGATATTACTCTTGGTGTCCCTACTAAAATGTTCCTTCCCATTCTAAAAATTACCCCCTTCCCACTTCTCTATTCCCTCATACATTTATTGTGGGATTTGATGCAGTCAATCTAGAAGGCATGCTTATGAAACACCAAAGGATGGCAAATAAAATATTTTCTTGTATATTCCAGTTTTTTTTTTTAAAGTCCAACTAAACTATTGTGTTCTATAAAAATCTTTATTTTTGTTAAATACCTGGTGCAAAAATGTGTAGTGCAAGTAGGCTTAGTGAAATCATGACGCAATGCAAGGAGGATCAGTGCAGGCACGATTAGTGCAAGAACACATTCAACTGTGAAAGCACGATGAAAAACATTATTAACATAGTATAGGAGTGATGCATGCAAATGTTTATGGAATTTTATTTCTCTACACATAAATGATTACTGCACTGATAAATCATAGCACTATATTTTTTTAATTAATACTTGTTTTATCATTTACTGACTTAGGAAATTTTTAAAGTGCAAGATATATTTGGTTTTGAAATCTATTTTTTTAATAAGTACCGAAATATGTCTTAATTGAATTATGAGGTACAATGTGGGAGAGTACATATTTTCCGAAATCCCATACTTATTCCCTTTGAAAGGATCCTCCATAACTTGTTCATCATTATCTTACCTCATAACCTGATCATCCATGACCGCTACACTGTCGCCATATAAGCCTCTGCCACATCCAATTATTACTGCTTTCATGTAGCAGAGTGATACGTCTATGCATCCAATCCAAGGAGCCATTTTTAATCATTAAACATGATTGGATAGATGGACCTAAAATACAGTGGATGGATGAAACTCCGGCATAAAATTCTCAGTGGCCTTTCATACTTGTCACTGTGGAAACCTTTTGGGGTTGTGATATGGAAGCGAGAAGGATTTGAACGTGGAACCTGTAAGGAATGAGCCATAGATGAGGGATATAGAATAGACTGCGGAATACTACAACAATGTTTCACTATTACAGGAATCCGGGTTCCTTCCATTTTTGTAGAGGTTTTATGGCTTCGACATGGCCGTGGTCTTGAATTTTGCAAAAACATTTGAAGAGGGCTGAGATAGAATCGGCTCATTATAATTGAAGTCATGGAGGATTCCATCACACAAGCTATAGGCTTTCCAACTACAGGGGAACAATGGTTTAAAAAGGAGCGTCTTGAAATGAAACGAGGGCGTCGGTTTGTGGTTGACAGAAATCTCAAGGTCGACAGGAAGAAGGGGCTCCCACGCAGCTCCGTGATCATAAAATGGCGATACCTCTTCTAAATTTTACAAAATTTCTTGACCTATCAAGTATGTTACTCCTTAACATTTGCATATCATCTTCGGTTATTGCTACACTTTGAGTCGGGGAAAATTATTAATTTTCCCTACTATCTGCTCGGAAGTCTCGAGAAGATGGAAAAAGGTGTGCAAAGTGGGGATGCAAGACAAGTAGCACATAAGATATATCACCATGGGTTCATCAAAATCCTCGAAAAGTAATCACTGGAAGAAAAAGGAATGACCTGAAAGGCATTCCTAAAATATTTTTGGGCAAGGGGTGTAGGGAAGTCTACTGGCGCAAGTACAAGTAGGAAAAGGAAGGCAGAGACACTGTCCTATGCTAAGCATAAGAGTAAGAGCAAGCCGGTGAAAGCATAAAATAAAGCTGTCAAAAAGGCTTCACCCTCGACAAAGAAAAGAGTGACCAGAAATCTGACCAAGAAAAAAACCGTCTCTCGAGGGAGGTCTCAAATTATGATAGATGAATCACCCTAGGTTTCACCTAGAGACAATAACCATGCAGTTCTTACAGACGCGATGGTCCACACCATGGTGAACGAAGAGAATTTTGAAAGGGAGGATTACATACCTATGTCAGCCTTCATCCACAAGTTGAAAAGGCAGAATATGATACCGAGTGTAAGAAAAAATCAGGCAGAGGGTCAAGAAGATGACAAGGCATACTACATTGAGATGCTCGATTGTTTCGATGAACAGGGTATTGAAGTCCCTGATGGTTTGAATGAACAGGGTTCTAAAATCCCTGACAAGTTGGATGAATAGGGAACTTAAGTCCGTGATGAATTAGGTGCGCAAGGTACTGAATCCATTGGTACAAAGGATGAAGAGGGTACTGAAACCCTCTGTGATATGGAAATCGTTGGCGCAGACACCCTTGGTGATTTTGATCTTGGCAATGACGAAACTTGCTTGGAGTCTATTGTAGAGAAGGAATTTACATCAGAGGATCTAGGCATAGAAATCTCTACCCTCTACCTCAATAGCGAGATAATAGAACTATTAAATCAATTTCATGACCTGGAGACTCTGAACCAGGCCATGAAGGAGAAAATTTGGTAAAAGCAAGGCCAGGTAGGGTCGGTTGCAGAGGTCGAGGAACAAAAATAAAAGTGGGAATATTGAATTTTTGGACTTATAAATGTTATAAGTGCCTCAATAAGGTGACGAAACAGATGAAGAAAGCCCAAGGTAAAAAGAGAAAGGTAGTGAAATTCCGGATCAACATTGAACTGCAGGATTGAAAGATGGCCCTCATTTTTGAAGATTTTTTGCAGAAGGTAAAACGTTGTGTGAGGACACATAATAGATTATGGATGGGAGGATGCTGGTGTGCCAAAATTTCCTATTTTCACCCTCTTCCTATAACCATTAACCTCTATTTCATCTTTATAAACCTTTTCATTTCCTGCACTAATGAAAGATAATTGTTTATTCCTACATATACTTTTTATTTCATAATTAAGAGTTATTAGGTACTTAATTAATTATTTTATATATATTTCATGCTTTAAATTATTTCTTGTAACTTACGATTACCTTCCTAAAATTAATTTAAAAACTAAGTGTTACTTATTATGTAGCATGATTCAGTGCAGGTAGATTCTCTCACCCGCCAACACATGTTGCTTTGTGATATCCACAACAGTTGATCATTACACGTTGGCATTTTTATCTACGTATCTCAGTTCAGTGTGGATTATCTGAATATGGATATGGAGGAATATAGTTAGGGATCCTTTCCAAATCGCATGCTCTGTTATAACCATTACTTGGTTTTGTAATATCGTTTCTTAGTCCGTTCAGCCGAAAGGATTCAATTAGAAATGGCTCTATAATTAGCAGATCATGGCTATAGGAGGAAAGTTTGTATATAATGTAGATCATAGGTAGAGATAAGTTAAGCGATATTTGGAGATTGTAATTGTTATTATTTTGTAATTTTGTATCACCCTCGTTCAGGGGTGGAATCGCATTATCATGTATGATTTCTGATCGAAGTTAATACAAGGAAATTTTCCATGATTTATTCATGTTGTGTAAAAATATTACTTATGTGTTGATCAAGTGTTGAATCATTTCTTTTCTTAAATGGGAAATGAACTGGTTGGCTAGGGCCCAACCAACCCAGTTCGTTTACCCTTGCACTTTCACCATTTAAGAGGTTCGTGTATATTTATCTATTTGCAAGTGCATGGTTTGAATCATTATTGATTTATTTTTAGAGTTGTGAGTTAAATTCATTCTTAAGTCAAAGTGTGAAACATATCCATGTGTGAAGTTTGAATTAAGTTAATTTCTTTCCAACAATTCTTTCCTGCAACTTATTTTTGTAATTCTTTTCTTAGTTCACTTTTGGTGAAAATTACAAAGTAGGGTAGGATAGGATATGAATGTTTAATCCAAGGTGAGCAATTGAAACAACTTCTAGAAAATCCTAGAAAGTGAAGCTTCTAGAATCCTAATCATTCTCTCAGATTTCTAGAACCAACGTAGCTGCAAAGGGGAGAAACCTGCTGGTGAACAACGTTGGCCACTGTGGAGAAACCTCTGTGGTTCCACCCCTGTAGGCTTACAAGGAGT
This sequence comes from Pinus albicaulis, assembly GCA_034641835.2. NCBI lineage: Eukaryota > Viridiplantae > Streptophyta > Pinopsida > Pinales > Pinaceae > Pinus > Pinus albicaulis. The sequence continues at coordinate 386,276,657 of CM076583.1, forward strand.
GTTGGTCCTAAAACTGGCTCACATGATGAATTTTAGCGCTCAAATATTGGGGGATGAAAGGTACATGCTTGTGTCTTTGTGCAAGATGATGACAAGGGGTAATAGGATGTGTATTGATCCCATTAGGAGGCTCACTGATTGGATGTCATAAAATGGCCTAGAGCACGTTAGTTAACATTGGGGCCATGATTTTATATTATGGATATACCTTCGTCATGTCTATGGGCACTCGATGGTAGTGAAAAAATTCAGGAAAGAGGTGAAATCTGTACTCAATAGATGTATTCTAATATAAAACACCATGGTTAAACACTTTGATATACAAAAACATAGTAAACTAAGTAATAATAATATTCCCTATATTGAGATTCAATGTCTTGGAATTGGAACATTCAAATAATTTCATGTATTATAGGCTATTCTACATTTTTTCTATCTTATGTGGGACCTTTTGAAGAATGGTATGATGTAAAAGAAGTTTTGGAAAGCTATCTTTTTGAGATTTTGGTAAATTTTGGTCGTATTATTATTTTTAACTAGAGATAACTTCTTCTTCCCCATGTGTTTCTATTATTATGGCCAGAACCTCCTCCATCATTTTTCCGAAACTCTTTAAGGGACACTCTATATAAATTTTGGTCATATCACCCTTTTTATGCTTTTCTTTTTGAATTTTTGCGGGATTTTTATTTTCCTCATTTTTTTTTATTTTTATTACTTGATTATGTTCTATTTCTCAATGTTAGAAAACCAATGTAATATTCCAAAATTAATTGGAATATTAAAGTTTTATTTTGTCACTTAGGTGAATAAGTGGGTAGGGAGACCCATAAAGCTCTTTATGAAGAATAAAACCACTTCTCATGTGAAAGTGGATCATCATTTCAACTAAATAAATCATCCTAAGGTGTGAATAAGGGCTAGAGCATGTGGACTAGATCAATGTTGACCAAATCAACAACGTTGTTATGGCGAACATGGAGGATTAATGGAGGAAAACACGGTCATTTAGGAGGAGTGTATGCATGACAGTAGCTCCATTATTGAGAGGGACCGAGGGTGAGGAAGTCACCAAGCATAAAAGGAAGAGGATGGCAGCATTAGAAGACTGGATTTGTATTATTGAATTTTATATTTGTAGATTTGTAATTGTCATGTGACATATCTGTGCATGCTTTTGCTGTTTAGCAGGGTTTGTAGTGCTTCTTAGCACAAGGGTGTTTCCGAGTGGAAATTCCACCCTCATCCTCAGGGGAATTAGAGTGCATATTTAGGAGAGGTTATCTTGAGCTTCATTACCACTATCTGGAATTTGGCCAAGCTTCAGTCTACTATAAAACACAGTTCTATTTAGAGTTGGGTTTTGTTGCAGGGTGTAGCAGTGGAGGAGAGATATCTCAAATTTATGATCTAGTTTTCATTTGGAGGGATCATCCTTTCATCTATAATCTTGTGAGGAAGTTCTGAGGGCCTCATTTAATATTTTTTCACTGGTCCAAGAAGCTATAATCAGCTACAACATAGTTTCAGTCCATGACTGCGTTATTTTGGAGAGAAACTGCAATAGTGGGTTTATTGCCCTAGTTGGAGGAGTTGTGTTTCCTTTGAGGGGATTAGCCCTTCATTTAGGAGATATGCTGGAGGAGGATCAAAAATATTATATATCATATCAATCATCTCCCATAATTGATTTAGTTGCATATATTATTTATCCCTAGGGCCAAATCTATTATATTTTGTATAGAGTGTATTTCTAGAAACCTTTTCTGGGTTGTCCTGGAAATCTATTTTGGAGCATGGATCTCTAGTCTTAGAATTTTTGGGGAATTATATCAGTAGAAATAAATTTTCTATATTTCAGATGCTATTCTCTCATATATGTCATATTTTTTTTCATTCCTGTATTTCATGTATTAACATCATTTCAGATCCAGGTGTATGCTTTCATGGGAGGATTTTTTTCCTAGCTTGAGTGATATTTTCCTCAAGATCTTGTACCTATTTTTATATTATTATCATAATGGAATGGATCTACTATTGTCTCATTCTTTGATATATTGATATTTCTTCATATTTCTAGTTTTATGTGCTATATTCCCGCTTTTCCCATTTGGGAATATTATGGTGGTATCAGAGCATAATCTTGGCTCAGCCTGTGTACTTCAGCCATTATGTCATCTAAGGAGGCTTCTCATAGGAAGGAGAAGAAATACAGAATATATGAAGGCCAAAATCCATTATCATGTGAAATGGGGAGAAGGAGTTTCTCAATACTGCTTCTTCAAACTATGCAGGGCATTAACAAAGACATAATAGAGATGAGGATGGAGAGATCTAGTGATTCTCCAAGAGGGCTTGTATATAAAGAAAGCTCCAGTTTTTCACATTATGGGTGTGAGCTTGCAGCTACACCATTAGATGTACAATTTAATACCATGCCTACATTCTTGGCAAGAGAAGAAGAGGAGGGAGACACACTAAAGGAGGAGACTCTTGGTGACTATCTCCAAGAATATGAACCTTAGTCTAGAATATTGAAACATCATCTCAACTTCCAAGGTTTTTGTCAAATCAAAGAAGATAGAAGACAAAGTAACCAGAATAGAAGAAGATGCAACACACTTTGGGTAGATTATTTCTACCTATTTTGTATGGGTCGCCCAAGAGCACAGCCAAAGCTTGGGTAAAGAAGCTAGGCACATATTTTGAGCTGCATCACATTTAAGAAGAGGAGGCCATTAGAGTAGCAGCGTTGCATCTTGAAGGTAAGGCTTATGGTTGGTGGTTTTATGAATCTTCTTCATTGAATAATACAAATATATCTAATTATGAAAATTTCACTAGGAGGTTAGTGAAAAGATTTGATCAAAGACATTCTGAAACTTCTTTGGATGAGCTAGCCAAACCCAAGAAATTAGAACCTTTGCATGAGTTGGAAGGATCCATGAAACCAACACCATTTTAGAAAATTATTGAGGGGGTTAAAGATCTGAAACATATTTTTCCAAGGGAAAAAGCCCCACTTGAGCAAGACATTTCTTCTCAAGAAGGAAACATGATGATTCCTCCTTCAAGAGGAGATCAAGCCAAAGGATCTCTGAAGGCTGAGGTATTCTCCCATGATGAGGGGAAGGAAGAGGAAGAGATCGAAAGAGCGTCTAGTGCTGTGACAACAGAACGATATCCACCACCATTTGGAGATGAAGAGGAAGCAATTTATTCAACTAGAAGAGCTCTTGTATCATTGCAAAAAGTTTTAAAGATCTTACATATGAATATCAAGAGCAGCATGTGTCTATGTTGATAGGAGATGAGACAAAACAATGGAGGAAGTGTGTTCCAACATTGACCACGTTTTTGGGGACACACACCATGATAGATCACTTATATGTGATTAAATCTCTTAACACCAATATGACCTTGGTTGTGCATGAGTTGATTACATTGGATAAAGACACCTTAGTCTATAAGATCTTGCAGAAGGTAGGAGGAGATGAGAAGCAGGGCCAACATAAAGTGATTGGGAGCATATATTCCCATATCTTTCAGGAGGTTTATGAATAGAAGTAGGAGGATGATTTGCGCAGTGACGACAGGGACCAATTAGTCCACTCATATATACATCCTTCTCTAAGCCTTGATTTTTCATTACATGGAGGAATTCCACAAAGGAGACCCCCTTATTGGGAGATGATCAAAGAGTTCTCTCAAGATGGTGAATAATTGATATACTTGGCTAAGGAAGGAGCCTTGGGAGGAGCTATCACAATTTAGAGAGCCTTTGATAGGTGTAAAGGAGGGGTGAGGAATTTTCTGATATGGACATTGTCACCTCCCACTCATATGTTTGTGTTGAAAGATGATGATTCAAGAATTTGTGATGGCATGAGCATGGTGGCAAAGGGCTAATCCATAGCCTTGGAGCAACAAATGATACTTCCACACATGAGGAATATTTTTGAATATGAAAAGAGGTTTTGAAACTCTTGTATGCATTGGCAAAACTAAGGAAGTTTTGGATGGGCAACACCTTCTAAGAGGAGGTTGACCTCCATGTACTTCAATCTTGTCTTGGGGAATATTAGCTGCAAGGGAGGTAGAAAAAGAGGGGTAGCAGTACTCCAACATGTGGCTTTGGAGTTGAGCATGTCAAAGAGGAGAGCTATGATGAGACATGTGCTTCATTTCAGATTTCTATAGCATTTTCATTGTTCGTAAGGATGCATCCATATTGGGATTCCCAACTATTGGTGGAGTATTCCAAGAACCTCTTCACATGTAAGGTTCTTAATGGGCAAGTGATAGATGGAAGGTATAAAGTGGTTGTTGGAGTCATTTATTTCCATTATCAAATCTACTTGAATAGAGACTCCAAGCTCAACGAGGAAATTCTACATGTAGCATATGAGGCACTCTCTTTAGGACATGTAGACTTCATTGAGTCTTATCACACCATCATGGAGGGATTCTATTGGGAGGATCTCAAAGAAGATGTACACCAACATATCATGAGATATGTAGCTTTTTTGATGTATGAGGACGAAAGAAACCACCTTGAAAGGTTGTTTCAGTCACTTCCCCTTTTGATGAAGAAATGGGAAGGTTCATCTAAGGAAATCTTCACCAACTTGTCTACAATATATGGTAAATATTGTGTTTTGATGATTATTTATCAACTAACAATGTATGTACATTATTTTACCATACAGTTGCATCACATTGATAGAAAAGAGAGAAAGCCTCTTTGTGGATTTCATGGTTCTTTTGGGAATAATTTCAGTGATGGGGATGACTAATTTATAGAGGACTTTGGGCAAGATATGTTTTTCTTGGATCATATTCTTGCAACACATGATGTCTTGTACTATTTTCAAGATTTTGAGAAGCTTGTGGTAGCAAGAAATTGGTTGGATGGCCACTTATAATATCATATTTTGAGATATCGAGAGGAAGAACAATTCTAGTATCACTTGAGGGACTATTATCACCATCCAGCATGCTATATGACACATACTCCATTTTTATTTTGGATCCCATATGGTGATGACACTCTATTCACTATATGTAGGATGGATTGGGCAAGAGTGATTCTTGGAACCAAAGAGTGGGATCATGAGATTCCAAATGTATTTTGGCTTCTTAATGACCACATTATTGTAGCCCAAGATCAACGGTTCCATATATATCATAAATGGAGAGAGACACAACATGAGTTGAACAAATTTATCTCTCATTTTTAGCCATGCAACCCCTATACATAGCAGAAAGAGGGGATTGGTGAATTGTTTTATGAGCTACCAACGATGGCTCAATTTTTTTTGGATGATATAATGGAGTTTGGAGTTTTTCATTGGGGTTGAGGAAGCCAACATTTATCGTCTCTCATGCCTTGAGGAGATCAATGGACAACATATAACTTTTTCCATATATCTCCCACTTATTCATGATAAAAGCTATTTTGTTTATCTACCAAAGGCTAACTTGTACACTTGGGAGGAGACATATCCATTGGAATTAATGTAGTATCCTTGCAATTGTTTGAGGAAAAGCAGCATTTTGGAGGGGAGGACTGTAATATTCCAAAATTAATTGGAATATTAAAGTTTTGTTTTGTCACTTAGATAGGTGAATAAGAGGGTAGGGAGACCCATAAATATGTTTATGAAGAATAAAACCACTTCTCATGTGAATGTGGACCATCATTTCAGCTGAATAAAGCACACTAAGGTGTGAACAGGGGCTATATCATGTGCACTAGGTCAATGTTGACCAAATCAATAGCAATGTTCTGGAGATCATGGAGGATTAATGGAGGACAATGCAGTCATTTAGGAGGAGTGTATGCATGAGAGTAGCTCCATTATTGAGTGGGACCCAGGGTGAGGAATCTCACCAAGAATAAAAGGAAGAGGATGGAAGCATTAGAAGACATGGATCTGTATTATTGAATTTGATATTTTTAGATCTGGAATTGTCATCTGACGTTTCTGTGCATGATTTTTCTATTTAGTAGGGTTTGCAGTACTACTTAGCACAAGTGTGTTTCCGAGTAGAAATCCCACCCTTAGCCTCAGGGGACTTAGAGTGCCTACTCAGGGGAGGTTATCCTGAGCTGCATTACCACTATCTGGCATTTGGCCAAGCTTTAGTCTACTATAAAGCACAATTATGTTTAGAGTTGGGTTGTGTTGCAGGGGTCTAGCAGTGGATGAAAGAGATCTCCAATTTCTAAGTCAGTTTTTCTTTGGAGGGATCATCCTTTCATCCAAAAGCTTATGAGGAGGTTCTCAAGGCCTCATTTCATATTTCATCACCAGGCCAAGTAGCTATCATTAGCTACATTGCAGTTTCAGTCCATGACTACGTTATTTTGGAGAGCAGCTGGAGCAGTGGGTTTATTGCCCTAGTTGGAGGAGTTGTGATTCCTTTGAGGGGATTAGCCCTTCATTTAGGAGATATGTTGGAGGAGGATCAACCATTTTTTATATTAGGTAATTCATCTCCCATCAATGATTCAGTTGTAGATATTATCTAGCTTTAGTGCCAAATCTGCTATATTTTGTATAGTGTGTATTTCCGGAAACCTTTTCTGGGTTGTCCTGGAAATATGTTTTGGAGCATGGATCTTTAGTCTTAGTATTTTTGGAGCATTATTTTAGAAACAATACATTTTTCTATCTTTCAGCTACAATTCTCTCTTAGATAGCATAGTTTTCTGCATTCCTATATTTCATGTATTAATAACGTTTTAGATCTAGGTGTATGCTTTCATGGGAGGCTTGTTTGCCCAACTTGAGTGATCTTTTCCTCAACATACTGTACCTATTTTTATGTTATTACCATAATGGAATGGATCTAATGTTGTCTCATGCTTTTATCTATTGATATTTCTGCATATTTTAGTTTTATGTGCTATATTCCTACCTTTCCCATTTGGGAATATTACAATCAAAGTAGATATATTAGTGTTTGATTCTATGATATTGATAATTACGTGTGAGTTTCTTGGCTTCTTTTACTTGATTATTATCTTATCTTTCATCAAGAAATTATCATGCTATGTATGTATGAATATCACAAAATAAGAGACACAAGATATAAATACTTTTCCAAGGAAAATCCCATCTCGAGGGGAAAACTTAGTCAAAATAATTCTTCCCTTCAAAAGTATTCTTTTAGACTCTTCACAAAGAAATATACGAGAAATTCCCTCCACACCAAGTTATCATCCCATATCTTCGACTCCTTTCAAGCAACTGCGACTAGGTAGTATTTTCCTGCATCAAGCATCTTCTGAGGGACTATTATCACCATCCAGCATGCTATATGACACATATTCCATTTTTACATTGGATCCCATATGGTGATTGTTAGCGCTCAAATCTAAAACTCAAGGCCACATCAAACCACGCTCAGCCTCGTAGCTAGCCCTACGAGGACAGGAGAGGGCTCTCTCCGTCAATCTCGATAAAATGAACAATAGGGTGCGAGATGACTTACAATGGAAACTGATTTTAGGCTAGTAAAGAGATAGGTATGTTTGATTTTGATTTTTTGGGTTTTCGCTGGAAAAATGGGAAAACAAATTTTGGGTCCGGGAATAAGGTCAGACCTTTGCATATTTCGAGTTGGGGCGAGGTACGTGACTATCTTGATGCTTTTAATTGGATATACGGACGGATCAGACCGACGAGGAGCTGAAGAGGGCAGAGAAGAACTTGGATCCTCTTCAAACAGTAGAAAACATATAGAACTAAATGAATTCAAAGGCAGAGCACGGTAAACAATGGATTCAACCTCATCTACTCATTCAATTTAGTTCAGAAGCATATGAAAGGAATGGCATACATTAAACATGAAGAAATTACAGTAAACAGAGAGAAAACATCATCAAGAACAAAACACCACAAGGATCCCAACAAGTGCCGCAAAACCTCTGATCTTTCCTTAGCCAAAATATGAAAAATATGTACAATGGTGCCAAAAGTTTCCCAAGAGTCCAACCTATCCAACCTCTGAAAATGATTGAGAAATTACATCATATAGAGCATCCTAACCCCTTCCCACACCTCTAGGGGTCGAAATCCTCCTTCAGGGATCAGTTTCAACAAATTCTAAACAAGGAACTAGAATCTAGGCATCCAAACAACTTGCCTCTAAAAGAGTGGAAACTGATTCATTTACATGATTTTCACTTTTTTGAGAGTGAATCTTCTAGAATAGATAAAAATAAGCCAAATTTACATGCCAACCATCAATTTACATCATGAAAACCCAAAAATTTCATCCACAAGCAAAACTGGTCTCAACTGGCCGAAATTCAGAGCTGGAGGTTGAAAATTTGACCAAAAATCTCTATGGGTAGCGCCCCTGATTTGTATGGGTAGCGCGCCTTTCAACCTGATGTTGAAGTACTTCCTGACATCCAAATTGAGCTCATGATAGCACGTTGGAAAGCCCTGGATGTTGGCTATCCAACCCAAGTGGAAGTGCTCAATTTGGAGCTCATTTGACCCTCCAAAACTTCATTCTCCCAGAAGTACTTCCTGCTGGTGCAAAAGGTGGCAGCAAGGTGGTTTTCATGGTGTTTTTGAGCCTTTTGACCATCCAGAACCTGATGAAATGCTTCGGAAATGCCTGAGCATGCATAAATTACCATGAAAAATCCAAAAATGCAAAGATTTCCTTCAGAAAGTGTCCCAATCGTATGGGTAGCGCGCGACGCTCTACCCGTAGAACTGAAAAATCTATTTTAGGACCAAAAAATTTCAAAATGACAAAAATTTCTCTGAATTTTCTCAAATTTGGAGCGAAGACCCTCCATCATGTATCATGACTATCCAATGAAGCCTCGGCCAAAATCCAGAGTGGATCAGGCCTTTTCCGCCGTTTTAGTGCTTCGCTCAACCTCCTCTTCAGAATCTTCATTCTCGCTTTGCAGACATGCATGCGAGCCCAATAATGGTTTACCACCTTTGCCACCTATGTGAGGCCTCCATGGCACATTACCCTCTACTGTGGAATCACTATCTGACTCCTGCTCATAAACTGACTCTGTCTCTAACATGGCTTTGAACAAGATATTTGTAATATGGATGCTGATATAGGTGCAGTGAAAGCAAGATTTTAATGTATGCTCAAAACCTAATAAATGTCACATATGTACCCAATTGTCACAGGAGAACAAAATGAGGATGGCTCTGTTTTAATGGCATAAATACTATCACTATTTTGATCACAAGTAGGTTTGACAATGAATACCAAATGCAAATGTGTAGTCCACTTTATAATGATGGCCAAAATCTGTCAAAGGAGCAAGCACACAAGTATGGGACTTTGTTTTATGAACTGGAAAATAGAGACATCATGACAATAACCATAGTGATACAAATGACCATGACAGTGGCAATATTATGGTGATGAAAGCCATAAACAAGTCTACATAAGACTGTGTAAAACATGGAAAGGGCATATCAGCAGTGATAAGAAGATAACTGAGGGTGTGAGGATCATATATACAACGTGGCAGGGTCTGAACATATCCACCATTCAAAGGTTTCCAAATTCTTCATAAAACTGTCCAAACCATTTCAAAACCCTTGAGGAATTATTTTGCATGGTGAATGTAGGGTTTATATATTCTTCTCCAAACATGACCTCTTTCCTAACATCAAAATCATCACAAGCATGATAAAAAACTACTGAGCTATGATTAAAACCTGTTTACAAGCCGCCGGAGTCGATTTGAATCAAGACTAGGCGCAAAACATAAATTTTTGGACGCTGTTGCTCTGTGGGTAGCGTGCAGCTCTATGGGTAGCGCCCGTGCAATTTTACTCTGGCTGTAGGTGCCCAATGGGTAGCGCCCGACCCAATGGGTAGCGTGCAGCTCCTATGGGTAGCGCGCACCCAAACTCTGTCAAAACTCTATTAACTTGTCTGTGGCCTTCCAAAACTGCCATTCAACTTCTATGCTGTGGATTTTGGCAAATGAATTTGATTTCCATTATTTATACATGAGGAAAATATTCTTCCAAATCAGATTTAATTTTTGAATTTGTTTGATAACCCACATTATAATGTTTTTGGCACTTTGTCCTTTGGTCCTTTAATACAATGTTTCTCTTTGGCTTTTTCTGAGTTTTTGGACTGACAACTTTGCTGTCTTTTGCAGGGATGTGGCACGTGGCTTTGGAAAATATCAGAGGCTTGCACTGAAGTTTCTGATGATGAAATAAATACACTTATTTACAAAAATAAAATTAGACAATTTCTAGTTTCCAAAACAGAGTTTTGGACTAGAAATGTCTTCAAATGCTGATGATAATAAAAATATGAAATCAAAACTTGCGAAACCAACCTCATGGCCTGCGGGCTTTATGACATGTATGCAAATGACTCGAAAACCCTAGACTCTAGGACTAAAAACGCTTTTTTTTTTAACGAAACTGACATTTAATGACCATAAATGAAATGACGATGAATTTCAGTGATTTTTGAGGAATTTTTAAATAGCCCTGCAGGTATAAGAATGAGGAAACATAAGACAACAAACCCCCTCGTCAGTCAATGGCATGCTTCCTAGCGAAATGCAACGAAGTGGAACAAGCGAGACACCTAAGAATGAATATGCAAAAAACGAAATGATCACTGACGGAGGGCTGTAAGGACCGACTCTAACATTGGCTCCAATGGGGATGGTGGCTCCATGGAGATGCCAAGAACGGCAGATCTTTGGGGGAGCAGACCAGTGCCTTATCCATTGGGCAATGGAATCAAAAACTCAATCTGAAATGCATGACTGAAAACTGATGACTTGACGACACAAATTGACTCTCACTCAACTAAGAACTGCCTCAATACTTAAACACAACCGAAAAATTGGAAATATGCTCAAAGTAAAGCTTATTCAATACAACCTACTCTAATTGTGCTTTACACCACCCGATCAAGTGTAATGGAACAGCCAATGCAACCATATAAGCATTCTGGCAGCTGTTTGATTTCTTCCCAAATGCTTGCTTGTGAACAACAAGAAAGAACTACTGAAAGGCAACTCCCATGAAAACTTTGAACCAAGTGGACTGCTGATAAACTTGCAAGGCACAAATTGACTGGATGACTGCAAGAACACTGCGAAAGGATCTTCATAAACATAGCTCTGGTCCAGATAATCTTCATACCTTGATCTTAAACTTTTCCTCACATCTGCGGTGCTTTTCTTTGGTGATTGCAGCAAGCTGTCAAAAGGATCCTGAAATTCATGAATAACCAAACTTTGTTGCTGATTCCAAATTGAACAAAAGTCTCCTTCATCAATCTCCTCATATGAATGGAAATCTTGACATGTGCTATGCAATGAACAATATGTTAAACAAGACAATGAAGGTGACCTTTGAATAAGATTATCATCAACATTCTTTTCCGGCACATGGTTAACTAATGAAGCAGAATTTTTACAGCAAACATCATCCAACACACGAGCAATAGGATCATCAAAAACTTGAGAAGACTGCTGCACTGTATCCCTTGAAACTGTATGACATCCTACTGGCTGTTCATCTTTTCCTTGAGATATATTACGAAAATTCTGCCTTATAAACTGAAAGGCTTCGAAACCAAAGGGTATAGAATTTTCCTGCATCATCAAATCATGTATTTCATCTTCCACACCTTCATCTGTAATCTGATCTTCAATTTCATTTGGTGGCTGCAAATCTGATGCTACAAGCGGCTCAAGAATTTCATTATCTGTCTCATCCTCAACATTAACACTGAGAGATTGCTGATTTCTTATAGGCTGCTCATTTGAAGATTTACTATGCAATTTTTCTCTCAAAAACTAAAATGATTCAAAACATAATGGTACGGAGTCACCTTGTATCATTTGATCACATGTACCAGCTTCCATGTCTTCAGCTGCAACTTGAAAATCAATGGCTTTCGAGGGCTGAAAATCTGAATATGAGAAATCTTGAACAAGGTTTTCATTGCGCTCAAGATGGTCCAGATCAAGACTTGTTGACATTAGATTTCTGATTGCATGGTAGTTGTCTCTGATGAACTGAAATGAATCAAAACAAAAAGGCAAAGATCCTTCACTTACTTCAAAATTTTCTGCACTTTTCTCATCATTGCCATAGATGATATGCATCGGTTGATCACTGTACTCAAGCTGCTGAAAGTGAACTTCCTCCTCGCACAAACTATCTGCTGATTCGTCTGCAAGATTAGCTTCTGTTTGGAGAACATAATCATCATCATACTGATCAAACTGAGGCAATTCATCATCAAACATATACATCATATCAACAGCTCTCTCTTCTTCACAATGATCTATAAAACAATCACTATGACAACTGGGATCAGAAACAAAATGTTTTGGGTCAGCCGCTTTTTCTTGAATGTCATTTTCATTTTTTGCAGTCATTTTCCGCACCATCTCTTCTATTGCATTTACGAAAAGATCAAGATTTTCCTCTGAAAGTGTCAGCTGCTCTGAAACATTCTTCTTTTCTTCTTCCTTCAACCTTGCCCTTCGGATCAGCAAATGAGCCTCTACATTCACTGCCTTGTTCTGCATCTCGTGAAGTGTTGCAATATTCTTTTCTCTCAGCTGAAACTCCATTTCCGGATCAAAGGCACCCGGGTAGTGCAAGAGAGTAGATCTAGGAGAAGGTCTTATATCAACTAGCATCGAATAATAAACTTGGTTAAATCTAGCAGAAAATTGTTGTACTGTCTCACCTGGCAATCTTTTCAGCTGGTTATACTCCTCTATAATCAACAAAAAGTTCTGTCCGATCATCCACCTGTCAAGGAAAACTTTGACAAACTGCTGGAAATCTGAAATGCTCGCATCAGGCAAGGCTTTAAACCAACTCTTCACTTGGCCTTGCAAAGAAAGAGCAAAAAGCCTAATACTAACATCTTCATCATCAACTTCAAAAAGATCTAGAAAAGTCTCAACATTCTGCACATGTTGCTCAGCGTTGACATTGTTACATTCACCATCAAGTCTTGGTAGATATAGGTCATAATTTGCAGGAAAAGCATGGAGAACAGAAGGCAAAACAAGAGGTTTATACCGATCTGGAATTTTACAAGGTGTAGGGGTATGTACAAGAGCTGTGGGATCAGTTTTTTTTTCTTTAGGCTCATCACTCTGAAGAGAGTCATCATAATATGTGGGAAAATTAAGGAGACCAGGATCAAAGGGAAACTCAGCATTTACACTTTTTGAATGGGTCGAGTGAATATTTTGATCACCTTTCTCATACAACAAATTTTGAAAAACTTTCAGGACAACTTCAAGACCAGCAAAGAAGTAATTTACAAGAAAGAAGATTAGATCCTGAATACCATTCCACTTTAGATACCTGAACTTTGTGTAAGATCCTTCCATTTTCTCAGAGAAAAAGTCAGTCCTCCAGTGGAGTCTCTACTTTGAATTGGAGTCACCAGGTGAATGATTTCAGCCTTCTTATGTCTGATCGTTGTCCACCATCAAAGATCAGATATGAACTTGATACATGTACTGGGGAAATTTATAAATCTAGGGACACATTCACAAGCTAAACCAGATATCGACTGAAGCAACTTTTATCTACTATGCACTCGCAGAGAAATGTGCAGTTCGAAGGCTACCTGGCGTGACTTCAGACTCCGTCTATAGCAAATGACAGTCACAAGCAAACCATTTTCTTCCCCAGTATGGTCGCCACTATGTTAGCGCTCAAATCTATCTCAGGCTGAAATGAGGTAAAACTCAAGGCCACATCAAACCATGCTCAGCCTCGTAGCTAGCCCTACGAGGAAAGGAGAGGGCTCTCTCCGTCAATCTCGATAAAATGAACAATAGGGTTCGAGATGACTTACAATGGGAACTGATTTTAGGCTAGTAAAGAGATAGGTATGTTTGATTTTGATTTTTTGGGTTTTCACTGGAAAAATGGGAAAACAAATTTTGGGTCCGGGGATAAGGTCAGACCTTTGCAGATTTCGAGTTGGGGCGAGGTAGGTGACTGTCTTGATGCTTTTAATTGAATATACGGACGGATCAGACCGACGAGGAGCTGAAGAGGGAAGAGAAGAACTTGGATCCTCTTCAAACAGTAGAAAACATATAGAACTAAATGAATTCAAAGGCAGAGCACGGTAAACAATGGATTCAACCTCATCTACTCATTCAATTTAGTTTCAGAAGCATATGAAAGGAATGGCATACATTAAACATGAATAACTTATAGTAAACAGAAAGAAAACACCATCAAGAGCAAAACACCACAAGGATCCCAACAAGTGCCGCAAAACCTCTGATCTTTCCTTAGCCAAAATATGAAAAATATGTACAATGGTGCCAAAAGTTTCCCAAGAGTCCAACCTATCCAACCTATGAAAATGATTGAGAAATTACACCATATAGAGCATCCTAACCCCTTCCCACACCTCTAGGGGTCGAAATCCTCCTTCAGGGATCAGTTTCAACAAATTCTAAACAAGGAACTAGAATCTAGGCATCCAAACAACTTGCCTCTAGAAAAGTGGAAACTGATTCATTTACATGATTTTCACTTTTTTGAGAGTGAATCTTCTAGAATAGATAAAAATAAGCCAAATTTACATTCCAACCATCAATTTACATCATGAAAACCCAAAAATTTCATCCACAAGCAAAACTGGTCCCAACTGGCCGAAATTCTGAGCTGGAGGTTGAAAATTTGACCAAAAATCTCTATGGGTAGCGCCCCTAATTTGTATGGGTAGCGCGCCTTTAAACCTGATGTTGAAGTACTTCCCAACATCAAAATTGAGCTCATGATAGCTCGTTGGAAAGCCCTGGATGTTGGCTATCCAACCCAAGTGGAAGTTCTCAATTTGGAGCTCATTTGGCCCTCCAAAACTTCATTCTCCCAGAAGTACTTCCTGCTGGTGCAAAAGGTGGCAGCAAGGTGCTTTTCATGGTGTTTTTGAGCCTTTTGACCATCCAGAACCTGATGAAATGCTTCGGAAATGCCTGAGCATGCATAAATTACCATTAAAAATCCAAAAATGCAAATATTTCCTTCAGAAAGTGTCCCAATCGTATGGGTAACGCGCGGCGCGCTACCCGTAGAACTGAAAAATCTGTTTTAGGACCAAAAAATTTCAAAATGACAAAAATTTCTCCGAATTTTCTCAAATTCGGAGCGAAGACCCTCCATCATGTGTCATGACCAGCCAACGAAGCCTCGGCCAAAATCCAGAGTGGATCAGGCCTTTTCCGCCGTTTTAGTGCTTCGCTCAACCTCCTCTTCAGAATCTTCATTCTCGCTTTGCAGACATGCATGCGAGCCCAATAATGGTTTACCACCTTTGCCACCTCTATGAGGCCTCCGTGGCACATTACCCTCTGCTGTGGAATCACTATCCGACTGCTGCTCATAAACTGACTCTGTCTCTGACATGGCTTTGAACAAGATATTTGTAATATGGATGCTGATATAGGTGCAGTGAAAGCAAGATTTTAATGTATGCTCAAAACCCAATAAATGTCACATATGTACCCAATTGTCACAGGAGAACAAAATTAGGATGGCTCTGTTTTAATGGCATAAATACTATCACTATTTTGATCACAAGCAGGTTTGACAATGAATACCAAAAGCAAATGTGTAGTCCACTTTATAATGATGGCCAAAATCTGTCAAAGGAGCAAGCACACAAGTATGGGACTGTGTTTTATGAACTGGAAAATAGAGACATCATGACAGTAACCATAGTGATACAAATGACCATGACAGTGGAAATATTATGGTGATGAAAGCCATAGACAAGTCTACATAAGACTGTGTAAAACATGGAAAGGGCATATCAGCAGTGATAAGAAGATAACTGAGGGTGTGAGGATCATATATACAACGTGGCAGGGTGTGAACATATCCACCATTCAAAGGTTTCCAAATTCTTCATAAAACTGTCCAAACCATTTCAAAACCCTTGAGGAATTATTTTACATGGTGAATGTAGGGTTTATATATTCTTCTCCAAACATGACCTCTTTCCTAACATCAAAATCATCACAAGCATGATAAAAAACTACTGAGCTATGATTAAAACCTGTTTGCAAGCCGCCGGAGTCGATTTGAATCAAGACTGGGCGCAAAACATAAATTTTTGGACGTTGTTGCTCTGTGGGTAGCGCCTCTGCCCAATGGGTAGCGCGCAGCTCTATGGGTAGCGCCCGTGCAATTTTACTCTGGCTGTAGGTGCCCAATGGGTAGCGCCCGACCCAATGGGTAGCACGCAGCTCCTATGGGTAGCGCGCACCCAAACTCTGTCAAAACTCTATTAACTTGTCTGCGGCCTTCCAAAACTGCCATTCAACTTCTATGCTGTGGATTTTGGCGAATGAATTTGATTTCCATTATTTATACATGAGGAAAATATCCTTCCAAATCATATTTAATTTTTGAATTTGTTTGATAACCCACATTATAATGCTTTTGGAACTTTGTCCTTTGGTCCTTTAATACAATGTTTCTCTTTGGCTTTTTCTGAGTTTTTGGACTGACAAATTTGCTGTCTTTTGCAGGGATGTGGCACGTGGCTTTGGAAAAGATCAGAGGCTTGCACTGAAGTTTCTGATGATGAAATAAATACACTTATTTACAAAAATAAAATTAGACAATTTCTAGTTTCCAAAACAGAGTTTTGGACTAGAAATGTCTTCAAATGCTGATGATAATAAAAATATGAAATCAAAACTTGCGAAACCAACCTCATGGCCTGCGGGCTTTATGACATGTATGCAAATGACTCGAAAACCCTAGACTCTAGGACTAAAAACGCTTTTTTTTTAACGAAACTGACATTTAATGACCATAAATGAAATGACGATGAATTTCAGTGATTTTTGAGGAATTTTTAAATAGCCTTGCAGGTATAAGCATGAGGAAACATAAGACAACAGACCCCCTCGTCAGTCAATGGCATGCTTCCTAGCGAAATGCAACGAAGTGGAACAAGCGAGACACCTAAGAATGAATATGCAAAAAACGAAATGATCACTGACGGAGGGCTGTAAGGACCGACTCTAACAGTGATGACACTCTATTCACTATATGTAGGATGGATTAGGAAAGAGTGATTCTTGGAACCAACAAGTGGGATCATGAGATTCCAAGTGAATTTTGGCTTCTTAAGGACCACATTATTGTAGCCCAAGATCAACAGTTCCATATCTATCATAAATGGAGAGAGAGACAACATGAGTTGAACAAATTTATCTCTCATTTTTAGCCATGCAGCCCCTATACATAGCAGAAGTAGGGGATTGGTGAATTTTTTTATGTGCTACCAAGGATGGCTTGCTTTTTTTGGATGATAGCATGAATATTGGAGTTTCTCCTTGGGGGTGAGGCACCCAACATTTTTCATCTCTCATGCCTTGAGGAGGCTAATGGAAAACATATAACTTTTTCCATATATCTCCCACTTCTTCATGATAAAAGCTATTTTGTTTATCTACCAAAGGATAACTTGTACAGTTGGGAGGAGACATATCCATTGGAAGTTTTGTAGTATCCTTGCAGTTGCTTGAGGACAAGCAACATTTTGGAGGGGAGGATTGTAATATTCCAAAATTAATTGGAATATTAAAGTTTTGTTTTGTCACTTAGATAGGTGAATAATAGGGTAGGGAGACCCATAAATATCTATATGAAGAATAAAACCACTTCTCATGTGAATGTGGATCATCATTTCAGCTGAATAAAGAACCCTAAGGTGTGAATAGGGGCTAGAGCATGTGGACTAGGTCGATGTTGAGCAAATCAACAACACTATTTTGGAGATCATGGAGGATTAATGGAGGAGAATGCAGTCATTTAGGAGGAGTGTATGCATGAGAGTAGCTCCATTATTGAGTGGGACCCAGGGTGAAGAAGCTCACCAAGCATAAAAGGAAAAGGATGGAAGCATTAGAATACATGGATCTTCATTATTGAATTTGATATTTTTAGATCTGGAATTGTCATGTGACATTTCTGTGCATGATTTTGCTGTTTAGCAGGGTTTGTAGTACTTCTTAGCACAAGTGTGTTTCCGAGTGTAAATACCACCCTCATCCTTAGCGGACTTAGAGTGCCTACTCAGGATGTTGGAAATATTGTCATTGATGGCAAAGGAAGTGGAAAAAGAATTGGCAAAGAAGGAGCATCTGAAAATAGTAACCATGAAAAGAGGAAAAGAAAAGTAGCAACAGAAGAAGAGTGCATAATTGAAGCAGAATTGTCGAAGAGACAGAGTAGGAGAAAAAGAGCATCGAATAGAACAAAATAAGTGAATGTTCTAGTAAATGATAATTCACCCTGATGGAATCCAGGACAGGTAAGAAATCCATTGAAGGAATTAACAGTTGCGGAGATATGATGGTTTTTATTGTAGAATCAAAAACTTGAATGTACAGTTAGAAGCGGAACTGTGACAGGATAGAACGAAGAACATGTAATGGAAGGTTGATATATTATAGCAGAATTGAAGACAGAATGACATTGAATTGTCTCGAGTTGATGTTTGTGAGGAAATCTCGTCCACCGGTTCTTTCCCCTCATAGAGGAAGCCTGCGTATAACTAACTCTATCCTAATGGTAGTGAAAATATTGTCGGAAGAGAACTGAATTTGTTCGTTGTTTATTGGAAATATTTCTAAAGATAGACGAGATTTAACTAAGTAAAAAGTATAGCGCAAACCTAGACTAACCCTTTGGAATCATGAATGGAACTTGGAAGGAAAGAGGTAGAATGAAGTGCGACGGAACCCTGCGTGGAAGAGCAAAACCATGACTGAGTGAACAATGAAGGTGATTTATGGTTTTCATCGTACCACCTATGCGGAGTGAGCGGTATTTGAGGAGTTGGGAGCGATTCCATAAATCATTTGACACGTGGCAAGGAGGACCCATGGAAAACCGCTTGTCACTGTGCGCCATCGCGCGTTATAGTTCGACCCAGGATGCCCAACGATATTGTTGTGCACCGTTGATTTGGAGAGAAGCCATCGGATGGTGGTCATATGAGGAAGATGCATGAAGATTAACCAAAGTATGGCGGGCCATCGCATGTTAACGTTCGGCATCGGAGGTCGAGCGATATGCATATATGTCGTTGATCTGAAAGCTTGCTATCTAACGGTGATCAGACGCTGGACTTGTGCGAAGTTTACTTATGGTACCATGCGTGTATTTGATTGGATATTGACTATATATGTGGGCTCAGGGTCAAAGGTTTATCATAAGGTTAATTTTTTTGAAAGCGTTGGATATTTCTCTAAAGTGAGGAGGGTTGTAGCTTTAATCCTAAAGTTCAGTTCAAAGTTGTAAATATATTTATTTTTCAATTTCTTCAAATTTATAAATAATTTAAAAAGAAATCAAAGAGGCACGTGGGGTAAACTAAATACCATTAGCGGTTGAATGGTTTTTACTCATGGTATTGATAAGGGTTAAACTATATAAGGCAAAGAGGATGATAGTAGGGGGTGTGCATGCGTAAGGGTGGTGAATGAATAAATTTCTCTAAGGAATATTTGCATGGACGAAATCTCTTCTTAATTGATAAATCTGAATCTACGATGCACCCATGGATATAATGATCTAACAATGATGAATCTCTGGTTTGATCGACTGATGAAATCATGAAGAACTGGTGTGAGTGTACTAAAGAAAATGAATAAATCTGGTGGCCTGCAAAGTATGGCGTGTGGAAACTGGTGGATCGAGTATTAAAATTGATGAAAGGTGGTCTGTAGTGGTGCTGAGGGTCGAAGCCTTTAGTGAGGGGGTTGTGGCTCCCTTCTAGTGGTAGCTGGTAAATGAGAGAAGGTTGTAGCCTTTGTGTAGGTAGGTGCCTGCGTGCTGGTATAATTCTGCGCCAACATAAATTGTAAGAATTTTTCTTTATAATAAATATTGAAGACTGAGATAACAGCAGTGGTGGTTTTCTCCCAAATTGGGTTTCCACCTTAAATACTGGTGTTCATATGTGTGGCTTATGTTTGATGGTTTGTTCTATTATTTCTGTTCATACTTACTGCTTACTAAACATCTGATGAATGAATGATGCAATGATCTAAGTAAAGACATAGTAAGATCTCTGGACATACACGTTTGATTCTGTAAAATAGCATATGGTTTTAAGAAAAGGAAAAAGTAAAAAATTTTCAGGCCTAAATACTGATTCACCACCCCCCCCCCTCTTAGTATTTTTCCCAACAATTGGTATCAGAGCAGGTCCTTCTGAAAAATCTTAGCCACTAGAAGGAAGATCAAGCAAGATGAGAAATCAAGATGGAACAACATATATCAGGCCTCTGCTCTTTAACGGAAACAATTTAATCTTCTGGAAAACAAGGATGAGATCATATCTTCAGTCTCTGACAGCAGATGTATGGGAAATTGTTGAAGGAGGATATCAATATCCAGCTGCAGTACCAACATATTCGACAGAAAGAAATAATTATGAAACCAATGCAAAGGCGGTCAATGCTCTATTGGGAAGTCTAACTGAATTAGAATTTGTCAAAGTCATGCAACTGAATACAGCAAAGGCAATATGGGAAAAAATCATTCTAAGTTATGAAGGTGATGCAAAGGTAAAAAGTGATAAACTCCAAACTCTCAGAATTCAATATGAGAATCTAAAAATGGATAGTGAGGAGAGCATTGCAAAATTATTTTTATGTCTTGATGATATTTTGAATCGTATGAGAAATCTGGAAGAAACAATAACCGAATCTACTCTGGTTGAGAAAATTTTAAGATCACTAACCGCGAAATTTGAGTCAAAAGTTTCTGCTCTTGAGGAAAAGTAGGATCTTCAAAATCTTACTATGGTGAAACTTCATGTCATAATAACTGCATATGAAATGAGAAGAGGAGGACCGTCTGAAGTCAAAAAAGCAGTCTTTAGAACTTCTACAAAAGGGAAGGAAGTACAAAAAACAGAAGGATCGGGATATATCTCAGAAGAAGATGAGATAAAATTTGTAAAGAAACTTCAACTTGGAACAGGACGGTTCAGAGGTAAGCTTCCTTTCAAATGTTTTGATTGTGGAAGAATTGGTCATTATGCTGCTAAGTGTCCTCATAAAGAAACACATAAAAATGGTAAGGAAGTAGCAAGAAGGAATAAGAATCGTTTTAGCACTAGAAGACAATGATTTTCTTGATGAAAACAATAAACTCAAAATTTTCTTAGAAGAGAGTAAAATAACATAGAAACTCTGAAAAATTAGCTTGAAGAGAAAGAGAAACACAATGATAAATTAGAGTGTGAAGTAGTAAGTATAAGAAAAGAACTTGAGAAAGTAAAGACTCTGAATCTTAGATTTGATAAAGGATTGGAAACCTTAGATGAGATTATCAAGGTACAACGTTCTCCTCTTATAAAGACGGGTCTTGGATATATCAAAGAATCTTCTCAGGCTTCAGCACCAAGTTATCTAAAAGCAGCTACAGCTGGTATACAACATACTACCACTCAGCAAGGGAATAAAGAATCTTTACAGGTAAAGAATGATCATCTTAAGTCAAAGAACACTAACAGGAATATCTTTCAAAGAAACACCAATCAACAGGTAAATTCAAGTAGAAGATTTCATGATCGCAGAAATTTCTTCTTCAATGGATAATGTTTCTCATGTCACAATTTTGGTCATACAGTTGTTCAATGTGTTGCATATAAAACCATCATGACAAGAGAAGCAAGAAAGAAAAGGATTGATATTGAAACAAAGAAGAACACCTATAACAACTTTTCTCCTTTTCAAAATGAAGTTGAATGTGATTACTGCAATAACTTTGGCCATGAAGAATCTGAATGTAGGAGCAAGTTCAGCCAAAAGAACATTTTCCTTCAAGCTCCAAAGTATGGAAAAAGAAGGAATTACAAGTTGAAAATTTTGGCATAGCGTTATTTGCAGAAGATGAAGAAAACCAATGGTACATTGATAGTGGATACTCAAAACACATGATAGGTGACATAAATAAACTTCTTGCGTATAGTGCTCTAGAAAAAGAAAAGAATGTTACATTTGGAAATGATACTCCTATGGTCATTAAGGGAAAAGGGTCTGATTTTCTAAAATAAAAGGTGAAAGCTAATGAAGTTATGTATGTGGATGGATTAAAGCATAACCTATTAAGTGTAAGTCAAATGTGTGATCAAGGAACTGAAGTTGTCTTTAGTTCAAAAGAATGTGTGGTACGTGATCTTGATATAGGTAAAGCAATTAGAAAAGGAAAAAGAACTCCAAGCAACCTGTATGTATTGAAGAACGGCAAAGAACAATGTTACTTGAGTAAATCTTCAGAAATTTGTCTATGGAATAGAAGGTTGGGGCATCTGAGCTTCTCTCAAATCAACAAATTAAGAAAACTTAAAGCTGTTCGTGATCTTCCCAATATTACTCTACCTGAAAATATCATATGCAAATCCTTCCAATTTGGTAAGCAAACCAGAGTACAATTTAATGCCAAGGAAGGATCATCAAGTAAGCCTCTTGAACTCATTCATACTGACATATGTGGACCTGTGAAGAAAAAGTCACCAGGAGGTGAACAATACTATATCTTATTTATTGATGATTTCTCTAGAATGTGTTGGATTGGGCTGCTTAAACACAAAGATGAAGCATTTGAGAAATTTCAGATCTTCAAAGTAGTAGTTGAGAATGAATTAGATC
Source organism: Pinus albicaulis (assembly GCA_034641835.2). Taxonomy (NCBI): domain Eukaryota; kingdom Viridiplantae; phylum Streptophyta; class Pinopsida; order Pinales; family Pinaceae; genus Pinus; species Pinus albicaulis. The sequence goes on from CM076583.1 coordinate 386,299,380, forward strand.
TAAAAATTAAGTGCCTCAGATCTAATCGAGGAGGAGAATATACATCAAATGAATTCCTTGAATTTTGTGAACAACATGGCATAAAAAAACAGTTCTCTGTAGCTGGCACTCCACAACAAAACAGTGTTGCAGAAAGAATGAATAGAATAGTTCAACAAATGGATAGAGCTATGCTTGATGATTCCCGAACACCTGACACATTTTGGGGAGAATCAGCACATACAACAGTAAAAATTCTCAACAAGGCACATGTTCATGTAAATAGTGATAAAACTCCATATGAACTCTGGTATGGTAATCCTCCCACTGTAAAGAATTTTAGAATTTTTGGAAGAAAATGATTTATCAAGAATAATGATGAAAAAATTGGGAAGTTTGAACCCAAAGCAGATGAAGGAATACTTCTTGGTTACTCCTCTAGGAGTAGAGCATATAAATGTTATAATAAAGACTTCGGAAGATTGTTGAATGTATTGATGTTGTTATTGATGAGTCTCCTGCAGCTCCAAAAGAAGAAAAACAAACAACATATGAAGATGATGATGACATATATCCTTCTACATCAAATAGGAATGATATAGACAGTGAACCCAATCAAGAACCTGAAGATGATTTATCTGAAAAAGCTCCATCCAGATATGTTCAAAATAATCATCCAGAATCTCAAATCTTGGGAGAAAAGGGATCAGGTGTACAAACAAGGACTCTTGTGGGATCTTCTAGCAATATGGCATTTCTGTTCACTATTGAACCTCACAATGTCAGTCAAGCTAGAAAATATGAATGTTGGATTCAAGACATGAATGAAGAGCTTGATCAAATTGAAAAGAATCACACTTGGGAATTAGTACCAAGACCTCATGACAAAAATGTCATTGGAACTAAATGGATATTCAAAAACAAGTTAAATGAGAATGGGGATGTTATAAGAAATAAAGCTAGACTTGTTTCCAAGGGGTATGCTCAACAAGAACGTATAGACTTTGAAGAAACTTTTTCTCCTGTAGCCAGACTTGAAGCCATAAGAATGTTTCTTGCTTTTTCAAGCTTCCAACAAATCAAAGTTTATCAAATGGATGTTAAATCTTCTTTTCTCAATGGTGATCTAGAAGAAGAAGTTTATATAGAACAAATAGAAGGATTCATTTTGGGAAATGATGAAAAACTTGTTTGTAGACTTAAAAAAGCTCTATATGGTCTCAAACAAGCTCTAAGGGCATGGTACTATCGTCTTGACAAATAACTTCATCAACAAGGATTTTCAAAGGGATCTGTTGATAGCAACTTATACACAAAAAATGAAAATGAAAAACTATTGATTGTGGTTGTATATGTTGATGATATCATTTTTGGAAGTAATGAAGAGTCTATGAGTCAGAAATTTGCTTCTTATATGCAGCAATAATTTGAAATGTCCTTACTTGGAGAACTAACATTCTTTCTTGGCTTGCAAGTGCAACAACCAACAGATGGCATATTCTTATCACAAGCAAAATACCTCAAGCAAATCCTGAAGAAGTATGGCATGGAAGATTGCAAACCTATAAGTACACCAATGGTAACTGGATGTAATCTCAGTTCTAATGACGATTCCCCCACGGTGAATCAACTAGAATACAGAACTATGATAGGAAGTCTACTTTATCTCACTGGGACAAGACTAGACATTATGAATGCAGTTGGGATTTTTGGATGATTCCAAGCTAATCCAAAAGAGTCTCACCTTCAAGGTATGAAAAGAATATTCAAATATCTACAAGGAACTCAAGACTTTGGACTATGGTATCCAAAGAATGCTGATCTTAGTCTTCACGCATACACTGATGCAGATTGGGCTGGAAATGTTGATGATCGAAAAAGCACTAGTGGTGGTGCATTCTATATTGGGCCCCGGTTAGTATCTTGGTTCAACAAAAAGCAAAGCTCTATTGCCTTATCTACAGAAGAAGCAAAATATGTGGCCGCCGCATCATGTTTCACTCAACTTCTCTGGATGATGCAAACCTTACAAGACTTTCAAATCAAATGTTCACCTCCAATCTCCATCATGTGTGACAATACAAGTTCCATCAGTATCTCAAAGAATCCTATTATGCATTCCAAGACCAAGCACATTCCCATCAAATATCACTTCTTACGTGAACAAGTGCTAGAACAAAAGGTGAAATTGGAGTATGTTCCCTCCAAAAAACAAGTTGCTGATATATTTACCAAACCTAAACCCAGGGAAGCGTTCGAATATCTCAGACAGAAAGTGGGAGTAGTCTCTGCCATGAAGAAGAGAAGATATACTTAAAAACAGAAGATTAAATTGGTTGTGAGGTGATGTTGGGCATCTTTGAATGCACAGGCTAAGGGGGAGCATTGGTCATATGAAGAGGATGCACTGTTGGAATTCATAATTCATTTTTTTATATTATGTTTGAAGATGCAACATGATCATAGGGGGAGCATGGTATTGTCGGCTCAAAGGATCTTGATCAACTCTTTGCCATTGATGTCAAAGGGGGAGGAAAAGCAACAAAGGGTTTCTATGACAATCAGAGGAAGAGTATTGCCATCAATGCCAAAGGGGGAGATTGTTGGAAATATTGTCATTGATGGAAAAGGAAGTGGAAAAATAATTGGCAAAGAAGGAGCATTTGAAATAGTAACCATGAAAAGAGGAAAAGCAAAGTAGCAGCAGAAGAAGAGTGCATAATTGAAGAAAAATTGTCCAAGAGACAGAGTAGGAGAAAAAGTCCATCAAATAGAACTAAATAAGTGAATGTTCTAGTAAATGATAATTCACCCCGATGGAATCCATGATAAGTAAGAAATCCATTGAAGGAACTAATGGTTGCAGAGATATGATGGTTTTTCTTGCAGAATCAAAAACTTGAATGTACAGTTAGAAGCAGAACTATGACAGGATAGAACTCCGAACATGTAATGGAAGGTTGATATATTATAGAAGAATTGAAAACAGAATGACATTGAATTGTCTTGAGTTGATGTTTGTGAGGAAATCCCGTCCACTGGTTCTTTTCCCTCATAGAGGAAGCCTGCGTATAAATAAATCTATCCTAATGGTAGTGAAAATCCTGTCGGAAGAGAACTGCATTTGTTCGTTTTTTATTCGAAATCCTGCTGAAGATAGACCAGAGTTAACTAAGTAAAAAGGATAGCGCAAACCCAGACTAACCCTTTGGAATCATGAACGAAACTTGGAAGGAAAGGGGTAGAATGAAGTGTGACGGAACCCTGCGTGGAAGAGTAGAACTGTGACCGAGTGAAAAGTGAAGGCGGTTTATGGTTTTCATCGCACCACCTATGCGGAGTGAGTGGTATTTGAGGAGTTGGGAGCGATTCCATAAATCATTCGACACATGGCAAGGAGGACCACGGAAAACTGCTTGTCACTGTGCGCCATCGCGCGTTATAGTTCAACCCAGGATGCCCAACTATATTGTTGTGCATCGTTGACCTGGAGGGAAGCCATCGGACGGTGGTCGTATGAGGAAGATGCATGAAGATTAACCAAAGTACGGTGGCCCATCACACATTAACGTTCGACATTGGAGGTCGAGTGATACGCATATATGCCGTTGATCTGAAAGCTTGCTATCTAACAGTGATCGGACGCTGGACTTGCGCGAAGTTTACTTATGGTACCATGCGTGTATTTGACTGGATATTGACTGTATATGTGGGCCCGGGGTCAAAGGTTTATCATAAGGTTAAATGTTTTGAAAGCATTGGATATTTCTCTAAAGTGCGAAGGGTTGTAACTTTAATCCTAAAGTTCAGTTCAAAGTTGTAAATATATTTATTTGTCAATTTCTTCAAATTGATAAATAAATTAAAAGGAAATGAAAGAGGCATGTGGGGTAAAATAAATAACATTAGCGGTTGAATGGTTTTGACTAATGGTATTGATAAGGGTTAAACTATATAAGGCAAAGAGGATGATAGTACGGGGTGTGCATGCGTAAGGGTGGTGAATGAATAAATTTCTCTAATGAATATCTGCATGGATGAAGTCTCTTCTTAATTAATAAATCTAAATCTATGATGCACCCATGGATATAATGATCTAACGATGATGAATCTATGGTTTGATCGACTGACGAAATCATGAAGAACTGGTACGAGTGTACTAAAGAAAATGAATAAATCTGGTGGCCTGCAAAGTATGGTGTGTGGAAACTGGTGGATCCAGTATTAAAATTGATGAAAGGTGGTCCACAGTGGTGTTGAGAGTCGAAGCCTTTAGTGAGGGGGTTGTGGCTCCCTTCCAGTGGTAGCTGGTAAATGAGAGAAGGTTGTAGCCTTTCTGCAGGTAGGTGCCTGTGTGCTGGTATAAGTCTGCGCCAGCATAAATTGTAAGAAGTTTTATTTATAATAAATATTGAAGACTGAGATAACATCGGCGGTGGTTTTCTCCCAAATTTGGGTTTCCACCTTAAATACTAGTGTTCATATGTGTGGCTTATGTTTGATGGTTTATTCTATTGTTTCTGTTCATACTTACTTCTTACTAAACATTTGATGAATGAATGATGCAATCATCTAAGTAAAGACATAATAAGATCTCTGGACATACACGTTGGATTCTATAAAATAGCATACGGTTTTAAGAAAAGGAAAAAGTAAAAAGTTTTCAGGCCTAAATACTGATTCACCCCCCCTCTCAGTATTTTTCCCAACACAGGAGAGGTTATCTTGAGTTGCATTACCACTATCTAGCATTTGGCCAAGCTTTAGTCTACTATAAAGCACAATTATGTTTCGAGTTGGGTTGTGTTGCAGGGGTGTAGCAGTAGATGAAAAAGATCTCCAATTTCTAATTTATTTTTCCTTTGGAGGGATCATCCTTTTATCCAAAAGCTTATGAGGAAGTTCTCAGGGCCTCATTTCAATTTCTTCACCAGGCGAAGTAGCTATCATTAGCTACAGTGTAGTTTCAGTCCATGACTGTGTTATTTTGTAGAGTAGCTGCAGCAGTGGGTTTTTTTCCCTATTTGGAGGGAGTTATGTTTCCTTTGAGGGGATTAGCCCTTCATTTAGGAGATTTTTTGGAGGAGGATCAACCATCTTTTATATCAACTCAGTCATCTCCCATCAATTATTCAGTTGCAGATATTATTTAGCCCTAGGGCCAAATCTATTATATTTTGTATAGTGTGTATTTCTAGAAACCTTTTCTCGGTTGTCCTGGAAATATGTTTTCGAGAGTGGATCTCTAGTATTAGAATTTTTGGAGCAGTATATCATCAAAAATATATTTTTCTATCTTGTAGCTACTATTCTCTCATAGACATCGTAGCTTTCTGCATTCCTGTATTTCATATATTAACAACATTTCAGATCTAGGTGTATGCTTTCATGGGAGTCTTGTTTGCCCAACTTGAGTGATCATTTCCTGAACATCTTGTACCTATTTTGTTGTTATTATCATAATGGAATGGATATAATGGTGTCTCACGCTTTTATCTATTGATATTTCTACATATTTCAGTTGTATGTGCTATATTCCTACTTTTCCCATTTATGAATATTACAATCAAAGTAGATATATTAGGGTTTGATTCTCCAATATTGATAATTATGTGTGTGTTTTTTGGCTTCTTTTACTCAAGAAATCACCATGCTATGTATGTATGAAGATCTAAAGATAAAAGACAGAAGATATAGGTACTTTGCCAGGGCAAAGCCCATCTGGAGGGGAAAATCCAATCAAAATAATTCTTCCCTTCAATAGTATTCTTTCAGAATCCTCACTAAATAAATATACGAGAACTACCCTCCACACCAATTTATCCTCCCATCTCTTCGAATCCTTTCGAGCAATTTCGACTAGGCAGCAGTTTCCAGCACAAAGCATCTTTTGAGGGACTATTATCATCATCTAGCATGCTATATGACACATAGTCCATTTCTATTTTGGATCCCATATGATGATGACAATCTATTCACTATATGTAGGATGGAATGGGAAAGAGTGATTCTTGGAACCAGAGATTGTGATCATGAGAGTCCAAGTGCATTTCGGCTTCTTAATGACCACATTATTGCAGCCCAAGATCAAAAGTTCCATATCTATCATAAATAGAGAGAGAGACAACATGAGTTGAACAAATTTATCTCTCATTTTTAGCCATGCAACCCCTATACATAGAAGAAGCAGAGGATTAGTGAATTTTTTTACGAGCTACCAAGGATTGATCACTTTGTTTAGATGATAGCATGAATATTGGAGTTTCTCATTGCAGGTGAGGCACCCAACATCTATCATCTCTCATGCCTTGAGGAGACCAATGGATAACATATAACTTTTTCCATATATCTCCCACTTCTTCATGATAAAAGCTATTTTTTTTATCTACCAAAGGCTAACTTGTACACTTGGGACTAGACATATCCATTGGAATTTTTGTAGCATCCTTGCAGTTCCTTGAGGACAAGCAACATTTTGGAGGGGAGGACTGTAATATTCCAAAATTAATTGGAATATTAAAGTTTTGTTTTGTCACATAGATAGGTGAATAAGAGGGTAGGGAGACCCATAAATATCTTTATGAAGAATAAAACCACTTCTCATGTGAATGTGGATAATCATTTCAAATGAATAAAGCACCCTAAGGTGTGAACAGGGGCTAGAGCATGTGGACTAGGTCAATGTCGACCAAATTAACAACGTTGTTATGGAGATGATGGAGGATTAATGGAGGACAATGCAGTCATTTAGGAGGAGTGTATGCATGAGAGTAGCTCCATTATTGAGTGGGACCTAGGGTGAGGAAGATCACCAAGCATAAAAGGAAGATGATGGAAGCATTAGAAAAAATGGATCTGTATTATTTAATTTGATCTTTTTAGATCTGGAATTTTCATGTGACATTTCTGTGCATTCTTTTTCTATTTAGCACAGTTTGTAGTACTACTTAGAACAAGTGTGTTTCCGAGTGAAAATCCCACCCTTATCCTCATGACTTAGAGTGCCTACTCAGGAGAGGTTATCTTGAGCTACATTACCATTATCTGGTGTAGGAATTTACAGCGTAAGTTCCGTAGATGAAGAACCAAAGGTCACCGCTCACAAACAGATCACAAATCAGTACACCAGTATAATCATGTGGTTAAAACCCTCAAAGAGGGAAACACTCCACGCCCTGAGCCAACACGGACACTTTAGGGAATTTATTAATATAAAAGAAAAGTTACATATGTTTCTCTCATAAACGGTTACCCGAAAAATTACCCTCAATTCTCTTTAAATAGAGATCACAGACCAATCGGGTGTTAAGCCACATATCAAGTGTTGTTAATACCGAGGTGAGAGATAACTATCGGATCACTACAAATTGTGACCATCGGATTATAAGTTACAAATGTACAAGTTAAAAAACCACACTTTACCTAACTCTACACTAGACTAAGTTATTCTTAACTGTTTCCTATGTGTCGGAATATCCTAACATCCCCCCTTAAGAACAACTTGGGATAGGATTGAATGATTTTCAAAGGTGGCACAAAAGGAGCCTATTTCCTATGTGTCAAAATATCCTAACATCCCCCCTTAAGAAAAAATTGGGATAGGATTGAAGGATTTACAAAAGTGACACAATAGGAGAAGGAAGGAGGCATTAGAGCCTATCCCCCCTTAATGAAAAATTTCTTGAACTCCAAGCATGGATCAAAGTTTGGTAAACTTCTCTTCTGTGAGAGCCTTCGTAAATATATCAGCTACTTGATCATTGGTCGGAAAATACTGCACTTTAAGAACACGATCATGAATGAGCTTTCTGATGAAGTGTATGTGGAGTTCAATGTGTTTCATACGCTGATGCTGAACTAGATATTTACATAGCTGAATGGCACTCTGATTATCACACCAAAGTGTAGTTGGATGTTGCTGATGAAGGCCAAATTCAGATAGGATCTAATGAAGCCACATGGCTTCCTTGCTAGCCTCAACTGCACCATGATACTCTGCTTCTGCTGAAGAAAGGGAGATGGAGCTTTGTTTCTTACAAGACCAAGTAATAGGTCTTGAACCAAGAGTGAATACATATCCTGCAGTGGACTTACGATCATTAGGGTCAGCAGCCCAATCAGAATCATTGAAACCAATCAACAAGGGAGATGCTCCTGCACTGTAATGAATCCCAAACTGAACTCTACCTTGAATATATCAAAGTATTATTTTAGCTGCTTCCCACTGACTTTCATGAGGTTGGTTCATAAACCGAGCGACAAGACCAACGATAAAGGAAAGGTCAGGACGGGTATGGGTTACATACAAAATTTTACCGACAAGTTGGGGGTATAAGGTAGCATCAAATTTAGGCGTAGTACAGTTGACTGAAAGCTTGAATCCATACTGAAAGGGAGAAGGGGTAGGCTTAGAGTCTTCCATGTGAAAGTCGTGTAGAACATCACAGACATAGTTGGACTGAGAGAGGGTAGTGCCTTCCTTGGATTACAAGACTTGAAGACCAAGGAAATAATGCAAGTGTCCTAATTCTATCATTTCAAACTATAAAGCATGGTTCTGTTTAGATTTGGGTTGTGTTGCAGGGGTGTAGCAGTGGCTAAGAGAGATCTCCAATTTCTGAGCTAGTTTTCCTTTGGGGGATCATCCTTTCATCCAAAATCTTGTGAGGAAGTTCTCAGGGCCTCATTTCATATTTCATCACTAGGCCAAGTAGCTATCATCAGCTACAATGCAGTTTTAGTCCATGACTATGTTATTTTGGAGAGCAACTGCAACAATGGGTTTATTTCCCTAGTTGGAGGAGTTACGTTTCCTTTGAGGGGATTAGCCCTTCATTTAGGAGATCTGTTGGAGGAGGATCAACCATCTTGTATATCAGGTCAGTCATCTCCCATCAATGATTCATTTGCAGATATTATTTAGCGCTAAGGCCAAATCTGCTATATTTTGTATAGTGTGTATTTCCGGAAACCTTTTCTGGGTTGTCCTGGAAACATGTTTTGTAGCATGGATCTGTAGTCTTAGAATTTGTGGAGCATTATATCAGAAACAATACATTTTTCTATCTTTAAACTACTATTCTCTCATAGAAAACACAGTTTTCTACATTCCTGTATTTCATGTATTAACAATATTTCAGATCTAGGTGTATGCTTTCATGGGAGGCTTGTTTTCCCAACTTGATAGATATTTTCCTAAAAATATTGTACCTATTTTGCTGTTATTATCATAATGGAATGGATATAATGTTGTCTCATGCTTTTATCTACTGATATTTCTATATATTTCAATTTTATGTGCTATATTCCTACTTTTCCCATTTGGGAATATTACAATCAAAGTAGATATATTAGGGTTTGATTCTCCGATATTGATAATTACGTGTGAGTTTTTTGGCTTCTTTTACTTTCTTATTATCTTATCTTTCATCAAGAAATTATGATGCTATGTATGTATGAAGATCAAAAATAAGAGACACAAGATATAGGTACTTTGCCAGGGAAAAGCCCCTCTCGAGGGGAAAACCTAGTCAAAATAATTCATCCCTTCAATAGTATTCTTTCAGACTCGTCACCAAAGAAATATACCAGAAATTCCCTGCACACCAAGTTATCCTCCCATATATTCGACTCCTTTCGAGCAACTTCGACTAGGCAGTAGTTTCCTGCATCAAGCATCTTTTGCAATCAAAGAAACTTGGAATACTTTGATATCACAATATAGAGCATGAAACAGAGAGAGAGAGAGAGAGAGAGAGAGAGAGAGAGAGAGAGAGTAAAATTTTTATTTTCTTATTCTCCTTAGACTTCCCCAAACTTGTAATTATTTCTTCTTCCCAACAATGGACTTCGAACTTCTCCGGATACTCCTGAGATATCGAACTACCTTGAGATATGATGCTACAAATGATTTCAACTAGCTTGAATTTATAGGATTCTTGTGGTTCAAATAGGTGCCCCTCGGACGACTTCATCTCTCTAGGCCGACTTGATGTGGAGGATGCATAAATCATATTTAACCCGATTATTAACCTTTTTACATGATTCAAAAGCCCAAGAAGGGGCTCTTTGAATGTACAATGACTCTATAAACTCAATATTAATCCTAGGATTCCACAATGGGGACTTTCACTAATATAATGATGACCCAAGCATGAAACACATGCTTTGATCAGTCATTGTTACAATAATATTTTTTTTCGTTGTTATTTTGACATGTGCATTTCATAATGACCTTAATACATTAAATGAAGAATGAACCTAGTTACAATTTCCAAGACTCCCTCTTTACTAGGGATGTATTCATAATATAATAATACCATATAAGATCTTAAAATATATGAAATAATGAAGAACATTAGGCACCAAAATTCCATGGACTAGATTCTTGACCAAGGGATTCTATCAATTGGTCTCTCAACAATTTAGGTACCGCAATGCCATAGACTAGATTCGTGACCAGGGTAATATATCCAAGTGGGAATAAGGTGGACTAAAGATTTCAACCCCTTTAGGTACCATCAATATTACTTACAAACCACCAACCTAGGGACCTAGGTGCATATCAACGGTCATAGTTCTATGACCCACGTCACCCTTCCCTACTTTGTGACCTAGACATCAACACAAAGTGCCACCAATATGACCTGCTAGAAAATGCTTCACTCGCTTAGCCTCAACAAATTTCTTCCATTTCCTTATCATAAATATAATGAGAAATTTCGACCAAACCCAACAAGTTTCTTAGATACTGAAAATTATTATTTGGAAGAGCCTTTGTTAGTATGTCTTCTACCTGTTCATCTATTGAGACATACTCCAAATTCACAATCCCATCCTACACCAAGTTCCTAATAAAGTAGAACCTATTTTTTATATGATTCTCCCTAGAATGAGACATGGGATCTGAAAACATATTGATACAAATTTTATTATAACAATCAATGATTGTAGGACCCAGAGACTTCTCAAAATATACCATTAGAAGCTTCCCTAACAAGACAACCTCTTGTCCTACTTCACATGTAGCCACATATTCTACCTCAACACTACTCAATGTAACTACATGTTGCTTCCTATCATCCATGAGATCATAGCAGCTCCCAGACTAAAACATCCTCTGGTAGTTCTCCTTCCATTAGTCTCACTTCCACCCCAACTATAGATTGTGAATCCAATTAGCTTGAATTCCTTACTATCATATTTTAGGCAATGATATATAGTTCCACGAAGATACCTTATTATATGTTTGGAAGCTATCGAGTGATCATGAGGGGACTCCAACTAAAACTGACTAAGAATTTTTACTGCAAAACATATATATGGCCTAATATTTAATATATATATATATTAGGGAAACTACCAACTATTGATATGAGGTACGATCCGTGAGACTAGAGTTATATTCCATCAACTTCTTGAGATTGGTGATCATAGGAGTAGTCATTGACCTGGAATCCACCATCCAAAATTTCTGTAACATCTTGATGATGTATTTTCCTTGCCTCAAATATATCTCCTCGGGTCTCTCCTATACTTATAAACCTAGGTAATACTAAATTATTACTAGTTCCTTCATTTCAAATTTAGGGTAAAAATGTGAAGCTGGGTTACACATTTGTGAGAAACGCCCCCGAAAATTTCAATCTCCCACAATTTCGATCGAATTTTTCACAATTTTGGCCGAAATGTTTCTAATATTAGTTGAACTTATTCCAAAATCTACGTTGATGGAAATGATAAGTAGATTTTTGGCTGGATGCACAAAAACTGACATTAAAATTTCGGTCAAACTTTTAAAAAATTTCGGCCGAAATTTGTTTTTAAAAATATAGCAGCCCACAGGCTGCAACATTTTAGGTCCCTATATTACTAGTTTAGTCCCTTATTTTTATTAGTGTAGCCTACCCTTGTAACCCCAATATTTTTATTATTGTGCCCTTACATTATTATTGTTAGGTCGGCTAGGATTATATTGTGACCCCATGGACTCCTATATATAGAAGGAGGTTTTGGTCATTTGTAGCATCCAATAATTGTTCATTTATGTAATCTATTGGAGGTTTCCACCTCAAAGTGGCTGATTTATAAGGCGTTGATATGCATTTTCTTCTATTTTTGGAGCTAATTTCATAACATTTGGTATCAGAGCTTTGGATTCTAGTGTTTCGCTGCTCCAAACAAGTCATCATGGAATTTTTGCTATAATATTTTTTCTAAGAAGATTCAGAAGCTGAAATGTTAAGAGCATGAAGAAGATATCCCGAGGAATGCCGTGGAAAAAATTCAGATCTTGGTTCGCAATATATTCGGAGATACGATTGGTGGAAGTTAGGGATTTTTGCAGGCTCGTGAATTTAACCTAAACAGGTCATCATGAAATTTGCACTATAAATTTTTTTCTACGAGGGTTCAAAAGCTGAAATTTTTATAGAGAAATGCATAAATCGTGAGGAATCTAGTAAAAAAATTTCGGATCTTGATTCACAATATTTTCGTACATATCATCTGTGGAAGTCAGATTTTTTTCAAGCTCCCAAATTTCATCTTAAAGAGGTGATCGTGGGAAAATTGTCATAAGTATCTCTCTAAGAAAAGGATTGGAATTCTATAAAACATGGCCACAAGTACACTGATTGAAGTTTCCTTTGTATAAATTTGAGAGCTGAAGGAGGAATGGTGACATGTGGCACGTTGTACAAGTTTTCTCTACTGAAAAGTCCATAATTAGGTCATTGTGGGAGATTGGCTATAACATTTCTTTGAAGAATCCAAATCAAGTCAGACTTATGGCATTTGAAAGAAGATTTACAGGGCTAATACATGGCAGAATTTAAGATATTGAATGTCCAAAATCACATAGATAATTCAGTTTCAATCTCGAGCTCATCAAAAGTAAGAAAAAGTTGTGTATTTTGTTTTTGAATTGCATAAGTCTTGTGTAAAAAATCAGTTTGAATTGATTCCAAGGGAATATTGTAGCATACATATCAGTATTGGGTTCTAAAATGCAACATAAAAAGAATTAAACACCCATTAAGCCTTCATAAGTCTCTACTATGACTTATGAATATGAATAAATGCGACATGACATATCAAAATTACAAGAGCAAGTGCACCAAAATTTTCTCTCGCAAAGAGACAAAAAATAAGATGGATGGAATGGAAGCTGGCATGAATGCTAAGATGGATGCCATGGAAGCTAAGATGGCTGACATGGAAACTAATATTGAAATGAAAGACAACATGGAAAACATGAAGAATGATCTAAAGGCAGAGATGGAAGGTTTGAAAAAGTTGATACAAGAAATGTTTCCTAATGGCAAAAAGGTAGTAGAGGAAACTCATGATGAGAACAAAATAAATGTTAATCATGATTTCATAAAATCTAATGTTTGATGGAAGAACCACCATACTCCAAATATGGATATGAGAAATTTTGATGGCAAGGATCCCGTAACATGGATACTATATATGGAGCAATATTTTGATCTCAATAATGTGCAAAACACACAAAAGGTACACATTGAAACTTTACATTTAGAACAAAATACATTTGTATGGTATCAATGTATTTTCTCCCGTAAATTTTTTTTCACTTGGTCAATTTTTAGGGAGGAAATGATAGCACATTATGAGGATACAAAAAGCAACACCTTCTTTAGCCAATTGATAAATCTCAAACAAAAGGGTTCAGTGGTGGAGCACATACAGGACTTCCAAAAATTGAATATAAGGGTAATTGATATTCAAAAGGAACATAGGATTGATGTCTTCATAGGGACTTTAAAGGATAACATACAACATGAAGTTCACATTTGGAAACCTGATTCATTGGAAAAGGCATTCAGGATGGAAAGAAAATTTGAGTTTAAAATTATGGCGACAAGGAAGCCTACCACCCACATATAAAAATATGGAAGTGTTGCTACTCCTAGACTTGGACAACCTACAAGGTTGACACCACAAAAATTAGAAGAAAAAAAAGCAAAAGGGCTTTGCTACAGTTATGATAGAAAATACACTAAAGGTCATAAGTGTGCTAAGAAGAAATTATTTTACATATATTGTGAAGAGGAAGAATAAAATGAACAAGAATCTTCAAAAGAAGAGGATATACACTAGGAACTAACCCTAGAAGAGGAAGAAATGAGTCCGACCATATTGTGTAATGCATTGGCAGGAATTACCACTCCTCAAACTCTTAAGATAGAAGGACATATGAAGAAGAAGAAGGTAATAGTGTTGATTTATTTGGGTAGTATCCATAATTTTATTCATTGTAAGGTAGCCAAGGAATTGAATTTTTTCCTCTGCCCAACACCAAAATGTCAAGTGAAGGTTGCAAATGGAGGAACTATACATTTCTCTATAAAATTCCATAATATCAAGCTAATCATGGGGGAATATGTGTTGAATAGTCTAATGCTTTCCATTGCAATGGGAGGAGTTGATGTTGTACTAGGAGTACAATGTTTATAATCTTGGGGGACAACAGCTTTTAATTTTCAAGAACTTTTCTTGAAATTTTTTCAGAAGGAAAGGAAGTTGAATTACGGGGTATCGTAGGGAAGATGGGAAAGATAAAAGATCTAATGTCACGAAAAAGCTTCTGAATAAAGAACAATGATGCGTAATTGCACAATTATGCTCACTAGAAGTTCCAACATCAAAATCATCTATTTCTGGATATCTCCAAAAAGTCTTGGAAAACAATTCCAATATGTTTGAAACTCCCAAAGGACTCCCACCTATTCACGATCATGATCATGCTATTCATTTGATTCCTCGAAGTGTTCCTCCAAACATCAGGCCTTAAATATATCCTTATGTCCAAAAGAGTGAAATTGAATGTATGATTGCACAAATGTTACAGGCTGGTATAATTCAACCTAGTCAAAGTTCTTTCTCTACTCCAATAAACACTCTTACTGATGAAATAGGTAACTTGACCTCAAAATGGGAACTCTAGCCCAAAAGGTCTCAAAACACATGAAAAAATACCCCAAAAACAAAAAGTGTGTCTTCCAGAACGCACTTGGTTTTCTTTTAAGGTCAAATTTCAACATTTTATAAAATTATGCTAAAAACAAAATTGTTTGTTGAAAAAAGGATTGAAAAATCACCCTCAAAACAAAACCAGTTGATGCTGGAATAACAAAAAAAAAAATTGTGTCATACTTTTGACACTTATAACAATGGAATTAAAGACAACATAGTAGGACATTTTTTAAAATCGTAAATTTCTAACATTTTTGATAGATGATGTTAAAGATAAACAAATACATGTCTGAAGGGCTTATCATTTCGAACAATTTTCATCCATGTTGCTAAACATAAAATAGCTTGACTCTAAACAACCCCAAAATTGTAATTATTGTCAACCATAACATTAAAGATAAAATTTGGTAGTGCATAAAAACCTTAATGACAAGTTGTAAATATAAAGTTTTTCAATCTTAAGTTTTCAACATACTTGAACAATGAAATTATGGAGAAATTATAAGACTTAAACAATTTTAAAAAATGAACAAGTAAATGAAAAAATTATCATTGAATAGAAACAAGTAAGAGTAATTTTAATTTTAAAGGATAAAAACTTATCTTTTTTCAAATCTTAGCATAAGACAAATTTAAATCTAATTTCAACCAAAACCTAAAAATCAAGCATCAAAACAAAGTGTTCCCTTTCAATGACACATAGAATTATTAAAAATTTTAAAAGTATCTTATACCAAATGGTAACAATACATAATATCATGGTAATATCACTGCATTATCTAAAAATTCAACATTAGTTTCTATTTTCTATTTTACTTATAATTAAAATATCAACATTGGTACATTGAATATAACATAAATTATTTTTGTAATTCATTGTTGCATTGTCGATATTCTAAAGAGATAAATTCTTCATAATTAAAACATATAATCCAACAAACATAGAAATGTCTCATAAATTCATGAAAAATGACATGGACATCAAAATTTTTATTTCAAGCTACCATGCAAACATCAATTACATAAAAGTGTCTTAGATATTTATTCAAAATCAACCATAGGTTCTGGCACACCATCATAACCTACATCTTCAGATGAATGGCTCGATGCAGATGAAGATGATCCATATTCTTCTCTTTCATCAACTAGTGCTCCATCTGAGTCAACATGCATGCCCACCATTTCAAAGTTCAAAAGTCTTGTAGATCTACATCTACATTCTGCAGAGTCCCATCTCAACAGTAATTGTTCTAGTAGCAATTTCTTCAAAATATTTATGGTCTGCAACCGAAGAGTTCCTCTCTTTGTCAAATTGAAGTCATACAGAAGTATGTCAACATCCTCCAATTTTAAGAGATCTGTGCGGTGACGATTTACATTTGTGCCCTTTCTTTTTCTATTTCTGCCAATTCTTTTTTCCACTACCATCTCTGGCTTGTGCAGACCATTGAAAGGATGGGTACTTGTGGCATACCAATGTACATCAACAGCTGTAATTTCTTCATTTTCATTAATGGCCTTTATAACCTTGGAAATCCAGATTGGATAGCCAAGTGAATCTTCATCTGCTAACACTGCTATCATGTAACCCTCCTTAAGATCCTGCACGGAACCCCTGTAAAGGTCTTCCATGGTTTCACGTTGTGCACATGATCTTCTAGAACCAATATAGATTTCTCTTTCCTCTACCTGTGGGGAATTAATAATAGCTTGAGGCTGTTGTTGTTCAACATTATGTGTTTCTTGATGTTCATGTTCATTTGGCATATTTTGTGGCCAAAAAAAAGGAACCTTCAAAAGCGTATCCACATTTATTGATCTTGAAATCATATCACTTTGATTACTGAAAAAATACTCCCACCAAATTGAATCAGCAAAATCGAGGTACTCATATGTATCTCTAATACATATTTTAATTTCCTCTAGACATTTAGAATAATTTATGTCTCTCTTCTACCTTCGTGCGTTATGGAGTTCAACAACTGACTGTAATAACAATATCTTTGATGAAAATATTGGACGTTATGGAATGAACTTCAAAAATGCTAAACCTAATGATGGTCCCCATTCTTCAATAGTTGAATACTTCTTGCCCCATATAAGTGTTATTCCATCAATTTTTTTGTTACGAAATTGATGCTGGAAGCTAATTTCATTAAGTTGTTCAATGAATTTCTCCTCACCATGCGATCCAAAAATAAACCTTCACATGTCAATAGTTTCTTCCAACACATGAAAAACAGGCTCCAAAATGTATGATTTCTTAATACATTCAATTAATGATGGTAGGCTCCCAACACCTTTCCTCCTCAATGTTACTGAAAAACTATTGAACATTTTATCAATATGATCATGAGTATGCCCAACAAGAATGAAACCAACCTTTATCTTTTTAAAAATCCCCAATTCAATGAGCATGTTTAGATACCCAAAAAGAACTTGATTTTTGTTCTCACGACTTGTGTTGTCTAATTGTAAATACAAAACTTCAGGAAGAATCCCAGACCAATGTGTAACCACATCATGGATTATAGTTATGGTCAGATTTGCATCATTGTGAATATTTGGAGTTGTGAAGAAAACTCTTGGAATCATCTTCTCATTAAATACCATACAACCAACCAAGTGAAATTGAATGAAATTTTCCTCCTGTAATTTTTTTGGCGTGCGGACAAAATGTGGAAGAAGTGTTTTCTTTTGGTCCATACCATCAATTATCAATCCCATATATTTATTTGGATGATCGTAACACTTCTTTCGATGTTTATACAACTTTTTCCTTTCACTTGTTTGCTGATTGCAATGTTCTTGAAGTTATTTGACAATAGAATCTACACATAAAATAAAAGAAACATATGAATAAATATATTTTCATAGTTGATAAGTATGAAATTTTAAAAAACAATGTTTTGAACACATACCTCTTTCTGCCCCTCGACATTTATCTCTTTTTTCTTTAAGAGAAGCACATGTCCTGCAAATCCCCATCCTTGTCTTCTTAGGAATACAAACATTGTTGAATTCAGTTTTCCATATCCTTGTAAAATAATAATATGTAATAAAATTACCAATTCCTTCAACAGCTTCTGCATAATCTTTGTATAACATGAATATTTCTCGTCTCAAGAAATTATCTGGAATATGTATTGTGTCTTTATTTGGCATAAACTCTCCATGATTTGAAAAGAAGTCTTTCATCCTTGTCTTAGTAGTATTTGCAAACGACCTCACCTCCCATTTATAACGTGCTTTTGAATAATATGTGGGATCCCTTTCCAATCTATCTTGGATTCTTGACAAATGAAAATTACCAATTGAATGCAATATTTTGAACGCCTTTCTGTAGAGCAACACATTCCCAATATGATAATCATAACATACTAGTGTAGATTGCATGCAACCCACTAAATATGAATTTTGCACGCTTTTATTCATTGACATATATGTTTTGCTTTTCTCCAAAACAAAGTTGAAATCCATATTTTTCAAGCAATCCCTTCGACAACATTCACTTGAAATCAAATGAATGACATAACTTCTTTTTGTGAGATATTTTGTCCTCACCCTTGTATAACTGGAATGCTTTGGATTGATATGAAAAGGTCTACTCCTACTCCTAGTTGAAATATTTTCTTGCAACGGCTTCATCATTCCATCATCCTTTGTAAAAGTATTTTCATCACCATTAGGAGGAATATTATCCCCACTATCATCATCCTCAACATAGTTAAGAAATTCATCAACATCATTGCCTAGAAAATTTTCTTTACCATCATTAGTTGAAGAAAACATTTCACAAGAATCATCGGCACTTTTGTAACCCCGACTCAAAAGAAATTCTTCACCATCTTGACCCACGCTTTCAAATTCTTCCCTGGGAGGATTCAATTATTCATGAACATGAGTGTCTTTGAAATGGTCACTTGGAGAAAATGAAATATTCAGATCTGTGCCTATAAAATTATCATTTGCAAGAAACTCTTCATCCTCCCCTTCCTCAGTGGTGCTCTCATAATCCTTGGGATTAGGCATAATTGGAAGCTTTGAATTTTTATTCACTAGAATTGCTTCATCCTTCCCCTCCCCTTTCTCACTGATTCTCTCATAATCCTTTGGATTAGGAATAAGTGAATGCCTTGAATCTATATTTATTGGAAATTCTTCATCCCCCCCTTCGTCAGTGGTTAAATTATAATCGTTATGATTAGGATGAAGTGAAAATTTTAGCTTTGGAAATTCATCCGCGTCTTCATCAATGGTGCTGTCATAATCCTTACGATTAGGACGGAGTGGATATTTTGACGTTGCAAATTCTTCATTCCCCTCTTCCTCAGTGGTGTTGACATAATCCTTAGGATTAGGACGAAGTGCATATTTTGACTCTGCAAATTCTTCATTCCCCTCTTCATCTGTGGTGCTGACATAATCCTTAGGATTAAGACGAAGTGGAAATTTTGACTTTGGAATTTTTTCATCCCCCTCTTCATCAGTGGTGCTTGCATAATCATTAGGATTAGGACGGAGTGGATATTTTGACGCAATTTTTCATTTCCCTCTTCATCAGTGGTGTTGGCATAATCCTTAGGATTGGGACGAAGTGGATGTTTTGACTCTGAAACATTATCATTCCCCTCTTCATCAGTGGTGCTCACATAATCCTTATGATTAGGACGAATTTGATATTTTGACTCTAGGAATTTTACATCCCCCTTTTCATCAGTGGTGCTGGCATACTCCTCAGGATTAGGACAGAGTGGATATTTTTACTTTTCAGATTCTTCATTCCCCTCTTCATATGTTGTTCTCACATAATCCTTAGGATTAAGCTGAAGTGGATATTCTTCATCTCCCTCTTCATCAATGGTGTCCTCATAATCCTTGTGATTAGGACGAAGTGAAACTTTTGACTCTAGAAATTCTTCATCATGGCCTTCATCACTGTTGCTTTTATAATCCTTAGGATTAAGAGTAAGTGGTATAACTAGCACTCGATTTAAAGAAATTTCATTTTGTTGCGCTTCATCAATTTTGTTCTCATCATCTTTAGGATTACGACCAAGTTGATTTTTTGACTCTCTATTCATGGTGAACAAACTCTCGTTATATTCATCACTCTGAATAGAGTTGTTGCGTGACGAAGATGTTGATGTTGTACAAAGAAAAAATTCGCCATCAGAAGAAACCATGGATTTCAAAAATAATAGGTTGAATGATACAAATTCCTCTCCCACTTACAATATATAGCTTGAAGACTGAAAATTTCCCTCCAAATTTTCTCTCTAGAATTTCCCCCCAAAAAATTTCGCGAAAAACTTTCCCTCCAAAACTTTCATTTCAAATATTTGGTACAAATATTAGTCAAAAAATGTATTTAACATTTTTTTAATAAACTGTTTGTGTTGAAATATTTTACCGATATTTATATTCAAAATATCCACAAAATATTTCTATCATGAATGCCTTCCAAACTAAAATAATGTTTTTATTTCAATGATTTAACATTGACTAGATGTAAGTATTAACTATAATATTACTATAATACCTACATGCAAATATTAACTATTTTAACTATAATGACTACATGTAAATATTTCAAATTTTAAATTTTAAACTTACGTTATATTCATCTAAAATTTATTTCAAAATTTATTAATAAACTGTAGGTCTTTAAATATTTCACCATACTTTCTATTCAAAATATCCACAAAATATTTCTTTCATGCATGTTTTCGAAACTAAAATAATTTTCTTATTTGAATGGTTTAAGATTGACTACATGTAAATATTTACAAAAATAACAACATGTAAATATTAACTATTTAAACTATAATATTAACTATAATTAACTACATGTAAATATTTTAGATTTTAAAATTCAATCCCATGATTTTAAACATTGAGTACATGTAAATATTAACTATGATAACTAAATGCAAATATTAACTATTTTATCTATAATATTAATTATAATTAATTACATGTAAGTATTTCATATTTTAATTTTTAATCTAAGATTATATTTGAATTATTCAACATTCAGTACATGTAAATATTAAATAAAATATTAACTATGATAACTACATGCAAATATTAAGTATTTTAACTATAGTATGAATTATAATAAACTAAATGTAAATATTTGAAATTTGAAATTTTAATCCCACATTCGTTAAACAGTAAACCAATCAGACAATATTCGCTATATAATAAGAATGATTATTTCTATTCATCACATCACATCAAGTTTGCTGGTATTTGTTAGAGCAAATTTCTGGAGGTGTTGTGTTGGCATTGGTAACTTCATGGAGGCATTGCATTGGCATTGGAGGCGTTGTGTTGCTATTGGTAATTTTGTGGAGGTGTTGCATTGGCATTGGTAACTTCGTGAAGGCATTGCATTGGCATTGGAGGCGTTGTGTTGCTATTCGTAATTTTGTGGAGGCGTTGTGTTGGCATTGGTGACAACAATTTTTTGCATTTCAAAGGTTAGTTTTTCTTCTATTCTGTCAATTTAAAGACGATTTTGGGGAAAATCTGTTTTTCTATAGTTTTTTGTGTCCAAAAACTATTTTTTTAAGGTTTTTAGGTTCAAAAACCATAATTTTTTTATATTTTTTTAATGAAGAAAATGCAAAAAGAACTAAATTTTTTAGGGTTTTAATGACAAAAATTTAGAATTTTTTTCTCTTTTAAGACTTATAAGTTCATCTAGACAGAAAAATCCATAAAACAACCATGCACATAAAAAAAAAAAAAAAGTAATATTATAACATTTTTTATTTGTTTTTTTTTATCATAAATATATCAATGGTTTCATTATTTAAAATGTTTTTTTTTTTTTTTTTGAGAATTTTTGGATTTTATATTCTCCTTTTTTTTTCAATCTTAGTTTTATTCTTTTTAATTTAAATCTTCAATTTTTATTTTTCTTTATTGTTTTGTTATATATCATATTTTTTTATTTTTTTAATTGTATTGTTATATAGTTTTTTTTTTTTAATTGTATTGTTTTTTTCTTTTAATTATATAATGTTTAAAAACAAAACATAATTGTTATTTAATAAATTGTGTTTTTCTTCTTCTTCTTCTTCTTCTTTTTTTAATATTTTGATATTTTTAACAATTTTTTTTTTTATTAAATAATGTTTTAATAATTATTTATTAATTATATTATATCCAAAAACAAAATTTAAAAAACAAAATTTAAAAAGAAATAAATAAATAAATAAACAAAATTTAAAAAAAAACCATGGGGCCTGCCGATCGGCCTCTCGCCCAGCGGGGGCCCTGAGGCCGGTTGGGCAGCCCCCGTGGCGCCGCCCGGCTGGCCTCCGGCGCCCCGCAGGCGCAGTCTATGGCAAGCCCCATGGTCCCTTTTTTTTTTTTAAACAATTTTTAATTTTTGTTTTTTTTTTATTTTTTTTTTTTATTTTGTTTTTTAAATTTTTTTTTTTTAATAAAACAATTAAAAATTAATAAAAACATTGTTATATATAAAAATAATAATAAAATTGTTATATAATATAATAAAAACATTGTTATATAATAATTGTTAAAAATATCAAAATATTACAAATATATAAAAATAAATAAAAATTTATTAAATAACAATTATGTTTTGTTTTTAAACATTATATTAAAAAAAAAAAAAAACAACAACAACAACATACATACATTTGTTTTAATATAACAATAAAAAAATAAAAAATAAAAGTATATAACAATACAATTAAAAAAATAAAAAAAATATATAATATTATAACATTTGTTTTTAACATTTAAATATTTAAATTTCTTTTTTAATTTTCTTTTTCTAATTTAAGTATTAAAACAACATTATAAAAAATTTAATTTTTTATTTTATTTTGTTAAATTGCTTTTAGTTTATTTTGTTTATTTTTATTTAATTACTATGTAATGTGAAATAGAAATTTGTAATTTTCAAATATATTAAAAGATTATATAAATTTATAAACTTTTATATTAATTTTTTATAATTTTAAGTTTATAATTTTTTATTTAATTTCTATGTAAAGTAAAATAAATTTTTATTTTATTTTATTTTGTTTATTTTTATTCAATTGCTATGTAATGTAAAATTAAATTTTAAAATTTTAAAATATATTAAAAGATTATAAGTTTTTTAGTTTTAGAAATAAATTTTGTTTATTAAATTTATTTTATCTGCATTATTTTTCCATTAATATATATATATATATATATATATATATATATTTATCAGGAAAATGGCATCAAAAAAGATTTCTGTGAATGTTTCTGCACCTAGGGCAGCAGCTCCAAAATCTATAGCTGCAGCTCGACGCACTATGGATTCAACTCCCAAATCTAAAGTTGCAGCTAGACGCACTATGGACACTGTTGGACGCAATAAGGACATTGTTGCACACACTAATAAAAGTGAGGCACGTGGGGCACCAGGTTCATTAAAGCTTATTTCTGATTGGAAGAACGCCGAGGAAATAGATAAAACTGATTTCTCATGGTATCTTGAAGACAGTGAAACGGAGGCTGATATACACATCTATCTGATTTGTGGTATGATTGACTTAAATGAGCCATATGATGTGATGGGCAGAGTACGAGACATATGTATGGTCTCGAATACAAACACTATTTATGTTCTTGCAAGGAAGGCTCAGAAACGTGAGAAGGTTAGATATCGTCTATCAATCGTCAAGTATGACACAGATGAAATATCTTCAAAATTTTCTGAAGAAATATCAAGCAACATTGCAAATAACATTGTAAGTGTGCTTATTTTTATTTCCTCTATGCATTATTGTAAGGATGATTCAATTTTTTATAAATTATTGATCATTGACATGTTTTATTTTGTTTCATAGGATTTTGTTCCAATTCTTTCAAACATGTTTGAAGGTATTTATATGTTGGCGCCAAATGTTATGGATGTGATCAACACTTTCCATAAAGACAAAGTAGAGGAAAGGAGATTGAAGCAAAGATCAATAGCTCATGACACTGCAATAGTACAAAGATGGGATCAACCAAGAGTCACTAAGGTGGGTCAATCTAGTAAACTTAAACATGTTTCTTTTGAAGGTGTCGAACATGAAACATAAAATTATGATAGAATTAGTGAGGAGGAGATTAGAACTGTTGTGCAAAAGGAGAAAACAGATCATACACCAAAAATAAAAATTGCCAAAGATGTCTCTCTTTTACCTCATGAAGGAGAGCTTGTTTATAAAAAAATTGATATGTTATCCAATAAGACTAGGAAATCAAATATTGGTGAACCTGTAAAGGTCATGAGCACTAGTGAAGAAAAAAATGAAAGCTGTCACGGAAGCAGAGAAATCATAACACCAGGTGCTGAGTTAGAGGATGGCATTATTAAAACAAAACAAAATGCTATTCGACAGGAGTTGAGGAATAATAAATTAATTCTTGGTGGACAAACATTTGAGCTCAATGTTAACCAATTTTATAGCCCAGATGAAGGACAATCTCAATATCAAATTAGAAAGGCCCATCACCAACATGTACATAATTTGAAAACATTGTTCAGGTTCAATCCATATGCGCATGTCGTGGATTATGTGCTTCTTGTCGATCCATGTCAGGTTCCCAACAAACAAGCATTTGACAAGACAAAATGTTTTGATTATAAATATTATGTAATTGGAGGGAACCATTCGATAGAGGCTAAGAGACAATTGATTGCAGAATATCCCAATAACTATCCTTTTCAAACAGTGAAATGCATCATTTACGCTGACTTAACAGAAATAGAATCAAATTTATTGGCATGGGATCATAATGCAGATAATGACTACAGAATAAAAATGACTTTCAACCAAAGGGTCAGATTTATTCATAATGAATTCATAGAAAAATGTGGAGGGTATAAGACAAAAGTTAGTGTAACATTTCGAAAGGAATGTTTAATGGAAACAGGTTATCAAATTGATGAAAAAAAAACAAAAGATGGAAAATTGAATATAAATTTATTCATAGGCACAAATAACATTTTTCAGTTGGCATTTAGAACTAGGGAGGTATGGGATTTGATTGATGAGATTTTTGATCAGTGGGAGAATATTTCCATAAAAAATCAGAAGGTTAGAAAGAGTAAACCCATAATATGTACCAACAGTAAGGGGGGTCCTGAAATGAAGCAACTTCCAGAGGATATGACTATCACACCTTGGAGAACAATGCAAGGTGTGAAGGATGATAAATTAGTCAAATCAATATTAGCCCGTGTGAAGTCGGGTGAATTATCAATGGAAGAAATGTGTGCAGAATTTCAAAAGTAAGTTTCTTGAATTATTTCTTATTTTTCTTTCATTATAATTTTCTTTTAAATAAAACATAATGATATTGGTAGAATTTCTTATACATGTCATTATATTAACGCTTTTAACTTTATTTATTCAGTCAAATTTTCTTAATGAAAATACAAGAACACATGGTTAAAATGTTGAATGAAGACAGTTGGGATGATGTTGTACGCAACTACCCAGAAGCAAGTTCTACATCAACACTAAAAGAGTTTTATATTGCATTCAATAAGGTATGTTGATTTATAAATTCATTTTATTCATATTTAAACTATTTTTATTTTATTACTTTTATATATATATATATATATATATATATATATATATATATATCATTAAAGATGTCAAAGAAGGATGGAAATGGAGTACCAAATACTTTCAAAAGCTTTATTGAAAAAATTAAGATGGAGAACATGAGAAGGAAGCGTCTTATGAATGTTGAACTTGATCCTACTCTTAATCATTACATTTGGAATGGGCTCGATAGTGTCCAATATCAAATAATACAAGGTGATTGTGAAGACATTGCATCACTAATACCTAAAAGGGAATATGGCTTAGTTATTGCAGATATTCCTCATGGTTTCAATTTCCCGGACATTGAATATGATAGAGAACCATATACTTATCAAGCTTTTAGTAAAGTGGTTACGGGTTTTCAAGAAGTGACAACATCACCACTTTAGCGATTTGTGACATTTCATTCAGACACACAGTTTCCAATGTTATTAACAAGCTTCAAGGGTAAAGCAAACTCAAGGATGCAACTTACATGGTAAGACTTTGAAATTGTATGTTTGATTACTCCTAAAAAATTTTATTCATGTAAAATTTAATTGAACTTTTACTATGTTATGTTACAAGCAAAAGTCAAATATTGTTTCTTCCGAAGATCAGCCTATTATAAATGATTGTGAGTTCATCCATGTTGAATGTTGGACAAAATATGATAGCTATAAGCATATTATTATGAATCGAGTAGATGGGAAGAGTCATAGTCAAGTATTGGTTTATGATGTAGTTGTAAGAAAACTAACATATGAGGATAAAGATGCAAAAGGAGATATAGTTAACATTTATCAAAAACCACAAGAATTGATTAACTATCTTATAGATCTATGTTCAAATGAAGGAGAATGGGTTTTGGATTTATTCTCAGGTTCAGGTAAGTTTTATTATACAAATTTAAATTTAAATATTGTCTTTTTTACTTTTTATGTTTCCATACTAATTTTCTTACTTATTTCTTTTGTGCTTGATGATTAGGTACAACACTAGCATGTTGCCTACTAAAAGGAAGAAATTGCATTGCCATTGAGAAAGACCC
The DNA here is from genome assembly GCA_034641835.2 of Pinus albicaulis. Lineage (NCBI taxonomy): Eukaryota > Viridiplantae > Streptophyta > Pinopsida > Pinales > Pinaceae > Pinus > Pinus albicaulis. Next base: position 386,326,011 of record CM076583.1, read on the forward strand.
AGTTCAATGCAAATTTATTCAACAAAGAATTAACGCTCTTAATTCCTTCCAGAAGCGAAGAAAGAAGTTGGTTTCAGGAAAGGAGATTTTAATGAATCACGTGTGGCAAAAAAAGAAAAGGAACCTCAACCACCATTATATGGAATGATTGGAAAGGGACACTTTGGAAGATTTGCTGACATGAAAGATCCATTAGAAGATGAAAATGATCAAAATGAAGAAGAAAATGTTGCGGAATAAGCCATCAATGTTGTTCTAGATGATGTTGAAGATGTATTAGTTTATATTTTTGATGATGTTTAAATTATGCTTGCAAACAAAACTTATTTTTGAGAACTATTAATCAGTTTTACTTGTAATGTTTATACTTTGATATCTTATGGGAACAACCCTTATTTTTTGCAAAAAACATGTGATTTCTATCTTTTTTTGACATAAAATTCAATAAAAATGTTATTTTCGTAAGTTTTTTTGTTAAGATTCTCCCAAAAAATTAGTTTATTTAACGTGTCTTTTCCAACAAAAAGTCTGTAAAAGTGTATTTTTTGCATTGTATTTATATTGAAAATTGTATTTTTTTGTCATATGGTTCAAAATATTGGTTTTTTAGTGACAATTATTTGATGTGCATTGAAAAATTATTTAACAATACATAAACATGTAGAAAATATAAACTTTAGAATATTGACCCTATTTCCACATTTTATCTATGTGAAAAAGTGAAGATATCATCACAAGTTTTTATTTAAAAAAAAAAAATATTTTTTTATTTTTAAAACACAAGTACATAAATGCACTTAAAAATAAACATCTCACGGAAGAAGAAGACATTAGAAAATCTATAGTGTCAAAATCAATCCTATAAAAAAACGTTGGTGATGATACACCACCACTATTCAAAATCGACATAAAAAAACATCACATTAAAAAAAAAAAAAAAAAAATTAATTAAAAAAAACAAAATAAAAAAAACTTAAAGTGCCAAAAACATGCTCAAATTTTTTTTTCTTGATTCTGCATCACCACTTTTTCAAAATCAGGTTTTTTTCTTGATACTTCAAAAAGTAGGTAACAATGAGGTTACCTATTTCATCGGTAACAGTGTTAGTAGTATTGGTTCACAAGAAGGATGGATCATGGCGCATGTGTCCAGATTATAGGGAGCTCAATAAGCTCACTATTAAAGACAAATTTCCCATTCTTGTGATTGATGAATGATTGGATGAATTACATGGAACAATTTATTTTATGAAGTTGGATCTTCATTTAGGATATCATCGAATTAGAATGAAGACCGAAGATATTCCGAAAACAACATTTCGAACTCATGATGGTCATTATGAATTTTTGGTCATGCCTTTTGGCCTTACCAATGCACCTTCTACATTTCAAGGGTTGATGAATTCCATTTTCAAACCCTTCCTTAGAAAATTTGTGCCAGTATTTTTTGATGATATATTAATCTATAGTAGTTCTTGGAAGGATCATGTTCAACATGTTGACAGGGTGCTCAAATTATTGTAGGAGAAACAATTATATGCAAAAGCATCCAAATGTTTCTTTGGAGTACAAGAGGTGGAATATCTGGGTCATATTGTATCTCACGAGGGTGTTAAGGTAGACCCTAAAAAAATTAAAGCCATTAAGGAATGGAAAGTCCCCATAACCATAAAGCAGTTGCGAGGATTTCTCGGATTAATAGGGTATTATCGCAAGTTTTTTTAGAATTATGGGAGAATAGAAACACCTCTAACAACATTATTGAAGAAAGATGCATTTTCATGGACTCCTGAAGAAACTAAGGCATTTGAACATCTTAAAGAGGCAATGTGCATAGCACTGGTCTTATCTATGCCAGATTTTACAAAAACCTCTATTGTGGAATGTGATGCCTTAGGAAATGGAATTGGTGTTGTTTTAATTCAAGAAGGAAGACCCATTTCTTTTGAAAGTCGTCCAATCAAAGGAAAGTATTTACAGAAATCTATTTATGAGAAGGAAATGTTAGCAATACTACATGCACTAAAGAAATGGCGACCTTACCTAATTTGGAAGACACTTCAAGGTAAAAACTGATCATGATAGTCTTAAAAACTTTTTGGAACAAAGACTAACTTCAAAAGAGCAGCAAAAATGGGTCACAAGGATGTTGGGTTATGACTTTGAAATAATCTACAAAAAAGGGAAGATAAATGTTGTTACAGATGCACTCTCAAGAAAGAATGAAGAGGTAGAAGCATTGATTTGTGCAATTTCTAGTATCCAACCAGATTGGATAACTGAAGCAAGGGATGAATGGAAGAATGACGAAGAATTGTGGACACTCATTCAAAAATTTCAGGAAGATCCTAGTACATATGATACATTTAGTTGGAAAAATGATTCCTTATGGTACAAATATCACTTATATCTTTGTACGAGTCCCAACTAAAACAAAATATTATTTTGGAATTGCACACTTCTCCTTTAGGAGGTCGCTCAGGATTTTTGAAAACTTAGCATAGGGTGAAGAAAGATTTTTTTTGGGATTGCCTTAAATTTGATATTCAAAATTTTGTAGCGGAATGTTTGGTTTGCCAACAAAATAAATTTGAGACAATTAAGACCTCAAGTATTCTACAACCTTTATCCATTCCAAGTTAAAGTTGGGAGGAGATTTCAATGGATTTTATCATAGGTTTGCCCAAGTTTGAAGGAAAGAGTGTAATCATGGTGGTAGTTGGTAGAATTACCAAGTATGCACACTTTTGTGTATTATCTCATCCATTTAAAGAAAGTACAATTGCTACTACATTTATGGACACTATTCAAAAGCTACATGGAAACCCAAAGATTATTGTGAGTGACAAAGATCCCATTTTTACTGGAAATTTTTGGATGGAGTTATTTTCCTTTTTGGGTACTCAACTAGCTCATAGCTCATCTTATCATCCTCAATTCGATGGTCAAACTGAGATAGTGAATACATTTTTGGAAGGATATCTTCGTTTTTTTGTATCTGATAAATAAAAAAAATGGGTCAAGTGGTTCCCTCTTACTGAATGGTGGTATAACACTTCCATACTACAGAAAACCTTACCCCGTTTATGGCACTTTATGGATATCATCCACTGTCCATCACATTATATTTAGGAGAAAATTATAAGTTTCAAGCAGTGGAAGATCACATCAAGCGTCAACATGAATTTCTCCAACTATTAAAGGATAGCCTAAATTTGGCGCAAAATCTAATGAAACAACATGCTAACAACATCACAGTGAGAGAAGTTTTGATGTAGGAGACTAGGTATTTTTTCCGCTACAACCATAGAAAAAAATGTCCCTCAAGCAAGCTAAGAACAATAATAAATTATCGCCAAAGTACTATGGTCCTTACAAGGTGTTGCAAAAGATTGGTACTATGACATACAAATTGGAGATTCTTGCTTCTTCGTGAGTGCATCCAGTTTTCCATGTTTCATGCTTAAAGAAGGTTATAGGTTAAAATCTTCTAGTTCAAACAATGTTTCCAGAACTTGATGAGGAAGGAAAAATCATATTGGAACCTGAAGCGGTCACGGAAATAAGAACTCGACAACTATGATATCGATCAATTTTATAGCATGTCATAAAGTGGAAGAACTTTCCCACTGAAGATTCTACATGGGAGGATGAGAATTTTATACAAAAGCACACAGAGCTACTCAAATTCTTTGTGTTAAAAATAAATTGAAGTAATTTCTCAGCAACAAGAAATTACCCAAATTTTGTTTTTCCAAGGCCTCATAATAGTATCAAGCTTATGGACATAAGTATTTAGCTGCATCATCAACCAGAAATTACCCAAAGGCTTAGTGTGTCCACTATAAATTAATGATCTATTTTGGCAAGCCCATCATTGGAATATCCAAGAGCGTACATATCAGTAAAACTCCACAGAACTTGTTGCTGGAATCTTTTCTTCTTGGAATCTTTCAAAAACTGATTCTTTGGAAAAGTGTGGTGTCTTTAATGTCTTCAAGAAACATTGGACATGGGTCTATGTACATACCCTTTTGAGGAATGTTTTCTATGTGGATTTTAGAGTTATATGGTATATAGCTACAACCTGATTTTGTGCTAGGATTATGTTTGTTGAATGTTCTTAATTTTTCTTTATTAGTAAACATTTTTTTTTTTTGAAATCTCATTATTTTAGTTGTTTTTTCTATTATTGAACCTAATTTGGATTAGTATGCTAAATTTTTTTTCTTAAATAATTGTTATTACTATTAATATTACTGTTGATATACACCAATTTCGTGACTTGATTGTATTAGCCTTGTTGTTATAGTGATATGGATCATATTAGTCATTAATGCAACCATTAGTTGTTGATATATAGTAATGATGTAACTTGAATGTACTAGGCCTACTCTTACAGTGAGATGATTAAAATTAGTCATAAGTGCAGTCCTTAGGTCCATGATGGTTTGGACCACAACATCATATGTGGGCATGCTTATGTTTAAGTTACTTTGAGTTATGAATAATATCAAGCATTAGAACAGAAGTATTTATTTAGCTACATCAACAACCAGAATTACCAAAAGGCTTAGTGTGTTCACTATAAATTAAAGATCTGGTCTGGGTAGCCCATCATTGGAATATCGAAGAGCGTACGGATTAATAAGCCTCCAGAGAATTTGTTTCTGGAATGTTTTGTTCTTGGAGGCCTTCAAAATGGATTCTTTGGCCAAGTGTGGTGTCTTTAATGTCTTCAAGAAACTTTGTACCTGGGTCTGTGTCCATACCTTTTTGAGGAATGTTTTCTCTATTGATTAGAGAGTTACATGGTATACAACTACAACTCACTTTTGTGCTAGGATTATGTCTATTGAATGTTCTTAATTTATGTTAATTAGTAAACGTTTTTTTATTGAAATCTCTTTCTTTTAGTTGTTGTTTCTATTGCTGAACCTACTTCGGATTAGTACACTAAACATGTTTCCTTAAATCATTGTAGTTACTATTGAAATTATTGTTAATATATATGAATTTCATGACTTGATTGTGTTAGCCCTGTAGTTACAATGATATGGATCATATTAGTCATTACTGCAACCATTATCTATTGATATATAGTAATGATGTGACTTGATTGTACTAGGCTTGCTGTTACAGTGAGATGAGTTAAATTAGACATTAGCGTAGTCCTTAGGTCCATGAATTTTTGGACCACAACATCATACGTGGGCATAATTGTGTTCAAGTTACTTCTAGTTATGAATAATATAAATATTTAGGATATAGGTATTTATTTAGTTGCATCAACAACTAGAAATTACCCAAATTTTTCTGTCATAGATACTTTCATCAGCATATGCAGGCTAGTTTACCTCGAAACTGAGAACAACCTTAGAGAATGTTTCTACTTGTAATTTTTTATGTTGTTCAAAAAGGTCCGAATTACTAACATATTGACGGTAGTTGCGGAAAAAGGGCTCTAGCAATCAATCACACAAATTACTACGTTAGTAACATAAAGAAGCTAAACAGCTTCCACAGTTCAACAACTACGACAAAACACAACTACACTAAAATTAAGGATAGTTTCACTCTATTGCTTTCATGGAATCCAAACTCAAAAAAAAATTGTAAGGGAAGTCCAAAAATGATAAATCTCCAAAGGCATGTCCAATTTTATCGTTAGAATACATGTGGTAAAAGACAAGATACAATTACCCAAAAGAAGATAACATAAATACAAATGTTTTGGGTAGTAACATTTCTACAGTCGATTTAGTATATGAAAGATAAATGTGCTTAATAACTTCCTTCTACTTACCTTCCCTGAGGCATTTTCAAATGCAGCCACCATTTCGAAGACATACGTACCTTGTCTGGTCCCAATATTATAAACTTCAAAACCTACACGATACCAAGAACAGTGACATCTCAGAAAGACTTTGGCTTTCCTGCTAAATTATCCCTATATGTGAACTATGATAAATATAATTATGAGAAATATAAGTTGCAATCCATTAATTCTACCCCTCAGTGTTGATGTTTGTCAAGTGGTATCAAAGATATCGTCTTATTTTCAATTTCTAGATGAAGCCATGAAAAAAATGAAAAATGCCCTACCTTGTGGTTGAAAATATTATGTCAGTAGCTCGAATCACTCTTTAGGCTCTCCACTTCATGTAATTATTTTTTCTAATAATATAAAATCCTACGAAGAATATGAAAAAAATAGTTTAAAATGAAAATGGAAAATCAACTATTTATAAAGAAACATAATCTATTTGTTGGGATCATTTTTGTTCTGTAAGGAACACCATGAATGGAAAATTATTGGTCTAGAACCAATAAAAATAAAAACATAAGAATGCACATAAGAGAAAATTGATTTAAATGATGTATCGTGTGCAGCCTTGTTAATTAAGTGGAAAGCATGCATGGTTGGAACCCTTCATGGGCTGAAATGATTGGACAATGGCATACAAAATAGAATACAATAATATGCTCCCTACATTTCTGAAACTTTATAAGATATTTCTACAATTACCCTAAGAACGTATTAGTGTGGAAAAAATGACACTTCCCTACAATTGAACAATATAAGCTCATACCTGCATCATTTTGGAGTTTTATTTAAATGCTTTTTCTATCTTTGGTACATATTGGTCGTGAGACACATTGAAATGGAATTTAATTATTGTGTAGCCACCATAATTCGTTCCCAATTTAGTGCTAAACTCGAGCCAAATATTTATTTGCAAAGGTTTTATGGTCAATTTTCCTCTTAATCTCCTCGGGCTTGATTTATTATTAGCTTTTGCTATGATTTTATCTTCCAAATCCAAGCTTGAATGGGAACTTTCTAGTAGTGCATTTCTTTTTTGAGTTTGTGCTTCTAAATTTACCATCTATGAGGTCTTCCATTTGACATTTATTTCAAAAAATATAAATTATTTTTTAATTATCACTAATTATGCTCTAAACTTATGAATATTATCAACATCTAATCCTTCTCTGATTATTTATAAATCAATAATTAATGCTTTAGAGGCCAAGCTAGCTAACAAAGAAAATTATATCTCTTCATTGAATTTATGAATGAATTGTCCAATTTTACATTTTTCTCCAATAGGAAACTTCATTTTTTATCTAAGAATTTTGATTTCTTTATCTTTTTCTTTTAGAAAAGATGAAATTATAGTTTTATCCTTTGAATCTTGAGAAAATTAACAATTAATTTATACTTTAAATCACTAATTAATATTTTATGAGTACTATATGTAGTTCTTTCACTTTTCAATAGATTTTCTAGTTTGTTAAACTGTGAATTCAATTTAGATTTATTTTTTCTTGCACCAAGTCTCTAGATACTATATTTATAGCTTCTTTGAGAATTTATCTTTTGTCTTCTAGTGGAATTTTATTTTGTTAGGTCAAAATGCATAACTCCATTAGATGTTCTTTCTATTAATGGTCAATAAGATTTATATAATTAAGTGAATCTTCATTTTATTATCCAAGATCCATTTCATATTTGTATCCTCCTAATTACTTAGAATTTTATTTATAGCCTAGAAAAACATATTAAAGGATTATGTCCAACATTAGCCCAATTAACCCAAAGGGGCTTTTGTGGGCCCAAGCATCATTCTCAACTTTTCAAATTAAATCTAGAGACGACTAGGATAATACCAAGAACATTTGAAGTTTGGTATCCTACCAATAAAATTTCAAGGTTGGTAGAGGATAACATCACTTAATACCAAGAACATTTGAAGTTTGGTATGCTACCAAAAAAATTTCAAGTTTGGTAGAGGATAACATCCCACTCTATCAATCATTAGAGGATAACATTGCACTGTATCAACCACTAGAGGATAACATCACACTATATCTACCCTTAGATAATTCCATGAGAAGATATTGTTGCTTTCTCTCTCAATATTCAATCTCTAGCGTTTTGACATCTATATTTACAATTATAGTAACTGTATGTTTCTATATATATTAATTATTTGAAGCTTTGGTCATGTCCTCAAATCAATATTTTGGCCTTTCCTCAAATTAAATCTAGAGGCTACCAATATAAAACCAATAACATTAGAAGCCTACTAAAAAATAATATCCCATTGTGCCCAGTACTACGCCATTTGAGAAGAAAATATTTCTTCTTTCTTTATCTAAGTAAACTTTATTTAAAACTGAATTTGTCTAATTAAACTTTATTTAATATCAAAATTCTAGCATCTATTTTTTGAATTATAGTAACTCTATGCTGGTATATTAATTTTTTAGAATATAACAAAAAATTTATTAAAGGAGAATCTAAAAACCGAATTTATCCATGTAAAATTTATTTAATATCAATATTCTAGCCTCTCTATTTTGAATTATAGAAACTCTATGCTAGTATATTAATTTGTTAAAATTTATTTAATATCAACATCCTAGCATATGTTTTGTTAATTATAGTAACTCTATGCTGGTATATTAATTTGTTAAAATTTATTTAATATCAACATTCTAGCATCTATTTTCTGAATTATATTAAAATATTAGTGTTTTTGGAAACCACGTACATGTCATTTCTCCCATAAACTTTAAGGAAAATTATAGTGTTTTTGGAAACCATGTACATGTCATTTCTCCCATAAAATTTAAGGCATTTGCTAGTGTTTTTGGGAACCATGTATATTCTATTTCTCCCATAAACTTTAAAGCAACCATATACATGTCACTTCTCCCATAAAATTTAAGACAAACCATGTACATGACATTTCTCCCATAAACTTTAAGGCATTTGCAATAAAATTTAAGGAATTTGCAATAAATGTTCAATTAATATATTTTTAAGGAAAATGCTAGTGTTTTTGGAAACCATGTACATGTCATTTCGCCTAGAAACCATGTACATGTCATTTCTCCCATAAAAGTAACCATGCACATGTCATTTCTCCCATAAATTTTAAGGCATTTGCTAGTGTTTTTGGAAATCATGTCAATGTCATTTCTCCCATAAAATTAACCATGTACATGTGTCATTTTTCCGATAAAAATTAAAGCATTAGCTATTGTATTTTGGAACCATGTACATGGTCTCATGTATATGTCATTTATCCCATAAACTTTACCATGTACATGTGTCATTTCGCCCATAAACTTTAAGGAATTTTCTAGAGTTTTTGGAAACTATTTACATGTCATTTCTCCCATAAACTTTAACCATATACATGTCATTTCTCCCATAAACATTAAAGAAAATTCTAGTGTTTCTGGAGACCATGTACATGTCATTTCTCTCATAAATGTTAAGGAAAATGTTAGTGTTTTTGGAAACCATGTACATTTTATTTCTCCCATAAAATTTAAGGAATTTTCTAGTGTTTTTGGGAACCATGTACATGCCATTTTCCCCATAAAATTTAAGTCAAACCATGTAGATGTGATTTATCCCATAAAATTTAAGAAAAACCATGTACATTTCATTTCTCCCATAAAATTTAAGACATTTGCAATAAATTTTCATTTAATATATTTTAAGGAAAATTATAGTGATTTTGGAAACCATGTACATGTCATTTCTCCCATAAATTGTAACGCATTTTCTAGTGTTTTTGGGAATCAGGTGCATGCAATTTATCCCATAAACTTTAAGGCATTCACTAGTGTTTTTGGAAACCATGTACATGTCATTTCTCCCATAAACTTAACCATGTACATGTGTCATTTCTCCCATAAAATTTAAGGCATTGGCTAGTGTTTTTGGAAACAATGTACATGTCATTTCACCCATAAACTTTAACCATATAAATTTCATTTCTCCCATAAAATTTAAAGAAAATGCTAGTGCTTTTACAAACCCTATACATGTCATTTCTCCCATAATCTTTAAAAAAAATGTTATTGTTTTTTGAAACCATGTACATGTCATTTATCCCATAAAATTTCAGGCATTTTCCACTGTTTTTGGAAACCATGTACATGTCATTTCTCCCATAAAATTTAAGGCATTTTTTTTTTTTTTTTGGGAACCATGTACATGTCATTTCTCTCATAAAAGTTAGGGCATTTTCTTGTGTTTTTGGGAACCATGTACATGTCATTTCTCCCATAAAATTTAAGGAAAACCATGTAAATGTCATTTCTCCCATAAAATTTAAGGAAAATCATGTACATGTCATTTCTCCCATAAAATTTAAGGCATTTGCAATAAAATTTAAGGAATTTGCAATAAATTTTCATTTAATATATTTTTAAGCAAAATTCTAATGTTTTTGGAGACCATGTACGTGTAATTTCTCCAATAAACTTTAAGGAATTTTCTAGTATTTTTGGGAACCGTGTACATGTCATTTCTCCCATAAAGTTTAAGGAAAACCATGTACATGTAATTTCTCCCATAAAATTTAAGGAAAACTATGTACATGCTATTTCTCCCATAAACTTTAAGGAATTTGCAATAAATGTTCATTTAACATATTTTATTGAATTTGTTTTTTTCAGGGATAAAAAATCCCATTAAACATGGTTGAAAAATGGACATTATGCATAGATGTTTCTTTTTATCCCAATACAGAGAAAAAAATGATTTCATATGTGCTTTGCAATATTGCGACTAAAAATTCCCTCCAAAGAAAAATTAATATACCGGGAAGAACAACAAACAATGAAGCATATTATATTGCATAGATAAAAAGCTTGGGAACAACTAGGGAGTATGGATCAAATGGAATTGTAGTTTCACCAATTTTGAACTTGTGTGCAACCAGATGAAAGGCGTGTACCAAGTTAAGAAGGAGAGGCTAGAACAACTCCATGGAAAAGAAAACAATATTGTTAGACAATTTATTTTTTTAGTATAAGAGATTGTGCAAATGTTAATAAGATGTCTACTGATCTATTGTGTGGGGAAATTCCAATTTATGATTCATCTCCCAAAGATTAATTAGTGTTGAGATGCCCTCTTTCACAATTTATTAATGGACAATGTAACATATTTTTGATATATCTGTGTTTTTTACTTATAAATGCATCATTTTTAATGACCACATGTTTTTTTAAATTATATACCAAGTGTGCTCCCACCATGTAAGCACAACTTGATGAAATTAATGTTTTATAAAATTTAAATGTGCAGGAATTCAACAAATTTTGTTTAATTCGAGGTTTACATATCAATTTTTGCTTTGAAATTTTTGTGTTTTACATAATTTGTGTTTGTACTCAACATTTGTGTACTAAGTTACATCAAATTTTTGAATACTTTTGAATTTATTTTAAATAGTAATTTTGAAAATAATTGTAAATGTCTCGAGATATATATATATATATATATATATATATATATATATATATATATATATATATATATATATATATATATATATATATATCATGGAGGATGATAGGCGAACATCGATAGAATCCCATACCTCTACGATCCATGAGAGGGGGATCATGGATCGGGGGTTGTTCATGGTATTTATATTAAATATGCATGTTTTCAAATGACATTTGAATATATAATTTTATCCCAATACATACATGTATACATGTGGAATTGATTTATTTATTGAATATATATAACTTTATCCCCATGAACATACATGTATACATATGGAATTGATTTTTTATCAATTTTGTGAGTTAAATTAGTTTTTAGTAGATTTCATTTTTTATATTTTAGGAGTTTGGAGAAAAATAGTATCTATTCCATCAATGAATCCTGGCCATAGTTCATGAAATTATGGTATGGTTCATGAAATCTAATCAATCATATGTATGTATTTATATGTCTGTATGTACTTTTGAACTGATTATAAATTCATATTTTCTTATGAATCTTTCCTCTCGTCACGTGAGGGTGGTCGTGGTATACATTCCTCTGGTGGCCAATCAATAGGTGTTGGCCAATCACGTCAAGGTGGTGGTATGCATTCACCCGGTGTCTAATCAATCGTTGGTGGCCAATAAATGGGTGGTCATACCGGTTCTCAACCATCTCAGGGTGGTCATGATGTTTCCCATCCATCTGGAGGTGGCCATCAATTGAAATATTATTTTCATTCAATATAAATGTTTTAAATTATTTATATAAATATTTTATGGTTAGAAAAAAAATTGTACAAATTTGTTCATATGTTTTTTTATTTATATATGTAATTTTATATATTGATGCAAAGGGTGAAAATGTCGATTTAAAAATACGTAGGCCAAACCCCGTTATTCAAGAAGAGGTTATACACCAAACATGAATTACATTTTTGACATTTTCGATTTACCTTGGCAAACAAAAATCCAACAATGCAAATTGCAAAGGTGTGAACATATTTATTTAAAATTGAAGAAATATCTTTTGTATTTGAAAATCCCTATTGAGAGTCAAGAAAGCTTAGAAATAGTTACACACTCTTTAAGCACACTTATAGATGTTTACAAAAATATTGGTCCAACCAGTGATACTTTTGTAGAAGTGATGAGTAAAAGAAATGAAACAATGTGTGGTCCCGATACATGGGACGATGTTAAACACATTGTTATAAAAGAAATGGAAAAATCTATGTTTAATTTCAAAGAAGGGCATAAAAGAAAGATGCTGAAGGTGCAATATGTTAAGCACCCTAATATGGCTTTCCATTTGTATGATAGGCACCTTGTTGCCAATGGAAGACTATCATGGAAAGACAAGGTTCATCTTTATTTTGAAAAATTATTTTATGCAGAATTATTTTTTACAATGAAACCAAATTATAATGACCTTCCCTCTGAATTTTTTGGTCTTGGGAAAGGTCAATTATGTCACCGTAGGGGCGCTAGATGTGATGCTGAGTCACCTTGCCCCGAGCCACCATTGGTAATTCAACCTCTTCATGTGGAAACTTTGCGGTCAGAGATGGATCCAACTTCTCAAATTAATCGAGAAGCAAGGGATGCCATCATAGACAATGTTTACAATGGACTTGGTGGAATTTATGCTTTTATTAATCGACAAAGAGCACGAGATAATGCGCGTGATAATTTTTTGTATCATATAGATCATCACATAGACATCATGAGTATTCAAGATCTTAGAACATATTCAAAGCATTGTCGAAATGGTTTGCAGGAATTAATTATTCATGAGGAAGAGGGCATGGGATCGGTATGTGTTAATGGCTAGGGTGAATGTTTTAATGTAATTTGTAATAAATACGTAAAAATGATTGTTTGTATATGTTAATATAACAAAAATGTATCATAATTTCACCATTTGCAGTTAACATGCTTGATTAACGAAAATTTTGATAATTATCACAGTAGAAGCTTTAGGTTCTAACAATCAGTATGGTTCTCAAAATCAAGATGATATGTTGGAAAGTGTGAGTTCTTTTTAAGTTCTTATGATGTAGATGTACAATTATTAATATATTATTATATCAATATCATGATGACATATTTTTAAAATAAATAATTGTGTACACATGTATGTATATAATTAAATGTTAACAGATTCTGATTCTGTCTGATATTTTCTTAATGGAGCCACCCTTTTCTTCCCTATTAGGAGATATGTCAAATCCATCATCACAAGTATTCAAATTTTCACTTATTTTTTCAAGTTATAAATTGAAGTGAAAGTTTCATTAAAAAATGAGATCTAGTTCTTGAGTTATTTTACAGTTTTATTTGAATTTTAGGTTTGTGAAGATGATTTTTGTTTAGATCCACCCTCTTCTTCATTGTTAGGAGATGTACCAAATTCACCATCACAACTACTCAATTTTAACTTATGTTTAAGTTATAAATTGAAGTGAAAGTTTCATTAAAAAATGAGATCTAGATCTTGAACTATTTTACAGTTTTAAAATTTTTGAATTTGAGCCTTGTTGAGATGATTTTCATTCTCCGAGGACTTTAGTGATGGAGTATATGATGGAGATACGAACATCCAAACAATTTGAAAAAGAAGTTGTCTAACTTTTTTTTTTAATATTATTGCATTAGTTTATGCATCTTCCTTTGAAAAAATTCAATATATATATATATATATTGTATAGTTGACCGTGGATGATGCATTGATGGATGACCAACATGGGACAATGGAGAGGGAACAACATGAGGTATAATTTGAACAAGAAATTGTCTAACTTTTTTTTTTAATATTATTGCATTGTTTGATGTATTTTCATTTGAAATTTTTGAATATATATATATAGTACAATTTACTATGGAGGATGCAATGATGGATGACCAACACAGGACAATGGAGAGGGAACAACATGAGGTATTGCATGTTTTTTTTTTTTTTCATTTTGTTTTTTTATAAATTTCTACATTATCATTCAATATTAAAACATTAAATTTCAATTTTTACACTTAGTGTAGGTTCCCATTCTTTAGATGATAGCACAAGGAGGCTCAGGATGTTTCTGGAAAATAGACTACATCCATCTCTATTTGGTTGATGATGCATATGAAACATTTTACTTGATAGATTGTGTTAAATTTACTTTTATATATAGATAGTCTTATTTATGCATTCATATTTACTTTTATATATAACTTGATACTTGTAACACTATACATTGTTATATTTACTTTTATTGTTCATGATATAAATTTTGGACATATTTTACATTTTGGATAGTTGTTACATTTGGCATGTGATCACATGTTTTTATATAATTTTAACTTAAAGATAATCTTAGATTAAATGTTTTTTGTTTAAAACTTGTTGTTTTGTAACTTGTTATTTAAAAGGAATCTAGATTGAAATTGAAAATTACAAAACACATGTGGTACATGTTAAATGCATTTGAATATATATGAATGTTATATAATTAGGACATACATCCATTAAAGGTGATATTTAGGTGTACATTTTAAACATGATCATGTGTCATTTAAAACAATCATGAATATGTAGAAATCTCTCTCTCTCTCTCTCTCTCTCTCTCTCTCTCTCGATATATATATATATATATATATATATATATATATATATATATATATATATATATATATATATATATATATATATATATATATATAATTTTGTACATGTATATTGTAGAGTTTACTGTGGAGGATGCATTGATGGATGACAAACATGAGATAATGGAGAGAGAACAACATGAGGTATTGCATTTTATTTTTATTTTTTATGAAGTTCTACATTCTCATTAAATTAAAAAAAAAAAAATTTAATATTTACACATTGTGTAGGTTCCCCATTCTTCAGATGATAGGACAAGGAGGCTCAGGACACTGCTGAAAAGTACATTGCATCCATATCTATTTGATTGATGAAGCACATGAAAAATTTTATTTGATAGATAGTGTTAAATTTACTTTTCTATATATATAATCTTATTTATGCATTCATATTTACTTTTCTATATAGCTAGATACTTGTAATGCTATACATTGTTATATTTACTTTTATTGTTCATGATACAAATTTTGGACATATTTTACATTTTGGATAGTCGTTACATTTCACATGTGATTACATGTTTTTATAAAATGTTAACTTAAATATAATCTTAGATTTTTTTTTTTTTTCACTTGTTATTTAAAATTAATGTAGATTGAAATTGAAAATTACAAAAAACATGTGGTACATGTTACACATTTGAACATGTGGGAATGTTGTATAATAAGGATGTCTATTAAAGGTGATATTTAGGTACATTTTTCACAAAATAATGTGTCATTTAAAACAATTATAGATGGTTAAATACATATTTAAGTTCATGAATATGTAACAATGATTGAAGTACATAAATGCATTTTTAATTTAGTTGTTACATTTTCCATACATGACCGCATGTTGTTATAATGAATTTTAACTAAGATAATCTTAGATGATCATGTGTCATTTAAAACAATCATAGATGGTTTTACATATTTAAGTTCATGAATATATGTAAAAATGATTGAAGTACATTTGCATTTATTTGTTAAATTTTGCATACATGATCACATGTTTCTATATAATGTTAGCTTAGACGATCTTAGATTATGTTTTGTTTTTAAAACTCAAGTTGTTTTGTCACTTGTTATTTAAAATGAATCTAGATTGAAATTGAAAATTACAAAACAAATGTGGTACATGTTGTGCATTTGAAGATGTTTGAATGATATTTAATTAGGTCTAGATGTCCATTAAAGGTGATATTTAGGTACATTTTGCATGATCATGTGTCATTTAAAACAATCATGTATCTATGGTTTTACATATTTAAGTTCATGAATATATGCAACAATGAATGAAGTAATTTTTCATTTAGTTGTTACATTTTGCACATGTACATGGTGACATGTTATTATAATGTTAGCTTAGATTCAATCTTATATTAAATATTTTGTTTTTAAAGCTCAAGTTGTTTTGTCATTTGTTATTTAAAATGAATCTAGATTGAAATTGAAAATTACAAAACACATGTAGTACATGTTAAGTAATGAATTTGAACATGTATGAATGATATATAATTAGGACATATATCTATTAAAGGTGATATTCACATGTACATTTTGCACATGATTATGTGTCATTTAAATAATCATGAATATGTAGCAATGAACAAAAATTTTCATAATTTAATTCATACATTTTTCATTTGAAATCATTTTTATAATGTTTTAATATAAAATACATATTGATGTATATATATAAAAACAATAAAAAAATTGTAGGTTTTCATAGATGTCTCAAACAATCATAACATTTTAAAATTTCATTAAAACATATCCAGTACACAACATTTTTCATTAATGTACATAGAAAAACTACTATGGATGTGAGTTGATAGTAAATTGGAAATTACAAAACATGTACCACACATTTTGCATTCAATGATAAATATCATAATTTGCTTAATAAATGTCTAAAACAAAACCATAAGTTAAAATTTTCATTATATCATATATGCTAGATACACATGTGCATTTTCCAATACTGACATGATGAAATAAATTGTACCAAATAATGTATGAAATCCTTTAAGACCAAATAATATACATGTATTTGTACATGTGTATAAATTACTCATGTCCATGTACCAAAACAATGTACATATGCAAACACTTGTACATAGCATAAAATATACATATTATAATAATGTAATTTAACTTAAGAATGCACAAAAAAAAGGATAAAAAATTCTTGTTGAGTTATGTAAGTTCTAAAAGATGAATCCAAGGAGAATAAATTGTTGGGAAGTTCAATCAAAAAAATTCTAATGGAATGCCATATTCAATGATCCGTTCATGATCGGATTTTGACATTTTTGATTTCTTAATTTTCAATTTTTTTTTTTATTGAACTTCTATCAACTGTATGTGTGCTGCACACAGCAAGTGACTATATTGACAATTTATGACATCATTTTCATAGTCTTGAAAGTAAACAAAATCCCGACTTTGATGAGTTTGTTGGAAGAAATAACTTTCCAGTATATTAGACCCTCTGTCATATAAAACTCGTTATCACCATAGTTTTCCAATAATTTCATATTTCGTTCAGTGCAACGCATCAAATAATACTTCACATTTTCTGTGTTGGTAGTAGGTGCAACTGCAACAAAAAAATCTCCTGCACAATAAAACAAACTTACATGAATTTAGATCATAATTAACATGAAAAATTAACTTTAAAATTAACAAGTGTACTTGATTTTGTTATCTATTTATATATCTCTATTGTTTGAAAGAAATTGAAATGATACATTCTCTAACAAGATCAGAAACTCAATCAACTTCAAATGATAATATAGTCTCCTTTGATTGCAGTTCTTCAAAGTTTGCAAAGAAAATTTTCCCCTTTGTATTTAGTTTTGTATGTTTCCAATCTTTTAAATACATTTTGTTTTCACAAACATCATTGTATTCTGTGTTGTCTATGAAAACATGACAAAAACAAGAATATTTCATTTTATCAAATGCAAACACTATTTGGTACTGCTTTTTTTAATTGAATGAAATTTTCGATTCCCTTTTATTTTTTCAACGTCATTTCCAATCGATCTATCTACATATTGGACCCCAATATGCCAAAAATTCCTATATGGAAAATTAAATGAAGAATATAAATTTTTTATTCAAAATACGATCAAAGATAATCATTTTCATAAATAATGTTTAAAATTAGAAATCTAATAAAAATTAGATCATGTACAGTTGCACTAAGCCATGAGACTAACAGGTCAAGGGAAGTGTGAAGGTACTTGTATATATATATATATATATATACAAGTACCTTCACACTTCCCTTGACCTGTTAGTCTCATGGCTTAGTGCAACAATGCACCATTAAACAACTTGTTCAACTGAGACAAGTCGGTTTATAGAGTGGTCCATTTGATATCTTCGAAGTCCTCATTTTATACATGCCCCTAGACCATCATGTTCTCCTTTTCCATGAATAGTCTCAAAGAAATTCCAACATCGTTTAATGCGAGTTTTCATATGAAGACAACACAACCAAAATAATGATTGTGAATATTTGAATTGACTTGCACATCCATCTGACCATATCCAATGTGCATTGAATTTTATTTCATGACTTTTAAAGGACTCATAAATCATTTCAAAAGAATTTTGTACAAAATATGTATCATGTGTATGATCGTCACTGATACAAAAGAAATATTCTTTAATAACATGCCGATTTTCGATGGTTATTTCTATATGATAAATGTTTTGTTCAGTGTGTCTATATAGAATATGGAAAAGCATGGAGACTTGGTAAGAATGATAGTATTCACTTCGTATTTATTTTTGTGGAA
Organism: Pinus albicaulis; assembly: GCA_034641835.2. NCBI lineage: Eukaryota > Viridiplantae > Streptophyta > Pinopsida > Pinales > Pinaceae > Pinus > Pinus albicaulis. The sequence continues at coordinate 386,344,760 of CM076583.1, forward strand.
CAAATGTGTAGTTCTCTACAAAATCAACTATTAACAAAATGGTCCCTGGTGGAAAAAATGCACGATATTTTTTTGATTGCAATTCCTATCATCAAGCTCTATGGGAATTTTTGGTGTATTTATAAATTTTTTCCTCAAACATTCTCAAAATCTCTAGCACAAAAAATTCTTTTTCTTTTAAATCAATTCTTTTAGATCTTGTAGTACTACTTGAACTAATCCATGTATGAATATGTTCATATCTCTTCCATTTAAATTTTTATGTTGGACAATGATTGATCATTTATATCAGTAAGATATTTGTTTTGAAATATAGTAAAATTTCCACAATCGTCGCATTTTTTAGCACCAACACATTTATTTCGATAAAATAATTCATGGCTTTATCTTCAACATGGAATTTTAGATATGAAATAATGGATAGTGGAAGGAGGAGGTGAATATTCCAAAAAAATATCCAAAATTCAGGAATTTGCATTAATATAACTAAAATTCCCCACGATAGCGACAACAACAAGTGTCGCGTATAGTGATAGGTTTAACATACCATGGTTTTTTTTGCACAAAAGAACTGATTGAGACATTAATTTCATTATTCTCTTCTATGAAGTTATTGAATAGCTCTATATGAGTGGTGTCCAAGATATGTTTTGCATGTTCTTCATATTGATTTCGTGCTATTCTTCATTGTATCACATCCCTTTCTTTTGGTGAAACACATGAATTTTTCATCCAATATCCATATATTATTTTTTTAACATGTTCTCCAAATATATCTTTGTATGGTTGGCTACAAATAATTATCCAACAAGTGAGTTCATCATTTACATCTATTTGCAATTGAAATTTCTAATGTTTGTGCAAATTTTTTCATGACGTCCCTAATTCTTGTGCCATAGATTTTACCAAGAGATTCTCTTTAGTAATTGACGAAATCACTGCCATTTGTATTGCTCTACGTGCCTGTAAATCAATTTTCTTTCTAGATCTTCCAATTTACTTTAGAGCACTACTTATATTTTGTATCACATTCTCCTTCATTTTTTTATCTTTTGTTGATTTTTGAATACCCAATAAAGTCATAGATTCTTTTAATTTCTTCGATGTTAAGAGACTTTTCAAAATTTGGGCTTCAACTGCCAAATTTTCATCCTTGAAGAACATATCATTAATGTGCTTAACACGATATCATATAACATGGTCAACTTTTTTATCTCCATATGTGTCAGTGTTAACATTTTCTAACATCTCATCATTGATATGGATTTCATCTGTACATATTTGAATTAAATGCACATAGTAAGTTTACATATTCAATAAATAACTAAAATAATAAATATGTATAATTTCATTAATGCACATGTGCTCAACATATATATATATATATATATATACATATATATATATATATACATACCTCGTGATTCAATTTCTTCACTTGAATTTATTTTAACATTTTCAACGTCTTGAGTCATTGGTTCAATATCTCTTTTACTTTCTCTTTCAAAATTTTCTATCTCATCATCAATTTTTTGAGGAATATCTCTCTTTTTTTACATTGTAAAATATTTTTCAAATTAGTTCATCAAATAAAAATTAAGTTTCATAGTACATATTTAGTTAAATTTTAAATATCAAATTTATAATATTTACATTTACATACCCGCTTCAACTTCTAGTTGAGGTTGATTTTCCCTTTCAATATTTGAATGTTCTTCTCTCTTTTTTTTGCGATATTCTCTCCCATGTTCTCTAAAAGCCTCAAGGTCTCTTGTTCAATCATATTTTATCTTTCAATTCCTTTCATTTCCCATGATAATTTAGTATGAAGCTCAAAAAATTTCCTTCAAAATCCTGTAAAAAATACTCACTATCAGAATTTAGACAAAAACTCATTAAAAAAAAAGCATCACAAAAGATTTAATTTAAAAAAATTCATTTTAAAGTTTTTTCTCAAAAGACATATTTCAAACCAAAACACTTTAAAAATTCCGCCAAAAAAATGTCTTTTAAAAATGAAATGAAGCTTAGAATATTTCCTTCATTGTCCTGCAAAAAAAATTCACTTAAAAAATTAGACAAAAACTCACTTTAAAAAATCATTACAAAAATTTACTTCAACCCAAAACACTTACTCTAAAAAGATGTGTCCTTAAAAAATACCTCCAAAAAATTTCCTTTGAAAATTAAGCCCAAAATACCTCTAAAAAAGTGTCACTTTAAAAAATACCTCCAAAAAATTTCCTTTGCAAATTAAGCCCAAAAAACCTCTAAAAAAATGTCACTTTAAAAAATACCACCGAAAAATGTCCTTTGAAAATTAAGCCCAAAAATCTTCTAAAAAACCACCCCTTTAAAAAGTAGCTCCAAAAAATTCCCTTTGAAAATTAAGCCCAAAAAACCTCAAAAAAATGTCACTTTAAAAAATAGCTCCAAAAAATGTCCCTTGAAAATTAAGCTAAAAACACCTCTAAAAAAATGTCACTTTAAAAAATACCTCCAAAAAATGTCCTTTGAAAATTAAGCCCAAAAAAATTCCTTTGCAAGTTTAGCCCAAATGAAAAAATATGCGAAAATAATGATTTTGTTTCTGATTATTTATATAGTTACGATTTTTTATTTTTTTTGGGAGGGGCTTTATTGAATTTTCTGTCTGACATAACTTGCGAGCAGAAGGTCGGCCGAATTATTACAAAATTTTGGCTGATCTAAAATGTCTGCAACTACACTACAGCTCGACTCTGAACACATTTCTTCATATTTGGAATGACTAAACTCCATCAAAATTTATGAATTAATTTTCAAAACCAAGACAAGCATTTTTAGAATTCAATCTACTTTCAGGAAATATAACTTTTATGGAATTCCATAGATTGTAAAAAAATTGAAAAAATTATGCTGCAATACATTTTTCCATCACCTGTAATGGGTATTTGTTAGATTTTTCTTTTATAACTAATATGTTTAGAAACTTCACACAAGCCGAAACATATTAAAAATATATAGGTTTTTCATATTCGTTCAGTTCAAAAAATTCTAGTAATTATGATATGCATCAGTTGGTTTCGTAAATATAACGATATACAAGTAGACTCTATCTAGATTGTTCTAACATAGTTTTTTTTCTCAAAAACAAAAGGTTTTCAAAGGATACACCAACGTGTTTCAACATGAATTTTTATGAATCCTTTCATTGTTAAATAACACACATTCAAAGAAATGTTAAGTTTACATAGCTAATTTGAATAAAACAATTCCAAAAAATAAGTAATAGAAAGCTAATAAAATTTATGACAAGTTTTATTTTTATCGTAAAATGAAATTCTAAACATAAAATTTGTTTTGGCTTGCAGAAAGTTAAAGAACTTATAACAATGATATTTTTTTGTCAAAAAAGGGCAAAAAGTGTAAAGCAACTTCACATTTTCACCCTTTAGCTTCCAACATTTTCTTACATTCTTGAGTTCTTTTCTTTACACCTGTTATGAATAGATAATCCCCATATACTAGAATAATGACGAGGTCATTATTCATGACATTGATGTAGATATTTGGATCATAAAAACTCTTTATGAACCCAATTATAAGTATATATGCATCCATCATAGCATACAATGCCCTAGGTGCTTTCTTCGAACCATATAGGGCCTTCTTAAGTCTGCAAATATGAGATTCCTTTTTGTTAACTTCAAAGCCTTCAGGTTGTTCGATGTATACTTCCTCATCAATGGTTCCATTCAGAAATGTGGTATTCAAATCCATTTGATGGATATTCCACCCCATTTTAGCAATGAATGAAACCAATGATCTAATAGTATTGTACCTTGTTGTAGGTGCAAATATTGCTGCGTAATCAACGCCTTGCTTTCGAGAGAAATCCCTTGCAAAAAAAATTTCTTTATACTTTTCTATACTTCCATCAACTGAATGCCTTATCTTATAGATCCATTTAGATGTCAAAACTTATTTTTCATTAGGTACAGTAACAATATCCCAAACCCCATTCTTCATGATGGATTGATATTCTTCCCGCATTTGTTTATTCCAAAATTATTGATGTGCAACTTCCTTGAATGTAGATGGTTTGAATTTTATCAATCTTTTCATTTATGCAGCATAACAAGAATATCTTTTCATTCTCTTTATTTCCCTAAAGGTTCCTGTAGCTTCATTTCCTTCAGCATCTTCCAATGTAGCTTTTAACCAATTCAGCCACTTTCTTGTGGTTGGTATGACCACCGATTGAAAAGGCTCACTTGGTCCTTCCTCTTTGAGTTTTTTAGTAGTGTTTTGATGATGAATTTATTCTTCTTCAAATATGGGAACTTCTTCGTCATCATAATCAATAGGAATATAATTTTATTTCTTTGATGCTTTTCTCTCATCAAATATGGCATCCCTGCTTACTTCAATATATCGTCCTCCCTTAATGTAGATAATATATGGTTTTGAAGAGAGACAATAGCCAATGAATATTCCCTTGATACTTGTAGAATCCAAATTATTTCACTTGTCTTTCGAAACATTATGTTGGACTTCCAAATATTCAGAGGTGATCCACACTAGGCTTCTTTCCAATCAATACTTTTTCGAGCCTTGTATTATCAGGACTCTTATGAGGACTTCTATTTTGAATGTATACAATTGTCATCGCTACTTCTCCCCATAGGAACTTCAATCAATCTTGATCAAGGAGCATAATTCGAGTGCCTTCTTCAATTGAGCAATTATTCATTTTGGCCAATCCTTTTTTCAGGATAGTAGGAAATAATGAGTTCCCTATTAATACCTCCTTCCTTACAATATGAAACCAATTCCTTAGAAGTGTATTCCCCACCTTTATTAGACCTCAGAGTTTTTATGTTTCTCTATTTTAGGGTTTCCACTTCATTCCTAAACTCCTTGAACTTATCAAATACTTCATCTTTTGTTTTTAGAAGGTAGAGCTATGTCTTTCTTTAATTCTCATCAATAAATCCCGCATAGTATATATTACCTCCAATTGATTTGTCACACATGGGCCCAGACACATTTGAATGGATGAGGTCTAATATTTTTTTAGACCTAGTTTCACTATTGTGAAATAGTTTTATTGTATTTTTATGGAAAGTGCATCCCTTGCACACACCTTCATGATCCAACTTCATATTAGGAATACCATGAACCAGCTGACTAAGAGTAGGGGTGAATTTATAATGTAGACAAACATACCTCCTATGCCATATCTTAATGGGACTTATTTTCATATGAACCAATGCTTGAGGAGGTGGATTAATGACTCTATAAAGAATTCCTTCACAAACTCCAATAACCCTAGCTCTATCAATGCTAGAATATCTTCCCCAAGCCAATCATTTTCCATCAAAAATATATTTATTCACCCTTTATATTATTCAGAAGAATTAGAGAGAAAATTCTTTTTCAAACTTGGAAAATACAAAATGTTGTTGTGGTGAATCTTCCATCCATTATCTATCTTCAACGATGTTGATCCTAGGCCTTTAACAACATAGTTTTGTCACCCAATTCCACTTCATGAAAAGATGTATCCTTTGATAGTGTATGAATATGCTTACTTTCTCCTATCATGTGTCTCAATGCTCCATTATCCATGATCCATGCACTGCCTGTTTATAAGTGGTTCTCATAGATGTCAACCCAAGAAGCACCAGGGGCTACCCTGATCTTGCATGGTATTTTTTGCCTACAGAATTACTATATTCTGGGTCAAGAATATTTTATTGGATTCTACTTATCGATATGTTTCTATTGATATGTGGAACACCATGTAATTCTTCACGGTTTGAGAGGTATTCATGTTTGAAGTTTATAACCTGAGTTAGTGGGCTAGAACCCCATGGGGTTGTGGCATGGGTCATTGAAAAGTAAATAATTACTAATTTTGAGCTCCTAAAATCCCTCCCACTTTCACTTGTTGAAGCCATTCTCAACCTATGCATTTATATAAATTGTGATCCTCATATCCTTCTTATGTAGGGATTTCGTTACCTGAAACAGATCATCGTGGAACTTTTGCTCTAACTTTTCTTCTAAGAAGGTTCAGAAGCTAAATATTTTATGAGGGGAATTTGAAATCTTGAGGAACCTCCCATAAACATTTTACGTCAAGGTTCATAATATTTTCGGAGATATGATCTGTGGAAATCATTGTTTTTTTAGGCTCCAGAACTTCATTTCAAATAAATGACCTTGGGAGAACCATCATAACTCTCTCTATAAGTATCAGATTGGAACTCTGTAAAAAGAGATAGATAGTGTGCAGATTTTAGTGTTTGTTGTATCAATTTCAGAGTTGAATGAAGAAATAATGACACGTGGTTCTCCGTACAATTTATCTCTACTTAACCAGTCCATAGTTAGGCCATTGTGAGAGATTGGGTATAAATCTCCCTTGAAGAATCCAAATTGGATCAAACCTATGGCATTGGAATGAAGACTTGGAGCAATACTACCTAACAAAAAATAACATATTGGGGATCTAAAATAACAGATATACACTAGATTCAATATCGAGCTCAAGGAAGGCAAGAAAAAGCTAGATCATGTGTTGTCAAGGACTACAAAGGACTAGACTTTGTAGGGCAGAAAAGCAAAGCTTGGTGCGGTAGAGGGTAGCATGACAAGAGTAGAAATCAAGGTGTAGAACAGCAGCAATAAGTTCATCACATGAAGACTTCAAGTGGGCAGCACTGCATACAGTCACTGTAAAGGTATCATTGTACTAAGTCATCGTAAATACATCATTGTAAAAATTGTACAAATGTCTATCTGCCAAGAGTTGAAGAGGCAGTGTCGAGAGGTCTAGGATCATCGTTAGGTGGTTGTGTCATAGTTGGGGTTATGGTCTAGTGTGTCTTATTCTTCTACATCATTTTATATAATTGTAAAGTGGACGATTTTCCCTCATATGGGAATCCATTCTTCTTTTATTCTTCTATAGGGTAGTAGGGTGGTGCTAGGCTGGTGCATGAAGTCACCAATTGATTCAAGCCTGTGAAAAATTCAGGGTAGTAGGGTGGTGGTAGGGTGAGTTGTAGCTCATTAGGTGTTGGGGCATCCGTTCAGTTGACTACTAAATAATCTCTGGAATTGGAGTGTCCATCCAATGGGAGATGGAGAAGAAAGATTTTCTAGAATCTAGGAAGTTGGACATTTATTTTCAATAGGAGTTGAATATTAAAGAATTATCAGAAAATAATTTAGGTGGTTTTTGTCCCGGAGCGTGTCTCCAGCTTAAAAACTGTGTGCATTTGTGTTCCTTTCGTTTACTGCTATAATTGTACAAACACTGATAATAATTGAAGATTAACTAATGTTGTAATTGAACAAAATACTAATTCACCCCCCTCTCAGTATTTCCAACAATAAGTTTCAGAGCTTGGTTCCTTCAATAACAGTTTAATAGCTAGAAGGAGGTCATGGAGCATACCAAGAATGGTGTACCTCTGTTCAATGAAAATAATTATGCAATTTGGAAATAAATAATGGAGGTATATCTCTTGGTGCAAGTTTACAAAGTATGGGGAACTATTCAAAATTGATTTACATCAACCGCGGATGAACAAGGTAAGAAGAGTTTGGTAAATGATGCAAAAGAAAATAATATTATTATCAGTGGACTTATTGAATATTCTTATCATAAGGTGTTGGGTTGTAAAACCACAAAAAATGTATGGGACAAGCTTGAGAATATATATGCAAGTGAGTCAAATGTCAAAGAAGAAAAGCTTAAAATCTACAGAGAAAAAATTGAGTAACTTAGAATGAAAGAAGATAAAAACATTGTTGCATACTTCCAACACGTTGATGAAATAACCAACACTCTGGAATGACTAGGAGAGCCCATTGATGAGAAGACTATTATAAGAAAGATTCTTAGAACATTACTAGGGAGATTCAACCCAAAGGTATCGGTCTTAGAATATAGTGCAAATATGGACAAGCTCAATAAAAAGGAATTACATGGAGTTCTCATAGCATATGAAATGAGACTCGATGAAGAAGAGGGTACTTCGCATCTAGAAACTATGTTTTCTGCATCTAGGAAAACCAATAAGGAGAAATAACCTTTAAAGCCATAGACCTACACCTGCAAGTGTGAAGAAAAGGAATATGATGAAGAAGGTATTTTAGATGGATAATATTCTTACTTTACGAGAAAACTGAAAATTTGTAAGGGAAAATTCAAGGGTAAACTTCCATTGATATGTTTTGGATGTGGAGAGGTTGGGAATTTCGCAGCAAAATTTCTGAACCAAAGTGATTTAAACTCAAAATAAGAGAAGGGCTTTAAGAAATTTAAAAAGAAAATAAAAAATAAAGTATTTAAAAGGAACTTTCTCTCTAAAGAAGATAGATCATCATCCGATGAAGACAATGACAACGAATAAGAACCCAATGAGAGAGTATTTTTTATGGCCAAGCACATTAAACAAGAGGTATCAAACAATGAAGAAGAAGGGATTACCATAGAATAATTTTCTAAGTAGGCAATCAAGCTTATAAAATACCTCAAGGTTGAGAAGATCCATTCCAATACTCTTGAAGAACAAGTTCGAGCTCTCAAAATTAAAGTTGAAGAACACAAATGTATTGAAGAGTCAGTTCAAAATAAGTTGGAAGAAAGCAACCAAGAAAGGGAAGCATTAGAAGCTGAAGTAGTCACGCTACATAAGGAAGTGAAGAAGGAAAAAATTGTCCAAAACTATGCCAACAGCTCAAGGGCATTGGAAGAACTCATCAACAATCAACAATCTTACAATGACAGAACTGGCCTTAGTTAAAAATAAGAAGAAGCAGGACATTTTACATCAAAATATAATAAACCAATGAGATCTGACATGAATGTTCACTTCATTGGACAAGATTTGCAAGAGCATCCTTGGAAGACAATTCCTCGATGAATATTTCCATCGAGGTACCAAAATAGTTTTCATGGCTATTATTATTCAAGTGGAAAATTTGGTCATAAAGCTGTAGAATGTCACATGTACCCTAGGAACCAATAAAATTCTAGAAGATCTATCAAATATGAACCTCCTCTCAGGGCTCAACGAAACATCAATAGATTTGAAAATTTAATAAATAATATGGAATGTTACAAATGTCACAACTTTGGACACATAGCCAGAGACTGCACACTTGAAAATTCTCTAGAAGAATCTTCGAAGCCACAGAATGAGCAAACATGGAAGAAGAAGAAGATTGATAATTGTACTCTCACTCTCAAGGCTCAAAACAATAAAGATGTGTGGTAAGTTTATAGCGGTTGCTCAACGCATATGAGTGGAGATAGAAAGAAATTTGTATCTCTGAAAGAGAATAAGGATGGAACCGTGTCCTTTGGAGATGATCGATCTTCAAATGTTATACGATCAAGTACCGTCACTCTCAGAAGCAAAGATGATATAGCCAAGGATTTTCTATTACCTGAAAACATGAATCACAATCTACTCAGTGTTAGACAAATGTGTGATCAAGGACACACAATACTATTCAACTCCACAAAATATGAAATCAGGAAAGGCAGGTATGGTGAAATTCTGGCTACAACAAGTTGAGCTCGAAATGACATATATGTTCTGGATGAAGAAACTAAAGCACATCTAATAGCTAAAGAGGATGATATAATATTTGGTAGCAATGATGATCGATTAAGTAAGAACTTTGCTACAATGATGCAAAGTGAGTTCGAGATGTCTTTACTTGGTGAGCTGACATACTTGTTAGGGCTTCAAATATCTCAGCAAGAGAAAGGAATATTTATGTGTCACGCCAATTACATTAAGGAAATTCTCAATAAATTCAAAATGGAAGATTGCAAACCCATCTTTACTCTGATGGTAATAAGTTTCAAATTGAGCATAGAAGACTCATCTAAGGATGTGGATCAAAGGTTGTACAGATCTATGATTGGTAGTCTTCTATATGTAACAGCCTCCCGACCAGATGTTATGAAAGTAGTTGGACAAGTAGAAATATTCCAAGAAGCACAAAAAGAATCACATATTATTTTCGTCAAAATAATTCTCTGATATCTAAACAGAACAACAGAATATGACTTGTTGTATCCCAAGGGTAACAATGTCATTATTCAAGCGTTCATAGATGTAGATTGGGTAGGAAGAGTTGATGATTGTAAGAGTACTCATGAAGCATTGCAATATCTTCGCCAAAATCTTGGGATTATCCCAAGTTCTCATTAGAATTTCATTACTCAAAATATAAAGGGGGAGTGGAAGTGTGTACAGGTCCACAGGTTGGTTGTGTGTCAGGGGAAGTTACACTTTAACATTGATGTCAAAGGGCAAGAGAATGTTGTAAGAAGAGGTGTCATGATTGCAAGGGGAGTAAATATGTTTCCATCAATGCCAAAGGGGCAGATTTTTTATCAGTGGTTGTCATTGATGTCAACCCAAGAAGCACCACGGGCTACCCCGATCTTACATGGTAATTTTATCCTACAAAATTTCTATATTATGGGTCAAGGATATTTTTGATGGCTTCTATTTGTCGATATATTTCTATTGATATACGGCACGCCATGTAATTATTCATGGTTTGAGAGATATTCATGTTTGAAGTTTGTAACCCTAGTTAGTGGGTTAAAACCCCATGGGGTTGTGGCATGGGTAATTGAAAAGTCAATAATTAATACTTTTTAAGCTCCTAAAATCCCTCCCATGTTCACATGTTGAAGCCCCTCTCAACCTAGAAATTTATATAAATTGTGATCCTCATATCCTCCTTACGTATGGATTTCTCTACCTGAAACAAGTCATCGTGGAATTCTCGCCATAACGTTTTTCATACAAAGGGTTCAGAAGTTGAAATTTATATGACGCGAAGCTGAAATATTGAGGAAGCTCTTGTAAAAATTTCATAGATATGATCTGTGGAAGTCAGTGTTTTTGTAGGCTCCTGAACTTCACCTCAAAGAAGTGACCTTGGGAAAATTGTCATAACTCTCTCTCTAAGTATCAGATTGGAATTATGTAAAAAGTGGCGGATAGTGAACATAATATAGTTTTTTTTGTATCAATTTCAGAGCCAAATGAATAAACAATGACATGTGGGATGGCATACAAATTCACTCTACTAAACCCGTCCATAATTAGGTCATTGTGAGAGATTGGGAATAACTCTCCCTTGAAGAATCCAAATTGGATCAGACCTGTGGAATTCGAAACAAGACTCAGAGGACTACTACAGAACTGAAAATCGCATATTGGTGCTCTGAAATAACAGAGATACACCAGATTAAATATTGAGCTCCTAGAAGACAAGAAAAATCTAGATCATGTGTTGTCAAGGGATGTAAAGGACCAGACTTTCTAGGGAAGAAAAGAAAACCAAGGTGCAACAGAGGGTAGCATTACAAGAGCAGAAATCAAGGTGTATAACAACAACAACAAGTTCATCACATGAAAACTTCAAGTGGGAAACACTGCATACAATCATTGTAAAGGTATCTTTGTACTAAGTCATTGTAAATACATCATTGTAAAAATTATACAAGTCTCTATATGCAAAGAGTTGAAGAGGCAGTGTCGGGTGGTCTAAGATCATCATTAGGTGGTTGTGTCATAGTTTGGGTTATGGTATAGTGTTTCTTATTCTTCGACATCATTTTATATCATTGTAAAGTGGACCATTTTCCCTGGTACGGGAGTTCATTCTTCTTTTATTCTTCTATATGGTGGTAGGGATGTGGTAGGATTGTGCATGAAGTCACCAATAGGTTCAAGCCTGTGAAAACTTTAGGGTGGTAGGGTGGTTCTAGGGTGAGTTGTAGCTCATTGGGTGTTGTTGCATCCATTCAATTGACTACTGAGGAATCTCGGGCGTTGGAGCGTCCATCCAGTGGGAGCTGGAGAAGAATGATTTTATAGATTCTAGGAAGTTGGAGCTTTATTTTCAATTGGAGTTGAATATTAAATAATTTTTAGAAAATCATTCAGGTGAATTTTGTCCCGAAGAGGGTTTCCACCTTAAAAATTTTGTGCTTTTGTGTTCCTTTTGTTTACTGCTATCATTATACAAACATTAATAATCATTGAAGATTAACTAATGTTGTAATTGAAAGGAATACTAATTCACCCCCCTCTCATTATTTCCAACACTTCCATAATTAAGAGAACTTGTAAGAGCAGTTAAGAATCCTTGATTTTTGACCTGATTGAATAAATAATAGATGTCCTTCTTGATCCAAATTACAACAATGTTGATACCCACTCTTGTTTAGTTCATCAAAGAGGGATAATCCAAGCCAATAAAGTGATCTTCAATTCTTCCTAATCTTAAATTTGATACCATGTTGGAAAATAAAAGTAGATATGTTACGATTTGATTCTTTGATATTGATAATTACTTGTGAGTGTTTTGGATTTGTTTACTTCATTATTATCTGATATTTCATCAATAAATTACCATGTCATGTATCTATGAAGATCACGAAACAAGAGACACAAGATTTAGGCCTTATGCTATGGAAAATTCCCCACCGAGGGGAAAACTTAGTCAAAATAATTCTTCCTTTCAATAGTATTCATTAATACTCTTCACTCTATACATATAACAGACATTCCCTCCACACCAAGTCAACCTCCTAGACCTTTGACCCCTTTCAGGAAACTTCAGCTAGGAAGCAATTTCTAGTGTTAAGTAGCTTCCGACATCATCAAAACTTGGAATACTTCGATATCGCAATATAGGGCACGAAACAAAGAGAGAGAGACACCAAAAGTTTGATTTCCTTCTTCTCCTTAGAGTTCCCAAAACTTGCAGCACTTCTTTCATCTTCCCTAAAATAGACTTTGATCCTCTCCATCTACTCTTGAGATATAAAACTAGCTTGAGAGATGATGCTACAAATGACTTCAACTAGCTTGTATTTATAGGCTTCTTGTCGATCAAATAGGTTTCCTTAGGCCTACATGATCCCTTCTAGGCCGATATGATGTGGAGGATACATAAGTCATATTTAACTCAATTCTTAACCTGTTTACATAATTCAAAAGCCCTACAAGGGTCTCTTTGAATGTAAAATGATTCCATAAACTTAATATGAATTCTAGGAGTCCAAAATGTGGAATTTGACTAATATAATTATTACCCAAGCATGAAACCCATGTTTTAATAAGTCATTGCTAGAACAATAAAAGTATTTTCTTTGTTTGTTTTTCCAATATATTTCATATGGACTTCAATATATGAAATGAAGATTGAGCCTAGTTAAAACTTCCAACACTCACCCCCTTTCCAATGGCTCTAGTTTGTCTTAGTTTGGGCATACAATTTTCAAATGATTCTTATTCAAATTTCAGTATATTTCGCTACCTAGACTTTCTAATGTACAAAATGTATATTAGTTTTATTCCTATAAATTTAATTATTTTACTACGAAAATATTAATTTTTAATTGATTGATTTCATTAATATAAATTAATTTAACTAATTTAACTAATCTATAGATATAATTAATTTTTAGCTATTGATTAATTATTATTTTTAATGAATCTAGAAAAACCACTGGATTCAAGAGTATAATATACATTGTAGATATTGTAATATAAATTATATATGAATAAAAAAAAAAATAAGTTTTTTCACAATGCCTGGAGCCCAGAAAAAAATTTAAATGGTATTTCTAAATGCTTACAAGCTTCCAAGGCTTTCGAGTCCTCCCTCTTATAAAATAAGCCATGGGCTCTTAATTTTTTTTAAGTGGTTATAATTATTTTAATAATATAGTATTTGAGGGAGGGTCCTGTTATCACTCTAGAAATTCTAAAGTTGTGAGATTTTTGGTTTTTAGTCAAAGAACACTAGAGGTAACTACAGACCAACTTCAAACTCTAGGATCTATCCCTCCTAGGGTTCAAAGAGAGCTCTCTCTTTAAAATTTAACTTTGTTTGATTGGTAAATATTAGGCTAGTTATGAATGTGCAACTTTGGTTTTGTTTTGATTGATTTGGTGGGAAAAAATCACTTGAAGGAATGGATAGTGGGATATCTATTTGTCCATTGGGCTAAGGAGTCAAAATCAAGCAAACAGAACTAGGGTCAAGGCCAAAAATTCAAATGTTTTCAGGGCAAGATAGACAACCCTTGGAGATCTTGGAAATTTTTTTCATGAGGTGGTATGATCTGGATAAAGGACAATTAAGAATCCTTTGATCTGGAAAATGAAGTAGCAGGCAAAGGTCAAACGAGAGAGGGAGAAATTAAGGATTCCCTACACTGGAAATTAGAGGAAAACATAGAAATGATAACTAGTTAAAAACAGGGTGCTCCTAAAAAATCCTATAGTAATGCTCCTTGTTATTCATCCAAATTTATAACAAACATAGATGGATGCATGTAACAAAGAAAATAATAATGAAAAGTAAGGAAATACTTCACTCCAAATAGCTCATCACAATAATCCTAAAGTATGATGCCAATTGGTTTGATCCAGTCTGCTACTCGAAATTTGAATCACAAAAGATTTGAAGTCCAACAAAAATAACTATAGAAATCTCTAGCAATTTATTCGAACGAAAATACTTCTAACAATGAAGTATTTATACATAGTTCTTTACAAAATATCCTAGAATGATTCTAGGAATTATCTAAGGAAAATAAAATATCTTCACAATAATAATAGAGACAGTTGCTTAACAAATCAGCAAGTTGTCATATTTATTCAAAAAAAATAGAAACTGCTTTGAGGATAAGATGCAGTTGGTTGCCTTGGTGTCCTCTTTTCTAGCTTTAGATATTTTAAAAAAGAAAATTTGAAATATGATCTGCCTTGTCTGATACTCTTTATGTGATTCTCTTTACTCACTGATACTCTTTAACTCGAATACTCTTTAACCATAGTCAAAATTGTTTACTGTTGTAAAAATCTTCTGTTAACTGTAAATCGGCAAACAATTTTCCTTTCATTTGTCTATCTTTCTATATTTCATAATAAATCTATGAGTGACTGTTAATCCTCATATTTAGGAATTTGTATCTTCTTTAATTTCCTGAAGTTTTCATAAGAATAAGTGTATCTGGAAAAGGTTGGCTTGATGACAAACAAGTGCCTTGTCTCATGCTATAAAAATTAAGTCCTCAAAACTTCAAAGTAGGACTTTTCCTATTGGAATGCCCTGTACTGGTGGTTTATTTACCTATTCCTTTGCAAATTATTTGATATTTTTATCACAGTCATTCCAAGGAATCTGTTTATCATTAATGACCATAATGTTAGGAAGTCCTTTTTGCCTCAAATTTGTAAACTTGATCTTAAACCTGGTGATGGCAGTATTCATATTCTCAGAATTTTCTTCCAGTTTCCTCATTAGATTCTTCTTTGTAGTAACTTTCGTAATTTATAGGATAGTTTCAATCATGTTAGTGATCTTGAGCTCTTCTAATTCTTGTATGTTTTTGCTGTTGAGGAAGGTGATCTTGAGATCTTCTAATTATTGTATATTTGTTCCTTCAATGTCAATTCCTTCTACAATTTCTTCAATTCTTCATTCAGTCTGATGGCATTTTTATCATGCATTTTTGCATTTATTTCAGCCAATTTGTTTGATTTCTCAATATTTTCTACCACCTGTTTCAATCTGCTGATTTCATTTTTCTTAAGAAACATTTCCTCCATGGCCTTTACCAGTTTTCTAGCTTCATCTGTATGTTGAAATGATGTTGTAGATGATTCAGTAGCTGAAGTTGTGGATGAAGTTACTGGCACTGCAGTAGCCAGTGGTTCTTTGGGTGCTAACTTTTTAGCTAAAGTTGAAGGCATAAATATAGTGATTACAGGAATAACTGTAGGAATTTTAGGTACTTTTGTTATTTCTTTCTCTTGGACAAGTTTGTCCATCTATATTTCCATTTCCTTGATTTGGGCTGTGAACTGAAAAATCAAATTCATCATGTCATGTTTTTCTTTCTTTCCTTCTATTATTTCTTCTTTTTTAAGGTGTTCACTTTGAGGAAGTTTAAGTTGTTTCCTCAAAGCTGCTATATCTTCATTCTTTTTCTTCACTAATAATTATGTTACTTTGATATTAGCAGGGTCATATCCCACCTACAAAACTAGTTCTTCTAAGGCTTTTATCCTGATATCCTTGGCATACAAACATGCTTTATCCATTTTAATCTGATCTTGCATGTTGGAAATGGTGTTCTAGAGCTTCTAAGCACTAATGGATTTAGTTGCAACAGTAGAGTATAGCATTTATGAAGTCTGTCTATGGAACTTAATCTGGTCAAGAGCATGAATCTTATCTGTCTGTACTTCCAAATCAACCTTCTTATAATCTATCACTATCTTTTGGGATTTGATTGTGGGGTGCAACATTGACATAATTGGCTTTTGATTTGAATGATCAAATGTAGGCAGAAGTATATTTTGCACACTTGGTGTCTGCTTGAGATATTGATAATAAATATTGATTTTGATTTCCTCATTCTTTAGTTTGATCTATTTGTATTTTTTTTTTTGATGTCCAGGTTTTTTTCCTCAACTTCCTGTGATGAAGAGGCTTCCATGCTTTGTTGTCTTTCTATCAACTATGAATATTAATTGCTGACTTGTTCTTCATTTTGATTCTTAGTAGTTGGCTCATTGATGATCACATGGCAACATCTGTTTCTGGAAAATCAATATCGGTATTTATAATCTTTGTTTCTTCCACATCAATTGTTACCTTCCCTTTACATATTGAACTTAACTTAGGCCTCTTGTTATATATTAACTTGAACTTAGTTTCAATTGTAGTTTCTCCAATATAGGCACCTTCTTCCCTTACTCTCTTAGTGGATTTTTCTGGCTATTTTGCAGTCTCCAAAGTGTGACTAGTATCACTGTTGTTTACTGCATCTGTTAAGGTATTTTCAGTCCACTCAATTTGATTTTCATATTTTTCTATTTCTGGTTTTGCTTCATGGATGAAAGGGGTTAGCTTTCATTTAATCCTTAGTTTACTCAATATCCCTTGCAGATCATAATTCCAAGGAAAACTTTCTTCAAATATGAATTCCAATAACTCCTTTGTTGTTTCTTTCTCTGTACCCATGTGATTGCAGATGAATGGCCCTATCTGATTGTTTAGTTTGAATCAAGTTTTCTTCTTTGCTTACATGAACTTTATATAATCAAATTTTAGGATCTACCTATTATAATCCAAGGCAAATATCCTCATTGAAGGATGTTTGGGTAACTTGTAAGGTAACAAGTTCGACCCAAAGACTCTAATCTCAGTATGTTTTTCATATAGGTACCAATCACCAAATTTATTCTTCTCTGAAAACTGCAATATATTTTTCATTTCTTCATTTATCCTTAGCTTCTCTGTTCTTATTATCATTGTGATCATTGGATGTAGTAATAACTCTGAAAATTCCGCATAAGTGAAATATGTACATTATTTCCTGAACAAATATGTCGAGAAAATGACAGAGAGAGGATTTCCCTCTATGTGAAGCTTTTGGAGAGTAACTAGAAAATTATTTGATTGAAAATATAAAAAAATATGGAAAGGGAAGGAATTATATCTGAATACTCCTTCAATTGCAAATTGATCAATTGATAATGAATATTATCTACAATGAAACCAGCATAGTGAAGTATTACTGATGTGGGTCACCGTGGGGTAAAAGTGGATAAGAACCCCAAGTTAGAATCATCTGTGTGTTAATCAGTAAAATATCCTAGGATTAAGGAAATCATAGAAATCACATGCCTTGAACCTTCTGGGAATTTGGAAGTAGAAAATGGGGGATTTAGCTTAGGAATTTCTACATGTGAGGGCATAAATGTCTGGAAAATCATGAATCTCTTGGGAAAATCAAGGCCAATATATAGTTTGGTAAGGGTCTCTATGGATAAAGGGACTTGTGAGGGCCAGGCTAAAGTTGTAGCATCTGGTTAATTGATTCAGCAGAAATGGTAAGAAGAAATTCTTTATTGCATTTACTAACCTAATAACTTCTTGGCATGGATGAGTTAATGGAACAACATACTTAATAAAATGGGATTCCAAAATATGGACTTCTTCTTGATCATCTAAGGACTTCTCATAACACCAATTATGAATATCTAGCAGGTTAAATTCAACAATGGGATCTGTTATCTTGTAATCAACATCAGCAAATGGAATATGTTCAATGTCTATGACTGGGGGTTGTAAAGGATTGAAAATAATAGCAGTCTTAGAAGATGTGGTTGGAGTGGATTTTGGCACTTTGGAAGCTTCAAGATTGCTAAATTTCTACTTTTTAGGCATTTTGGCTACTTTCTGCAAGTTTAGACAGTTTCCAGAAGTATTTTTACTTTTAGTAGAGGCTTTTTGGATAAAACAGAAAAATTATGGTCTCTTCTTTGGGCTTTCTTTCCAATTATATCTATCAAAGAGGGTTTATTGGATTTTAATTGGTTTTAAGAAAGAAACATGGATTTCCTGAGTCTTTCACTGAGGAATTGGGCTTAAAAAGTGTTTTGAAGTTGGGAACAGAGGCTTAGGATACCTTTAGAGGCTTCATGGCTTAATTTATAGCTTAAAATAGTTGATAAAACCATAAAACTCATAATTTTCCTTTAGAGTAGTATGCAACTATACAACAGTGTTTCTACAGAAAATTTGATAGGGTTTGTCCTGTTTTTTTGGCTTTCTAGTAGTTTTCTTAGGATAAATTTGGATCTATGAATGGAATTTGTCTTTCAAAAAGTTTTTTCAAATTGAAAACATGCTTAATTTTAGAATAAAAACCTGTTATGCGTAGGTATAGGGGTTTGAAACAATTTATGCAGTACTTTCAATGGTTGAACAACTTCTATGTAGTTTCTGGAGCAAGGCAAAGCTCCTCAGTGTCTTCAGTCAGAAATTTGAGGTATTTGGAAAGAAAATGGTGAAAAGAGGTTTTTTTTAACAGTCAGGAGGCTCGATCAAGGATAACGCACAGAAGAATATGAAATAAAATACATTTCCACAGTTTATGAAGCATATTAGGGCTAATGGGAAATGGTAACAAATGTCAGTCACGTCATAAAAATGGTGGTTTTTCGAGGTTAATGGATTAAAAAAATAAGTGGTTTATCACGCGCATTTATGGTGGTAAGCAGTTTTGGGGAAATTGAACGCAATCCAATAAGGATTGAACAAGTGGAGAACGGAGAAAATCATGAAACTGCCCATTTCACGCAGAAATGAGATGGGATTCATTGCGTAAGTTTTTTGTGCGATATCGATTTTAGACCGTTAGATCTGGGGTTCGATTCTGAATGACCCAGATTAGTTGGGAAGCTGCATTAGGATAGGGGAGTGGGACCAGGGTTGTTATATGTGGTGGGGTTAAATTTTAAACCTTAATAAACAAGCATTTAATAAAATTTTAAACTTTGGGTTTATGCAAAGGCGGAGGGGTTAGGTTTATTTACATGCTTTTAATAAAATATTTACAATGTTTTGATCAATGTATAGGTGCTAGTCTTTATTATATAGTTTTATCAAAAGGTATTGACATTTTTTTAAAACTATAGAGGGAGGGATATCTGTATATGGATATGTTAAACCAATGGGATAAGAGTGGGATTAATATTGCGCACATGGGATATTAAACATTCATTTTAACTTTAAAATAGTGGTATTAGAGAGTTTTTCAACATAAAAGTTTTTAATACTATAGAGGTAGGTGTATTTAGGGATTTACTAGAATAAGTTAAAAGTTAATATGAATAAAGGGATAACGTAATGAAAACAAAATGCATGTTAACTCTAAGTAAAGTGAAAAAAATAAAGCATTGGTTGTCCTTGTTGAATTACTTCAGACTTTAACTTAGGATAAATTCATTTTGAGGGTTTATGAATGTTTTTTGAAAGGAAATGAGATTAGTTATTTAGGGTTTCACATTTACTAAGTAAAAAATGGGTTTTACTTAGGAAAAAGGGATTATGTTTTATTAAATGAAGGATAAATGCTAATGAATGTGAGTTTAGTGTGGGAATCTAATATTTTTTAACTAGCCAGTCATCGAGCCTTGGGTTTGGTCCCAACAAAATGCAGAGAAATTCTCTGAGCCTTTCTTACTGATATTTTAGAATACTGAATATTTGGAGGGGAGGGGAAATTAGTGATTTTTTCCTGATGATGCTTTATTACATGATTGCTCAACTGCTTTCTACCTACCCATCTTTATTTCTAACATTTTTACTTCATTTTCATGGGCATATTTAGGCTTGCCACCCTTAAAAAATTTTCTTTCAAAGCATAAAACAATATAAATCTACCTTATTTCATCTGAGGGCTCAGATTAAACTGTTGAGATCCTCATTATTCTCTACCTATCTACTCACTTGTCAAGCTTAAATTTTTTGACATATCTTTATTCTCTATCTAAAATATGAAATTGAAAACATGAAAAGTTAAGATTAAATTGTTTAACTGATCATGGATTATGGCAATTATTGACACTCTACCCATAATCATTTTCTTGCAGGAACAAAGTAAAATTAGTGGCATTTTGATTTTCTCACTTTCAGGTCTTATTTTATTTCTTTTTTTCTTTTTGGGGTCTATATTTTTCTAAGTCCTTTGATCTTTCTTTTAGGACTTTTTACCCTCTTTTTGGCTTTTTATTATTTTTTCATTTTTTCAAAATATGGGGAAAAACTTGCAGAAAGAAAGGTATGTACATATTTACAAGACTATCAAAGTCAATTCAAAATTTATGAACCTTATTATTATAGGATCCTAACAGTGGCTCCGTTTGGGGATGGCATTTCCTGGTGAAATGTCAAGAACTTTTAGATCAGTGGCCTTTGGAATTTGATTGTGATGACCCTGTAAATGTCTTCTGATATCTGCATTTATTCATAATTATGATATTTACCTCTCAAATCTTAGGGCCTTCTCTCTGGGCTTCAAATTTGTTATGGAAACATCCAATCCAATCTAAAGTCTGCAATGTCTATGTACAATGATCAAAGTGAAATAAAAACTAACTATTTGTTAACTTAGGAGAGTAGTAGTGCTTCAGCATTCTACCATTTATTGGTCCTTCTTGCAGATTTTTTCCATCTATTTATTTAAAAAAGAAAGCATTATTACCTCTATATCCATAAATCACATAACGTCCTTTCCACAGAAAATCAAATTTTCCATGTTTACCCTTGTATTCTCTTCTGGAATCCCACTTTAACACTTTACCTGCAATGTAAAAATCATCCTCTTTAATATTTTTATCAAAAATTTTCTTGATATTATCATGAATGACTTGAGACTTGATATAAACTTCTTCCCTTATTTGTTGCAAGTGAATAGTTTGATTGATCCTTCTTTGAATATCATTTGTTTCAACTTGTAACTATTGGATAATTTTCATCACTGGTACTCCTAGGGAGGATGGAAAAACAACATCCATTCCATAGACAAGTTGGTAAGGGGAAGTACCAATGGATTTTTTAGTAGTAAGTCTATCTACCCATAAGGCATTGACTAACTTCTTGTTCCAAGTCTTTTTATTGTCTTCAAGTAATTTTTTGATGATGTTTACAAGGCTCTTCTTTTAGGCTTCAGCTAGGCCATTACCTTGAGGGTAATATGCAGTAGAATGACCTAAGGTAATATGGTATTTGTGGCAAAATTCAATTGGTTTCTTGGATTTTAATGTTGCTACATTGTCAATAATTATCTTTTCAAGACATACAAATCTTGAAAGAATGTTGTTTCTTATAAAGGAAATAATGACTTTATCTGTGGCTTGTCTAGAGGGCATGGCTTCAATCCACTTAGTGAAATAGTCAGTGGCTATCAAAATCCACTTATGTTGGCCTGAAGATGGAGGGTGAATGCAACCAATGAAGTCTAAACCCCATTGTTGAAATGGGATTTAAAGGTAGGCGCAAGAGATTTTTCTTACCCTAAAAAATTTGGCCCTTGTGACAGGAATTTACAAACTTTTTGACATCAGCAAACAAAGTAGGCCAGTAAAAACCATCTCTCAGGATCTTTTCTGCAGTAGTTTTGTAGTATAGATGTCCTCCACAGTCACTTGCATGAAATTCTTCAAGTATTTTGTCACCTTCCTCCTTTAACAAACAATTTAATAAAATCCCACTATGATCTCTCCAAAAAAGTACTTTGTCTAAAATAAAAAATCTTACTCCCTTTAATTTTAAGAATCTGGATTTGTTTCTATTGGAAAGGGTCTCCTACAAGAGATGCGAAAATGGACCATTTTGCATATTTTTTTATTATATTTAGTCTAACGCAGGGGTTTTAGGGTGGGTAAAAGCCCTTAATGCATTGTAAGTGTTCAAGGGTAGACCAAGAGTTTGCAAACCACGATTTGCATACCATTGGATGCGTAGGCTAAAATAGTATAAGTAGTTGGACATTTTTGAGTTGTAAGACAAACTTGAATTAAGATTGATGCAAATTGCGAATTAGTAGATTTTTTTGGGTTTTTAGGGAAAGGACTCCTGATCGCTGTGTGCGCGGAGGTCCTCAGTCTTGCTATGTGTGGACCATGCTGTTGTTTTTGGGGTATGTAAGAGACTTTTTGATTAGTATATGCGAACTATTGTGGATATCTAATGTTGTTTTATCTATTTGGTTATGGTTATTGAGGACTCTAATTATATGTGATTATGTTATGAGCTACGAATGATATGTATTTATAAGCTATGAATTATCCGTGTTATGATAATTGTATCTGCGATCTGATTAACTCTGTTGCGAATATATTTTTTATGCTTATACTTGGCTATCCACACGTGGATGTGATCCTATTATATAAATATGGTAAAATGTACTCTGGTTAATCATTGAAAGTCTTGCGAACGACCTCTGACTATGTAGATCTGATAGTTGCTGACTGGTTTGACATACCTGCTCTCTCTCTCAGGGTGTGGCAACCTGGTTCCAACACCCAGCCATACTGCATCGGGTGAGACTACAGGCCACTACTGAAAGGGCCAGTAGTATAGGGGTTTGTTGGCAAACCTTAACCTCCAAACCTGGGTCAAGACCCCTTGAGCCAAAAAATTGTTCCGTTTCCAGGACCGAGAGAATTTTGAGAGAGGGATCGGGTAATGCTAAGGTCATACTGGAAACCTGAAAGAAAATAAATTGATGAATGGTTCGAATGGCAAGTTCAAGAATTCGAAGTAAAATAAAAGAGAAGCAGCTCCACAGATTTCTCTAGCCACACCGCTTTCAAACCAGTGTAGGGGTAATAATTCACCTATGCCTCCCCCATGAGAAGACGACATGGTTGTGCACATGAAACTGCCTAACTTTAAAGGTGTGCGAGATGAGGACATGGAGAAGTTCTGGTTTGTCGTAGAATCGGTATGGATTTTACAGAACGTAGCTAGTGACATGGTGAAGAGGGCACAACTGTCCCTGGACTTCAAAGGAAGAGCTTTGGATTGGTACATGGGATACATCGGACAACATGCAAGCTCAACCATCGAAGAGGTCAAGGACACCTTAAAACAACATTTCAAGAAGCCTAAGTCCATTCTCACATATTGGTTGATCTAAAAGATTCAAGCAAGGACCTTTTGAGTCTGTATGGGAGGTCGATCAATGGTTGAAGAAGGTGATCAGGGAAGGAAGATTTTAGTACGACGATAGACAGGACATGGAGTGGTTCATTGCTATATTGTTGCCTCACCTGCGCATACCTATCGGTCCCTAAACTTTCGAATCACCGTAAAATTCCCTCGAGGTCGCTATGAAGTTAGATGGTGTGCCCAAAGATGATGTCCAGCTAGGCGTCCAACAGATCCAAGGACAACTGGAGCCGATGTACATGGAGATCCAAAACTTGCGGAAGGAGTGAGTCACAGAGGCTAGCCCGGAAAGATGGTGCATACGTTGCAGGACGAATGGTCACACCAAGGATAACTGCCCACTGTTAACAGACCACATGAAGGCTGGGGGACCTAGTCCTTTGCACCCTAGGGAAGTGGCAGGACCAAGTGGGTCAGCACTATGGTGTGATTATTTCCGCGTTGCAGGGCTGCACGACACGAACCACTGTCCTCCCCTTGCTGCGTACATCCTAGAGGTAAAACAACAATGGTCCAGGTTCTGCAGGTCGGTAGGAAATGATGAACCAAACTGTTGGATGTATGATTTAATGATCGATCAGGGGAATCTCCATAGGTTGAAGTTGGATCCATCCTCACCCATATCCCTTTCAAGCGCAAGAGGCTCCCTAGCAAGGGGCCGAGGAGGTGGAAGAGGTGGGAGCACAGGTCAAGGAAGAGGGAAACTCATATTTTATAACTATGGAGAGGTACGGCACTTTTCCAGAAACTAACCAAACCCCACAAGACAGACCTACCAGTATTGTAGGCAGCTGGACCATGCGCTTGAAGTCTATCTAGTATTGATAGCAAAGATGCACGAAAAGCAACCAACACCTATACAGAATGTGTTGTGGGTTAAGGCCGAAATACAAGACAAAGACCCAAGTGTGAATGTCGTAACATGCAGTGGGATGGCCATCGGGGGGCCTGAGGAGAAAACGACAACTGAGTCTCTGATCTAGCCAGAAATTAGCAAATAGGAATGATTGGATCTAAAAAAGGAGAAAGAAACATCTATCGGAACTCACAAGGACTTTTCCAAGGTAAAGGCATCTACTTTGCAGCCGCCTAAGGACCTCAAGGCAGATGAGGAGATCAAACCATTTTTACAAGCATGTATGAAGCTACTGAGCAACCTGAGGGTTGTGGAAAACCTTCAGGCATTGATAAATAGCTGCGCAACACAACCTATCCTCCCTCCAGAAGTCAGGAATGTACATAAACTCTATAGGTATAAGAAATGCATCGGCAGGGAGAAGTGGTTGACTGCGCAGATCGGTTATTACGAGATAGATTAAGTTATTTTGGACCTAGGATCGGATGCGAATGTATTACTGAAATAGACTTAGCAATGAATGGGGGAGCCCAAGTTGGAATGGTCCACTATCCAGCTATCTATGGCCAATCAACAGAAGATCATTCCATTAGGAAGACTACCAAAGATTTTGGTGGATATCACAAGGGTTAAGATCCGGGCTGACTTTGAAGTAATTCCGATTGTTGAAGATGCGGACCCCTACCCTACGCTCCTAGGCTTGGATTTTTCCATCGATATGGGAGGTGTCATTAACCTAAATAAGAGAATCATGGTATTCGAGAATAACAGTTCAAGGGTCGTAGTACCATTAGATTTGGCAGAGGGTGAATGATACACAGAACCAGTGCATGACGAAGAGGATGTAGATAAAATCTATAAGTTGACTGCGATAGATGAAGACTGGATCAACCCCACGGTGGTGGGGGTACTCTTCTGGGAAAAGGATAGTGAATGTTTCTCTGACTCTGATGGGGATATGGAGAATTGGAAAAACTGGCTACATGATGTTTCTGCACTGAGATGTCTTCGGATCACAAGGAAATTCTACTGCATCTCCTCGGTGGTAAGATTTCTACCTTATTTCGATGGTTCTGGTAATGTTAGGGACCTTTTGTGGGCATTCGAAGCCGAGGTTCCCCAAAAACAACAGATATGGGCCTGTAAGCTGGCTATGCATGGATCACCTGCACAATGGTGGGTAATGCATGAGGAGGCGTTACAGGATTGGGAAGAGAGTTGGAATATGATGATCCTACAATTTGAGGCCCCAACCGATGTACGAGTCAAAAATTTCCTTGGATCTGAAGAGCCACGAGAATATTTGTTTGCATTGGTAAAACAATGGTGCGATAGAACTGCCTAGGAATGGGTTCATCTGCTTATTCATGCCCTGGGACAACTTCCCACTGCATAGTACTTAGATGCGGAGCTCCATCAGTGCACCTTCCACTCGGAAGATTTGAGAGATGAATTTCTGGGAACATTTGGGATAATAGGCAGGACAAAGGCACTTGACGCAACTTTGAGGGATATTGACACTATAGCATGGGGTGAATCACACCTGTGTGTCACACTTGAATACCCAATTGGGAGATGCGGACACCAAGCATGACCAAATATTGTAGCATAGACCAAAAATAAGGTAAAAATGATCTACAAGAGGGTCCTGGCTCAGAATTGAACAGGGTGCACACGAGTACCAGACCACTCGGGCTCCGAATGGATAGCATTGAGACGCACCTCACGTTGGAAAAACTTGGGGATAAGAATATTATATCTCCATCAGCTCCAAAAACAATAGGGTGGTTACACTCACTTCTCAACCACATAAGTTGTTACAAAAATTTTGTTCGAAAATACGCAGTAATCATGGCACCTCTAACAGAATTTCTCATGAAGGTGGCCTGGTTCAGTTGCGATGACATAAACCAAGCAAACATATCTTTGGGTCTGAATTACTCAAGGCTTAAGCTTGTGTTGGGGGAAGATGCGCAGGGGGTGCAACTTTTTGAACTAGGCATAGAAGGATGGCCAAGAGCATAGGAGGTGCGAAACCTAGCCATTGGCACAATAACATCTGGTAAAAATAAAAAGTTACCGTTAAAAGGAGCAGAACGCTGGCATTTAATGGGGCATATTTTAAGGATTTTTTACCATTTACCTGATGGTAAGTTCCGAGTCAAGTTTTCCCTACCGTTGAATGCCCGCAGGCGCTATAAAAAGGGTTGGATATCTCACACAAGGGTCCCGTATCACTTGCATAACTTGCACTTGTCCTCTTTATCTCACGCAAACCTGAGATGTAAGATTTTTTGGGTTTCCATTGTCCCTCTCATGTCAGATCAACCTCCCGCTACTGATAGTAACCACCCAGAATCAGGATTCATTTTTCACGCTAGGATGACAGCCACAAACCCAGCTGAGCCCTTGGCCACTACAACCCCAGAAATTGAGGAAGTAATGGAGATCGGGTCTGAGGATGAAGAAGTGCCCGCGACGCCAGTCACGAGGAAGGGAAAAGAGAAAGCACAGGGCTCAGGGAAGCCCCCCAAAGCTATGAAGTGGGCTTCAGGAAAGACTAGGACCTCCTCGAGGAATGCCAAGTCCCCGCGAACAACACCTCAAGCTCAGGCTGTGTAGGAGGAAGATCTGCCTTCCAATCCAATCAAATCGTTACATCCCTTCATCCACCTGTGCAAGCCCTCAATGCACACAGTAAAGAACCTTGATGGCTTGGTTACCTACCTATAGACGTCGCTGACCTGGGGAGAAGTCCCTATCCTGAGCGACCCCTGCGGGAAGCTCCATGAAGTTAAATTCGATGATCACGACTTGGAAAATTACAAAGTCTTCCCTAAGCTGACCCTCGCACTGTACTTCAACACAATTTACGTGGATGATGGGGTCAGAGTCGTTCCTCACCACTAGGTAAGTGGATTGGCCGGATTTGGGCTCTTGAACCTGCTGCGTATACCTCACTCTGGCCATTACAACGTCACAAATTGACTGGCCCAACAACTGCTCGCCCTAGTACACAATGGCTGCCTGTGGATTCGAGGTAGGCCCCCCATAGATTCTGCCTTGGTTTATAGAATCACGGGCCTTCCCATAAATGGGCTACACCCTCTGGAGCATGTAGGAAAGAAATATGAAGGGGACACCGCTAAGTATGTGCATAAGGCCTACCATGTAAGACCTACCTGGGGCTTCGTCATAAAGTACATCAGTGATCCAGCTACGTAGATGGGTACCATATTACTAGCCTACAAGCTAATGCAAAAATTTCAGGTCGCAACCATCCCTGCATATGTTATTCGACTCGCCGCTTAATGTGGGAAGGGGGTCTGCCTCAATTGGGCCCAATACTTATGCGATGAGTTCTTAACCAATGTCCACAAATATGAGGAGTATGGTAAAGCCTTTTGTTATGCCTGGCTACTATTTCTTATAGCCCTGGTTTCTTGGGAAACCCCTGTGAATTCAGTCCTCCCCGA
Source organism: Pinus albicaulis (assembly GCA_034641835.2). Lineage (NCBI taxonomy): Eukaryota > Viridiplantae > Streptophyta > Pinopsida > Pinales > Pinaceae > Pinus > Pinus albicaulis. The sequence continues at coordinate 386,372,675 of CM076583.1, forward strand.
GCTCCCTCCAGATATTTGCGAAGGGACCCGATATGCCCATTTGTGGGATTCCAGGGATGCACAATGCATAGAATATAACCAAGTCTTCTAGGTCCTCTTCCAGAGTAGCATGGCCGTAGCCATAAATTCTCAACCTCGGTTGTCCCCCACTATATATGACAAATACAATATTATCGCAGCATTCCAGGTTACCATGAACAACATTAAGATCCCCAACCACAAGGATTAAACCTGGACATCAGTCCCTTATATGGTAGCAGACGAGGAAATCAACAATTTGATTGTGCTATGGCCTCCCGCCTGGAAGATAGGCATCAAAACTGGTGCAAGGGGCACCATTGGTACTAGTATGATGCAGGTACCCCCACCTGCTACCACCAAGGAGACTGGAGGAACAAGGAAATATTACGGTGCATCCGGGACAAAGGATACACAGGCCACCAGGAAGAACACCAGAGCCGAGACCCAGGTTGAGTCGTAGCTAGGCATGATAGAAGTGAACATCGGAGGTACAAAGTGAACAGGAGAGCCTGTCAAGGAACCTCGGAAGAAGCAGTGCACCCAGCAGAAGGAACGAGATGAAGTAGTTACGTTGATGGATGGAGATATCAAAGAAATGGTAGATGTCGATGATTAGTGCCATCTAGGAAGAGATTCGAACTTTGCAGCTAAAGAAAAACACAATATAGACCAGCATGGCTTAGGGACGAGTTCCCTTGGCATCCAGCAGTACAACGCTAGCCATGGAAAAAAGTTGTCTCTGTCCCTTACCTAGCACCGCCCTTGTGATCAGTTCGCCAAACCAAGAGATCCAGCTCCAAGCAGGTGCAGGGGTGCATCTGAATCTTTCTAAGCTACCCCACACAACATTAGAAGGTCTCCACACTGTAGTGTTTCAGGAGATTCACCACCAGGACCAGCAAGTACACCACCAACTTGGTATGGCCAAACAGACCATCTCACAGCAGAATGCATAAGTCCTTTGATGTCACAGAGTAAGAAAAGATCGAAACTATGATCCACCAGCTCTACACAGAGGTTACAAAATAAATACCGGCTGCAGCCACCCCCTGGGCTAAAGTGGAAGGTTTGGTCGCAGCATTGAAGGCTTCCGAGACATAAATTCAGGTCATCGGGACACAGTTGGAGCAAAAAATCTCTGACTTACAAGCCAAACTGTAGCCTGAAACACCCCGAGAGGTATGAGCCCAGTGCGCTGCACTAGTGACCGAAGCTACCAACACTACTACAGGATAGATTTCTCAGTGTTCCTAGTTACTCAAGGACACCGTGCAGCTTTGGACCAAGATCGAGCGTGATCCCGTCCTTCAGAGAATCAATCAGGACTTGCATCAAAAGGAGGAAGCTTTCATGCAGATCGAGTCTACATTACCTACCTTGGTCCCTGCACAGTGTTTGGCGCAATTGCAGACCAAAAACACCCTTCAATACGAGATGGAGGGACTCCACCATAAGAAGCATGTTATCAGAGAATGTTTGAAGCCTTGGGCTGCTATAGCCCTCCAGATCTCACGGGATGTTGATGGTGTTGTGAAAAAACTAAAGCAGACACTGGAGGGTGTCACGGCTACAAAAGGGGGACCCCAGAAGCTTGTAGATATTGCGCATAGTTCTGCTGCTGAGATTCAAGAAGTGCTGCCCTCATTTGTCACAGTTGTCAATGCACTTCGCGCGTAGATGGAGACCCCACCACCACAGTGACTCTCGACGAGTCACAATATTATGTTAGGGGACTGTTGGAGCAGGGTCTCGTACAAGAGCTATGAAACTGGTCCATTTTTTATATTTTTTATTATATTTAGTCTAACACAGGTTTTTTTGGGTGGGTCAAAGCCCCTAATGCATTGTAAGTGGGTTAAGGGTAGATCAAGAGTCCACAAACCACGGTTTGTGGACCATTGTATGCATAGGATAAAATAGTATAAGTAGTTGAACCTTTTTGAGTTGTAAGATAAACTTGAATTAAGATTGATGTGAATTGTGAATTATTAGATCTATTTGGGTTTTTGGGGAAATGACTCCTGCCGTGCGTGGAGATCCTCAGTCCTGCTATGTGCGGACCCTGCTGCTATGTGCACTGGTTGGATTTTTGAGGTATGTAAGAGACCTTTTGATAAGTAATATATGCAAAGTATTGTGGATATCTGATGTTGTTTGATATATCTGGTTATGGTTATTGATGACTCGAATTATATGCGATTCTATTACGAGCTGGGAATGATATGTGTTTATAAGTTGCGAATTATCTATGTTATGATAATTGTATCTGCAATCTGATTAAGTCCACTATGAATATATTTTTTATGCTTATACTTGGCTGTTCGCCTGTGGATGTGGGCCTGTTATATAAATCTAGTAAACTGTACTCTGGTTAATTATTGAAAGTCTTGTGAACGACCTCTGACTGCATAGATTTGATAGTTACCGACCGGTTTGAATTACCTTCTCTCTCTCTCAGGGTGCGGAAACCTGGTTCCATCACCCACCCATAGTTCTTCGGGTGATACTTTTGCCTGCATAAGTAGGCCACTACTGAAAGGGCCAGTAGTATAGGGGTTTGTTGGCAAAACCTCACCTCCAAACTTGGGTCAGGACCCCTCGAGTCAACAGGTTCTTAACAATCCAGGAGGAGCTTGTAAGTTTAGTAGTAAAAATATGATATTTGTGTACCAAGGGCAGTATAAAAAGGCTTCACTGATCATTGGAGTCACCATCTCTTCCTGATCATCTATTTAGGAAATAAAATTTATTTCTAGGGCATTACAATTAGATTTATCCATAAGTATGGCAAATCCTTGACCCTTGATGAGCTTTGTAGGTTTTATCTCTATGTCATATTCTAAGATAGTGGCAATCCACTTACCTCTTCTTCCATCAGAACCATCCTGAGTAAGAGTGTCTTTTACTACAGAATCTGGGACATAGGAAATAATGTGAGAGTAGATAATATATACTCTGAAGTCTTTAATGGCCTTTACTACAGCTAAGGCTTGTTTCTTCATGATGTTTTACTTCAAAGGGGAATCTCTAAGGTTCTTGTTAAATAAAGCTATGGGCTGTTCAATTCCTTGGTCATTTTTTTGCAATAAAACTGCAGCAATGGTGTGTTCTGAAGAAAATGAAAAAATTATGAAATCCTTCTTAAAGTCTGGACTTATTAGGACTGGAGTTTTGGTTAAGGCCTGTTTGATGGATTCAAATGACTGTTTGGCCTCAATATTCCATTTAAGAATTGAATCTTTTTAAAAAAAATTATCTCAGCTAAATTGGATATGAATCTTCTTAAAAAATTAATCTTACCTAGAAAGGCTTGTAACTCTTTGATGTTTCTTGGTGGGCTGATGTTAAGAATTGCATCTATCTTGGAAATATCTATTCTGATTCCTTATTTAGAAATTATGTGTCCAAGTAAATTTCCTTCTTCTAATTCAAATAAAATTTTCTTAGGGTTTAAAGAGATGCCAAATTTCCTGCATTTAATAAAAGCTTGTCTCAGATGATCCAAGTGTTCATTATCAGTTTTAGGAAACACAGTAATGTCATCTAAGTAAATTACTAAGAAATCATGTATTTACTTTGAAAAATATATTTCCATAGCTCTTTGAAATGTTTCCACTGCATTCATTAGACCAAAAGGCATTTTTACATGAATAAAAGTGCACCGAGGAGTAGTAAACCAAAAGGCATTTTTACATGAATAAAAGTGCACCGAGGAGTAGTAAATGTTGTTTTGGCTTGATCTTCTTTTTGGAATAAAATCTGGTTGTATCCTATAAAACTAACTAAAAGTGAAATCCTAGAAGAGCTAACTACCCTTTGTAATATGTGATCGATTTTAGGTAAAGGATAATTATCTCTTAAGTACACTTTGTTTAGATTCCTAAATTCAACACATAATCTAATCTCTCATGTTTTTTTTCTTATTGGAACTAGGTTAGAAACCCAATCTGAATATCTGATTGGTGCAATTATCTGTGCATCATATGTTCTTTTCACTCTATCAAAGGTAATAAAACATGGTTAATTCTTCTCAAATTTTGTTTAAAGGGATTTCGATATTCTTTTATTGGAATTTTATGTTGAATTATTTTGGTATCATAAGATTTGAGATCCTCATAACTCCAAGAAAAAACATCTTGATATTCCTTTAAAAGAGAAATGTATTTTTCCTTTCTTCTTGAGGTAAGGTTTTGGAAAGTTTGATTATTTTGGGTTTTAAATATGTACCAATATTGAATTCTTCTATATCAGATCTAACTGGCTCCATTTTGGGTTTTCTAGCTACATAATTTGAGTCACAAAGATTTTCTAAGGGAGTTAAACCTTTGGGTAAGAAATTATCCTTAAGATTCAATATGTCAAATTCATCACCAATAATTTATTCAATCTCTACTTTCTCTAAGTTATTTATATCTAATTGACTAAATCTAGTTGGTTTAGTAAAATTTACTTTATTTTCATCTATGTTATTCAAATCAATTTCAAAATCTAAATCTTGATCTATAGTACAATTTGTGTCTATCTTACAGTTCTGAAATTCACCTTCATTGTTCATAAAATTGTAAATCTGTTCATCTTGAGAAACAATTTGACAATATTTGAGGTTTTCTGGAATTATTGGTCTATGCTTTACTTCAGCAATATATCTGTGATTAGGTTGGAATGGTAAATTGCATGTACTAGAAAAGGTTGCTAGACAGTGAGCCTGTATATTTTGTTTTCTAGGTATAGAAACAAATTTACATTCTAATAAATCATAAGTTAAATCTATCACAGTGTCTCTGTATTGGCTTAATATAGGATTGTAAATAGATTATACTTCATTCTTTTTTTATGATCAACTCTGAATCTCTCATGATTAATATTCTTTTTCCTCCTAAGTTCCTAATAATTTCTAGTACTAGAATGAGGGCTTCATACTAAGCCATATTATTGGTACATTTGAAATTGAGCTTGAAAGCATGGCCTTCTGAGTGATTAGTTTCCATGTTGGTTATCCAAACTCCTACTCCTGCTCCTAACTTATTTACTGAACCATCAAAGTATAAATGCCATAAAGATTCATGAAATATATTATCGTTGTTTGGTGTTTTCTTTTTCTCTATTAGTTCAGTTTGGATTTCATTAGTTTCAAAGTTACATAAGATAAAAGAATCAACGTCAGTTGGAGTAGAGTAAATTGGGTAATTTATAGATCTTTCTACACCACTAACCATGTACTTCATCAATGTTTCTCTATATAACTTCTTAGGTTGACCAAAAACTGATATAGTTGCATAAGACATGTCCAATTGTAGAGATCCCTGTAACTTTTCTCTCCATGAGCGGGATACTAACATTCCATATTTAGGAGGGATATCAGCTACTACAATGTTCATTAATATACTCTTACTAGGATATTGAACTAGTGTTACACAAAAATCTTTGATTAAACCTAGGCATTTAACTTTACTCGAATCAAATGAAAACAAATATTTGTAGGGCCTTGTGATTTCTAAATTCAGGGTTTCCATTATGGATTTCGGCATTAGATTATGAGAAGATCATGAATCTATCATTGTGTTGTGTAAAATTTGATCATGAATGATAAGACTAATATAAAATGGAGGAACTTCTCCATCTGCATGTTTTCCATTCACATCTGAGCCAAAAATCAACTCTGGTTGATCATTTAGATTTGTGGAATCTCCTCCATCATTTATGTTTAACATTTCAGTTATGGTTGATTTATACAAGTCATGTTTTACCAATTCTGTCAGAGAAATTGATATTTTTAGCTTTACAATTTTAGATTGTATGTTGAATGTAGGTTGTGATTTATTTATTTGAATCAATTCTTATTTGGTAACTATAGTTTGTGTTGGTTTGTCTTGTTTTTCTATAGTTATGTTTTCATTTTCAATTGGTTTGACATGCTATGTTTGAGTTTCTTGTGTTTTAATTCTCCTAATTTTATTTTCAGGGATTGTTTGTGAAGAAGTAGAAGTTCTTTCAGACCTATAATTATCAGCAGGTGTTTTCGAAATAACAGTTTTTGGATCCACTGTTCTAGGATTAGCAGAGGGTATTTTAGGATCTAAATTGGTTGTTTTAACAGAATTAGAAGCTTTTGCAGCAGCAGAGTTCTGTGAATATTTTGTAGCTTGAGGAACTTCATCAGTAATATCAAAAATATTAGGGCTTGATGTATTTTTAGGAGTAGAAATGTTTTGAGAAGAACTAGAGTTTTACTTATTTTCCCTCGGGAGAATTTGCAAAACTTTAGTTTTGGGAGCTTCTACTGCTTTCTTATTTTGTGTTTGGGAAGTTTTCTTGGTAGAAGACTCATTTTTTTTCTTATTTCTAAGGCAATATTGACTATTTATTTCATTTATAACAAAATCATAACCTTGTTTATAATCAAAGGATTCACTTGAATCTAATTTGAGTTGTTGGAGTTCAAATAATTCCTGATCTTCCCGAGTGAGAAAAATAGTATTATTATCATCCATTCCCATTATATTTATTGCATCCTCATCATCATCGTTATTCTGATAACTTTCATCATAGTTCTCTTGGAAGGGGGGCCTTATTTTCTGGTCTGGGTTTGTTTCTTTTTCTTTTCCTGAATTTGTGTTTTTCCTAAAATTGGGATTTCTGATTTACTGTTGATTATCCCATTAACGTCTTCTCTCTATGTTGTCTAGTCTATTAATCATCCTCTCTAAAGTTTTAGCTAGCATGTCTATTTTTGTGTCTAAATTGGAAGTTTCTTCTTCAAGGGTCACTCTTCTCTCATTTCTTAGTCTAGCTTTTTTGGCTAAAATGTTTACTTCTACACTAACATCATCTTTTTTCATTCTAAGGTTTTTGCATTTCTTTCCCTCAACTGATAAGCCATGTCTGTGTCAGATTAATTAGGGAATTTGAGTAGGACAGAATCAAGGGTGGGTTTAATATTTGTGGGGATGGAATTATAAACACTGTTATATCTAGTGCAGTAGTCTTGGACGGACTCATTTGGAGCTCTTCTCATGGCATCAAATTCAGATAATATCTGGAGTGGATTCTTTTTATTTTCCCATTTATTTAAAAATAATCTATGAAACACAGCTAAATCATTTACAATACCAGAAACAAGACCTTTAAACCACTTCTTAACTTCTTCTATCAATGTTTGTGCAAATAACCTCATTTGAACATCTGAATCATAAATATCATGGAGTTCAAAGAAATATGTCATTTTAGTTATGTGTCGTTGAGCTGTATAATGGGTGGTGGAATCAAACTGTGGTATCTTACTCTGATAGTCTTGACGCATGTCATGAAGTTGTATGGGTAAAACAAGGGGAGCATACCTAGAAGCCATAGCTTGAAGTTTATCTTGGCTAGGAGGCAAAGTGGAAGTGCTTGGGGCAGAACTGGAAGTGTTAGTTGATGAAATAAAAGCTATAGTTGAGGTGATGGGAAATGAAATTGGAATATATGTGGAACTACTACGGAATGAGAATTTTGTGCTTGGAAAATAAAAAGGTGATCTAGTGGATATAGTGGATGAAGTGGGTGGTGGAAATAGTATTCTAGGGTGTAAATGTAGTCTAGGGATAAATGGATCCATAGATGTGTTGGTATTGGAAGCTATATATGATGTAGCAGCATATAGATATGAATCTACCGCTGGTATTATGGTGTTATATAACTATGAAACTGAAGACTTAGTGGTATAAGCTAATAATTGAGCTAATTCAATAGCTTCATCAATATCTTTGAGAATAGCAGCATTAATTTCTTCAATTTTAGTCTGATATTCAAGTTTCTTTGATTTAGATTCGAATGTAATATTTTTATGTTTTTTTTCCAAGAATGAATAAAAACAGGGTCTAAAATAGCAGTATAAAGATCACTTTCAGATTAATTTCTAAACAAAGAATGTTCAAATTTCAGATCAAAATCTATATCTTGCAAAATTACTAATTCTTGTGGTAATGAATTGACTCTTATTAATGACACTTCAACTTCTAAATTTTTTATCTGTTTTTTCTTTTTTCCAATTCGATCTGGGTTGTATACTATAATAGCAGGTTTAGGATCCGGGTTAGACCTGGTATAGTAAATTTTCCTAGAAGCCAGAATTGCAATTTTTTAATACCCACAACTTATAAAATAAATCTTAAATTAAAAGGATAAATAAAATATTTCCTTTAAGACTACTTTATGAATAAGGATTGGCTAGTTCCCCAGTGGAGTCGCCAATATGTTATCACTTTAGAAATTCTAAATTTGTGAGATTTTTGGTTTTTAGTCAAAGAACACTATAAGTAATTAGAGACCAACTTCAAACTATAGGATCTAGCCCTCCTAGGGTTCAGAGAGGGATCTCGCTTTAAAATTTAACTTTGTTTGATTGGTAAATATTAGGCTATTTATGAATGTGCAGCTTTGGTTTGGTTTTGATTGATTTGGTGGGAAAAAATCAGTTGAAGGAATGGATTGTGGGAGATCTATTTTTCCATTGAGCTAAGGAGTCAAAATAAAGCAAACAGAACTAGGATCAAGGCCAAAAATTCAAATGTTTTCAAGGCAAGATAGATAACCCTTGGAGATCTTTGAAAGTTTGTTTTATGAGGTGGTATGATCGGGATAAAGGGCAATTAAGAATCCTTTGATCCGGAAAATGAATTAGTAGGCACGGGTGAAACGATTGAGGGAGAAATTAAGGATTCCCTACACTGGAAATCAAAGGAAAACATAGAAATGATAACTAGTTAAAAACAGGGTGCTCTTAACAAATCTTGTAGTAATACTCCTAGTTATTCATTCAAAGTTAGAACAAACATAGATGGAAGCATGCAACAAAGAAACATAATAATGACAAGTAAGGAAATACTTCACTCAAAATATCTCATCACAAGAATCCTGAAGTATGATGCCAATTGGTTTGATCTAGTCTGCTACTCAAAATTTGAATCACAAAAGCTTTGAAGTCCAACAAAAATAACTATAGCAATCTCCAAAAATTTATTCCACAAAAAATGCTTCTAAAGATGAAGTATTTATACATAGTTGTTTACAAAATATCTTATAATGACTCTAGGAATTATCTAAGGAAAATAAAATATCTTTACAATAATAATAGAGATAGCTGCTTAACAAATCAACAAGCAGCCATATTTATTCAAAAAAAATAGAAACTGCTTTGAGGATAAGATGCAGCTAGCTGCCTTGGTGTCCTACTTGCTAGCTTTAGATATTTAAAAAAAAATAAAATTGGAATTCGATCTGCCTTGTCTAATACTCTTTCTCTGATTCTCTTTATTCACTGATACTCTTTAACTCAGATACTCTTTAACCATAGTCAAAATTGTTTACTGTTGTAAAAATGTTCTTTTAAATGTAAATCAGCAAACAGTTTTCCTTTCATATGTCTGTCTTTTTATCTCTCATAATAAATATGTGAGTGACTGCGAATCCTCATCTTTAAGAATTTATATCTTCTTTAATTTCTTTAATTTTTCCTCAACTTCAATGTATCTGGCAAAGTTTGGCTTGATGACAAACAAGTGCCTTATCTCATGCTGTAAATAGAATAAGTCCTCAAAACTTCTAAGTAGGAATTTTCTTGTTGGAATGCCTTGTACTGGTGGTTTATTTACCTGTTCGTTTGAAAAATCTCTGATATTTTTATCATAGTCATTCTAAGACATCAATTTATCATTAATGACCATAATGTCAGGAAATCCTTTTTGCCTCAAATTTGTAAACTTTATCATAAACCTGGTTATGCCAGTATTCATATTCTCACACTTTTCTTCTAGTTCCCTCATTAGATTCTTCTTAGTAGTAAATTTCCTAATTTCTATGATAGTTTCAGTCTTGTCATTGATCTTGAGCTCTTATAATTCTTATTTGTTTTTGCTGTTGAGGAAGGTGATCAGCTTTAAAGCTTGCTCTAGTTTGTCAGCTAGTTCACTCTGAGACTTTTGAATTTATGCTTGGGATGCTAGTAACAACTCTCTCTTTTCAAAGATTACCTTCATTGAAGGCCATACATCATGGATGGCTTTAATGATATTATTCCAAAGATAGTTTTTGATATATGATATTTTTTCCTTCAATGTCAATTCCTTTTGCAAATTTTTCAACTATTCATTCAGTCTAATGGCATTTTTCTCATGTGTTCTTCCATGTGTTTGAGCCAATTTGTTTGATTTCTCAAGATTTTCTACCCCCTGTTTCAATCTGCTAATTTTAGGCATTTCCTCCATGACCTTTACCAGTTTGATGGATTCATCTCTATGTTGAAATAATGTTGTAGATGATTTAGTAGCTGAGGTTTTGGATGAGGTTACTGGCACTGCAGTAGCCAGTGGTTCTTTGGGTGCCAACTTTTCAGCTAAAGTTGAAGGCACAACTGTAGTGATTACAGAAATAACTATAGGAATTTTAGGTACTTTTTTTATTTCTTTCCCCTATACAAGTTTGTCCATCTATATTTCCATTTCCTTGATTTGGGATGTCAACTGAAAAATCAAATTCATCATGTCATCTTTTTCTTTCTGTCCTTCTATTATTTCTTATTTTTTAGGCTATTCACTTTGAGGAAGTTTAAGCTGTTTCCTCAAAGATGTTATATCTTCATTATTTTTCTTCATTAATAAATCTGATAATTTGATATTAGCAGGGTCATATCCCACCTTCAAAAATAGTTCTCATAAGGCTTTTATCCTAAGATCCTTGGCATACTAAGATGCCTTATCCATTTTCATCTGATCTTGCATGTTGGAAATGGTGCTATGGAGCTTGTGAGAACTCATGGCTTTAGTTGTGACAATAGAGTATAACAATTCTTAAGTCTCTCTATGGAACTCAATCTAGAGAAGAGCATGAACCTTATCTTTCTAGACTTCCAAATCAACCTTCTTATAATCTACCACTGTCTTTGGGGATTTGATTGTGGGCTACAACACTGACATAATTAGCTTTTGATTTGAATAATCAAATGTAGACAGAAGTATGTTTTTCACACTTGGTGTCTGCTTTAGATATTGAGAATAAATATTGTTTTTTATTTCATCATTCTTTAGTTTGATCTGTTTGTATTTTTCTTTGATGTCCAGGTTTTTTTCCTCAACTTCATATGATGAAGAGGCTACCATGCTCTTTTATCTTTCTATCAATTGTGCATCTTCATTATTGACTTGTGCTTCATTTTAATTCTTAGTAGTTGACTCATTGATGATCATAGTGGCAACATTTGTATCTCGAAATTCAATATTGGTATTTATAAGTTCTATTTCTTCAACATCAATTGTTACCTTCCCTTTACCTGCTAAACTTAAATTAGGCCTTTTGTTATATATTAACTTGAACTTAGTTTCAGTTGTAGTTTCTGCAATATAGGAACCTTCTTCCCTTACTCTCTTAGTGGATTTTTCTGGCTATTTTGCAGCCTCCAAAGTGTGACTAGTATCATTGTTGTTTACTGCATCTGTTATGGTATTTTCAGTGCACTCAATCTTATTTGCATATTTTTCTATTTCTGGTTTTGATTCATGGATGAAACGGGTTAACTTACATTTAACCCTTATTTTACTCAGGATCCCTTGTGGATCATAATTCCAAGGAAAACTTTCTTCAAATCTGAATTCCAATAACTGCTTTGTTGTTTCTTTCTCTACATCCCTGTGATTGCAGATCAATGGCCTTATCTGATTGTTTAATTTGAATTGAGTTTTCTTCTTTGCTGCCATGAAATTTATAGAATTAGAGTTGAGGATCTTCCTGATATACTCCAAGTCAAAGATCCTCATTGAAGGATGTTTGGGTAACTTGTAAGGTAACAAGTTTGACCCAAAGAATCTGATCTCAGTATATTTTTCATATAGGTACCAATCACCAACTTTATTTTTCTCTGACAACTGCAATATATTTTTCATTTCTTCATTTATCCTTAGCTGTTATGTTTTTCTTATCATTGTGATCACTAGATGTAGGAATAACTCTGAAAATTCTGCATAAGTGAAATATGTACATTCTTTCTTGAGCAAAGATGTCGAGAAAATGACAGAAAGAGGATTTCCCTCTATGTGAAGCTTTTGGAGAGTAACTGGAAAATTATCTGATTGAAAATATAGAAACATATGAAAAAAGAAGGAAGTATATTTGAATACTCCTTCAATTGGAAAATTGATCAATTGATAATCAATATTATCTACAATGAAACCAACATGGTCAAAGGTTACTGATGGGGGTCTCCCTGGGGTAAAAGTGGATAAGAACCCCAAGATGGACTCATTTATGTGTTCCTTAGTAAAATATCCTACGATGAAGGAAATTATAGAAATCACATGTCTTGAACCTTATGGAAATTTGGCAGTAGAATATGGGGGATTTAGCTTAGGAATTTCTACATGTGAGGGCATAAATGTCTGGAAAATCATGAATCTCTTGGGAAAATCAAGGAAAATATATTTTTGGTAAGATCCCCTATGGATAAAGGGACTGCTTGAGGCTCAAGCTAAAGTTTTGATTCAGGAAAAATGGTAAGAAGAACTTATTTATTGCCATTTACTATGGCTCTTTTTTCAGGCACATTGTACTGTTTACATAACCTAAAACCTTCTTGGCATAGATGATTTAATGGAACATGATACTTAGGCAAATGGGATTCCCAAATATGGACTTCTTCTTGATCATATAAGGACTTCTCATAACACCAATTATGAATATCTAGCAGGTTAAATTCAACAATGGGATCTGTTATCTTGTAATCAACATCAGCCAATGGAATATGTTCAATATCTATGACTGGGGGTTGTAAAGGATTGACAACAATAGCAGTCTTAGAAGACATGGATGGATTGGATTTTGGCATTTTGGAAGCTTCAGGATTGCTAAAGCTCTACTTTTTAGGCATTTTGGCTACTTTCTGCATGTTTAGACAGTTTCCAGAAGTATTTTTACTTTTAGCAGAGGATTTTTGGATTAAACAGGAAAATTATGGTCTCTTCTTTGGCCTTTCTTTCCAATTAGATCTATCAAAGAGGTTTTACTAGCTTTTGACTGGTTTTAAGCAAGAAACATGGTTTTCTTGAGTCTTTCACTGAGGAATTGGGCTTCAAAAGTGTTTTGAAATTGGGAATAGAGGCTTAGGATACCTTTCGAGGCTTTCTGGCTTAATTTAGAGCTTAAAATAGTTGATAAAACCATAAAAACTCATAATTTTCCTTTAAAGTATTATGCAACAATAAAACAGGTTTTCTGCAGAAAATTTGACAGGGTTTGGCATGTTTTTTGGGCTTTTTAGTAGTTTTCTTAGGATAATTTTGGATCTATGAATGGAATTTGTCTTTCAAAAAGGTTTTTCAAATTAAAAACAGACTTAATTTGAGAATAAAAAGCTGTTATGTGCAGTATAGGGGTTTGAAATAATTTCTTTAGTCTTTTCAATGGTTGAACAACTTTTGTGGAGTTTTTGGAGCAAGGCAAAGCTCCTCAATGTTCTTCAGGCTGAAATTTGAGGTATTTGGCAAGAAAATGGCAAAAAGAGTTTTTTTAAATAGTGGGGAGAGTCAAGCAGTGATGACGTGCAGAAGAGTATGAAATAGAATACATTTCCACAGTTTATGAAGCATATTAGGGCTAATGGGAAATGGTCATAAATGGAAGTCATGCCATAAAAACGTCTATTTTTTGGGGTTAAAGGATTAAAAGAGTAAGTGTTTTATGGCGTGCACTTATGGTGGTAAGTAGTTTTGGGGAAATTGAACGTGATCCAATAAGGATTGACCACGTGGAGAAGGGAGAAAATCATGAAACCACCCATTTCGCGTAGAAATGAGATGGGAGTCATTGCACAAGTTTTTTGTGCAATATTGGTTTTAGACCATTAGATCTGGGGTTCGATTGCAAATGACACAGATTAGTTGGGAATCTGCATTGGGATAGGGGAGTGGGACCAGGGTCATTATATGTAGCGAGGTTAAAGTTTAAACCTCAATAAACAAGTGTTTAATCAAATTTTAAATTTTGGGTTTATGCAAAGGCGGAGGGGTTAGGTTTATTTACATGCTTTTAATAAAATATTTACAATTTTTCGATCAATGCATAAGTGCTAGTCTCTATTATATAGTTTTATCAAACGGTATTGAAATTTTTTTAAAACTATAGAGGGCGGGATATTTTTATATGGATATGTTAAACCAATGGGATAAGAATGGAATTAATATTGCGCACATGGGATATTAAACATTGGTTTTAACTTTAAAATAGTGGGTTTAGAGGGTTTTTTAACATAAAAAGTTTTAATACTATAGAGGTAGATGTATTTAGGGATTTACTAGAATAAGTTAGAATATAATATGAGTAAATGGATAATGTAATGAAAACAAAATACATGTTAACTCTAAGTAAAGCACAAAAAATAAATCATTGGTTGTGTTTGTTTAATTACTTCACACTTTAACATAGGATAAATGCATTTTGAGGGTTTATGAATGTTTTTTGAAAGGAATTGAGATTAGTTATTTAGGGTTTCACCTTTAGTAAGTAAAAAATGGGTTTTTCTTAGGAAAAAGTGATTATGTTTTATGAAATGAGGGATAAATGCTAATGAATGTGAGTCTAGTGTGGGAATCCAATATTTTTTAACTAGCCAATCATCGAGCCTTGGGTTCAGTCCCAACAAAATTCGGAGAAATGTTATGATCATTTTTGAATGATAGTTTAGAATACTAAATATTTGAAGGGGAGGGGAAGTTAGTGATTTTTTCTTGATGATGCTTTATTACATGATTTCTCAACTGCTTTCTACGTACCCATCTTTATTTCTAACATTTTTACTTCAATTTCATGGGCGCATTTAGGCTTACAACCCTAAAAAAAATTTCTTACAAAGCATAAAACTATCTAAATCTACCTTATTTCATCCGAGGGCTCAGATTAAACAGTTGAGCTCCTCATTATTCTCTACCTATCTACTCACTTGTCAAGCTTAAACTGTTTGACATATCTTTATTCTCTATCTAAAACATGAAATTGAAAACATGAAAATTTAATATTAAATTGTTTAACTGATCATGGATTATGGCATTTATTGACAATTTGCCCATAATCATTTTCTTGCAGGAACAAAGTAAATGTAGTGGAATTTGGATTTTCTCAATTTCAGGTCTTATTTTATTTTTATTTTTTCTTTTTGGGGTCGATATTTTTCTAAGTCCTTTGATCTTTCATTTAGGACTTCTTACCCTCTTTTTGGATTTTTATTATTTTTTCATTTTTTCAAAATATGGGAAAACAACTTGCAGAAAGCAAGGTATGTACATATTTATAAGACTATCAGAGTCAATTTTAAATTTATGAACCTTATTATTAGAGGACCCTAACAGGCCCCACTTGTTAGTTTTTGTAGCATCATATGTGTTCTAGCGTTGAAATTTTCTCGAGAGGCTAGAACACATGAGATCTCGAAAACCCATAAATTGTTTCTGGAAATTCCTCCTGGAAATGACTTAATTAGATTATTAGTTAGTTTTTAGATATCTCCTAAGTCTTAACTTAGGGAATATGATTAATTAATAAGAATTAATTAAGTGGTGTGAATGTTCCAGAGGCTCATAGGGATCTACTTCAAGTTAATCCTACTCGTCTATTAAGATATAATCATGGTCATTAAAGTCTCAAGAACAAATTATAAGAATAAGTTGATCCTGCTTGGAGAAAACACTTTCGCAGTTTTATTTTTACCGGGAAATGGATTTCCAAAGTAGATTTTTTTTATTACTGGAGAGAGATTTAGTGAGATTGAAGTAGTGAGAGAGGGGTAGATATTGTGAAGTCGAAGGAGGAATTCTGGATCGGGTGAGTGAATTTGTAGAGAGGGAGAAGTTCCACAGAGAGGCTGATGGAGAGGCAACACAATATCCTCTTGAGGTAATTTTTTATTTGCTAGGGAGAAGTAGTGATTTAGTGTTGAAAGCTAGGAAAAGGTTCCATAGGCTAAGAGATTAATTTTCCGAGATAAAAACTGACTAGACGTCTTGAAGAGAAGTTGTTCCGATCTAGGCGACACAATGACTGCATGAAAGTGATGCAGTGACTACGTATAGGTAGTTTGAAGGACTCAATTTTGAGCTAAGGTCAGTGCTCAGATTCACCTGTGGAGTGAGGAAATTCCTCACTAGATTTTTCTTACCAGTTTTTCTCTGTAGTATTGCAATTTTTGGCATCTAGTTTTAATCATATTATCTCACTGCTACATAATATTAAAACCCTCAAGTGTTCCACCTCTTTTCCCAAGTTTGTTTTTTCCGATTAATTTTGTCCAAACATATCTGTGTTATATTTTTTGTGTGTGCTAGCATTTAATTCTTCCACAATTTTTATTTGTGAAGGTTGCTGTGTATTTATTTTGATATTTCCCATAGGAAAAAAAAAATATATGTTTAAATAGACTCTAACAATTAGTAGAAATAATATGAGTGGTTGCAATAGGATTCTGGTTTAGGAATGTTCACATAGTATGGGCATACTAACTACGGGCATACGTTTGAAGCCTCGAAGGGCGGAGCAATCAACTTGGCCAAGAGGTCATATCTCTTGAGGAAAATCGATTTTTCTAAGAGAGCGACCGAAAAAATCAATTTCTCCAAATCGAAGAATTCCAGAGGGAGAGGTACAAACTAGTATTTTCTTGTAGAGAAGATCTCTAGCTAAACGCAATAGGTTTGCATCACTTTGCTAGAGCAGAACTCCCATTGGGTGGTAGAAAAGCACACACTGAGGAAAAATTTCTATAAATTTTTAAATTTATAGAAATTTATTTAAAATAATTATGTTATAGAAAATTATATTATAGCAAATTTATTTTATTTACATTATAAAATTTTTGCTGAAATTTTCAAGAATATTTTTTATATTAAATTTATAAGTAACCTAAAAAAAGTGAAAAAAGTTAAATTTAATTATTTATAAAAAAATTTATTTAAAATAATTATATTAAAAAAATTTATATTATATCAAATTTATTTTTAAAATATAATAAATTTTATAAAATCGAAAAAGGATGATATAATTTATAGTGGCCCTTGTTAATAATTTAATTATTAGACTAAACTTACGTATATCTAGAAGACTGGAAATATTTAGTTCATCTAAAATAGAGCTCTCAACCTAGCCATGGCAATACACAAATCATCCAAAGACTCACTAAAAGCAACATAAATAGACGCCGAGGTCACAATATGTGGAGCGGGGATTTTTAATTATGAACCATATTTTTAGAGTTATCGTTCTAATCTAAGCCTTGGTTGGAATGAAAGATAGATGCTCATTTTCGTGCAATTATTTGTTTTATTTATATTTTTTTGGGTTTAATTTGATAAAATGTTAAAAATTAGATGATTTTATATTAATAAAAATATTTATGTACAATTTAGGTCATGGAGTTTAATTGAAACTGCTATAAAAATTTCAGATATTTATGAAAATTAAATGGTATAAATTAAGATAATCATATAAATTAAATAATTAATGATAAATATTATTTAAAATAAAAATATTTATTTCATAATATATACGCTTACGCTCATAATACTATATATATATATATATATATATATATATATATATATATATATATATAAACTATTATTATTATAAATTTAAAAAAAATTCTAAAAACCCTATGGTAAGGCTTTAAAAATTATGAATTTTAAGGTAATTATTCAAATGTGACTGAATTTTTTCGAAACGGAAACCTTGCTGAATGTATCTTGTGAATAAGGATAGATTCATTCGAGAAACTTCGACTCTACCTCAAAAACGCTATCACTTTCAATTCTCGTTTTAAACAATTAAAATTTTTATCGGGATAAAGAAGGTGCATACTAACGTTACAATTAATTTTTTTAACCGTTACGGTGAAGCTTTACCCTCAAAATCTCTTTTTAGCTGTGTTATGAGTAAAAATGTTTGTTTATAATATTGGTTTTAATATTAGCATTTATAATATTTATCTTAAGGATTAATATAAATTTCATGTGTTTATAATTTCCATCAACCATAGTCCAATTTCACATTGTGAAAAAAGATTTTTTCAATACAAAAATCAACGATTGTGAATCATGGTCAAATGTCACATCATAACAAAGATTGTCTCAATATGAAAATCAACCATTATCAGTCATCATCAACAATCGTCGATCATGGTAAACCATGGTCCAATGTCGCATTGTGACAAAGATTGTCTCAATATGAAAATCCACCATGGCCAACCATGGTTTATTAATTCCTACGGTTTATTAAGCGGTTGGGTTTTTAATATTAGTTTGATGGGTCTATTGATTCTGATTGTTTATTTATCCCTTTTGTTTTTTAATCATGTCTATTTATAATATTAATCTCTTGGGCTTATAATATTAATAATTCCTAGGGTTTATAATATTAATAGTCCATTGAGTTTGTTTATCCCTTGTGTTTTCTTATCCATTGGTTTTACAACACTAATCCATTGATTTTTCTAAACTTTGGGTTGGTAATTTTAATCCCTTGGGTTTATTAAACCATAATATTAGGGGCTAAGTATTAGACCTAGGGTTTAACATAAATCCCTAAGGTTTATAATGTTTATCCATTCAGTTTATTAATTCGTTTGGTTTATAATATTTACAATGCTATAGTAATTATGGATAGATTGGATTATGATAGAAAAATTGAAGAATTGGATTATGATAGAAAATTGAAGAACACCTAAATGGTAGTGGTTGTTACAAAATAATTCATAAAGACCCCAGTAAAAATATTCTTCATGAAGTGACCAAAAAAATTAAAGAATGATCTCTTGATGACATCACTAAAAAGAAGATCACCCCAGTTCAATCATTCCTAAAATATATGGAGCTCCCAAATTCCATAGACCTAATATCCCTTTAAGACCTATTAGTAAACACCATAGGTTCCCCTACTTAACATCTTGCAAAGAACCTTGCTAAAAAACTGTGACCCTTATTCGAAAACACTTCCTCATACACAAAAGACTCCACATCTTTTATACAATGGGTAAAATGACTAAAAATGAATGATGAAGACCTCATGGTAAGCTTTGATATTTTATCTCTCTACACAATGATTCCAATTGATGAAGCTATTAATGCAACGAGGAATATTATTGATGAAGAAATGGTGGACCTTTCAAAACTTTGGTTAAAATTTTCATATTTCATTTTTAATGGTAAAATTTATGAAAAACCCCACGGTGTAGCTATGGGCTCCCCATTTTTCCCTATAATAGCTAACATCTATATGGAACACTTTGAACAAAGAGCCCTCAGTTCCTTCCCCTACACCCGTGAAGAATAGGAAAGATATGTGGATGACATATTCACTAAATGGAGTCATGGGAGATATTGGTTGGATGAATTTCTTACACACATAAACAACCTCTCGGATCACATAAAATTCACTATTGAAATTGAAAAAGACAATCGACTTCCCTTTCTCAATAACCTCCTAACCAAGAAAAATGGAAAATTAGGTTTCCAAGTCCTTAGAAAGATAACTCATAATGAAATATATCTACACGCAACTTTTCATCGCCACCCCTAACAAAAAACTGGAATCATAAAAACTCAAACCAATAGAGCGGCAAGAGTTTCAGACTATGAAAACCTAAACCTATAAATTAACCATATTCGCAAAGACTTTGAACAAAATGGTGACAATAAAAATACCATAAACAAAGCCATGCACCAAACCCTACACAGAAAAAACAATGGAAATAAAAAAACCTTGAACACTCCCAAAATATCACTTCCATATATAAAAGGCACCACTCACAAGATTGAAAAACATTTAAACAAGCATAATATCAACGTGGATTTCACTCCTCGAAACACCATCAGACAATTAACTAAATTTGTTAAAGACTCAATAAACCCTAACCATAAAAAAGGTGTATACATTGTACCTTGTTCATGGGGGAAAGAGTATATAGGAGAAATAGGAAGATCTTTGTACATTAGACTTAACGAAAACTTCGTTGATTTGCTAAGAAAAAGAACCTCAAGATCAACCTTATGCATCCTCACATTAGATCTGCATGGAAGAATCCAAACTAATAAAGAAATAAGACCATTATCTAGAAAAATAAAATTCAAAGAAGCCATAGAAATTTAAAAAACAAATAACACCATAAATTGTGACAATGAATTCAAACTAAGCAACACATGGAAACTTTTATTAAAATTATACCATTAATTTTTCAGTCATAATAACTCTTAAAAAATAAATTATCCCATATTAACCTATAATTATTAACAATAACTCTCTTAAAAATATATTTAAATAAATAAATAATTAAAATAACTATTATATTAAATACAAATCCAATCATTAATTAAAAAAATAAATTAATTAATTAAAATTATATACATATATGATGATGATGGTGGTTAAAATAAATTATATATATTAAATAAAATAAATAAAGAAATTTAATTAATACAAAATTAAATCTCTAGTCGAACCTTTTTCTTTTTAATAAAACACATGTCATACATCATATATATACATTTTTGGAAATTAGCTCTATTCAAAATCATTGATCCTCTCAAGAACAAATGGTGTTTCCCTGATGATGGAGTTATTTAGAAGTCTGAAACGTTGGGTTTAAAAAATCTTTAACAAGTTATTCCTCACTTATCAAATATTAACAATACGTGAGGTTTATTGTTAACAATCCATAGGGTTTACTGATCTCTTGGTTTTGTTGATCCCTTGGGTTTATAATTTAATGTAGCCTTATGTTTATAATATTAATAGTCTTTTTTCTTTATTAATCCCTAGAGATTAAAATATTGATTCCTAACGTTTATTAATCGCTTGGGTTTTTAATATTAATCCCTTGGATTTGCTGATATGTTAGGTTTATAATATTTATCCCTTGGGTTTACAAATTTGTTGGGTATATAATATTAATAATCCTATGGATTTATTAATCCCTTGGGTTTAAAATGACAATTCATAGGGTTTATTAATCTCATGTTTTTTTGAATATTGATTCCTTAGATTTCTTGATCCAATATTTATCCCTTGGGTTTTCTAATTAATTGGGTATAATAATGTATTTCCTTGGATATAATAGTATAATTCCTTAGGTTTCTAATACTTTGGGATTTTATAATTAATCCCTCGTATTTATAATATCAATCTATTGGATTTATTTATCTAAGGGTTCATATTCCTATCATATGATTTTATTCATAAGGTTTATAATATTAATGATAGAATTTATTATAAATTCATAAGGGTTCATATTCCTAGTATACGATACTATTCATAAGTTTTATAATATTAATGATAGAGTTTATTATAAATCTATTGGGTCTATATTCATGGTCAACCATGGTAAACAAATTGATCTCTTTTGTATTTTCATCCCTTAGGATTATTATATTTATTCTTTGGGTTTACTAATTTTTTAGGACTATAATATTAGTAATCTCGTGGATTTATTAATCCCTTGGTTTTATAATGTTAATTCCTAGGGTTTATTAATTTCATGTGTTTTTGTTGATCCTTTATGTTTACAATATTTATCCCTTGGGTTTACTAACTTATTAAGTATAATAATGTATTTCCTTGGATATAATAATATAATTCCTTAGGTTTCTAATACTTTTAGATTTTATAATTAATCCCTTGAGTTTATAATATCAATCTCTTGGGTTTATTTATCTAAGGGTTCATATTCCGGTTTATAATATTAATGATAGAGTTTAATATAAATCCCTTGGGTTTATATTCATAGTCAACCATGGTTAACCATGTTCATTTCAAGGTTTATAGTATTTACCTTATGATTTATATACCTAGGGTTTATAATAATAATCCATTGGATTTAACAATATTCCCTTCTGAATATTATTTCCATGGGTTTTTAAAATTATTAATTGATTAATTTTAATATTTAATTACCTCAATGTATTGATTATTATTAATATTTATTAATTAATAATGACATTAAATTTAAATAATGATATTATTATTTATTAAACTATTAATTAATCATTAATAATCATATTATTTTTTAGATAAATGTCTTTGGGATTAATCACATCATTACGATTTGTTAGAAGGACAAGGTCAAAAAAACTTGAAATAGTCATTGAAAACCAGCCATTAAAAACTAGTTGTTGCAAACTAATCGTTAATTACTAAGTTAGTTTAGAAAATTTAATTAATATATGATTTTTATAAATTAAAAATCCTTATAAAATTATCAATATTATAATATGGTAATACATAACAAACACTAATAAATATTTAAATAAAAGAGGGTTTATTAGTTTATTTTGAAAATGATATTATTAATTAGTAATAGTATATTACTCTGGATAGTATATTATATCCGTATTAATGATATTAAATTTAAATAATAATATTAATTAATAAATGTAGTAATATTAATTAATTATTAATAATTAATTAGTATCGATTCCTTGGGTTTATAATATTAAACACTCAAGTTTATTAGTCATTTTGGTTCTTAATATTAATAGTATCTTGGTTTTATAATTTAGTCCTTTGCGTTTCTTAACCCCTTCAATTTAAAATATTAATTCCTAGAGTTTATTAATCATTTATATTTATAATATTAATCTTTTGACTTTTCTAATTCTTTGGGTTGGTATTACTAATCATGTGAGTTTGTAATATTAATAATCCTTGGGTTTATTAAAAACTAATATTAAGGGTTAAATATTAGTTCTAGGATTTAATATCAATGCTTTGGGTTTGTAATGTTTATCCTTTTCATTTATTAATTAGTTTGGTTAATAATATCATCAATCTGTATGGTTTATTAATTCCTTTGGTTTGTAATATTAATAATAATGTGGGACCTTGGGTTTACAATATTAATAATAAAGTGGGTTTATCAATTTTTTCGGTTTAAAATATTAATTATGAGGCTTTACTAATCTCTTGTTTTTTAATATTAATCTCTTAAGTTTATAATATTTATCCATTAGATTTAAATGATCATATAAACATTTATATTAATAAATATATTATTATTAACGAATATATTTGAATTATATTAATTTACTTTAAGTAATGTTATGAAAAATATTTACATTTATATTAATAAATATATTATAATTATTTACCATTTCCTGAGAGATAGAAACTTATTATATAATAAAATAATATTATTATGTTATATGTGAATTATATTTTAGTTTTAAATATGACTATTAACATGTTATCAAAATTTTATGTAATAATTAATATTATATTAATATATAAAATAATGTTAGTATAATAATTATAATTACATAAATATAAAATAATATGGTGATTATTATTTATATAGTTATTAATAATCAGAAATATTAGCATTTAATAAAATACATTTAATAGTTATTAATCTGATTGGTGGTGAATATGATATCTCAATATATCAACTACATTGAAAAATATGACTGCAGATGTATTTTATATAAGTAGATATATGCATATCTGAATATGTGAACAACATATTTACTATGATAAATATAATTGTACAAACGATTAAAAATTTTAATAAATAAAAATAATAGATACTCAAGTTCCAATATTAAAAAGGTTGGATGTGAAAAAAGAAGGAAAAAGTAACAATGGTTGAGTGAAAGAGGAAAGAAAATGTTGGATGTGAAAAAAGAAAGAAAAAGCAACAATGGTTGAGTGAAAGAGGAAAAGATACAAACCCTAGTCCTAATTAACGAATTTATTGCAAGTTTAAGTAAAGGTGAAACCCTAGTCCTAATTAACGAATTTATTGCAAGTCTAAGTAAAGGTGAAATCGTAGAGTCGCTAGTCAGGAAAATGGAGTTTACTGATCTTTCTACGTGTTGTTGAGGATCCCTGTATGAGAGACTATAGTTCGGTATTTCAATATTTATTTCCGATAAACTGGTGGAGAGGGACAATAGTATCGATTTTGAAGGGTGAAAAATAAATTGTGTGAAAATGGTAACAGCCGTGAAACACATATATTTAAAAGTACAAAACTAAATGGAAGACAGCAATAATAAAGCAATAATAAAGAAATATACCATGTGATTTTTATAAAAAATTAATTTGATTTATTTTTTTATTTATTTAAAATTTGGTGAAAATTTGTTGAAATCACAAGTTTGATGAGTAAAATATAGTAGTAGTCTAACTAGACTGCTTTTTTCCTTGA
Source organism: Pinus albicaulis (assembly GCA_034641835.2). Classification (NCBI taxonomy): domain Eukaryota; kingdom Viridiplantae; phylum Streptophyta; class Pinopsida; order Pinales; family Pinaceae; genus Pinus; species Pinus albicaulis. The sequence goes on from CM076583.1 coordinate 386,396,901, forward strand.
AAATAATGGAAATTTAGGTAAGGTTTTAAGAAAATTCAGCAAGGATTTTTGTAAATTCATGTTATAGTTATCAAAGTTTATTATTTTCGGTGCCTCGGAGGTTTTTGATGGTGCTGAATCTATTTCCACCATCAAAAACATGATTCAAACACCGCCATTGCAAGATTTTTTAATTTTTTTTTTAGTTGTCTGGATTCAGGTCAGTTTTAGTCATGCAATTTCTCGGCCTCAGTAAACAACTCCTAAAATATATACCATTTTGAAGTTTCTAGAGTTTTTCAAGGCGCTGACTTTATATATGCAGTTTAAAAACCAAAATCTATTTAAATGACACAAATCAAGATTCAAAACAGAAAATAAAAATAAAAAACTCCAACAAATAACATACAACTCCAAATTTGGAAAATTGCACTAAATTGAAAACAAAAACGGCTTAAAAGAACTTGATCCAGAAAGAATAGCTTTACCTGCCTCTTGGAAATGGCTGAGCATCACAGTGTTGTGATTTTCTTTCATCTTGGTCAATTAGATTGCAACACCCAGGGAAACAAGTACATACATTTTACAAATAAAATAGAATTGGAACCACTAAGAAAAACATTACAAAAATTTTAAGTTGCAGAAAAAATCGAACTTTCACTTATTAAAATTGTTGGAATTTCTTTATAATTCCGAACACATAAAGGAAAATAAAATTCCTCTTACACAACACAGAGATTTAAAAAAAAAAAATTGCCGACACAGAAAGATGAAATGTAAATTCTATTTCATAAAACTGCGAAACTGTTATACAGTAAAAGTTTTCTTCAGAACTAAGTTTTGGATTCACAAGATGTACTTAACTGCTACAAAACACAGCGTTTTTCCTTCCTCTGCCTTTTTTTTGTGTCTTCGGGAAAATTACAATGCAATAGCCTGTCTTCACAATGCGCGCGGCACACACACACACACACACATATTTCATATTTATAATATATATATCAAAATATATATAATCCAAGTTAAAACGAAATGTACAGTGGTAAATAAAATTAACCCAACGTTAAAACTCTAAAACATAATGCGGCAAATAAAAACTAAGTCAAAAAAGTACACAAACATTCCGTGGGGTTGTAATACTTTTCCAAAGCTCTTTTCCCTATCTCCCCGGAACTGCTCTCATTGGTCAAGCAGAGGGTGATGTCACCTCCTCTGGTGCGTCATTGCTCCTCTTTGCTGCCCATACTTGCTACCCCCCGGAATGGAGTTGTTGTGTGATAAATGTGGTTGGAGGAGAATTCATTACTAGTGCTTGCTGCAGATAAGATGGTGATTGCGTGAAGTGAAAATCTGGACAGGTATTTGCTGTCGTCGTCCTTCAGGATTTCCATCAAAATTTAACTCGTTTTTGTTCACTATCTTTCGATCCCATCAAAATTTAATTCTCATCGTTCTTCTTCTGCGAGGAGTTGGAATTAAATTCCAACACTCCCCCTTAATTACAACTGTTGCTTTCTTGCATACCAAGGAATTTCCTGAGATAGTTAAAATTATTCTGCGTTAATGGCTTTGTGAGGATATCTAGAAACTGTTCCTCTGTCCTGTAGTGTTGTAGAACAATCTCACCATTATTAACCGATTCTCGTATAAAAATGAAATTTTGCATCAATATGCTTTGTTCTCATATGGAAGAAAAAATTATTTGATAAAGCTATCGTTCAGCTGCTATCACAATAAATTGTTGTTCCTTTGTCCTGTTCATGACATAAATCTCTTAGCATTATTCTCATCCATACTTCTTGGCATGCTGCTTCTGTTGATAAAGAAACTACTGGTTTCTTCTTGGAAGCCCATGAAATCGCTCCCGATCCTAAATGAAACACATGTCCAGATGTGCTCTTCATTTCATCTACACTTCCAGCCCAATCAATGTTAGTATAAGTAATCAATTTAAAATTTTCAGATGAGAAGTAGAAAATACCATACCCCTTCATTCCATTCACATACCTTAGAATTCTCTTGGCTGCCTGCCAATGAGTCTCTTTTGGTGCTTCCATGAACCTGGAAATTAAACTTATAGCATGCATAATATCTGGCCTAGTTGCAGTCAAATACATGAGGCTTCCAACTATGCTTTTATACAATGTCAGATCGACATTTTTGCTGTGATCTTATTTTCTCAATTTTAACCCCATGACAGTTGGAGTTACGGTTTCCTTGTTGTTCTGCATGTTGAATCTTTTCAACACTTCTTCAAAATATTTTTCTTGGGAAATAAAAATCTCATTTTCATTTTTCTCTACCTATTCCAAGAAAATATCTCAAAAAACCAAAATCAGTTAGTTCAAATTCACTCTTCGTGACTTCTTTAAAATCAGCAACGAGAGAAGCTTCGTTGCCAGTAAAGATTAAATCATCTACATATAAAAAAACAATAAGAATCTTACCATCATTTTCTTTTATGTAGAGTGTGGGTTCTCCATTACATTTCTCAAATCCATTGTCAGTCAGGTAAGCATCTATCCTGATGTACCATGCTCTCGGTGCTTGCTTCAGCCCATAAAGAGATTTATTCAATTTTCATACTTTGTGTTCTTGGCCTTCAATCTCATAGCCTAGAGGTTGTTCAACATATACCTCTTCTTTCAACACTCCATTCAAGAATGCAAATTTCACATCCATTTGGTAAACTTTCCACTTGTCTTGTGCTGCTATGGACAACATTGTTCTTACTGTTTACATCCTTGCAACCAACACAAAGATTTCTTCGTAATCTCTTCCTTGTTGCTACTTGTAGCCTTTGACAACAAGTCTTGCTTTGTGCCTTTCAATCTTACTTTCAGCATTTCTCTTGGTATTATAAACCCATTTTACTCCAATGAATTCTTTACCTTTAGGGAGGTCCACTAACTCCCATGTATTACTCTTTTCTATTGCACCAATCTCTTTGTTCATTTCTTCAATCAATTTTTCTTCTTTTATAGCATCTTCAAAATGAATTGGGTCATCAATATGAAAATACAAATCAAATAAAGAGTTTAGACCAGCATTATCATTTATCTCTCTTTGTTCATAAATCTCATTGAGATTTCTGAATCTCGGTCTTCTTGGTGTACTTGGAGTTCCACTTGAACTCGAGGGAGTTTCAGTTCCCTATGGTGTGCCTGGAGAAGCACTTCCTTGATTTCTCAAGGCTGTTCTATTTCCAGCTTATGGTGTGGTTTGTTGTACTTATGGTGGTGGAGGAGGAGCCACCAAGGAGGGATTATTTTTTGTTGTCCCTTCATCTTCTTCTTCGTGAGATACACATGTCTTCACATTCATTGTTTTCTCTAAGCTTCCATCCCAAGTTTCTTCTTCAATAAACTGCACATCTCTATTGATTATAACTTTCTTGGTGGATGGATTATAGAGTTTGTATGCATTGCACTCATCACTGTACCCAACAAAGATACACTTCTTCCCCTTATTGTCCAACTTCTTCCTTAACTGATCCAGAATGTGTGCATAATCCACACAACCAAATACTCTCATGCGGGTGATATGTTGCTTTATGCCGCTCCATGTTTCTCCCGAAACTCTGTTCATGATAGCTTTGGTTCGACATCTATTCAATATGTACACTGCACAATTGACAGCTTCAGCCCAATACTCATTTGGAATTTTTTTTTCCTTCAACATACTTCTGACCATTTCCATAATGGTCCTATTCTTTATTTTTGCAACACCATTTTGCTGAGGTGCGTACCTTGTGGTAAAATGCTTATGTATGCCATTCTCCCTACAAAAATGTAGGACCTCTTTGGAGATGTATTCTCCACCTCTATCAGTTCTTAGCACTTTGATGTAATGCCCACTTTGCTTCTCAACATGAGATTTGAAGTGGCAGAACTGTTCAAACACTTCACTCTTCTATTTCAAGAAATACACCCATGTATTTTTGGTGTAATCATCTATGAATGTCAAAACATATTTGTTGCCAGCTAAAGATAGCATTTGCATTGGTCCACACAAATCTGAGTGGACAATATCTAAGGGTTTCTTTTCCCTTATACTCTTCCCTGCTGGAAAGCTTTCTCTGTGTTTTTTGCCCAAGATGCAGCCTTCAAAAAGGCTGTTCGGTTTCTTAATCAGTGGTAATCCTTTTACCATTCCCTTTTTGTGCAACAATATTAGGCCTCTGAAATTGAGATGTACAAATCTCAAGTTCCATAACCAGTTTTCATCTTTCACTTCCTCTTGAAAGACCTCTTGTGTTACAGCTGCTACATTTCTTCTTTCCTTCAAATCTGTTCTGAGCTTGAGACGAAACATCCTATTTATTGTCATTTGCACCATTGTAATTAATTTCTTGCTTGGAGGTATGTCCATGATTTTGCACACATCATCTTTAACGAATACATTGTAGCCCTTGTTTATGAGCTGTCCAATGCTCAAAATATTACATTTCAAGCCAGGTACATAATATACATCTGGCACAAACTTTTATTCTCCTTTCCTTGTGAGTATTGATACTCTTCCCTTTCCCATGATAGAGACCTTACTATCAATTCTTGTTGTTACTTCAGATTTAACATTTTCATCAAGATTGGAAAACATTGCTATGTTTCTAGTCATGCGGTTACTACAACCTGAGTCTAAGAACCATACATCATCTTGTCTATCTTGTGCCACATTACATGTTAATAGCACATTCTTCTGGTTCTTTTCTTCTTTTTTAAAATTAGCATTCTGCCTATTATTCATGTCATTTTTCTTTTTCCTACATTCATTGGCATAGTGCCCATATTTCTTGCAATAATGACATTGGACTTGAGATTTATCATATATTTCTCCATGACCTTGATGTTGGCTTGAGCCTTCATTATGGTTCTGATTACTTCCCCTTCCACTCAAACTTGCACGGTTGTTTCTTCCTCTGTTTTGACTTCTGCCTCTTCCTTGGTTGTTTGATCTTCCTTGATCTCTGCTTTGGCCAAAAGACATTTGAGTCTTGAAAGCTTGTTTCAATGAGGAATTTGTTCCTCTATTCATTCTTTGTTCATGAGACATCAAGGATGCACTAAGTTCATCCACTATAAATAGTGCGAGATCCTTTGTCTCTTCTATTGCCACTACTATGGCATCAAATCTTGAGGGTAGACTTATCAAGGTTTTCTCCATTATTATTATTTCTTCAAGAATATCTCCATGAGACCTTATTTGGGTAACCAACCCAATAAAATGAGTGAAAAATGATTCTATGGTGTCAGACTCTTTCATACACAAAGTTTCAAAATCTCTCCTCGGCATTTGCAGCTTTGCTGTCTTCACCTTCTCCATGCCTTGATAGGTTTTTTTGAGAATATCCCACACCTCCTTAGACTTTTTTTCTGTTGCAATCCTTGGGAAAATACTCTGGTGTAATGATTGAAAGAGATAGAAGAGGGCTTTGGAGTCCTTCTTCCTATTATCTCTTAACAAGTCTCTTTCTGCTACTGTCAAAGCAGCCAGCGTTGTTGCGTCTATTGGTTCTGGGTAGCCATTATCAACTAGCTCACATATGTCTTGTGAAGAAAACAGGGCTCTCATTGTGATTTCCCAATATTCATGGTTCTTCTCGTTAAACTGTGGAAGTTGGGGATTCTTTAGGCTGGTGCCTGTTGCTACCATCGTAACTGTGCAAACCAGACAATTTTCTTGATTGTGTAAGAAAAACAAACATAAGCCTTCTCTATTGGAGAAATATTCTTCAACAAACTTCTTACAGCTTCTGAAGTGAAGAGCGATCTCTGCTTCATTCACTGAGAGCGTATACTAGCTCTGATACCATGTTCGAATTTCTGAATAATTCCGAACACACATAGGAAAATAAAATTCCTCTTGCACAACATAGAGATTAAAAAAAAAAAATTGTGGACATAGAGAGATGAAATGTAAATTCTATTTCATAAAACCGCTAAACCGTTACACAGTGAAATTTTTATTCAAAACTAAGTTTTGGATTCACAGGATGTACTCAGCTTCTACAAAACACAACGTTTTTCATTCTCTCTATCTTTTTTTTTGTATCTTCGGGAAAATTACAATGCAATAGACTGCCTTCACAATGCACGTGGCATATAAAAAATTACACACACACACACACACATATATATATTATAAATATTTCATATTTATAATATATATATCAAAATATATATAGTCCAAGTTAAAATGAAATGTACAACGGTAAATAAAATTAACCCAACGTTAAAACTCTAAAACATAATGTGGAAAATAAAAACTAAGTCAAAGCATTACACAAACATTCCGTGGGGTTGTAATAATTTTCCAAAGCCCTTTTCCCTATCCCCCCAGAACTGCTCTCATTGGTCAAGCGGAGGGTGATGTCACCTCCTCCGGCGAGTCATCGCTCCTCTTTGCTGCCCATACTTGCTACCCACCAGAATGGAGCTGTTGTGTGATAAATGTGGTTGGAAAAGAATTGATTGTTGGTGGTTTCTACAGATAATATTTTGATTGCGTGAAATGAAAATCTAGATAGGTAGGTGCTTCCTCTATCCTTCAGGATTTCCATCAAATTTTAACATGTCGTTGTTCGCTGTCTTTCGATCGCATCACAATTTAATTCTCACCATTCTTCTTCTGCGGGCAGTTGGAATTAAATTCCAACAAAAATGCTATCTCCTTTTATAAGCAAGGCATCATACACATTTATTAATATTATCCTATTTTCTAAACTAATACTTTTTAAATATCATAGAAAGGGAAAAAAATAGAAACATTGAAACGTCCAGCAATCCTGTCTGCGAAGGCTAGAGTTGCCTCTTTCTTTCTCTCTGTATTATTTCGTGTTTTCTTTCCCACCTTAGTTCCTCGATGTTCCCTCTGCCTTCTTTATTATTTTCCTGTTCCTTGTTTTTCAGAGTGAGGAAATTCCTTCCCAATTCTTGTGTGTTTAAATCTCGAAGCACCCCTCCTTCCGTGAGCAAATGTGGAAATTATTGTTTATTATCTCTGTAGATATCCATTTAGCGTGAGCTGGACTGTGCCCCTTTCGACCTACAACGTATCAGTTGGACTTCTCCTTGTGAGTGGTCATTGTCTTGGCGTGAATATTGGCATATTTTAGTACATGAGGTTGAAAGTCTGGTATATTGTCCAGCGAATGTTGCACTATGACCTTTTCTTCAAGGAGAGGAGGTTCAAAACTCTTGATATTGTTAACATTCATAATGTCATGGATTCCAAGCTAGGGAGGTAAATCCAAATGATATACATTTTCTCCAATGTGTTCCAGAACTCTATATCGACCATATCTCAGATGCAATTTTTGGTGTTGTCCTTTGAAAATTTGTTTCTTTAACCAGAGATAGACATGATCTCCTCGTTGAAATAGTAGATAATAGTGGTTTCCTATGCTTGAGATGCATTTATTTGGCATGTTCTTAGGCCGCTTGCAACAAGATTTAGTTGTTGATGGCGCTAAGAGAGATATTGGATAACCTATTGAGTTGATCTATGTTCTTGTTGTTGATGTTAAAATATCGAGGGCATGATAGTAAGCGGCACCTCATGGGGTGATCTAACAAACTTCGAACAGTGAATAGCGGGTCAAATAATGTGTAGCTCTATTGTAACTATGTTGGATGATATGCAAATATGATTCCCATTGTTTATTCTTAGAAAAATAGTTGTGGAAGGAGTGCACCTATGTATAACAATATAATTAACAACTCTCATTTGGTCATTGGCCTGTGGGTTCAAGGAACTAGAGAATGGAGGCTGACAATTGAAAAGATACTAGAGAGTACACTAGAATGTGATAAAAAAATGAGCATATTGATCATAAATAATGCTTCTGGGAATTCGAAGCATGGCCAAACATGATGGTAAAATAGTTCTGTCATTTCAGCAGTAGAAGTAGTCTTATGGCAAGGAGTAAATATAACCATTTTAGAGAAATGACAAACCACTACCCATATAACATCCTTTTTTCATAATGGAGCAGGAAGACCACTTGAAAATTCCATTGAAATGGGTTCCCATGTTTGGGATGACATAGGTAGTGGTTGGTATAGACCATATCTATGGTTTGAAGGATTCATTTGGGAGCAGAGTGATCATGCTTGTATAATATTTTCCACTTTCTTGTGCAAGGAAGGCCAACGGAAGTGGTTTTGTATATTAAGAATGGTCTTTGGGGTGCCAAAATTCCCTCCAAATGAAGAGGCATGTGCTTCTCGGATCAACAAAAGATGATCACCACATTGTGGCAGGCAAAGTTTATTGGGTTTATAAAACCATCCATTTCGAATGGTATAATCCAGAAATGAAACTATCTCTCCAAATGAAATATATGTGGCCTACATATCTTTCCAACCACATATATTTCCAAGCATCATATGCAACCACATATATTTATTTCCAAGCATCATACGCCACATGTTTTACTTCAAATGTGCAACAAGTGAGTAGTGGGTTCTACTTAACAAATAAACCATTTTCATTGTTTCACCATTATTATATTTAATCAAAAAATGGAATTGGTGAATGTAAGAAACTCACTTCAAAAGGTGTTCTTGAATCTTGCTATGTGAATTGAAAACATGAGAGGGTGATGATTTATATGAATACTTGTCTCGTTTCCCAAAATATAATGACACCACTGCTTGAAGGCTTGGAAAATATTCTAAAATTATTTGTCATAAGTGTTACACATAATTTTAGCTTATGTAAGTGTTTCAGAATGATAAGCCACATGGTCACCTCCCTATTTAAGAATAGCACCAATAAAAAACAAAGATGCATTAGTTTCAATCTCGAAGGGTTGATTCATATCTAGTAACCACAGAATAAGGGCCAAGCAAAAAGCATCTTTGATTTTCGAAAAACGGGGCTCAACTTCAATATCCCAAAGAAATTGTGGTTGGTTTGAGAGTTGATGTAACAGATGGACCGACTGACAAAAATGAGCTACAAATTTTTGGTAGAAGTTAATGCCTCCCATGAATCTTTTTAGATCATGACCATTGGAAGCCATAGCCCATTGCACCAAATATTTCAGACATGGTGGATCTTAGCAAACTCTTATTGCGTGAGTGATGTAACCAAAGTATTGCACATATTCTTTTCCAAATTATGATTTCTTGTCTTTGACTTGTAGTTTATCTACTTGGAGGAGCCTAAAATGATACACACGTGTTGCATGTTTTCTTTACTAAAAATCAAAATATCATCAGGATAAATAACAACAAACATACCAAAGTATGGCCTGCAGATATCACTAATTACTCTCATAAAATTTTATAGGGAATTGGTGAGCGTCATAGGGTCGCCACTCAATTAACCTATGACATAGAACATGTGTTTGTGGAATACTAAACAATACCCTTAATTTGACTACAAATTGGAAAATACCTCTAAAATTCACTTTATTTAATCCCCTACCAATACTAACCCAATACATTTTCCCAATTTAAAAAACCCCTACTTTCACTAGATATTGTAGGTATTCATTTTTTCATTAACATTTTTTATACCCCTTTATATTTATATCCCTAACATAATGACATGATGCCTCAGCATGTGGAAACATCGATCTAGTTGAAGGGCCTCCATATTTTGAGCTCACAAATGACAAACTCATTAATGGAGATTCGTACCAACAAGAGAGCCTGAGTTTTCAGGTGTCATATGTCAAGCGTCGAGCTGGAGAAAGGATGTGCAGTTTTTGACCGTATGCCATAGCCCGAGGGCTCTATAGATGTTAGGAATTCACCACTAGTTCCGAGGGTGAGGAGTTGAATCTGAATGTAGAATTTGAAAAAAAAATTAGAGAACTATGCCTAAAACATGAGGAACACAATCAAGGCCGAGAAAATTGGGTCCAAGTTCGATTCATCCAAAAAACAAAGGATTGGAGATGCAATTTAGCAGGAAATCTAGTGGTTGGATAATTACTAGCTAGCCAAGGCTAATGAATTTGATGACAAACTGAAATATATGGAGTTCACTTACAATCCTATGATTGCAAAATTATATCATGGAATTAGAATTATTGATGGGTGTTGTCGATGGTGTGAAATATCTCATAGATGCTACTGATCGCTCGGTGTTGAACGTGGAAATCACTCGTTTGTTGGGTGCTCTTGGCCAACATATTAAATTGGTCATGTTCTACTACACAAAATTTATGGCCAGACGTGAATCAGGGAAAAGTGTTATAAGTGAGATCACAACAAGCTCACGATGAAATCGTCACAAACATTAGAGGAAGGATTGGCTTGAAAACCAACTTTTTCCTCTTTATATGCAGTCAATGATACGAACTCCCTTGTAACATCTCTCAATAGAAATTTTCATGTCTGAGCACAAAATTAATATAGGATTCACACTTCTTTGTAAGCATAGAGCCCCTAAGTTATGTGGTTCATTCTTCCTGAAGAATACTCCCATCATTGACATTTGAAACCTATGTTACATATATGGTAAAATTCTAACAGGAAGGCTCTTGTTTCTAGAGAAATATATTGCATATCAATATATCACATGAAATATATGTTTGGAACTCTTTCTTTACACACAAAGTTTGGGATTAAGAATGACAAGGTCATAAGTTATCTAAGTAGAAAGGTTATAGCTCTAAAACTTGAAAAGAATGATCAATTTCTGCAACAAGCTCCAATGATGAAACCTAGGATGGATTTAAAACAAGGTGACGCTTTACAAAAATAAGTTTTCAGAAAATTATAAGGTCTGATACATTGGCTTCAAAGATAATATTCCATCCAAAGACATTCTACTCAACAATCTCATACACTTTTTGTAATATTCCAAAAAGGGAAGATTCAACAATACCTGCTAGAATAACGCATTTTTCATAAGTATGTTCATTGAAATGAATTTGTAGCTCATGTATCCCTTAGATATGGATATCCATCATCTAAATCGAAGAGGAGAGAAAATAAAAAATCAAACTAGGTGAGGTAAACAGACCTCCCACACCTAGTATGGCTGGAAAAACACCCAAGAATGGGGCTGCAGTAATATGCAACAATACTGCAGGAAAATAATGTAGTTTTCTGAGCAACACTAGGAGAGAAATAAGAAGGATCAATAATTTATAAATACAACAATAAATCATATCCATAATGAGACCCTTACAATGTACAACATGATATAGAAGACAAGAATAGAAGAAATTCCTCAAAAGAGGGGCTGCAACACATGTATTGACTGAAAAATGGCTTGACAACATTATTTTAAAGAGCTGTAGCAGCTATATATTACACTCCAAATATAGAGAATATTTTTGTACAAAATATTATATCCATACCAGATATGTACACTAGAAGAGCTCCTTTACAAATTCCCCTTGGGGTTTTGAGAAAAACATGAAACACAAAGAGTAGATCTGAGATCTAAAGTTGTAGATCTGCAGTAATATTTAGAAATTCCTGAAGATGAATACAATAGAAGTAGATCAGATCTGAACAGAACATGCATCAGAAGTAAAATCCATGGATCACCATGGTGAATGGAAAAATCCCAACACGAGAGATCTCTCCTCCAAATGTGTGTCAAAACACCCTGCAATTGTACACTTGAAAATAACACAGTCCTAGAAGGTAAACTGCACTGTAGGCTCTAGCACTGGTTTGGACTAATTCCAAGATCTGAAAATGCAGCTCCAAATATCTAATACTCTCTTATCAAGGGGATAGATGGATTTTCCACTGAAAAGAGCGACTAGGTTGGCCTAGATATGAGTAGATCTAGCCTCCACTTGTTGCAAATTTCAAGGACAACCAAACCTTCAATAGGATCTATATTATAGTTGGAAGATGAGCTTGGAAAAATTTCTGATAGTGGAAAAGATCAACAAGACTCCTCCAAGAGCTACTCAATGGAAGGTGGGATTCCCAATCAGGAACACCCTAGTGCTAAACAACACTATTCTCAGCTAAACAACAAGAGAATGATATATGTATAAACAGCCAATATATTCAGAAATATACTCAATCAACAACCTTCTTCTATTGTCCTCCTCTTACATTTATAAGATGAAAGTCATGCCAAACCCTAAACCATCTCAATGATTTAGCTCCTTTCACATGTGGAGCCTCCAACTAAAACTGCGTTGTGCATCTAGGAGATTCACTGTATCTAGTAAACGTTGTTGATTTGGTCCTGGTTGACTTGGTCAAATGATTGAGCCTCTTTCACACCTATGTGTGCTTATGTAAATAGCCCATAGTTAACTTTTTTCACATGTGGCATTGATTTATTTTTATGATTTGGAGTTTTATTGATCCTCCTTTACAATTTATTCATGAAACAAAAAAATGAGACAAAATTGTATATTCCCATTAGCTTGGGCTAATTGGGAATATTATAGTCCTCCCCTCCAAAATGTTGTTTTTCCTCAAGAAACTGATAGGGTGAGTGTTACAACACTTCTCCTCCTTCATTGGTGACACCATCAAGGATCAAACTTTCTTCACAAGCTAAGTGTTCACCAATCCAAACCTCCATGAATTGTTCCTCCAAAGTCATCATGAGATGTACATAATCCATCCCACAAGGAGTCAAGAACTCAAATGAAACAAACATGGTTGAACCAATGCTCTCTCTAAAGCATGTAGCATAAGGTACATAGAGATTTTCCATCCCATGTTGTACATACAAACTTCTCATCCTCCCTCCATACAATCCCATAAAAAGTACAACTATATCATCAAGGTATGGAAGAAAAATTACATATATACAAACAAAATTTGCAGCATGAGGAGGTGGGTCATAGTCCAACATATGATATCAGTGCAGAGCATCTCCTACCTGTATCAAATCTATATATGGTAAGTGGTTTTCCCACCACTTACTTGCTACACATGTCATCTCACTATGACTGAAAGTGTGAGATATGTTTGATGCTTTTGGGAAGAATCCATCATGAAACTAAATCTCCCTTTACACAACAAGGGAGTGGCCAAGTTCAGAAATTTTAGTGGCCCAATAGTTTCCATGAGATTTGCATGATACTTCAATCCTCATTGGAGTCATGGTCTGCATAAACATGGGGAAATAATATGCCAAATCAGAAAATGAAACTTTCTTTACATAATCATATTTTTTCACCAACAATTTCTATCATACATATGGAGTTGTGCATATATTTTTCTCCTCTTTCAAAAGAAGAAAGAGATGGCTGAAATGACTCTTGTATAGAGTCCCTTGGCTACCCCAACTCCACATATCTCATGTATTCTTGAAAATGATTGTGTAGCTCTCCTCCAAAGCCTTCCATTTCAAATTATCTCATGATAGTGTTGTAGATTTTCATAGAATAGGTAGGGCTGAAACAGAACTCTTTGTAGGCCCTTTGTAGCATGTTCTCCTTGAGCTTGGAGTCTCTAGGTAAGAATATCCTACCATGATGATAGATGAATCCCTCATGCACTAGATATCCATCTTCATGCAGCTACTCATCAAGCATCATACAAGTGTGAAGCTCTTTGGAATAATCCACCAACAACCGGGATTTCCAATACAGATCTACACTCCCCAACAGTGACAGCACTGATGATACATTAATAGGAATGTCTGTCATGTTGCTAATATTCTTTTGACATCTCCTATGCCAAAGGTGCATGTAGGAAGGACATACCTTCTCCCCTTCTCCTACAATAGAGCATAATGAAAAATGAAGGTGGGTGATGATGACGGGAGAAGAAATTCTCCCTACATCTTTTTCTTACCCAAACCCTCCAACGTTGTAGTTGTGTCTTCTAATGCTCCCATCACTCCTGGATCTAATTTTTTAACATCAAGTAGTCAAATATCTCTCACCAAAACTGAATCAAGTAGCCTCCCAAGTGGTTTGCCACTAGATAAGAGTGTCCCTTGCAGAAATCTCATGAACATAATAGATGAGACAGTGAGGTCCTTGCTTCCACTATGAAAATCCATCTCTATTTTCTATGTGGAAGTGTTGTGTGAGGGGTAAGTATGCATGCCTTTGATCATTTGAGGTACACCACTCTTCTTGTCCACCCATTCCTTTTGCAAATCCTCCCAATCAGTGATGACTTTCCCCAATCTAATTAACCATTGAACACGCAAAATAACATTGGTGTCTGGTATGTCAACTACAAAGAAGTGATCCACCAAATTTTAGGATCCCATGGTGACTGAAAGTGATGGGACATATTGCACGGATTGCATTGTTCTATCTCATGGGACAAAAACAGAGAATCCCTCAAAAGGATCAGTGGGCATTGCCCTCCTTTGCACAAAATGGGCATTAATGAAATTGTGGGTAGCCCCACTATCAACCAAGACAAAAACCCTCTGATTCATAATTGAACCTTAAAATATTAAGGTTAAGTACTTAGGTACTCCCCTCAAATATGCAAGAGTTCCTTCAATAGGAGAAAATGCCCCCCCCATTCTCATCTCTTGATGGTGTTGGATCTCGTCCAACATTGTCAACATTGTGACCACTCCTTCGCTCATCATCTTCATCTTCTATAAGATCTGATAAGGCCTCTATATAATGTGCTTTACCAACAACACATCTATGTCTAGGTACCCATGGTTCTTGGAAAGTGAAGCATAGCTTCCTCTTCCTTAGATCTCTCTGGACTTCATCATCAAGAGGCTTCTTGTATGAGCTCTCTTTTGAAGGAGTAGCTTTCTCTTCCTTTCCTGTAGAAGGAAAATAAGGCTTGTTCTGAAATTTTTCCTTTGCTTTTGGCAAAGCATCTTGAAGGTCTCTATCCCTCTCAATGGCATCATGCAAGGTAGTGGGCTTGGTATATTTAACCAACCCCATGTATAGGTTCGTCTAAGCCATCGATGAACATGTACACCCTTCTTGCTGTAGAAAAATCAAGAACCATAACAAATAATCTCAAAAATTCAGAGATATAATAATTTTTATTACCTGACTGCTTCAACTTTTCAAGGCTCATGAAAGGTGCTTCTGGATCATTTCTATCAAACCTCTCCACCAGTATTCTAGTGAAATCAAATTAGGCAGTCACATTGGCATGAAAAAATGTAGACAAGCCATGGAACCATCAGTTGTGTGCTTCACCCTCAAAGTGCAGCGCTGTAATCTTGATAGCTTCCATATTAGGGACTTTTTTCAATTTAAAGTATATATCTAGTTTTTCTACCCATGCTTTGGCAGAACAAGTGGATGACCCATCAAATTTGGGTAAAAATAATCTGCCCATAGAGTGATGTTGATCATGATTCTGAGTGAATCCACCATGCTGATGCCTTGGTCTTATTTTGTCCTTGAGGTGAAAAAACTCTTGAAAACTCAAGTGGTCCTTGAATATCTAAATCTGAGACTCATATTATTCAAATTAGTCTTCAAGGGATGCTTTCTCATGACGCCCTTCATTTTCCACAGCCAAAAAAGTAGGCATGGTAGAGCATTGTGGAGCTTGTGGCTGGTTCACTAGTTGATCATTAAAGTGGTGAGACATGCCAGAGCTTTCTCCAGGATGAAATCTCTTAGGATATTACTTAATTCTGTCCAATATCATCTCTTTGATTTCTCTAGCAAGATCTTGCATAGCTTTCGGAAGGGTTTTTGCAAACTCCTTCCCATCTTCATCACTTCCAGATTCAGGGGCTTTTCCCTCGTCTTTATCATCATTGGTGTAATGAAATTTATTCTGTCTTCTTCTCAGGTACCTCTTCTCTCTGTCAGTGAGAGGATCACCTTTTTCTGAATACATATTTGCTCTTTAAGAAAGCAAATCATAGGCTGTGCCAAGATGATTACTTCCATACCACTGTAATATTCCATAAAGGGAATATTCAGCAATACCTACTAAAATACCGCATTTTTTAGAAGTATGTGCATTGAAATGAATTTTTAGCTCATGGATCCCTTAGATATGGAAATATAGCATATAAATCCAAGGGGAGAGAAAAAAAAAATCGATTTAGGTGAGGTAAACAAACCTCCCACACCTAGTATGGCTGAAAAAACACCCAAGAATGGGCCTGCAACAATATACAACAATACTGCAGGAAAATAACGCAGTTTTCTGAGGAAAATTAGGAGACCAATAAAAAGGGTTAATCATTCATATATGCAGCAATAAATCAGATAAATAATGAGGCGCTTACAATGTAAAACATGATACAAAAGACAAGAATAGAAGAAGTTCCTCAAAAGAGGGGCTGCAACGCATGTATTGACTGAAAAATGGCTTGACAACGTTATTTTAAAAATTTGTAGTAGTTTTATATTACACTTTAGATCTAGAGCATATCTGTTTACAAAATATTAGATCCATACTAGATCTGTACACTAGAAGAGCTCCTTTACAAATTCCCCTTGGCGTTTTGAGCAAAGATGAAACAGAAAGAGTAGGTCTGAGACGTAAAGTTGTAGATCTGCAGTAATATTTAGAAATTACTGAAGATGAATACAATAGAAGCAGATCATATCTAAACAGAACATGGATAAGAATTACAATCCATGGATCGCCATGGTGAAGGGAAGAATCCCAACACCAGAGATCTCTCCTCCAAATGTGTGTCAAAACACCCTGCAACTGTATACTTGCAAATAACGCAGTCCTGGAAGGTAAACTGTGTTGTAGGCTCTAGCACTGGTTTGGCCTGATGCCAATATCTGAAAATGTAGCTCCAAAGATCTAATACTCTCTTATCAATGGGATAGATGGCTTTCCCACTGAAAAGAGGTACTAGGTTGGCCTAGATCTGAGTAGATATAGCCTCCACTTGCTGCAACTTACAAGGAAAACCAAACCCTCAACAAGATATGCGTTGTAGTTGGAAGATGAGCTTGGATAAATGCCTGATAGTGGACAAGATCATCAAGACTCCTCCAAGAGCTACTCAATGGAAGAGGTGGGATTCCCGATTAGGAACACCCTAGTGCTAAACAACACTATTCTCATCTAAAAGACAAGAGAATGATATATGTCTAAACAGAAAATATATTCATAAATATACTCAATAAAAAACCTTCTTATGCTTTCCGCCTCTTCCATTTATAAGATGAAAGTCATGCCAAACCCTAAACCATCTCAATGATTTATCTCCTTTCACATGTGGAGCCTCCAACTAAAACTACACTGTGCATCTAACAGATTCACTATATCTAGACAGTGTCGTTGATTTGGTCTTGGTTGACTTGGTCAAATGATCCAGCCTCTTTCACACCTAAGTGTTTTTATGTAAATATTCCATATTTAACTTTGTTCATATGTGGCATTGATTATTTGGTTGATTTGGAGTTTTATTGATCGTCCTTTACAATTTATTCATGAAACAAAAAAATGAGTCAAAATTGTATATTCCCATTAGCTTGGGCTAATTGGGATTATTACACTTATTTAGTAGCAACAAAGTACATGAGGAGTCACATTGAAAGAAAAGAAGAATATGTGGCATAACAGGTTACTTTTCTCCATTAAGGCATTTTAGTAGCAACTTCCAGTAGCACGATACATTATTCGCTTTACAACTATATGATAAAACTTACTTTACAAGTATATGATACATTATTCGCTTCTTCGACATTTTAGGCATCAATATAATGAGTATCAAATGTATCGAGATCAATTTTCCACACATTCAATGTTGTATACTCTTCCAAGCATTTGTTTAGCTGAGCTTCAGTGTAAGTATGCATGCAAGAGATAGAATTATATGCATTTAAACCAACCTTGATTAGGAAATTTCATCTAATGATATTTCTCATGATCTATAGAGCCTGCAGAGAGTACCTTTCAAGAAATCTAGTTCAGAGCATTAGCATAGAAGACATCCATAATATTCATTCACGTTCCCTCATCTAGGTATGTTTCGTAATTTATGAGGTATACTTTTAAGTAGTTTCAAGATATTTTTAGGGATACATTTAGTAGTAGAACTTCAGAAGGAGATATTTCCCTTCAAGATCCTTGCATTGACTCTAAAGTGTCGTTGTAACATAAAATATATGACCTGGAGCATTGTGAAAAATGAGGCGATCCTTTGGGTGAAAGTTGGTTGAAGAATATAAAAATTAATCTTTAGAGCCCCGTGTGTATATAAGGCTATACATCTTTGTTTACGATACCTGAAGAAATAGGATAGGGAATGTGTCACTCTAAAGAGATAATGGAGCCATCCTCAAGTATTGTAGTAGAAGGGGTAGAAAAATATGTCGTGTTCCTTTGTTAGAGGCTTTCCTAATAGTATAATTCAAATAAATTGAATGATTTGCATCTAAATAGGTCAACACATAATTTACTATTAGTATTGTGGAAGATTGACTCACTTGAGAAGTATTGCTGCAATTATTCTTCAACAAAACTTTAGATGTATGGAGGGCATTGAAATCACAAGCCTTATATCTAGCAAGTCCAGTTTTGTGAAGCTCCATCTGAATGTTATAAGGTCATTGATATTTTCTAGGCAGAGATCCAATATTCACCATATCCTGTGATCTTCATCCCAGAATAGCGAAATCTTCTGGTAAAATTGTCATAGCTTCAAGACACCTCATGTCAATGAAAGGGCAAACTCGAATATTATTTTTAAGACCTCCATTCTTGTGTCCATATTAGGGAACCACTTCAAAAAAATTTCTACAATATTCCAATGACTAAAGTGGTACAAGAATATCAAAAGGTTAAGGAAATAAGAGTACATTGAAGTTGATTAGAACCTCGGTCCCTTCATTACATTAGAGACCCTCTCTTCCTATGGAGTATTGTGCATCTCTGTTTAAAGGGAATCTTGATCTCAATTCTGGACTAAGCCTAAAGTAGCTACTGAAGTCAACAATTTATTTCCTTTTTAAGAAGTATTAACCTTGAATCTTGAATTATAGAAGCCTTATATGTAGTAGATCATTATGTGGAAATTCAAGGTGTAAAAGTGACAGTGATAGCCCTTGTCATATACATACATCAATTACAAAATTTTCCTACAAGTTGACCTATATAACATTCTGAACTCAGTGTCAAGCATTGTGTAAGCATATCTATTCATTAGAAATATGGAATAACTTGAGAAGCACGTGGAGGATATTTATATTTGATCCAGTGAAGTCTTAACCTTATTGAAGATATTCTGAACAATTTTATATGTGTTTCTACATTCATCTATGTAATAATCAATCGATCCGATGACCAAGAATCTAACCTGGAGTATACTCTTAGTTTGATTTTCATATTGATTATGATAAGATCCATGTGATATGTTGATCATATGTCTAGGCCTTGATTTGTCCACAATGTAGCCTGAATAGTAGTACATGATGATGGAAAAAAAAAAATTGAAGTACAACATCCCTTCTATGTGCTTAGGATTATGTCTATTGAGATTTTATTTTCGGTCCCTATATTACTAGTATAGTCCCTTATTGTTGTTAGTGCAACCCCCTTATTGTTATTATTGTACCCCTATAACCCCAATATTTTTATTATTGTGCCCTTACATTATTATTGTTAGGCCGACTAGGATTATATTGTGACCCCATGGACTCCTATATATAGAAGGATATTTTTTCATTTGTATCATCCGAGAATTTTTCATTTATGTAATGTAAAGGAGGTTTCCCCCTTGAAGTGGCTTATTTCTAAGGTGTTGATCTCTATTTTCTTCTATTTTTGGAGATGGTTTCATAACATTTGGTATGAGAGCTTTGGATTTTAGGGTTTCACTGCACAAAACAGGTCATCCTGGAATTTTCTCTATAACAATTTTTCTACGAATATTTAGAATCAGAATTATTTACAAAGTGAAGCCAAAATCCTGAGGAATGTCGTGTAAAAATTTCAAATCTTCTTTCGCAATATTTTCAGAGATATGATCTGTTGAAGTCAAGGTTTTTTCAGGCTCTTGAATTTCACCTAAACATGTCATCATGGAATTTTCACTATAAAATTTTCTCTACAAAGGTTCCAAAGCAAGAATTTTTATAGAGTGAAGCTAAAAGCCAAAGGAACATCATGTAAAAATTTTAGATCTTGGTTCACAATATGTTTAGAGATATGATCTGTCGAAGTTAGGGTTTTTGCAGGCTCCCGAATTTGATCTCAAAGAGTTGACCGTGGGAAAATCCTCATAACTCTCCCTTTGAGCATCAGATTGGAGTTCTATAAAACGTGGCCATAAGTAGATGGAATTTAGCTTCCTATGTATCAATTTCAGAGTTGAAGGAGGAAACAGTGACACGTGGCACACCGTACAATTTCTCTCTACTAAATCAGTCCATAATTAGGTCATTGTGGGAGATTTGGCATAGCTTTTCCTTGAAGAACTTATTAGACCTATGTCATTCTAAAGAAGATTTAGAGGGCTACTACATGACCAAATTTCAGATATTAAAGATCCTAAATCACAGATATAATTCAGTTTCAATATCAAGCTCCTCAAAAGTAAGAAAAAAGTGTGTATTATTTTTCTGAATTGGACAAGTCTTCTTTGAATAATCAGTTTGAATTGATTCCAAGGGCGTATTATAGAATAGATATCGGTATCGGGTTCTAAAATTCCCCCTGAAATGAATTCAACACCCATTAAGCCTTCATAAGGCTCTACTATGACTAATGAAGATGAAGAAATGCAACATGACATATCGAAGTTACAAGAGAAAATGCACCAAATTTTGCTCTCGCAAAGAGAAAAACAAAATGAAATGGATGTTTTGAAGAAAATCATGGAAGCTAAGATGGATGGTTTGAAGAAAGGCATGGAAGGTATGATGGATGGTTTGAATAATATTATGGAAGGTTTGAAGGCAAATATGCAAGATTTGAACGAAGGTTTGTGGAAGTTGATACAACAAATGATTCCTAATGGTGAAAAGATAGTAGAGGAAACTCATGATGAGAGAAAAATAATTTTTAATCATGATTTAATAAACTCGAATGTTGGATGGAAGACCCACCATATTCTAAAGATCGATATGAGGACTTTTGATGGCAAGGATCCCGTAACATGGATTCTCCATATGGAGCAATATTTTGATCTCAATAGTGTGCAAAACACACAAAAGGTACGCATTGCAACTTTATATTTAGAACAAAATACATTTTTATGGTATCGATGGCTTTTCTCCTGTAACTTTTTTTTCACTTGGAAAATTTTTACAGAGGAAATGATAGCACATTATGAGGATACAAAGAGAAAAAAATTCTTTAGCCAATTGATAAATTTCAAACAAAAGGGTTCAGTGGTGGAGCACATTGAAGACATCCAAAAATTGAGTATAAGGGTAGCTTATATTCTAGAGGAACACAGGATTGACGTGTTCATAGGGAATTTAAAGGATAACATTCAACATGAGATTTGTTTTTGGGAACCTGATTCATTGGAGAAGGAATTCAGGTTGGCAGGAAAACTGGATGTAAAATTATGGCGACAAGGAACCCTACCACTCACATCTATAAAGATGGAAGTGTTGCTACTCCTAGAATTCCATAACCTACAAGGTTGACACCACAACAATTCGAAGAAAAAAGAGCAGAAGGGTTTTTATACAGTTGTCATAGAAAATACACTAAAGGCCATAAGTGTGCTGAGAATAAATTATTTTACATAGATTATGAAGAGGAGGAAGAAAATGATCAAGAAACCTCAAAAGAAAAGGATATACACCAAGAACCAACTCTAGAAGAAGAAGAAATGAGTCTAATCATACCAGGTAATGCATTGGAATGAATTACCACTCCTCAAACTCTCAAGATAGAAGGACATATCAAGAATAAAAACGTAATAGTGTTGATTGATTTGATTAGTACCCATAATTTTATTCATTGTAAGGTAGCCAATGAATTGAACTGTTTCCTATACCCAACACCACAATGTCAAGTGATGGTTGCAAATGGAGGAACTATAAATTTCCTTGGAAAATGCCATAATATCAAGCTAACCATGGGGGAATATGTATTGAATATTCCAATGTTTTCCATCCCAATGGGAGGTCCTGATGTTGTACTAGGATTACAATGGTTACAATCTTTGTTGACGGTAGCATTTAATTTTCAAGAAATTTTCTTGAAATTTTTTTTGGAAGGAAAGGAAGTTGAATTACGGGGTATCATAGGGAATATGGGAAAGATAATAAGCTCTAATGTCATGACAAAGCTTATGAAAAAATAACAACGACGTTTAATTTCACAGTTATGCTCGCTAGAAGCTCCAACATCAAAATCATCTATTTCTCCAGATCTCCAAAATGTCTTGGACAATCATTCCATGGTGTTTAAAGATCCCGAAGGAATCCCACCTATTTGTGATCATGATCATGTTATTCATTTTATTCCAATAATTTTTCCTCCAAACTTCAGGCCTTATAGATATCCTGATGTCCAAAAGAGCGACATTGAACATATGATTGCAAAAATGTTAGAGGTTGGTATAATTCAAGCTAGTCAAATTTCTTTCTCTGCTACAGTAGTATTGTTGCACAAGAAGGATGGATAATGGCATATGTTTCTGGATTACAGGGAACTCAATAAGCTCACTATTAAAGATAAATTTCCCATTCCTATGATTGATGAATTATTGGATGAATTACATGAAGAAATTTATTTTACGAAGTTGGATCTTCGTTTGGGATATCATCAAATTAGAATGAAGGCTGAAGATATTTTGAAAACATCATTTCGAAATCAGTATGACCATTATGAATTTTTTTTCATGCCTTTTGGCCTTACCAATGCGCCTTCTACATTTCAAGGGTTGATGAATTCCATTTTATAACTCTTCCTTAGAAAATTTGTGCTAGTATTTTTGGATGATATACTAATCTACAATTGGTCTTGGAAGGATATGTTCAACATGTTGACATGGTGCTCAAACTATTGCAGGAGAAAAATTTATATGCAAAAACATACAAATGTTTCTTTGCAGTACAAGATGTGGAATATCTGGGTCATATTGTATCTAATGAGGGTGTTAAGGTAGTGTTATAGCATCATTTTTCACCTTGACATGATTCATGATTGCTTCATGGATTTTGGGCACCCATTCCTACAGACTTGGACAAATTCACTTAAAAACAGTGTAAAATCCCCCATACGCGACTATGCCCGTACTTTTCCGCGTGTATACGCGATTCCAGCTAGACTTTTTCGCGTATGCCATTAAAATGATTAAAAAATATATAAAATTCCCTATTTTCGGGCTGGGTTGATGGTTACTCAGGTAGTTCAACCACCCCAACACGTGGCCAACTGTTTCCAACTGTTGAAACTAATTGGAGGGAGTATAAAAGCCCCTCATGTGTATGGCCTAAGGGAGAGAGAGAATTATTGATATTATACTCTGTTGGTATTCCCTATCCAAGTCTGATTCCCCGTGCCTCCTGCACTTTCCCAGTTCATTGTAGGAAACCCTTATTTCCTTGAGATGCACATCCCTTTATATGTCATCTCGTATGCACCAGTTTGGAAGGAGTCTTAGCGAGGCAAGGGCTGGACGGATCCAGACGACGGTCTGCAAAGGCTGTGGAAGGATCAGGTGATCTCTCCACTCGTTACTTTTGTACATGCTATTTATAATACAGAAGTACCATGTTGTTCCCGAAATAAACGTGTTAGTGTATGCTTATATGTATGAGAATATTTTTTATACAAGCATTCATTATGATTTATTTAATGTTTTATATGAATCTCACTAACATTTAGAGTAGATATATGCTATACAACCAGTCCTTTGTGCTTGTTTCTTCTTGTCTTTCAGGTTAAGAAGGAAGGACGGTTGCTGGGGGTTTGAACCCTGCGGGATCTTCTTCAACCGTAGGACCTACGAGTAACTTTCTCATTCTACTCTATTTAGTTTTTCTGAACGTGCATGGTTGTGTGAGTCTCTGTTAAGTAGCATGCCCCTGCTCTGTGGAGGTTGTAACCCAACGAACCTCTAGGGTGTTAATTCCCCGAAACAGAACTGGCGACTCCACTGGGGATCACATTCTTGTGATTCTCCTATTGGGTTGTTTCAGCTGTTTGGTAGGTTGCCAACAATTTTATCTTTCATTTGTAGTCCATTTTATTTTCTTGCAGTCAGTCTGAAGTCTTGGTGTCTTTTCCAGGCTTGTTCTTTTTGTTTTTTTCATTATTTACCTTTGCATACGCGCCTTCTTTTGCACACAGTCGCGTATACACGCGATTTTTTCTGAAGGAAACCGCGTATACGCGAGTTTCCCTTAGAATAGACGTGTATGCATGCTGGTTGCATAGATGTGAAGTAGCGTATACCTAGGTAGATTTTGAATTTTTGGGATTCTTGACTTTTTGGTTCTTTCTGGCTGTGGAGGCCTGTTTCTACAGAGTCTCTGTACTTACTGGAGTGTGAAGGAAGTGGTTTCATGTCTTTTCTCTCTTTCATTTGAGTGAAAACTAGTCTTTTTGGCAAAGTGTTGTTTCTGGTGCTGGCACTTCTGGATTGAGTTCCAAGATCGCTTTTTGAGCATTCTTGGTTGTTCTTCTTTATCAGAACAAAGAGCTTCTGCTCACTGACTCACTCCTATCTTTGTGTTGTGCTTCGCATTGTGATTTTTTCTTCGTTTTTTATTGGTTTTCTTGAGTTCCATAGGCTAGGGTTTTGTTGCAACTTTTGAAGGACTTTTCTTGCTTCTTTGGAGTTTTTGGTTGCAACGAGTTTGCACTATTTGTCTAGGCTGATTGGCTGAGTTTTTGGTCTTCTCTTACTCTTATTGATCTTGCTACGAGTTAGCTTTATAAGGTTTGGGAGCATTGTTGAATTTTGTACTTGAAATTCGGTCTCGTTTTGGTTTGGATTTTGATAGTTGTGCTTGGTCTTTTCGAGCTCTTTCCCTATAAAACAAAAAAAGCTCAAAAAACATTTGCTTTGCTTTTTGTTTTTGCATTTCAAAGGCTTAAAAAACATTTTCACTTGTTATTTTCTTTTGTTGTTGCATTTTCATTTTCGTTTGCTACAACTTTTGAAGCTTTTGTGAAGTTTCTTGCTTTAGTTTTTGGCTTGATTTTGAGGAGGAGTTCTCGTTTGATTTCTTCTTCTTGTTTTTAAGTGTTTTTGGTGTCCTCATTTTAAGAGTTCTTGTTTTCAAGAATTAGCTTTCTGGACAACAAAAGATGAGTTAAAACTGAAGGACTTTTTTGGAATTTCACTCTGCTTTAAGAGATTTGCATCTTAGGATTTACATGCTTGTAGTTATTTGTATTAGGTGCATTGAATCATTTAGTCAATTTCTTAGTTTTTGTGAGTGTGAGTTTGCTTTTTGAAAAGAAAAATACAAATTTTAGTCTCGTAGAACCTGTATAGAGATTGCTCTTCATCGAAAGACAAAGAACTGCATTTGCATGTAGTTAAGTTTTTATTAATTTCTTTTTGCATCAAAAACACCATACGTTTCATCTCCATATCCTTGTGACTTAACATAATAGCCCTTAAAATAAGCGATTTAATCTAAAATCAACTAGCAAGTTTTTCTAAGTGTCAATCACCAACTAGCTAGGTTGTAGGGCCTTGGAATAGGTGAGTGGATAGTTAACTCTCCAAGGCCGTTCAAACAAACATAGAAGTTGATTAATTGAGCGAAATCCAACTCCGTGAGGTGGACTGGTGTTGGGACGTTAATATACCATTATTATTATCACTTTTGAATGCTTATTCCACCCATTTCTATTATTCTTCATCATGTCATTTATTATAATTTATTACATAAATCTATTTTATAATGATTTATGCTCTTATGAATGAATGTTATTTATTCTCCTTTATTTCTAATAAATTGATGATTATGCATGATTTTATCAATGATAGTTTTAATAAATCAATTGTAACATTATTCACCATTTTTAGCCTCCAAGATAATTTCCAGATTGAAGATTTGATCATTAAAAATGCCAACTCAGAAATTCGCTGGAATAAGAAGTGACGGTTTTGCGGTTGAGATTTCGAGCAAATGAAGCAGAATCTGGAAAATCCGGAAATGGGTTTTGTCCAGAACGGACCCAATTAACTTTAACAAAGAACGGTTTGCCCAAATTCGACTTTTACTGAGAGAAACGCAGGGTTCTTTGAGCACGATTTTCTGAGATTTGTTGTTGCGGCCGTCCTCCAAATCTCAGCTGCAAAGCCAAATTCGCCTTGTTCTTGTTGATCAAATGGTTAGAAGCAAACCAATTTTGTAATAGAAAACATGTTATACTTATCTTTATTGTAACTTCTCTCTGATCTCTCTCTATTTAAATGAAAACAGAGATCAGAGATGAGGATGATTTGAGGATGATTTGAGGATGATTTTTGGGGATTCGAATGATGGAATTGAGGATGGCAGAGAGAATGGATAATGGATGAGAGATTGAGAGACTTCTTGTTGTAATCCACTGTAACTCTGCTTTGATATTTTAATATAAATCTAGTTTCCATTCATTCTTTTCATCTGAAGTAACCCAGCAGCGTCCGCTGGCGGCTAAGGGCCCAGCCTCTGGTGGAGTACGCTGCTGCTGCTGTGTATCATATATTTACAATTGCTGCTGTGTGATGGTTTGATTTATTTCCTATTATTTTGAATTGCATTATTTTACAGTTTCATGTTTTTATAGTGTGCTGTTAGAATATTTTATGGAATTATTTTATTGCACAAGTTGAGATTGAATCGTGTGGCTGTTCTTTTCCATCATAGCAGAGATTATTATCCTTTTCAACTTATATTGTTATGATGTTCATTTCAAATGTAAAGCTTCGCTGTTCATTTCATATTGTTGGTTATTCGATTCCACTAATTAGAGTTTGTTGTTCAGATTTATTAAATATGATTCGTTGTTTAATTCCTTTAATTATAAGTTTATTGTCCATTTACTTCGCTGTTTAGTTTGGTTGATTAATTGCAAGAGTTTGCTTTTAAGGAGTTTTCCTAGTTTACTTTCAATGGCAGCTTTAGTTTAATTTCTATTTCCTTTTAATTGCTTTAAAGCAGGACTCTCAACTGTAGAGAACATTGGTTATTGCTTCCTCGTTCCTAGATTGATTGTCTTGTTCCGGTTTGATTTCAATTGCATCAATATCCAGAGGAATGAGTTATTGCTACTGTATCCTCGATTGATGGTTGTTTGAGTGAATGATTTAGTTTAGAACATTTCAATTTCTTGTTGTTCCAATTAGATTTTGTTTCTAGCTTTCATTTACTTTTGGATTTTAAGCACTATACTGCAAAACATTACTCTTGAGTAAATAGCCGCCTCAGACTGAGTACACTCTTGAAATAAAAAGTCGTCCCTGGGTTGACAATTAATGTGAAGGTAATTAGGATTTAAAAAGACCCTTTTTTATCGCTCCACATTTTGGCGCCGTTGCCAGGGAGAGTGTAGCCATTTCTAAAGAGTAGTGTGAATCTGATGAGTGCCTGCTAGGGAAGACTTGGATCTTAAAAACGAAAGGTAAGAACCTACGTGCGGAGCATGTACAAGCCCTACTCCACTGTCCGCTTTCCTAACAGATTTGCTGTTTCTTTGTTAGGTAGAAATAGATGTTTGAATTTTTGTGTGAATGACTAGGAAAAAAATAGAAATTTTGGAAAATGAATCACAAGGTTTCACTCAAGTGGTGATGTAAGCACCACCCATTTCACTAACTAATTGACAGGAGCATTTGAACAAGGAGCCTCGAAGAAACACATGAAAAACATCTTATATTATGGTAAGAAATGGCTCACGTTTCTACTTTTGAATTTCCTATCAAAGATCTAGGAGGAGTGACACAAATGCACATAATTCCCCCATCTTTACCAAATTTTCATGGTTTAGCAAATGAAGATCCAGATACATTCTTATTTGAGTTCGAAATACTTTGTAAAGGATATGATTATTGTACTAATGATCAAAGATTGAAAGTGTTTCCTCTTACCCTAAAAGGAACAGCCCTCCGATGGTTCATGAGCCTAGGTGGGAATTGCATCCAATCATGGGAGGACATGAAGAACATATTCTTGAAGAAGTACCAAGACTATTGCAAATCCAATGAAGATATTTTCGGTATGATACAAGGGGAAGATGAAAGTTTGGAGGATTATGTAGATCGATTTCATTATAACCTTCAAAAATCAAAGCATAAGCATTTGGAAAAAGAGATCTTAAAAACACTCCTTAAAGGAATCAAAGATGAATTTTTAGAACTCTTAAATCTGATAGGAAAAGGTGATGTTTTTCAGTTATCATATGATGATGTTTGTGAGTTGTGCATAAGGTATTCAAGAGGAATCTCCAAGGTTGGTAAGAATTCTAGAGATGTTTGTTCTTTCTTTTCCAAATCTGCTACAAGAATAGGAGACATAAGAGCTGAAATCAATGATTTATTTGAAAATTTTAAAGTTGATTTTATTAGCTCTCTAAGCTCAAAATTTGACGGTTTGCAAGTTCATAAAAATGAAGAATTTGATGAAGTGTTTTTCCCTCATGACCGAAAGGAGCAGCCCATAGATGGTTACTCTTCCTTATCTAGGATGGAAGTATCATATCAAAGAGGTGAGGAAGCTGCAACAAGGTCAAAACCATGGAAATCATGGCCTACAGGTATGGTTCAAAACACTTCTTCTCCATTCTCTTACTTGCATAATCCATTATGTAATACTCATGTTCTAGGGAAGCCATGTCAATTTCAATATAACTACCAATCTTATCTACAAGTTTGGCATGGTTCACCTTATGATTGCATGACTACTCTCCCTCATCTTGTAGCACAAGCACATTATCCATATTCTCCACCAGCTCTTTCACACCATCCTGCTTGCATATCAAATTTATCCACTCAACCCAACCAACCACATCATCACAATGCTCCATTCCATACACAATTTCCTGCTCAACTAATTCCACACCCTCACCACAATAAACTAGTACAACATGCTTACAATGTTGAACTGAAAAATTTACCCATCCTTCCCACCCATTCTATCTCACATGCACCAATGGAGAAAACTTACAATGAGATTCAGAATGTTTCAAATTCAAAAATTGTAGAAGTTATGGAAGAAAATGAGGTTTTTTTTTGTATGCCTCAACAAGTCATTTTAAAAGCTCAAGAACTTCATGATATGATGGCTATGGGAAATCAAGAAAGTAAAGGATATATTGAAGATTGGTTTCATTCCATCACTTGTTTGCAGCATCACTCTATACTTCAACAATTTTTGACAACATCTTTTCAAGGGAAGTTGGCTTCTCATACCCTATTTTTTATCAACATGCATTTTTCAAATTTGGGTATGTACATATTTGAAGCCTTATTTCGAAAATGGTTCCATTGGAAGTACTCCTATAAATAGTCATATTCATATTTCAATCAAAGTAGGTTAGTGAAAAAATAAAATAAAATAAAATAAGAACATAAATATATGCACTTTGTTTTTTTTTTTTTTTTGTAAAAATAGTTGTTTTTTTTGTTGCAACACACTATCGAAATCAACATCGGTGATAAATATTTAAATTTATTTGTGTATGTAGATGAATCATAATAAAAATAATAAGTTCTACAAACACTCATTTTTCATTTTTATCACCAATTTGAAAAAATTCTTGAATATCATTTTTTTTGGCTTGCGGGCTTGATGAACTTTCTGGAAAAACAGTCGGGACAGTCATGTTTTGAGGGAACAAAAGTGAATATTTTTAAAACATGTTTCTACCCTAGGTATCCCTTGATGTCTACTTTCTAACCCAATTTGAATCAGTCAATTTGGATTTGAAACGAAAAAGTTAGAACCAAAACATTGACCGGATGTCTAGTGGGCAGCTCAGGAACAGAGTTGGGACAGTCAGTTTTTGGAGGCCTAAATGTTTGAATTTTTAAAACTTTTTACTATGGTAGATTCCCCTATGAATATAGTTTAAAATTCAATTTGAATCACTCATTTTAGATATCGTATGGGGAATTTATGATCAAAATACTGAGTGTCTATCGTAAATCAGCACCCTTAAAACTATGTCTTTCCGGTTGTTCCTTACAGTATTTGACCTATCAATTATTCTTGTCTTCAAAACCTATTTCTATTGGAAATAAATAAATGAATATAATTTCATTTACAATTCGAATCATTCGAATCCGACATCAAACGAAAAATTTACGCTTAAAACATTAATTGTTGATCTGAGCTGGGTAATTGAAAATGACTATGTTATGCAGGTTGTTCTAACTAAAATTGACATATCATATCATTGAATTTATAAAACCTGTTGCTACTGGAGATAAAACTTTGAATTATCTCTCATTTGGCTTTGGAATCACTCAATTTCGATGAAAAACAAAGAAGTTGTGATTAAAACACTGTTGGATAGTATGGTCGACCACTGCTCTCCCGCAGGTGACAAATAAATTTTACTTTGTTATTTTCTCAATGGATTTGTTATATAGAGTAACTAATTGTTGTTTTTTGCATCATTATTGGATTAGGGGAGCCCAATCACCTCTCTTTCTCCATGATCTAATGTTTTATTGCAGGTAGACACTCGTTTTTTTTTGCAGGTCCTGGGAAAATAAAGAAGGTCAATTTATGGACGAGTGATTCTTGAAAAAAAATTTAACGAAACAAAGGAATTTCATCTAAGTCATTACCCAACGGATTCATAATAGAAGAAATGAAGAATTGATTTCGATTTGAAGATTCATGTCTTGTCTCTGCTGCCAAAACATTCTTCAAAAAGATCATTTTTTTTTATAATATCATAGATGTTGTAACTTAATTTACATATTGTTTTTAAATAAAATGTTGTTTCTTTTCTAATTTGTCTTATATTTTGTGTTTCAGGTGTTGCTTCATTCAAAGTGTAACTCATCCTCAGCATCAATGCTGTGAACAACGAATTTGTTTTTTTTGCATGTTTGCATTTTATGATTGTCCATTTTGTTGTTCCTTTCCGAATGGAACAGCACTTCTGCACTTTCACGTTTTGCTGTTCCTTTTCGAATGGAACAACACTTCTGCACTTTTCATTTTTTTTGTTCCTTTTCCAAAGGAACGACACTTGCGTTTCTGCTGTTCCTTTTCCAAAGGAACGACACTTTTAGTTTTTGCTGTTCCTTTTTCCAAAGGAACGACATTTGCATTTTCACATTTTTTTATGTGTATTTTTGGTTTTTGGTGTGCATTTCCTTTGTTGTTCCCTACACGGAACACCACTTTTTGAGTGTTTTTGTTGTTCCTTCAAAAGAGCAACCCTTTGGGAGTATTTTTGAGAGCAACCTTTTCTTCCTCTTGTGGGACTATTCCTAGTTCATCTCAACCACATTTTACTGATTCCCCTTCATGGCATGAAGTACACTATTTTTACGAGGACAATAATTA
Source organism: Pinus albicaulis (assembly GCA_034641835.2). Lineage (NCBI taxonomy): Eukaryota > Viridiplantae > Streptophyta > Pinopsida > Pinales > Pinaceae > Pinus > Pinus albicaulis. Next base: position 386,428,180 of record CM076583.1, read on the forward strand.
TGGATTCTATTGAAGCGAGTTAATATCATTCACGTTATGATCTTTAACAGGACAGCCCCTTGATGATAGATTATTTTTAAAAGGGACACAATTATTTATATACTACTTTACTGCATTGTTTTCTGTTGAACATGATATTGATTGATCATCTTAATACCATGCTGGTTCCACCCTTCTGGATTATAATCTTCTCTCTCTGTAATAAATGAGATTATGGGTATATTTTTCTATTGACATGTTCAACTTCTTCCACCATCCCTGCTTTTAAAGGAGTACTGAGCCTCCCTTTTTTTATCATAACATTGTGTAATAACAACAAAATTTTGTTCACAGATGGAGGATAGGGGGTCTCATTACGAGCCAGCCTACCATGTTCATAAGGTTGTAAGAAAGTGACATTCCCATTATGGCCACCACACCAGGGTTATGATCCATTGGATAGTCAAATTATCCTTGGAACAGGAGGTCTCATCACGAGCCGGCCTGATCACTTTTGCTACATCCCAGTGAATGGAAGTGTGGTTATCTGGTTACCACGCCAGCACATTGATCTCTTCTGTAGAACAACAATGTAACTCTCTAGTTATAAATTGAGGATTCTGGCTCATATGGGTTAAAAAGCAACCCTGCCGAGGCTATGGACGCCTGCTGGCAGTAGCGGCTCTGCTTATGGTATTGAAGTTATATCTTATCGTCAATTATTATTATAATACCCTTTTCTTATTTTTTCTTTTTATCAGAGAAGTTATTTCCTTAAATTTTTCCCTGTTTTGAACCTTTATGCATGAGAAATTGTTTTATGATCAATCGCATCATTTTCAGCTAGCATGCTATCAGTAAAACATCTTTTTGGCATATTGTTGTTCTTTTTCTCTTTTTCATAACTTATCATCAATCCAAAGCGTCCTATCTTTTATTCATAACTATCTTTACACACTCTGCTCTCATTATAACCATAACTCTCACTGTCCTATCATTGATATGTGTACTTTGCTTTATTTACTGCAATATTGTTCATTCCCTTGCCTTGCTCTCAACACAACACCTCTCATATGCTTTACGGTCATGGAATTCCTTTTCCAATTAGAGGGGGGAATGTATGCATTATGGGATTGCATGCGATATGATTACTGCACTCTGTCATCACTTGTTGATTTGCCAAAATATTAGTATTGCATGTATACATAAGTTTTTCTGATTGAAATTTTTGCATGCATCTTATCTATTGCTTACACTATGGATTCAAGAACATTGTATGCCAAATAGTGCTTTATTTGCAGGAAAACAACAAGTATGGGCAGAATTCTATTCATAACATGACCACACTATTACACTTAACAGAAGAGGCTCGTGCACGTGAACAATTCTTCAGACATGATGTGCTTACCTGGATTCCACCTTTTGTATCACTTTCAGCACCAACTCTGCCTACATCAGCTTCAACAAATGCCAGTCCATATATGTCATTCCACATTTTTCTTTTTGGAGGTAAAACTTGAGGTAAAATAGCATAATTTTCTGTTTTATTACGAATTTAGGAGAATTTACTGAAATCCATTTTGAGCATTATTTATCATCCTTCATTCCACATCTTTACCACTTCCCCTTTTTCAGCGGCATATCATCTTTCAGTTTGGGGGAGTGTTGCTTTCATTCATTTCTTTCTTATGACTATGCCATTCATATTCTTTATCATCCATTGTTATTCTTATTCATTCTCAACACCTCCCTTATTCCATGTTGTTTTACACCAAGCATAGAATTCAACAGCTGGTAGCAACCACCTCTATTTGTTTTCTAGCATCACATGAGGGCATGCTAATTTTTCAGAGAGGGGGAGGAATTGCTACGCATGATGGATGTTTTCTATTTTCTTTCTCATTTAAGGCACACAATTTCAGTGTAGAAATTGATTTCCATAATATTTTTAAAACTATGAACTCAATTCTTGTGATTTTTGGAAAACACAGACGTATCATTAATACAAACCCAGACACTTTCAAGATAAATTGGTTCATAAAATTTCGGAAATCATGCACTCTCAGCTACAGTCATTTTGTTTATATCTCATGATCCATGCATCAAAACAGTCTGATTTTTGGAATCATAAAGGCATTCATATATTATAAATTTACTTGCCAAATTTCAACAAAAGCTGGTTTGTAGTTTTTGAGAAAATGGTTAATGAAGTTTGATGTTACTTATATCATATTTTGTTTCAACTTCATATATACATATAGTTGAATGTCAATATAAAAATTGTTATGCCTTCATCAAGATTACTAAAAGTGAATATTCATTAATTAAGGAAGAATTCATTTTTTCTATCCATTTCATGAGCTGAGATGAACATATTTTTTATTGCTTGGTTAACACATGGGTTTTTGTCTTTGGGTTGCATGAGGACATGCAATATATTCAGTTTTCGTTGCATGAGGACATGCAACATATTGAGTGTGGGGGTATGTTGGGTCGTTAATATACCATTATTATTATCACTTTTGAACGCTTATTCCACCCATTTGTATTATTCTTCATCATGTCATTTATTATAATTTATTACAAAAATCCATTTTATAATGATTTATGCTCTTATGAATGAATGTTATTTATTCTCCTTTATTTCTAATAAATTGATGATTATGCATGATTTTATCAATGATAGTTTTAATAAATCAGTTGTAACATTATTCACCATTTTTAGCCTCCAAGATAATTTCCAGATTGAAGATTTGATCATTAAAAGTGCCAACTCAGAAATTCGCCAGAATAAGAAGTGACGGTTTTGCGGTTGAGATTTCGAGCAAATGAAGCAGAATCTGGAAAATCCGGAACATGGGTTTTGTCAAGAACGGACCCAATTAACTTTACCTAAAGAACGGTTTGCCCAAATTCGGCTTTTACGGAGAGAAATGCAGGGTTCTTTGAGCACGATGTTCTGAGATTTGTTGTTGCGGCCGTCCTCCAAATCTCAGCTGCAAAGCCAAATTCGCCTTGTTCTTGTTGATCAAATGGTTAGAAGCAAACCAATTTTGTAATAGAAATCATGTTATACTTATCTTTATTGTAACTTCTCTCTGATCTCTCTCTATTTAAATGAAAGCAGAGATCAGAGATGGGGATGATTTGAGGATGATTTTTGGGGATTCGAATGATGGAATTGAGGATGAATTAGAGATTCAGAATTGAGGATGGCAGAGAGAATGGATAATGGATGAGAGATTGAGAGACTTCTTGTTGTAATCCACTGTAACTCTTCTTTGATATTTTAATATAAATCTAGTTGCCATTCCATCTTTGATCCTGAAGTAACCCAGCAGCATCTGCTGGCGGCTAAGGGCCCAGCCTCTGGTGGAGTACGCTGCTGCTGCTGTGTATCATATATTTACAATTGCTGCTGTGTGATGGTTTGATTTATTTCCTATTCTTTTGAATTGCATTATTTTACAGTTTCATGTTTTTATAGTGTGTTGTTAGAATATTTTATGGAATTATTTTATTGCACAAGTTGAGATTGAATTGTGTGGCTGTTATTTTCCATCATAACAGAGATTATTATCCTTTTAAACTTATATTGTTATGTTGTTCATTTCAAATGTAAAGCTTCGTTGTTCATTTCAGATTGTTGGTTATTCGATTCCACTAATTAGAGTTTGCTGTTCAGATTTATTAAATATGATTCGTTGTTTAATTCCTTTAATTATAAGTTTGTTGTCCATTTACTTCGCTGTTTAGTTTGGTTGATTAATTGCAAGAGTTTTCTTTTAAGGAGTTTTCCTAGTTTACTTTCAATTGCAGCTTTAGTTTAATTTCTATTTCCTTTTAATTGCTTTAAAGCAGGACTCTCAACTGTAGAGAACATTGGTTATTGCTTCCTCGTTCCTAGATTGATTGTCTTGTTCCGGTTTGATTTCAATTGCATCAATATCTAGATGAATGAGTTATTGCTACTGTATCCTCGATTGATGGTTGTTTGAGTGAATGATTTAGTTTAGAACATTTCAATTTCTTGCTGTTCCAATTAGATTTTGTTTCCAGCTTTCATTTACTTTTGGATTTTAAGCACTATACTGCAAAACATTACTCTTGAGTAAATAGCCGCCTCAAAATGAGTACACTCTTGAAATAAAAAGTCGTCCCTGGGTTGACAATTAATGTGAAGGTAATTAGGAGTTAAAAAGACCCTTTTTTATCACTCCACAACTGGGAAAGCTCTCATCCGAGAGTCAAGCGCGAGGGGAAGTGAAGGCTGAGAAGAGGGATACCCCCTCTCCGATTGGCTGAATCTGACCTCAAGACCGTTCCGCCCAGCTTCTGATACGGATTGGTGTCCATAGTTGCCACTCCAAGGTTCCACACAGGTGACTGCGAGGGGGAATACCCGTGGTACCTGAGGCAGACGTCGCATCACTTTCAGCAGTACTTCTGGGGGGTGCCCTTGCGAAGCTTGGGTGCTTGAGCTGGCAAAGGTTGTCGTTAGGAGGTCAGCGTAACTATTTCTGATACCTTCGCTAGTTGTTCTGGGCCCTAATCATCCCATACTGCTTTCGGGAGGTCCTATACTTTGATTTCCTGTATTTTGGTGTCCGGTCCTCATCACCCGGAGCGGAAATACTTGGAGGTTGTTTGCTTGACTGTATGCTAGGGATTTTTATTTTAGTGAGTGCTCTTTGCTCCTAGCTTGCCTAGCTTTTCACTTTTTTTGAGTCTAATTTATAAAATCTATAAAAGTGGCTGATCAAGCACCTCGACGTTCGAGGAGAAGCCGGGGGTTATCTCCCGAGAGTGAAGAGCCTTCTTCGAGAAGGCGTAGGAGCGATTTAGCAGGTGGTTACCACCCTGTGGCGTCTGACGCTGTGGAGAGAGATCCTCCACCAAGGTCTGAAGGTTTCGTAGCTGATTCTGGTGTCGGTCCCGAGAGGAGCGTTCCGCTCACCTCGCGAGTTTTATTTCTTCAGGAAGAAGATTTTCAGATTGAGGATATACCTGAGCCTCCTGCTACAGGTCCATCTCCTCTTCCTCCTGATTATCCGTTTGTTGTTCAGTACATCGGACCGGAGTCGGAGAGACCGCCGGATCTTCCGTATCATTCTTATCTTTCGATGGCCACGACTGGGAACGCGAATTCTACCGTGACTGCTGCAGGCATTCAGACCCATGCTTCTGTCGAGGCAGGGAGCACTATTGCTTCATCTTCGATTGCTTCTAGTGCTGCTATGTTTGGCTCTGGGTCCACCCAAGCATATGCTTCTCATTCTGGTCCCTTCTGTTCAGGGATGTCCATTAGTGGAAATCCCTCTTTTTCCTTTTCCGCCGGTGCAGCTGGATCTACACCCATGTCTAACATGGCTAGTGGATCAGCTTCGTTTTAGGGTTTCCCCTTTGGGACTGGGCATATTCCTAGTTCCAATCCTTCTTTAGGGTCGTTTCCGTTTACGTCTCAGACCCAGAGTTTCAACCCTTGGTCTGGGGGGCAGAGTTCGACTACTTTTACGAGATGGAATCATGTCTTTACTACAGCGGGGGCAGGGAATCAGTTTTACGCAGGTCATCAAGGGAATGCTTCTTTCCCTTCATTGAGTGCTTATCAGTCTTTTTCTCCTCTGTCTAATGCTTGGAACCCCTACCAGGGGCTTTCCTCTTCAATCAATACTTCAGCGGGGGGAACTGGTCTGGGTTTTGGTAACTCGACGTGGGGAGGAGGTTCTTCTCCGTTTTCTACGAGTCCTTTCTGGCACCCTGGTGCCTCATCAAATCCAGGCTATTATTTTCAGAATGTTGGGAATCCATCCCATCAAGGATGGAATCCTCAGGCTCCACCTCGCTTACCTTTTCTGGCAACGTTAAACTTGCCAGATTTATCGAAGTTGCCTCCAGTCCCGACCAAACTTCCTTCAGACATTCCAAAGTTTGAAGGTAAGAATGGAGAGGATTCGGTGGACCACATCACCACTTTCCACTTATGGTGCTCTTCGAACTCCCTGATCGATGACTCGATTAGGTTGAGATTATTTCAATGCACCCCAACTGGAAATGCTTCCAAATGGTATATCGAGCTCACTGGGGGCAGTTTCGCCACATTTGGAGAACTGGCTGTCACATTTATAAACCATTTTCAGTTGCCTGTCAGATATGAGGCTGGGACTGAACTCCTGGCTAATTTTAAGCAGGATGAGGCAACTCACATTTCTGATCACATTCAGGAATGGAGGAGAAGGAAGAGGCTTATCAAAGCTCATATTCCAGGTGAGTTCCTTCTCGAGTGGTTTTTGAAATCTCTGCAGTCAGATATTTCAAAAGATGTATCCCTGTCTGGGGTATTTTCCGAGGAGCAAGCCATTTTTAGGGCCCAACAGTTAGAATTGATCTATTCTCAGTCTGGGATGCTTTATAAGTATTTTCCCAATGCTCCTCGCTCCAAATTGGATTTATCGAAACCTAAACCTGGTCCGCATGGTGACGGGCTTGTCGGATCGGTCAATAGTAGTGCAGCCAGCCTGCTTTCTCAACTGCAGCAGTTGTCTTTACAATCTGCTCCTTCTGGTCAGGTTGTGCCTGCTGATTCATCACCTTCCCAGTCTTTGTCCATAAATGTTGTCCAAACTTCTGATCCCAAAGGAAATCAACAATCCGATGGGAAGAAGAAGGGACGAAATAACAAGAATAAGGGCAAGAACGGGAAGGGCAACGCAAATAAAACCAACGAGCGTGTTGGTGAGGGTCAAAAGGAGAAAAAGAAAGTGAATTTTCCGTGCAAGCTTTGTGCTGGAGACCATCTCACACACCTTTTCCCTAAAATTCAGGATGCTCAGCGCCTGTTATCCCAGCAGGGTTCTTCTAGTTCCCAGGCTGTGTTAACAAACCCTTTTCCCCAAGGGCAGCAATTAGTTGTTGGCGCGAACCAAAATCCTGGGGCTTCCTCTGGAGGTACTCAGGAAGGGGAAATTACATTGAACATTTTTATGATGAGTGCTCGCGCGGATATCGCTACGAGATCCTGTGATTATGGCGGAGAGGAATCTTCGAAAGCTAAGGAAGTTCCTGATGCTACTGAGCTGCTTCACATCACGAAGCCTACTGTTGAGTCTATGCCTCGGATGCCAAAAGCATCTTCTAAGCGGTCTACGATTAATCCGAACGCGAGGGCTGCCCAGAACTACTTGATTGTAGAAGATCTGGCGTAGAGTCCTTGTGCTATGTCAGCTTTAGAGGTACTCTAGTCTTGTCCTGCTCAGCGCAGTGCTTTACTCACTGCCATTGGGGCTATTGATCTGAAAAATTCTCTTCTGATTACTTTTGATATGAATAATTTTAAGAAGAGACTTCCTCATCACATGGCTTTCCATATTAAATCTTCGTATCGGAAGTGAAATATATTTTGAACGGTTGTTGATGAGGGTGCTTCTACATGCGTGATGTCTCTCGCATGCTGGAAGACACTTGGATCTCCCAAAGCTGTTCCATCTAGCACTGTTCTTACTGCGTTTGATGGTCATTCTCACAGACCCCATGGTATTATCCCGGCTTTGCCCATCTGTGTTGGGGGCAAAACCATTAACATAGAAGTTGAGGTAGTGGATGCAGCCTTGGACTACAACCTTCTACTGGGGAGGAACTGGATATATGAGATGGATGCCATTGAATCCTCATTATTTTGAATTGTATGCTTCCCCCACGAAGGGAGGATCGTTACAGTGGATCAACTGGACTGTCCTTAGGTAGACCTGAATGCACCTTCTGACTCATCTGTTCCTAATTTGGATAATACTAAGGCGACTGTTGAGAATCTAGGAGTTGGAATGTATTCTTCCCTGATGGGTTCTTTCGATCTTCCTCCTCCTACTGTGTCTATTAATGCTATTTCATCCTCCAGGGCTCCCCTTCGAAGAGAGTTCTTTCGAACTCTTTATTTTTCGGACCCTTGGACCTTACCTTCCCCTACTGCCACATTAGAAGAAGGTCAAGTGGGTGGAATGGCATTTCTGATTTCTGCAGCTGAGATTGCATATCAGTTTATTGTTGACACTGCAGAATCTACCCCAACTCCTCTTTCACCGGAAGAGTTGGATGGTGATGTGGCTCCAGCTTGGATGATTAGTTCTGCTTCGGCCCAGGATTTCCTTGATACTACTCTTCCATCTGAAGAGGCAGTCTTGGAAGCCATGACTGGTATAGATAGACCGTGGGATGACTTGCATCATTGGTCTTACTTCCTACCTGACTTAAACAAAGTTGAAACTAGTTTTCCAAGTCCTCAGTCTCCTGGTCCTGTTCACCCAGTCTTGAACCCTTTGGCACCAACACAGGTATATGCTGAAGGGAACATGGCTGTGATCTCTCCTACTATCCTGGTGAACATTTCCAGGGATCCCAATATTGTCGAGAATGTCTTCATTGGAGCTGAATGTTCCCGTGAAGAGATTCAAATCTATACCGAGCTCTTCAAAGAGTATAGGGATGTTTTTGCTTGGTCTTATGAGGAAATGCCTGGCATAGACCCATATTTTGTCCAGCATGAGATCAAGACGTATGAAAACGCTAAGCCGGTCAGGCAAAAGCTTCGTCCGATCAATCCTAGGAAGGCAGCAGCTATCAAAGCTGACGTTGAAAAGCTGCTTAAGGCGGGATTCATTTTCCCAGTTCCTCTGACTGAATGGGTTTCAAACCCCGTTCCGGTAGATAAAAAGCAAGGAACGATTCGAGTGTGCATCGATTTCAGAGACCTAAATAAGGCATGTCCTAAAGACAATTACCCCACACCATTCATCGATCAGATCATTGACGAGTGTGCCGGTAACGAGATTTTCTCCTTCATGGACGGTTTTTCCGGGTATAATCAAATTACTATCCGTCTTGAAGATCAACATAAGACTGCATTTATTTGTCCCTAGGGTACGTTTGCATACAAGAAAATGCCTTTTGGTCTTAAAAATGCTGGAGCCACATTTCAGCGGGCCATGTCTTATGCCTTCCACGACATCAAGAAGATTATTGAGGCATACTTAGATGATCTAGCTGCTCATTCTCGAAAGAGGATGGATCATCCTGGTCACCTCCGGCAAATATTTGAAAGATGTCGTTTTTATAAAATTCGTTTGAATCCGAACAAGTGCGTTTTCGCGGTGACATCCGGTCGGCTGTTGGGATTTATTGTGTCTAGGGAAGGGATAAGGGTAGATCCCTTCAAGGTTGAGGCAATACTTCGCTTGCCTCCCCCGTCTTCAATCCGTCAGCTTCAAAGTCTCCAAGGGAAGTCTAACTTTCTTCGGAGGTTTATCGTTAACTATGCTGAGATTACAAAGGGATATATGAGATTGTTGAAGAAAGGAGTTCATTTTCTTTGGGACGACTACGCTCAACGCTCATTCGATGCCTTGAAAAAGGCATTGACCTCTGCTCCTTTGCTGAGTCCACCCGATTATAGCAGAGATTTCCTTTTGTATCTGGCTACAGCAGAATCTACCATTGGTATGGTTCTGGTTCAGGAGGATGATGCTCTTGTCGAGCATGTTATTTACTACCTTAGTCGAGGACTGGTAGGACCTGAACTTCGATACACCCCGATAGAAAAGTTAGCCTTAGCAGCAGTTCATGCTGTGCAGCGACTCCGGCATTACATTATTCTTCACAAAACTTATGTCTTGGCAGCTGCCAATCCATTTCAGTTTGTCCTCAGCAGGCGAGTGATTGGGGGCAAATATAATAGATGGATTGTGATTTTACAAGAATTTGATCTAGAGTTCATGTCTGCCAAATCCAAGAAGTCATTAGTCTTTGCGGAATTGATCTCCGAGTTTCCTTGTGGAGAGGAGATGATCTATGATGAGTCCTTTCCGGACGAACACTTGTTTCTTATCTCTCCACAAGATCCTTGGTATGGGGATATCATTGTGTATCTCCAGACTGCGAAGTTTCCCTCTTCTTTTTCGAAAGATGAGCATTGTAAGCTACGTCACTTAGCTAAAAGTTATCTGATTATTGGTGATGCTTTGTACCGTCGAGGGGTTGATTCAATCCTAAGACGTTGCTTAACTTTCGAAGAAGCTGAGGCTGTGCTTAATGATTCTCACAGTGGAGCTTGTGGGGGTCATTTATCAGGGCTTGCTACAGCCCAAAAGATTTTGCGTGCAGCATACTTCTGGCCCTCAATTTTCAAAGATTGTATTGAATCGGTCAAGAAGTGTCATCCTTGTCAGGTGTATACTCGAAAAATGCGCGCTCATCCAGCTCCGCTTTTTCCAGTCGTTACTGTCGGACCTTTTACAAAGTGGGGTATGGATTATACTACTTGTAACCCGCCTTCGGCAAAAGGTCACAAGTACATTATCGTAGCAGTAGACTACTTTACGAAGTGGGTCGAGGCTATGCCTACTTTTGGGAACGATGGTGAGACTGCAGCTTTGTTCCTTTTCAACCAAGTTATCGCTCGTTTTGGTATACCTAGAGAGATTGTCACTGACCATGGAAATCATTTTCAGAATAGTATGATGGCTGAGTTGGCTCTCAAATTGGGTTTCCGGCAGGAGCATTCATCTCCATATTATCCTCAGGCCAATGGGCAAGTGGAAGCCGTGAATAAATCCTTGAAGACAATTCTTCAAAGGACAATTGATAAACATAGATCCAAATGGCATATTATGCTATATCCTGCACTTTGGGCATACAGGACGTTAGTTAAAACTGCAACTGGCTTTACTCCGTTTCAGTTAGTCCACGGGGTGGAATCCGTATTTCCCATTGAATGCGAGATTCCTTCCCTGAAATTAGCTGTTGAGCTTCTTCCTGACACTTCTAGTCTGGCAGAACGGCTTCTTCATCTGGAACATCTCGATGAGCAGCGTCGAGATGCCGCCACGATGAATGAAGCGCATAAAAACCGAGTAAAGGTTCAGTACGATAAGGCGGTCAAGCCTAGGGTCTTTTCGAAAGGCGACCTTGTGTTGGTCTATGCCCAAGAGAAGGATGCCCTCGGGGCAGGAAAGTTTAAATCGATGTGGTATGGCCCCTATATCGTTAAAAAAGTCCTTAAGAAAGGAGCTTATACCTTGGTTGACTTCGAAGGGAATGAGTTGCCGGAGCCCCGAAATGGGCTCTATTTGAAGAAGTATTATGCCTAGGCTTTGGCCTGGCATTTTTCTTTGTATATAGTAGTTTTTTGCTTTGTACATATCTGTTTGATTTTCGATTTTTGATGAGGTGGTGATGTTTTTGATCTGCTTTGGCAGGTTGTGTTGGATGTCATGAGTCATTTTGGTTTCGCCAATGGTGCTAGTAGACACACCCGGAACTTAGCTTCCGCGGCTTGGGTGCTTCATTATCCTTCCGGTCAGCTGTTGGTATCAAGAGGAGTCTGCATTGGTCCTGCTTCCAATAATGTAGCAGAATACACTGCAGTCATTCATCTACTCTCGGAGGCAATATCCTTGGGTGTTGATTCGTTGGTAGTTTTCTTGGACTCCCAGCTGGTGGTGTCACAGTTGAACAACACTTATCGGGTATGAGATCCATTTTTATTACGATTGTTCTTGAGGGTACGTTTGTTACAAAGGTCATTTCAATTTTTAACATTCATTCATATTCCTCGAGCTGACAATTGGTTTGCTGACTCATTAGCTAATCAAGCATTAGATTGACACATTAATCATTCCATACAATAAATTTTAATCATCAAAAAACATCATACATTTGATACATTTATCACATCACATCAAATATCGCTGTATATATATCATCGGAGTGTCAAACAACTTTACAAAATTTGGATCCATAATCTCATACAAAACTTGGGCTTATGCCCCATCATGTTCAGTCTCAAAAAAGAATATACAGTCATCTAATATATAAAATCTATCTACTCCTGAGGACCCTGCCCAGAAGTCGTGTTCCTATAGAACATAACTGCAGTGGCCACTCGGTGGAATAATCTAACCCAGTCTCGGGGTACTCCTACAACCCGTCTCTAGACAGCTTCCGGCAAGTCCTCCACGATAGCCATAGGGATTTGGCGGGTCAGTCCCTCCAAGTTTCTCTGCACGGCCTGCAGAGTCCTGTCCGAATCCACTGTCTCTGCCTCACCTCTGCGGCGCTTATGGCGCGGTAGGCCCTCGGGACGAACTGGTCCAACATCTGAAACATGATCATTTTTAATTATCAGTCACTATGAATCCAATCAAAAACATGTTTGTTTTTCATTTTTTCATACATATTTGAAAAAATCCAAAAAAATCATATAAGTCAAAAAAATTTGCAAAACTTACCGACTGCTCCCCATGCTGTGCCAGGTGGAAGAACTAGATCTGGATCTCCACGGAAATCCATCCCAGCATAGGGATAGTCGTCCGCTGTGATGATCTGTTCTCCCCACCACAGGAAGAACTCATCGTCCCAGGTGGTCCGGGGTACCTCACTACCCCCCAGTCTCTTCATCATGTCTGCCCAATGGGCAATTCTTGGGTCCCGCGGGCTACTGATAGTCGAGATGACTCTGGGTCTCAAAGATAGAATCCTCTCAAAGAAGAATGTTGTCAAAATGGTACCATAGACAAAGTGTTTGGTCTTTACCTGGCGAATAGAAGTCAGCTGTTGTTTCATGTTCAGTAGCAGGGCTGTGCACCAATCGTAAACATGAGTCAAACACTCTACAACTATACTCATTTGCGTCCTAGACGCCTGATGTAGTGAGGTAGATCCTGCCACTCTGCTGATGGTGAAAAGGAGGATCTTCATGTGAAAATCCCTGATATCTCTAATTGCAATCTGCGTTCCAACCTTTTTGGAATTATCTACGCAATATACGTGGACATAATCTTCCACGGTTAACCCTCCCAGGGGTTTTCCGTGCAAGTCTACTGGTTCTCCCCTCCTGGAGAGTCCAGTGATGAAATATATATCCTCCACTTCAATGCGTAGTGGCATCTGATCAATTATGAAGCATTCCTGATCTGGTTCCCAGTAATTTACGAGCATTTCAAGTAACCGCACATTACTTTTCATATTGGGCATTTTAAAGAATTTCAACAATCCGCAATTTCGGAGGATGTTTTGCGCTGCGCGGTCCTGCATGACCTCTTTGTCTACTGCGCTATGCTCACGTTCCCTCCATGAGATGGTCATCCTGAAAAATTTCATCAAATTTTGCATTAGCCACACTTTTTTGCAATCGGACCTGCCCATACACAACTTTTCCTGTGCACAGTCGCGTGTATACGCGACTTTCCTTCATTAAACCCGCGTATGCGCAGATACGAAATTTTTAGCAAGGGTTTTAAAGCAAAAAATCACTTAATTTTAATTTCCAAATGGACAAAATGAATAAAAAGGATGATTAAGGAGCCTACCTGAAGTTTCGCTGAATTCCGACGGTCGGTTGTTCCTGATTTGACGAAAGAAGTTTTTTGCTCCAGAGCTCTTTTTCCAAATCAGCTATGCAATAATGAACCAAATGAGAGGTAATTTGTCTATTTATGGCTAAAAAATTGAAAATTTTCGCAAAATTTCCTTTTGCCTATTTTTTCAATCTATCTTAAGCTGCATAACTCGATTTCTTGGAAGTGCCCAGTTTGGTATGTTTTCAGGTACATTTTGACGATTTTGAGATTTTTCCCGGTTTTTGATCCATGATTTCAGACTCTTCACGGCAGGTATATGATCTTCACTAGCATATAGGTTAGGGAAATCACTCTCCATTGCATCTTGCATACTAGCCTCCATACTGATCACTTGCCTTAGGGTCGATCCCATCAGGTCATGAGTATTACACCCACTTCACTCACCGATTATTTAATCATGACTTGATGGTAGAGCCTTCCTTTACATGGGCTTCCTAGTTAGTCCCTTGCTATCACTTGTTGCCCATGCTGCTTTTTATGTAGGCTCAGGAGTCCTCTTTAGTCCCGCCATGTATTATGTGTTGAAGCTTCATTCTTCTTCATCATCACTTATTATTTTTCTGGCTTTTACCCTAGAGGCTCCCTGGTGTCGTTTAAGTTGTATTACTTCATTGCATATTGGCTACTTGTTTATCCTGGCCTTTAGCCGGTTTCATTTGGACTCGATGTTTAAGCCAGCTTTTGACATTGACTTTCTGTACAAGTTAACCATTGCATGCACTTAGCTATCACGACTTGACACCTTTTTACCCATGGATGGAACATTCCTCTGAGTATCACTGACCAGTTTTCGCCACCTTGCATTGAGCATAGGATTGTTCCAATCCCAGGAACTAGTGCATCTTCTTTCTTGATACTCATTCTATCCATTGTACCATAGCATTCTTTTATTCTTTTTCAGGCTTATTATATGAAAAAGACAAAAAAATCAAATATAACAAAAAGAGCGGGAACGGGATGTATCTTCGTTATTTTGATGGCAGTACAGAGTCAGTTTGTCGCCCTTGAACAAAGCACATATACTTATATATATTTTCTTCATTTGGGATGGTTCTAGTTTGACCTAGGTTCAGCCTTTACCATGTTTCACTTGTCAGTTCTCCCCCGGTTGGTTATCTCTTCCAATCATATGGAGAGTTTGTTTTGCCTCCTGCAAGACAGACTTATACAGTGTCACTTTTTACTGCCATGGTCATCGTAGAGTCGTGCTTTTGTTCAAGGGAAGTCTAGCCTGAGTCGGCCATTCTGCGGTGTCTCTTGACTCATTATTCAGTCGACCTTCCCGGTCTTGTCAGTATCATGTTCTATCACATCAGATGTTTTGGTCTTCTGCTCGTGCTGGTTTGAGAAGGTCCTCATTGACTTCTTGCCGGCGGGTTTGTCTCTTATCGACTACGACACATTGCTCTGAGAGAAAACCTAGAGCCGCACCCTGGGCCTATTTCCATCATTGATAGGTGACCTTGTGCTTAGCATTTGATCATCATCATGGGTCTTTGACTGAGTGGTTTCCCCTGTGTTCGACGTCAGCACACATTATCACACTTGGGATTCGTGCAGTACCTTGATTTCCATTTGACCCTATCGGTGGATTTCTCGCCTCTGTGTCATCTTTCATTATTGGTTGGTTCAGAGGGTTTCTTCCGTGCGCTAACTTCATCTTGTGCATGTCGGAAACGTACTTCGGTTTTGGTTCCATCACTCTAATTCGTCCAATTCCTTCCAAATCTTGGCCTGCGGGTTACACTCGCGCTGGACTGATGTGGGATGCCTTAATGCCTTCCTTCCAGCAGATCTTTTCCCATCGACTCCGACTCATTGCTTTGGGAATAAGGTCTAGAGTATTTTGTCAGTACCTTAGGGTTTGCAGTCATCAGTGGCAGACTCTTCGCTATCGACAGTGGGGATTAATCATTGCCTCCTGATTGGTAGATTCTTTCAAGTGTTCGACTTCAACTCATTCATTCGCACTTGTCAGATTGTACTGGGGCACCTTGACACTCATTATCATTATCGGTGGGTTGTCTCGCGTTGGTTAACGAGATACATCATTGCCTGGTAATCCAACGATTTCTCACATGGTCGACTTCAGCTCATTTATTCCCATTGTGTAGAATTGTGCCATAGTGATCGGTGAAGACCTCGGGTTGCATCAGCATGTTTCGGTTCACTTTTGACAGTCCTTTCAGTATCTGCCAGTGATGCCGTCCACCCTTATATGTTGCAGTTCAGCACATCAGCATCTTATATGTTGGTCCCCGAGTTGCGTGATTGTACCGTTTGATCCACCTCTTATGATCCGGTACTTGGAGATTCAGTTACTTATTTGATCAGACATCCAGTTGCACCATCTTTGATCAGCTTTCTATATGTGATACTTGGACATTGATTCCGACTTGTATTTCCGGGCCATGCTCAGATGATTCATTATGTACTTACAGTTCAGCTATACTTGTATACATGTTGGATCTATTTCAGTACTTTCCATATGATGTATTTTTGACTGAGCATGGGTATGCCCGCCTCAGCATGAGTTGACTCTCTGGTTTCTTTCATTGGTTTTTGGCAGGTTGAAATCTGGTGAAGTCCTCTCTTGTCCTTGCGAAGTTCTTTCTATGTGCATAATACATTTCGGCCATCATGTACCCCTTCTGACCTCATATGTTAGGGGGCATCTGTTATAGCATCATTTCTCACCTTGACATGATTCATGATTGCTTCATGGCTTTTGGGCACCCATTCCTACAGACTTGGACAAATTCACTTAAAAACAGTGTAAAATCCCCCATACGTGACTATGCCCGTACTTTTCCGCGTGTATACGCGAGTCCAGCTAGATTTTTTAGCGTATGCCATTAAAATGATTAAAAAATATATAAAATTCCCTATTTTCGGGCTGGGTTGATGGTTACTCAGGTAGCTCAACCACCCCAGCACGTGGCCAACTGTTTCCAACTGTTGAAACTAATTGGAGGGAGTATAAAATCTCCTCATGTGTATGGCCTAAGGGAGAGAGAGAATTATTGATATTATACTCTGTTGGTATTCCCTATCCAAGTCTGATTCCCCGTGCCTCCTGCACTTTCCCAGTTCATTATAAGAAACCCTTGTTTCCTTGAGATGCACATCCCTTTATATGTCATCTCGTATGCACCAGTTTGGAAGGAGTCTTAGCGAGGCAAGGGCTGGACGGATCCGGACGACGGTCTGCGAAGGTCGTGGAAGGATCAGGTGATCTCTCCACTCGTTACTTTTTTACATGCTATTTATAATACAGAAGTACCATGCTGTTCCCGAAATAAACGTGTTAGTGTATGCTTATATGTATGAGAATATTTGTTATACAAGCATTCATTATGATTTATTTAATGTTTTATATGAATCTCACTGACATTTAGAGTAGATATATGTTGTACAACCGGTCCTTTGTGCTTGTTTCTTCTTGTCTTTTAGGTTAAGAAGGAAGGACGGTTGCTGGGGGTTTGAACCCTGCAGGATCTTCTTCAACCGTAGGACCAACGGGTAACTTTCTCATTCTACTCTGTTTAGTTTTTCTGAATGTGCATGGTTTTGTGAGTCTCTGTTAAGTAACATGCCCCTGCTCTGTGGAGGTTGTAACCCAACGAACCTCTAGGGTGTTAATTCCCCGAAACAGGTAGACCCTAACAAAATTAAAGCCACTAAGGAATGGAAAGTCCCCACAACCATAAAGTAGTTGCGAGTATTTCTTAGGTTAACTAGGTATTATCGCAAGTTTGTTAATAATTATGGGAGAATAGTAGCACCTCTAACAACATTATTGAAGAAAGGTGCATTATCATGGACTCCTAAAGCAACTAAGGCATTTGAACATATTAAAGAGGAAATGTGCCTAACACCAGTCTTAGCTATGCCAGACTTCACAAAAACCTTTATTGTGGAATGTGATGCCTCAGGTAATGGAATCGGTGTTGTTTTAATGCAATAAGGAAGACACATTTATTTTGAAATTCGTTCAATCAAAGGAAAGTATTTACAGAAAGTTATTTATGAGAAGGAAATGTTAGCAATACTACATGCACTAAATAAATGATGACCTTACCTAATGGGAAGACACTTCAAGGTAAAAACCGATCATGATAGTCTTAAGCACCTTTTGTAACAAAGACTATCTTCAGAAGAGCAGCAAAAATCGGTCACAAAGATATTGGGTTACGACTTGGAAATCATCTACAAAAAAGGGAAGCTAAATTTTCTTGCAGATACACTCTCAAGAAAAAATGAAGAGGTGGAAGGATTGCTTTGTGTGATTTCTATTATCCAACCATATTGTATAACCAAAGCAAGGGATGAATGGAAGAAGGATGAAGAAGTGTGGATACTCATTCAAAATTTTTATCAAGATCCTAGTACATCTAATACATTTAGTTGGAAAAATGATTCTTTATGGTACAAATATCGCTTATATCTTTGTATGAATTCCCAAATAAAAAAAAATATTCTTTTGGAATTGCACACTTCTCCATTAGGAGGACACTCTAGATTTTAAAAAAATTATCACAAGGTGAAGAAATAATTATTTTGGGATGGTCGTAAATTTGATATTCAAAATTTTGTGGCGGAATGTTTGGTTTGCGAGAAAAAGAGTGTCAACGTTGGGAGGATATTTCAATGGATTTTATCATAGGTTTACATAAGTCCAAAGGAAAGAGTGTCATCGTGGTGGTAGTTGATAGACTTACCAATTATGCACACTTCTATGCATTATATCATCCATTTAAAGCAAGTGCAGTTGCTACTGCATTTATGGAAACAATTCAAAAGCTACGTGGATACCCAAATATTATTGTAAGTGAAAAAGATCCCCTTTTTACTGGAAATTTTTGGACGAAATTATTTTCTTATTTTTGTACTCAACTAGCTCATAGCACATCTTATCATCCTCAATCCAATGGTCAAACTAAGATAGCGAATAAATGTTTGCAAGGATATCTTCGTTGTTTTGTATCTGATAGACCAATGCAATGGGCCAAGTGGTTACCTCTCATTGAATGGTGGTATAGCATTTCCTTCCATACGGCAGCAAAAATGACCCCATTTATGGCACTTTATGGATATCTTCCATTGTCCATCACATCATATTTAAGAGAAAATTCTAAGGTTCAATCAGTGGAAGATCACATTGAGCATCAACAAGAAGTTCTCCAACTCTTAAAGGATAGCCTAAATTTGGCACAAAATTGAATGAAAAAATAGCCATATCAAAATCGCGGCAAGAGAAGTTCTGATGTAGGAGACTGGGTATTTTTATGACTACAACCATACAAACAAATGTCCCTCAAGAAAGGTAATAAGGATAATAAATTATCGCCAAAGTACTATGGTCCTTACAAGGTGTTGCAAAATATTGGTACTATAGCATAAAAATTAGAGTTTCCTGCTTCTTTGCGAGTGCATCAGGTTTTCCTTGTTTCATCCTTAAAGAAGGTTATAGGTGAAAACCTTTGAGTTCCAAAAATATTGCTAGAACTTGATGAGGAAGGAAAAATCATATTGGAACCTGAAGTAGTCACAGAAACAAGAACTCGGAAACTATGAAATCAATCGATTTCAGAGTATCTCATACAGTGGGAGAACTTACCCACTGAAGATTCTACATGGGAGGATAAGAATTTTATACAGAAGCACCTTGAGCTACTCAAGGTTTGATGAAAACACTTTTTTGAAGGAGAGGGGCATGTTAGGTCCCTATATTAATAGCGTAGTCCCTTATTGTTATTAGTGCAACCCCTTATTGTTATTATTGTACCCTTGTAATGCCAATATTATTATTATTGTGCCCTTAGATTATTATTGTTAGGTAGGATATGGTTATATTGTTACCCCATGGACTCCTATATATAGAAGGAGGCTTTTTCATTTGTATCATCCAATAATTGTTCATTTATGTAATGTAAAGGAGGTTGCCCCCTCGAAGTGGCTTATTTCTAAGGCGTTGATCTCTCTTTTCATCTATTTTGGGAGCTCGTTTCATAACATTTTCTCTATAAGGAAGACTTTGGATTGATCATTATATTGGCGTTGGAATGTCTTCATGGTGATCTATTTATCAACATCTCTAGGACTAGTAAATAGAATAATAACACTGCATGACTAACCAAGTTTTTATATATCAATGCTAGAGTATATTGGGGATGACAATAAGATTCTTGGTCTCTATGTCATAATAATGTAGTACTTTTGCATTAATGCCTAAAAGGAAAGATCCTTATCATCTTGAGGAGGATCTATCAGCATCAACGAGAACATATCCCATTTAAGGGATATGGACAAAGAAAGTCTACGATACTCCAAGGGATTCTTACTTTGAATCATAGGAAAAACCATATTTTTGAAATTTTGACTTGGTCCAGATATAATAAAATCCATGCCTTAAATACCTTAGTATGTTCCTCAGTGATTTAATTGAAAAACGCCAGTATGAATAATTTGTAGAATAGATATGTTGCAAAGGTAACTTAAGCACCAATTCTAGTTCCTAAATAGAAGAACAATTAAGGGCTCTAGGATATTTGTACAAGTGAATATTGGAGTTTAAAAAGGTTTCAAATTTATCCATCCTCTAATGTATCCTAATGGTTTACAACTCAAAAAATGAAAATATACCTCACAATTTATGAAGTATACTGTCAAGTAGTTTCAAGATATTTTCAGACTTACATTTAGTAGTATAGCTTCAAAATGAGATATTTCATTTCAATATCCTTACATTGACTCTAAGGTTCCACTGTAACATAAAATATATGACCTGGAGAATTGTGCAAAAGGAAGTGATACTTTGGGTGGAAGTTGGTTGAAGAATATGGCAATGAAGCTTGAGAGCCTCGCACATATATAAGGCTATACACCTTTGTGTATGATACCTAAAGAAATTGGACAGGGAATGTGTCACTCTAAAGATATAATGGGGCCATCCTAAAATATTGTAGTAGAAGGGGTAGAAAAATATGTTGTGTTCCTTTGTTAGAGGCTTGCTTGATAGTATAATTCAAATAAATTTAAAGATTTGCATCTAAAGTAATCAATCTAGAATTTACTATTAGTATTGTGGAATATTGACTGACTTAAGAAGTATTGCTGCAATTACCCTTCAACAAAAATTCTGATGTATGGAGGGCATTGAAATCACAAGACTTATATCTAGCAGGTCCAGTTTCTTGAAGCTCCATTTGAACGTTATAAGATCGTTGATCTGTGTTAGGCCAAGCTCCAAGATTCACCATCTTCTGTGATATTCATCTCAGAATAGTGAAATATTTTGGTAAAAGTTTCCTAGATTCAAGACACCTCATGTGAATGAAAGGTCAGATTCAGATCTTGTTTTTAATACCTTCATTCTTGTGGCCCTCTTAGGGAACTACTCCAAACAATTCTCTATAATTTTTTTGTGACTAACGTGGTTCAAGAATATTGAAAGGTTCAGGCAATAAGAGGACATTGAAGTTGATTATAACCTTAGTTCATTCATTACATCGGAGACATTATCTTTCTATTCAGTCTTGTGCATCTCCATTTAAAGGGAACCCTGATCTCAGTTCTATACTAAGCCAAAAGAACCTACAGAAGTCAAAACTTTATTACCATTTTAAGAAGTATTAGCCTTGAAGCTTGAAGTATGGAAGTTTGATATCTAGTAGATCACTGTGTGAAAATTCAAGGTGTAAAAGTGACAGTGATAGCCCTTTTCATATACATACATCAATTACAACATTTTCCTACAAGCCGGTCTATATAACATTCTGAAATCGGTGACAAGCACTGTGTAAGCATCTCTATTAATTAGAAATATGTAATATCGTGAGAAGCCTATGGAGGATATTTATATTTGATCGAGTTAAGTCTTAACCTTATTGAATATATTTTGAACAATTTTATATGTGTTGCTACATTCATCTCCGTAATCATCCATTGATACAGTGACCAATAATCTAACCTAGAGTATACTCTTAGTATGATTTGCATACTAACTATGATAATATCTATGTGATATGTTGATCATATGTCTGAGGCTTGATTTTTCCACAACGTGGCCTAAATAATTGTACATGATGACAGTAGAAAAATAATTGAAGTACAACATCCCTTTTATGTGCTTAGGATTATGTCTATAGATATTTTCTATATAAGAAAGTCTTGGGATTGATTGTTATATTTTTTTAGGAATGTCTACATGGTGATCTATGTATGAACATCTTTAGGACTAGTAAACATAATAATAACACTGTGTGACCAACCAAGTCTATATATATCAATGTTGGATTATATTGGGGATGAAAATAAGAGTCTTGGTATCTATGTCATGATAATGTAGTACTGTTTTATTAATTCGTGGAAGGACAGATCCTTATCATCTTGAGGAGGATCTATCAGCATCAATGAGAAAACATCTCAATTAAGAGATATGGAAAGAGATAGTTCAAGATATTCCAAGGGGTTCTTAGTTTGAATCATAGGCAAAATGATAGTTTTAAAATTTGGACTCGTTCCAAATATATAAAAAATCCATGTCTTGAAGGCATTAGTATGTTCCTCAGTGATTTAATTGAAAAATATTGTGTAGAATACATATGTTGCAAAGCTAACTTAATCACCAATTTGATTTTCTAAATAGGAGAAAAATTAAGGGCACTAGGATCTTTGTAGAAGTGAATATAGGAGTTTAAAAAGGTTTCAGATTTATCCATCCTCTAGTGTATCCTAATGGTTTACAAGCCAAAAAATTAAAATATACCTGATGCTTTCTATCCAAGATCCAGAACTGAAGAGCACATATAAAATTTAACAAGGAAAATTCAGAATAAAAGACACACAAAAGCTTTAGTTTAAGAAAAAAAAGATGAATGAATTCCCTAATAAGCTTAAAATTCCAATTACATATATCTTCTTCTATAAAAAAATTGTTAAAACAAAAGTCGTTGCTTCTATACAGGACACCTTCTGTGTGTCCCACTAGGTTGATGAAACTCCATGAGATCTATATCTAGAAGTCATGACATTCAAAAAATCATATTCATAGTAGGACCTCATATGAAGCTACCTTCGAACTGAATAATAATAGCAGTATCGTTATCTAGAACAACATTCTATACATTTAGAGAGGTTTTTATGCCCACCTTTGCAATGCTTACACTTTGTCTCTCCATCACTTCATGAATAATAGTATGGTTTGTCTCATCTATAGCATCACACCTAATTCATCACATACAAGATCCATTACTTCAGTGGCTGCTCTAAATTTTTCGAAAGATATATGTTAGTGAAACCTTTGATGCATTCAGTCTAAAATAAAATAATTCCCAGCTCCAAAGAAACCAATAACTTAAATGTTGGAAAGAATAAATCTCAGAAACATACGAGGGCCGTACCTTCAAGTACCATTTTTTTGGTGACTAGATCCCATCGCACAACAATTGTTAGACCAACACCACAAATCCCTTGACCAGTGGTGTAAAATCCTTTAGGTGCCACACTTATCATGTGTTTCAACAGCTAAATCTTTGCAACTCCAGGATCTCCCATAAAACAAGCATGAAAACCACCTCTTATTTGCAAGTAAAACATAAACGTGAGAAAAATATATATTTTTTCCTTGTATATAGACTCCAGACACCAGATAAGGGAGAATAACAAGAAATTTTTCTAAGACATTCACCAATGGGATAATCAAGTTTCTCTGTAACATCTCTTTAGTAAAAAAATTATACCTGCATTCCATCCTTGCATTTTCTAGTTGGGACACCAAAAAGAAGAAGAAGCAGGGATTTTTGACATCCTCGTGTGAAAATATTTCGGAGCTAAATAACACAAAATCTTGTTATAGATGTCCCCATCCGCATCAAGTAGTTCTATTTTTTCTTGTTCATCACCTTGTAAAATGGACCTACAACTGTTTGAAATTAATGAATAAAATAGGCAATATAGAGAAAACATGGATCAAATAAAAATTCCCTAAATGACACGTTTTAAAAAATTGCATATGCTAGACATGTGCAACCAATAAAAATTGATAATCTACCCGCACTAGATGTGGAAATTTACATATCTATATAACACATACCTAATGGCATATTAACTTTGAAGATTGGCTTTTGGTGGAAGGATCCATTATATTGGTAAACCCACTTATTAAACAACTACATGCATGATGTGGCCTGAATGTTTTCATGACTAATGTCCTATAGAAGGAATTTCCAAAATTTCCTTATCAAGTCACATTAGAGAAACAGATGTTTCTTTGTTTCTTTTTCTTTCTGGCATAACACACAATGAGTGGGGCCAGTTGTACCATGCTTCTTTCAATTATTTGCAGTAGGGACTTAGGAGCTTGTTATTCACTAATACGTAGCAGAAGGAAATTACCTTAGGAAACTATGCATGTGGAAAGGAAGGGAATATATTTGATGGAGATATTGTTGCTTAACAAAGTGAGAAGATTCCCTCTATCCCCTGCAGTTTCTCTTGGATCTGGATATTAGATCACATCCAAAAAGGGTCAATCTCGCAAAAGAGTGGTTTGGGACCAGACTGAAGCTCTATTCAATTCATTGCCTTGCTTCATTAAATGTAGAAATATCATAGAGGGTAATCAAAGAGTATTGAAATGGTGAATAAAAAAATTCATGAATCAACCAGATCAAATTGCAGAGGTGGATTGCCAAAAATAATATCATTGGCAAAGGAGATTTGTCTTCTATTTCTAGGTACCCAAGTGAGCTTCTCAAGGAGAATGGGTTGCATTTTCTTGAGTAATCTCAATATCTGGGATCCATTTTGAGAATGAAGAGGACCCATCGAAGTATTTCTATTAAATAAATTTCTTCCTGTGAGAAATTACCACAAGATATTTGGCCCCAATGCTAGATTCATAAGGGAGGGCCAGAGTGCTAATCACATTTGAGAACAAGGAAGAAACAAAAAATATCAAACCCACTTCACCAATAGGAAAAACTTGCCAGCCTATTACAGACCCAATCAATGTCATATAATAGGAAATTGTCCCCATTGTGAACTTCTCAGCCTCCTTTTGCATATCTCTGAACTCCCCAATAACAAAAAATCCAACTATGCATACCACAGTAGCAACTATGGATATGAAAATTTGCATCTACAAAACCACTACAAAGGTCTCCTTCTTTATAACCCTATTGAATACAAGATGCATCAATGGAAGAAGCAACCCATTGATTGTAGAAGATGCAACAGTGCAAATGAGGCCTAATATGTACTTGGCAGTATTCACTCCCTTAGGCCTTTCACCATATGAATGAACCGCAAGTAGAATTGCACCCAAAGTTAACAAAACAAGAGAATTCAGGATATATGGAGTAATTTTTTCCTATTCAATATCAATGCAAATAGAACATTGAAGGCTAGTTTGCTTGAACAGAGAACAGAATAGGTTGAAACAAGCATATAAGAGATACCCCATGAATAAAGATGATTATCTTTAGCAATAAGAAAGCCCAAACCAACATAAATTAGCATCAATTTGGGTGTGAGAAAGGTAATATTAGAGGCTTATTTTCCTTGATAATATACCAGAGGTATGAAAAGAATAGGGCATCCTACTGATTGCACCAGATTTGATATCCATCTACTATTACCACCATCATCAAAGTAATACCTATTAAGAGGTGAAGCAAGGTAAGTAAAATTATATTAAACAACTTGAAGATAGACAATTCAATCAAATATAAAATTAATCTGAAATATTTAAGAGACATACCTTCTTGTACTGCATCCCTGATCAAACCAGGGCCTCAAGTTCCAATTTCTGTAAATCATTCAAATTATATTACAACGGCTTGCAGATAGACTGTTCAATCATATATAAAATTAATCTAAAATTTTTAACAAACATACCTTCTTGTACTCTATTGTCACTTTCTAGAATACCACCCATCTGAATATCACCCATTAGGAATGAATTACCAGTGTGCATCAAAAAAATTACTCGCCTTGTGGATGTATCACCAAGAACTACTAGGCTTGTGGATTTATCACCAAGAAAAAGTATACAACACCTAATGAGTTGTTATCTTTAAAGAACACCCGTTCATCTCTAGTTCATAAAATTTTATATATTTGTCATTACTTCCAGCAACAAGTTCTCATCCATCTGTTGAAAACTAAATGCAGAAAAGACCAAATGAGCATTGTTCTTCACACATAGAGAAATCCATACCTTCATAAATTTCCTACAAATATTCACCTGTTGGACATTATATAAACTAACAGTCCCCATGTGTTTTGTAACACAGACTAACCACCTCTTGTGGATCCTTATCTTTGGCGATGCCATCACCAAAATAACAACTGACGAATTTTGGTCTAACGAAAATCGTGATTCCCAACAATTGGTATCAGTGCATAGGTCATGATTTCGATACACACATCTCTCACGTTGGGGTGGGGGTGGATTGTTGTACATTGGATAATCCAAAACTCCCCATGTGTTTCGTGACATGGACTAACCGCCTCTCATGGATCCTTATCTCTAGCGATGCGATCGTTGACTAACAACATGTGGGTTTTGGTACGTCATTGATGTCAGTATAGAATTATTGGGATGGAAAATATTCTTGCGATGTCTTAACATCATGTATCCTTTCTCTTGATGAAGAATCTTATAACTTGGATGATGTACTTACCTTTGATGGATACTACACTATTGAAGGACTATACATGAATGACCACACTTGATGATGTCATACGTGATGGCACTTGATGAAGGTCTTGATGAGATGGTTGGAGAGTAAATGATGACATGGAGGATGATTTGATGACACGAACAATGTTTGGATACATGACGTGAAGGACTTGGAGATCACTTAATGTCATATGATGACATTGTTGGAAAATTTCATTTAATGATATGGATGGCAGTTGGAAGACTACCTTGATGCTCTCTTGATAACAAATTAATAAATGTTGCACTATGGTTGATGAAATATCACTGCACTATTACATGATGTCATGATGACATGAATAATTTACATGATGACACTAATAACCTCTTGTTGTCCTAATCATCAACACCTAATTTCCTCTTTATGTCCTAATCATCTTCTGCACTAAATATTTCATAAGAATTCAAAAGAAAAATACATTTGGATACCTTGGAGACATCATTTCAAAATGAATCATACACCATCTAAAGATTATTTTTTCCTCTTTCCAACGAGCCTTTACTTTCCCCAAAACTCCCAGTGGTTTGTGAGAAAATGAATTTTTAAGTTTTAAAATAATATTTTTTAAGGCTAGCTGACCTACACTCACACATTCATGTCAACCTCCCTCCAAGAGACGTGTCTCTTTATTAAAGGTAGAAATCCTACATAAATATGACGTCGAACACCTCATTTCACTCAAGGGTTTTGATGATTATTTCAAAGTAGAGGTAAAAATGCAGCAAGGAGGCAAAAGAGGACGAAAATCACTGTTTGGGAAAATTTTTGCTAAGATATCCATTATAAAATAGCAAACAAAAACCTGTGGGTAGATTTCCTATGGAAGACCAAAGTGTGGCCAATGCCTTACCTTGGTTCTACTATTTTAAGTTGAGGAGGAAAAAGGATAATTCTATTTGGGCTGATTTTTGTTGAGTTATGAATCAAGCCAAAAAAAGAGAGGCTCAGACCTGAAGATCATAATTCCATTATATCTTGGTTGAAAACTTTGTGGAGAGCTCAGGAAAATCAAATTTGGAGCTCGTACCAGTGATACGTAGAAGGAATTGTCACCTAGAAAATCTCAGATTTTTGTCGACAATCATGCTTCAGACCTGAGTTGTTGTGTATCGTTTTTTCCTTAAAAAGATCAGATTTGTGACAGATAGTAAGCACAAATGTCAAGCTTGAAACAGTGTGAAGAGCTCACCTCAGACTTTATTTTTTGACTAGCAGTCTCGGTCTTGTAGTATCTAGTGGAGAAATATTAATTTCAATTAGATTGGCTCATCATTTAAGGTTGTTAGAAGCTAGTTTTGGACCAACTTTAAAACAACCTTGTAGCATCATTTGAAGGTCTTTTGAAAGTAGCCTTGAGATCCCCTTTTGTACCTCATTGAATACCTTTTGAAGGTGGACTTATAGGAGGTTCGAAGACTTGGTTTGGATAGTTATTGAAATCATTTGAAGACCTAGAGAAACACCTTGCAGCAACTATTGAAGGATCTTCAAAGAAAACTTGGATCGACATTGAGAGTTGTATATTGAGCATAGTTTGGAGTAATATTTAAGAAGACTCTTGGTGAATACATCTTAAAGTAAATTTAAAAATTTCTTGGGGATCTTCTTGATTAGTATACCTTGGAAATCGATCTTGAAAGTTGTAGTGGAGTATCTCGAAGAAATATTTTTGGGAAAGCATTGTTGAAGACATCTTTTAGAATTTTACTTGGAGACCATGATGCATTGATGTCATCATGAGGTGAACTCAGAGATTTGTTTGGGTACGATTAAGAGCAGTGGTGACACCTTCTAATAATAAAAGGTTGTCATTGATGACGTGACATGGAGAGTAAGTGTGATAAATATGATTGAAGAAGACGTTTGGAGCCGTGAAGCATAACCAAACATATTTTGATGAAGTGAAGTTGAGGGTTGGAGCCGAAGAGGTTGGAGCCTCATAGAGACAAGGTCGGTGCCTTGGAATATAGGGTTGGATATGTAGAGGATTGGAGTTGCGAAGAAACCAGGTCAGAGCATGTAGCCGAGATAGGGTTGGGGCACTAGAGGTTTGTGCCTCAAATTGAAAAGGTTGGAGCCTTAGAAAGACCAAGTCGGTGCTTGGCACAATACATGTTGGAGCATAGAATATTGGAGACTTCATCTAGGGTTGGAGCCCTATAACATTATTTTACTTTACTTATTCTAAAGAAGAAATTAATAAAAGCATCTATTCCATCATTCTTCATTTTGTGTTCTAAATATAAGTGATCTAACTCATAAAATTAATAATTGAAAAGAAATATTGATTCACCCCCCTCTCAGTATTTCCAACATCACCTAGTGAGACATATTCATAAGGTTCTATTAAATTATGAATGTATATATGATATCAATGCTTCAAATCACAATTAATTATGAATTAATACATAGCCAGATTATGAAAAGAAAGAAAGAAAAAGAATTACAATTATAAAATACCAAAGGCCCTGTACCTTTATTTGATCTTCTTCAACTAAAATGCCAGAACTAGGGCCATAAATATTCTATAATGAAGCTTCAAAATTTGGCTTCTTGTGAAATATATTGCTCCCATTACAAACGTTGTCAACAATCTATCCACATAAAATAATAAAACATTATGCTACAAGGAAAATGTGACAACACTAAATCAAAATTACTTTCCATTCTTTGGTTGTTCCTCATCTTGTTCTCCCATTGACAACCTACCTCACTCATCAAAGCATAATTTTTACTTCTAGTTTTAACAATGTTACCGATGAAATAGGTAACCGCACTGTTACCTACTTTTTTTTGGCAGCATAAAAAGCACCCGATTTTGAAAAGTGGTGATGCAGAATCACCTATTTTTTTTTAGCACATTTTTGACACTATAATATTTTTATTTATGAAGTATGAATATTTGTTTTAAAATTTTTGTGATTTTCATGCTAATTTTTAAACGTATTGATGCAACATCAACCTTTTTTTTTTAGAGCGGTGATTTTCATGTTGGTAATAAAACACAAAACTTACATAAGAAAATATATATAAAAACAATATAAAAAACCAATAAAAATGTAAAAAAAAACAAAATTAACTCGTAAAAATAAAAAATTTAAACAAAAATAAATAAATAAAACAAAAATATTCGAAAATTATATCAAAAGAAATGACAAAATTTGAAAAAAAAACACATAATTTAAAGAAAAAAAACAAAAATTAACAAAAAAAAAAGAAAAATAAAAATAAAACATCAAAAACATTTTTTTCTAAACTATTAAAAAAATCCATATAATTAAAAAAAAAAAATTAAATAGAAAATTTAAAAATAATTTAAATTACAAAATTAAAATTTAGATAAAAAAAATAAAATACAAAAAAGAAAAAATTAAATTTAAAAATTTAAATTAAAAAAATAATAATAATAAGAAAACAAAAATACAAATTTTAAAATTAACAAAAAAAACAAATTAAAAAAAAAAAAAAAAAAATTTAAAATTGAAAAAGAAAATTAAAATAAAAGAATTATAATAAAAAAAACTATCATTAAAAAGCAAAAAAAATGAAAAAAACCACGTGCAAATAATTAAAAAACAAATATCGATAAATTTGTTGTTTTTTTTTAATTGAAACAATTTATAAATTTTAAAAATGAAAAACCAAATAAACTAAAAGGTCTAAAAAAAAATTAAATTAAATTAAAATTTAATAAATTTAATGAATAAATTTTAAATTTTAAAAAATAATTAATCTAAAATATGAAATTAAAAAAAAAACAATAAAAAAATAAAATAAATTAAATTTAAAAAAAAAAAATTGAATTAAAAAAATAATAATTTTTAATTTTTTGAATTAAAAATAAATAAATAAATAAAAATCAAATTAAAAAAAAAAAAATATCAAAAATTAAAAAAAATAAAAGAATTTTTTGATCGTGGTGGCGCGCGATCGGCTTCCTTGGGTGGCGGAGGGGGCGGCCCCAGGCGGGCGGGTGACTACAGCCCACCGCCAGCCCAGCGTCCGGCCTCCGCCGCCACCTAGGCGGAAGGCCGATTCCAGGAATCGCCCTCACGCGATGGGAGGCCGGGAATCGTCCTCCCACCGTAGGAGGCCGATTCTGGGAATTTCCCTTCTACTGCGGGAGGCCGACTCCAGGAATCGCCCTCTCGCCGCGGGAGGCCGATTCCGGCAATCGCCCTCCCACGGCGAGAGGCCAATTCCGGGAATCACCCTCAGGCCGATTCCAGGAATCGCCCTCCCACGGTGGGAGGCCGATTCCGGGAATCGCCCTGAGGCCGATTCCGAGAATCGCCCTCCCGCCACAGGAGGTCGATTCTAGGAATCGCCTTGAGGCCGATTCCGGGAATCGCCCTCCCGCCGCCGGAGGTCGATTCCGGGAATCGCCCTCCGACGTCGCGGGAGGGTGATTCTCGGAATTGGCCTCAGGGCAATTCCTGGAATCAGCCTCAACGCGATTCTCGGAATCGCCTTACTGCCGCGGGAGGGCGATTCCCGGAATCAGCCTCCTATCGCGGAAGGGCGATTCTTGGAATCGACCTCCCGCCTAGCAGCTGGCCTTTGCCGTCACCTGGGCGGGAGGCCGATTGGCTGCGCCACCACAATCAAAAAATTCTTTTTTATTTTTAAATTTTTAAATTTTTAGTATTTTTTTTTTCTTTTAATTTGATTTTTTTTTTTTTAATTCAAACAATTTTTTTTTTTTTTTTTTAAATTTAATTTTTATATTTGAGATTTAATTTGTTTTAATTTTTTTTTGTTTTTTAAATTTTTTTGTTTTTAAAATTCTTTTGTTTTTAAAATTTTATTCATTTTTTGTTTTTATTTTATTTTTTCTAAATTTTGTTAACAATTTTTACTAAATTTTGTATTTTTTTTATTTAATTGATTTTTTTTTAATATTTTAATATTTTTTTTTATTATTAAATTTTATGTTTAGTTTTTTCATTTAATTTTTTAAAATTTAGTAAATATTGTATTTATTTATTTATTTTAATTTAATATTTATTTTAAATTTTTTATTTTTTTATTATTATTTTTTTATTACATAAAATTTTTGTATTTTTTTTATTTCATTAGATTTTTTTTAAGTTAAACTTACTATTTTCAAATTAATTTCTTTTTTATTTTATTTTTTAGTTACTAAATTTTTTTAATTTATTTTTTTCAATTTTTCAATTTTAATTGATTTTTAAAGTTTTTTAACCTTTTATGTCAACAATGTTCTTTTTTCTTTTTTCTTTATATTTAAAATTTAATTTTTATTTCAAAATTTTTTTGTTTATTCATTTATTTATTAAAATTTAATATTTTTTTTAATTTAATTGGTTATTTTAATATTAACATTTTTTTTTCAATTTAATAAAATCTAATATACATATTTTTAATTTAAGTTCAGATATATATATATTTTAATTTTTATAATTTAAATTTAATATATTTTTTTAAATCTATTTGTTTTTTTAATATATATCTCTTTAAATTTAATATTTTTATAGTATTTTATTTTTTATTTTTTTAATTAATTTTTCATTTTTTTACTTTTAATTTCAATAATGTTTTTTTTTTTTTTTAATTTTTATTTTAAAGTTTTAAATTTATTAAAATTTAATATATTTCTTTAAATTTAATTTTTTATTTTAAAATTTAAATTTTTTTATTTTTATTTTAATAAACATTTTCTTTTTCTTTTTTAAATTTAATTTCTGTATTTTGTTTTTTATAATTTATTTCTTTTTTTAACTTGTTTTTCTTTTTAATTTAATATTTTTATTTTGTTTTTATTTTTAATTTTTAATTTCTTTATATTTTGAAATTTTAATCTTTAATTTTTTTTTAATTTTTAATTTTTAATTTTTCTCTTAAATTTTAGGATTTTTTTAATGTTTGAATTAATTTTTTTTTTTTTTTTTTTTTTTAATATTTTTATTCCTATTTATTTTTAAATTTTAAGCTTTAAAATTTATTTTATTTTTTTAATTTATTTTTTTTCTTAAATTTTAGGTTTTTTTAAATGTTTTAATTTTAGAAATTAAAAAATGTTATTTCTATTTTTAAAAATGTCAAAAATATGACAATTTTTTTTTTTAGTTATTCCAGCGTCAACTGGGTTTGTTTTGAGGGTGTTTTTTCAATCCTTTTTTCAAGAAACAATTTTGTTTTTAACATAATTTTATAAAATGTTGAAATTTGACGTTCAAAAAAAACCAAGTGCGTTCTGGAATACACTTTTTTTTGTTTTGGGGGTGTTTTTTCATGTTTTTTTATTCTTTTTGGGCTAGAGTTCCCGTTTTGAGGTCAAGTTACCTATTTCATCGATAACAATGTTTTTTGTTCCCGAGAGATATCGTAGCTATATTTTGAATGAAAGTTTGTGAAAAGTGACGAGTGGGTTTCCTGCTTTTCTTTTTTGGAGGTGATATTCCATGAAATAAAATAAAAAAATTCTATGTATTTTACTTTTCAAAACCATGAAATAGAAACTTATGCATTCTTTTTTTGGAATAATAAAATCAAACAAAGTTTTCATACCATTCAAATTTCACTCTATCAAATTATTTTCAATCCAAAAGTTGCAAAAAATTAGATACCATTCAACTTAAAATACCACTTGGACCAGATGAACAAATTGAAAGGCCCATCAAACACATATATATCAACATAGGAAAAATTAAGGAAGAAAATTTCCATTTCAAACTTCACCCTATAAAAGTATTTTCAATCCAAAAGTTGCAAAAAATCAGATACCATTCACCTTAAAATACCCCTTGGATCGGATTCACAAATTGCAAGGCCCCTCGAACACACATATATCAATATAGAAAAAAATAATAAAGAAAAGTGCCATCACCCTTCCAATCTACGAGAAGCACATATCTCAATAAAATTGCAAACAATTTGAAAACAAACTACCATCTCCTATCCAAAAACCTTTACATATAGTAATTAATGTTAATTTTGTTTTGTGAAATGCAATTCCCAAAAGATGATTAAGGACAAAATTTTCAGTAATAAACAAGTGTAATTTAACTATTGTAGACCTCATGCGTATGTCCAAAATATAAACACTTCCAAAAATATTTTGATGGCACATATGATCTATAGACTCTGATTTATATGTCCAAATTAAAAAATATGAAATCCTACTACCAAACAAACATTCAAAATAAAATGAACTTCATGTGCTAGCCATTGCTCTGGTGTAAATTTTTTGACTTGAGTGAGCATAAACCATCCTGATTGAACCTCGTGCCATAATATTATTTATAACCTTTCTAGCAAGTGAACCATTAATCTAAAAATTCAAGGAAAACATTAACATTAGTGAGAAAAACCACATACTTTTCTGCAAAACATATTCATGAAAAAGGAACCAACTCTTCTTGCTTTTCCTTATTAAATGGACCAACTTCAAAAGAAACACAATAGAAGCCATCCAATAGAAGTGTTGAGGTAAGGGATTCCAATATCTTCAAATTGTATATATGTGTTGAGGTAACGGGTACACATAGTTATATAGGAATGTAATTATATTTTTCTTATGGAATAAATACAAAATTAATATTTGAATGAAACACAACTGCAAAAAGATGAATGGCTAGTGAAAGAAGATTACACCAAAAGGTAGGTAGGAAAAAAAGGTTGAGTTATCTCAAACATTCACCATTTGAAGTATTCACTAGAACTACAGCCAAAATGTACAAAATTAACATCAGATTCATAAAAACAAATAAACAAAAATACAACCAAAAACTATTTATAAATAATCCAACATATGGAAATACATAAGGAAAGTGAAGTAGAATGTTTTGAAAATTAACCTTGTTCAATTTTTTCACAAAATCTCAAAAAAAAATTGCAATCAATTTAATCTAATTTGTATGTATAATTCTTAGCATTGTATGATAATTTTACGATTGCTATAACATATTCAAGTTGTACAAAAGCATGATCAGTCAAATCATACTTATATACGCGATGCCCATTAATTCTACTATACCAACATAATTAAAGCTTGATGCCTTCTAATCTATCCAAAAGGTCGATTTGATTATGGTAATAAAACACCCTATTACCATCCTTCTTCCTTATTCTTTGAACCCTTCCAATGTACCACATTCCACAAGAAACACCTTGTTTTGTAATTCGAGGAACACCTTTTCTTGCAGTACGCTTAGTGGGGGGAATTGAGTTGTTTTCTAAGAAAACCCCACAATATGATCCAATTCCAAAGCCAATTGAAACACCCTTTCATAGAGTCTTCCCATCCACCCAAAGTTGACCCCATTTCTCACTTTTGTCAACCTATCCTTGGATAATTTTGGATTTCCATTAAACTAACTAACCAAACATGCTTTAAACATATCCTTACCATTAATATTCACCATTGGTTTTATAGTTTTGCTTACATTTTCATCAATAGAATCTAAAATTTCATCCAATTCATGGCTCCACTCACTTTACAATATTTGCAATTCACTTTCATTGTGCACCAATGAAGATGAATATTGAAATAGAGATTTCGAACATCTCGGTGGAGAATCATCAACTACTTCATCCACAATTTGGAATGTTGGATAATATTTATCCTTTTTCCTTGGGTTAACCCACCAAGAACATTGAGTGTAATTTTATGCTTTCATTCCAAGAGTTGATAAAATGTCTTCTGCATCTTTCAATCCTATCTTAAGGGATTCTACAATTTTAGCATCTGTGGATATTGAATCATATTGTGACAATATGTCAATGTTTTGTATTGTTTCTTGGTGCAATTTATTCCAATATTTTTTTTTTGCTTCTTGTGCGATTTATTAAAATGAAGCCCTTGTGGATTTGAATCTTCTTCAAAAACTCTATTAAGGGTTCCAACGGCATGAAGCAAGTAAAATCATAGGCCCTCTCCACTCCAACCATCCCACCAAATTTGCTAAAGAAGCTCTCGCATACATCTGACCCAGTCAAGTGCAAAAAACATGGAAAGTTAGAGTACTGATCTTGATACAATATCATTAACAAAACTACAAAATGGTAAGAAATTATCACATCTTGGTATGCCTCTTTTCTAATGAAATTTATTTTGACATTAGTATGAGATTGTTTTTTTACCCAACATAACCATAATGTGAAAAAATGATGAACTCGTGAAGAATTTCCCACTCTTTCCCAAAGGCTCAAACTATGATACATAAAGATGTCAGTGTAGTCAGCAACAATTACTAGGTGAGTCTCTATAGCCAGTGTCCTCTCTAACTTTCCACTTGGTGTACTTCTCAACTCTTTCAAACACCTTTGAACATACCTTGAAGCAATGCATTGTGCGAAACCCCAATTTTGTTGATCCATCCTCTGTATATCTTCACACTTAAGGATGTGATCATCCACTTTAAAATTGTGATAAACCATTCTGATATGGCTAAAAATTATGTACTTATTTCCTAAAACCAATTCTCGTCCACCACTAAACAAAGGATTCACTAGCTTTTTTCCGTTGTGGATGTAATCTTGATCATTCAATCCTGTTACATTGCAACCATTCTACAACCCTATTAGCCTCCACCCTTCCTGAGGAATTTGATATCGAAGATTTGATGTTGAAGAATAATCCTTCAACATAACTTGTCTTCTTCTGCTATCCCCATCAAAGGAATGACCAAAAATAGGTCCCAAATGATTTTCTACATGTTTATTCCACATAAACTCTACCTTTTTGCATTGTCGATAAACAAAATTTTCATTGAATTTATTTCATGTTGGACGAGCAACCACAACCGAACAACGAATTCTTTCATGTAAAGGGTTTGCAATAAGAACACATGCATAATTCCCAATAAAATTATTTAAAAAAAAAGGTTATAATGTCATAGCCTACATCTCCCTCACCAACTATCTCCAAGAAATTTGATTGGCATTTATGTTATTCTTTCAAACCACAAAACCCCACCAATATATCACTTTTTGCTACCCACCTAACATATTTTTTCACAATTGTTTCATCTTCAACAAGGTGTATAGGAATCGGTCCATATATACCACGTTTGGCTTTATAAGAAGCATAAATGTTTCTAACTACCTCAAAAATGTGTTTTTTCTCCCCTGGGATATATGTCAATGAATTTCTAACTTTCCTTAAAGTTGTAGATATTGAAGAACTATCCAAATTCAAGCTAATAAAGTAATGTAATCCCCATAAATTTATCATCTCATAAAGGTATTTTGTGTATCTATTATACCTTCTCCCTACTTTTGCATTAAAATCAAGTTACTAAATATATCCTTGAAAATTTCCAAAACTACATCTTTACCTTGTAATTTTCCTTGCTTATGCACCTCACACAAATCCTTACAAAACCTAAAGACATCCTTCCTTTTTGCCTATTCAAAAAAAATTTCCTTTAGATATCTCATTATGTTAGAGAGTGTAGCAACCTTTTTACTCTTTGACCAAAGAGCTCACATTGTTGATCTATGGTTCACATTTTTAACCCTTGCAGCATTCTTCAATTCGTTTTGATTCAAATAGTGAAATACTCTACCTTTTCATGTATCTCGTTCACTTATTTTATTGGTGCACCTTGATTCACTATATAATCACATCCTGAAGCCATTAAATTCTGGAACCAACTTAGAAAATCTAGATTTTAATGAATCAAATGGGATCCCTGTTTTAGAACCCCTATGGAAATGAATATGCTTGTATGCACCATTAATACAAAATTCAATACCCTCATAACATAGCATGATCTTGGTATGATTCTCTATGGCCAATAATTTTCCACCCCTTTGATCATCGATTAGGACCTTTGTTCCCAATCTCTCCCCATTTCTATCAATATAAGGATACCAATACCCCCAACATTGTAGTAAAAAGGAGACAATTGAGCTATAATAAGATGAAAACACAATAAAAAACAAAAAAATTAGAAGATAAATAAAAAATATACAAATTCATATTCAACTTTATTCTAAACTATTAATTAACCACTAATTAACACATCTGAAGTAGAAGGATTTTCACTTGTAGAACCCCTATGTAATAGTGATGGTGATGATGGCACTAAGAAACTAGTCAAACTTTGTTGGGACTTATCATTGGTAGGCTTCTTAGGTCTCCCAATTGTGTCCCTCCTCAACCCAATCTCCTAATGTGAAGGGCTCCTCATTTGTAGTAGTAGTCATGTGCTTCCTTTATTTCATGTGTTCATTTAGAGAAATAAAAAAATTACCACTTATTGGCACTAAAAAAAAATATTTATTGCATCGTGTACATTTGACTCTCACTTTTCACATGTCTTTATAGTCTGCAAGTGTTGCATCCACCACCTTGAACAAATGAGGCCCTTTAATCTTGTTGAAATCATCTAAAAGTTTGATTTCTTGATCAATATGAAATCGATCTCCAACCACCGTTGTTTGTTGTACTTTTTTACATGAAAGAATTTCACTACCACTTAGCATTAAAAGGCGTTGTTGATGGGAACTTGTTTTCATATGATGCTTTTTGAAGCTGCACATTGTTCACACTACCAAGGATACATCACCTATTCCATAATCAATGCCACAAATTTCACAATGGATATTTATTTTAGATTCTCCCTTTTCTGAATATACTTTGAAAGTAAGTTTCTCATTGACAAACT
This sequence comes from Pinus albicaulis, assembly GCA_034641835.2. Lineage (NCBI taxonomy): Eukaryota > Viridiplantae > Streptophyta > Pinopsida > Pinales > Pinaceae > Pinus > Pinus albicaulis. The sequence continues at coordinate 386,465,932 of CM076583.1, forward strand.
CTTCCATTAAACTTTTCACTTTTTTTCCCAAGATACCAATACACTAGGATCAACAATTGTGGCTTGTTCCACCGAAAACGGCATATTTTCAACTCTTTTTTATTTATGCATAGGTACCTCTACATTCTCTTCAATGTTTTCAAATATTGGTATTGTTTCCACTACATTTGAACCCTTTTTTTCCATATCAAATGTGCCTAGTTTCCTCTTGATGCCTAAAAGTGTTTTATAAACTTTCCATTTCATCTCTTGCTTTGGATTTAAAACTAATCCATCCTGGATAAAATTGAAAGGGTATTCAATGATTTCATCATCCACAATTTCATCATGGATTTCAGCAAATGTACAACCTTCTAGACACCTGGCAATGCCAATGACAGATTTCTCTTCATTGGTAGCAATTTTAAAAGACAACTCCACCTGTTTTTTCACATAAATGAAAGATAAAGTAAGTGAAGTTCAACATACATATTGGTCTATTATGAAAAAAATAGCGAGGAAGAAAAGTATGAACTTTCAATTCACAGCTCCAAAAAACATGAATAACTATTACTATTGTGATGAAACACCTTGATTCAAAATGTACTATCAATGGATTCCTCAAATGGAACTAAAACCAGAAATAAAACATAGTACTAAAATAGATTTGAGAGTTGAGTTATTGAGTTAAACATTGAAAAACTTATAATAAAGCTTAGGCCCTAGATCTGCCTCAATTTTGGCCTTATTTACATCATTTTGTAGTATCCTAAAGAGGTCAAAACCAAACCCTCGTATATTTTATTGTTCACTGGTATGAAATGCATTTTATTCAATTTTTTGTTCGCTAGTATCTAGGGCTTGCGAGAGTTAAAGAAATTTTTTATGTTTTTGGAGCTACCAATGAATAAGGACAGTGCTTGATCTCTCATATAAATGACAACGTGCGTGTGAATGGAAGGATTTCATTAATTTTTCAACTATGTCTTGTACTTAGATTGTTGATATTTAATTGTAGTGAAAGTGTGTGTCTGAATGGAAGGATTTAGTAATTTAAATTTTTTGTCAACAATGTCTTGTACTTAGGTTGTTTCCAGTTTCATGAGACCCATCACTTTAATAGATGTCAAATTGAATGTTGTGGATATTCCTTATAGAAAATCTCCGAGTCCTAACTTTTTCATCGCAAATTTGGTTCACCATTAAAAATAAGGTCTAGGAATGAAAAGAAAAGTTACACCAAATATGAGGTGCTTTTCCAACCATAAATGCTACCTTCATCACTCTAATTCCAAAATAGAACGAAGCACTCAATCCCTCCAAATTCCAAGCTATAGGTCTCTGCTATGTTATTTTCAAAATGACATGAAAGGGTTGCACTAGCTGTTGTTGTAATACATTGATTACAACCTGTAGATCTAGTCACCTCTTAAGTTTTCCATCTCACACCGCCACTATATATAGAAATGGTGGGATTTTATAATCAAGGGCTATATACCTTGGCTCATTAAGCTTTTTTAATTTTCAACTTCCACTGGATCTACTCCCTTCAACCACCAAAAAATTGTGACATGCATATTTTTTCACTAGTGTGGTTGATTACAATAAAACTACAAGATGAAAAATTTTGGCTCCATTTCAACATTGGGCTCATCATAGTGATTTTGTGCAGTATTTTAGGTCTTATTCCCTCAAGAAGCCAATAACTAAATTCAACTATGCAAATAGATATCTCAAATACGTGCTTAGAAATTCAAAAATATGTTAATTTATTCATGAATATGAAAGAAAACTTAGAGATCTGGAACTTTTGTGCTAAAAAACATAAAATAATTTCTCCAAGAAGAAAAAAATGACCCCTTTCAATGTGATTTTTACACTGGTGTCGTAATTTTACAGCCACAAAGTATGGAAGAGGGAAATACTAGAGACTTTCAAGACAATCAAATACTAACATTCATAACATTCAAAACAATATATTGAAGAAAAGAGAGATATTAGAAGATAGAATCCTCACAACCCACATGATCAATTAATTGGAAAAACATGGTGATTATTTATTCATTAATTAGATGTGAAACAAGTACACATTTTCTCAATATTTTGAGGGGATTCAAAGATCAAGAACTAGAATTCATATCTCCTCGTCCCATTCGATGATGTTATCTATAGAAGTAATGTGGGAGATTCAACCAATATGATAGCTTGAATATAGCTTAAATGTCTTAACACTGAAGTAGAAGAATGCTAATGGGAGAAGGAAAGCATTACATCAACCAAATAATTCATTGGTAAAACAAGGTAGTGTGGGAACCAATGACCTCACCTATACCATCCACGGTGAAAACAATCAATTTATTTACTACAATGTTATGGTGTTGTATTGTTGGATGATAGGTCCAATTTTAGACAGTAGGTTGCACACAAATTTTTCCTATGAAGTTTTTATCCTGTCATTACTTATCCATACAATACGGTGGCATACATCCAAACTGTTGAGAGGATTACCAGATACTATTTAATATGTAAAAGTGTTAAGGAAATCACAACAAGAGAGAAACATTATGCACATACTAGCAACTAAAATACATGAAAACTAAACCAATGTAGGAAACATGGCACAAGTAATATTATATTTCCAAGCCACCCTTCCTAGAGAGGAGGCACCATTGTTGGACTTAATGAAGGGACACCCCTTGCAATCGATCTTACAAGGATTCCATAACTCAACTATGCCAATAGATATCTCAAATATGTGCTTAAAAATTCAAAAATATGTTAATTTCTTCATGAATATGCAAGAAAACTTATAGATCTACAACTTTTGTGCTAAAATACATAAAATAATTTCTTCAAGAAGAAAAAAAAGGACTCTTTTCAATGTGATTTTTACACCGGTGCCATAATTTCATGGCCACAGAGTATGGAAGAGGGAAATACTGGTGACTTCCAAGACAATCGCATACTAATAGTCAAAACATTTGAAACACGATATTGAAGCAAAGAGATCTATTAGAAGATAAAATCCTCACAACCACCATGATCAATTTAGTTCAAAAATCATGGTGATTCGTTATTCATTAATTTGATGTGGGACAAGTACACAATTTCTCAATATTTTGAGGGGATTCAAAGATCAAGAACTAGAATTCATATCTGCTAGTGCCATTCGATGATGCTATCTATAGAAGTAATGTGGGAGATGCAACCAATATGATAGCTTTAATATATCTTAAATTTCCTAACACTAAAGTAGAAGAATGATAATGGGATAAGGGAAGCATTACATCAGCCAAATATTTTTTTCATAAAACAAGGTAGTATGGGAACCAATGACCTCACCTATATCATCCACGGTGAAAAAAATCAATTTATTTACTTCAATGGTATTTCATGCAATGGTGTTTTATTTTTGGATGATAGGTCCAGTTTTAGACAGTAGGTTGCAAAATAAGGTTCCCTATGAATTTTTTGTCTTCTCATTACTTATCCATACAATAGCGTGGCATACATCCAAACTATTGAGAGGATTAATAGATATTTTTTAATATGTAAAAGTGTTAAGAAAATCACAACAAGAGAGAAAATCATTTTCATAACTCACGGGGCTTTCAAAATGATGCACATACTAGCAACTAAAATACAGGAAAATTAAACCAATGTAGGAAAAGGGCACATAGCTCATCTTATATGTACATTCCACCCCTTCCTAGAGAGGAGGAACCATTTTTGGACTTAATGAAGGGGCACCCCTTCCAATCTATCTTACAAGGATGCCATAACTCAAAAAATAAAAAGGAGACCACCCAATAGTTTCACAAAAGAATCTAAATTCTGGTACAAGTGCAAACTGAGGGGTCTGGGTATACCCAAGAAGTGGGCACTAAAAATTCATAGAAAAGGGGATCAAACTTCAATAAAAATGTGCATATATTCTTAGAAAACCTGGAGGACAATCCTAGCTATGAGATATCCTCAAAAAATGTTAGAGGAAAATATAATACATCACAAACCATGTTATCATATATAACGTTTTTTGAATGTGGCCCTTAGAGATAACCTTGAAATAGTGGTTTAAAAAAAAATATTTCTTTGTTTAATAGGGACCTCAAATATCAAATCAAATAGAAATAAATGACTAGAAAATATAAAAAATAAAATTTTAACATCCTCTTCATGCCAGAAACAAGATGCACAAAGGTATGTCTTCAAAATATGGCATCAATAATTTCAGACAGCTGCAAGGAAATGGGAATTAGACCTTCAGACTTCTCTATTAGCCTAATCAATCCTTGGAATGCTAGGAAGGTGAAACTCACCAATTTCACTACTAGATGGTGGATCTCAATCCACTTTTACGTGATTCGTACCAAATCCTTTGGCACCTTAGTCAATGTATATCAACATTTCAATCCCCTAGAGAAGAGAAATTCCTAAAAAAAAGGTATGATATCCCTCCCAAGGTCATTAAGAATCTCCAAATAATACTTCGAGACTTTAATATGATATAAAATCTCTCGGAATATAAAAGAGGCATTATAAGGCTAGATAACATATGTACTATTCATAGAAAACATAGATTATTTATAACTGATATATGCCTTTCCCAAAAACAAAACCTAGAAATGAAGATAATTAATGAAGCGGATCACACCATGCAGCTAAAAGTCTGGAGTATGTACAAATTTCTTTGTTTATATTCCTTGATAATGAAAGGATTTATTGGAACTCTCTCATCCAACATCTTCCAAAGAGATATATTGAATCACTAGCCAATTATACTCCATTGACAATCTACGTCTATGGTAAGAAATGCCACCCTATCAGCAAATATTGGTTGGAATGGTTGGGTGGAAAGGATCTTTGACCTCGAGTTCAATCAAGTAACAAGCGTTATTACATATAAAATATAGGATGTCTAGATAATGGAAGTTTCTAGTTTGACGCATGTAGTTTAAGTAACAGAGCACCTTTGACACTAAACTTGGTAGGCCGTAAATAAATAACTTATAAATAACCCCCCAAAAAAAGTAAAGATCGATAAAGCAAGAAAGATTCCTACCTTCGGCAAGATGCTCAATCTGTGGAACTCAATCAAGCTCGTTTGTTTGCTTGAGGGGTGAACTCCTTCAAAGGCCCTCTGAGATCCATCTCATAGTCAAATTCCCTCTCATGATCAACCCTCTCATATATGAAGATGAATGCTCTTTCCCTCTCTCACTGCGTCTGTTGAATGCATGTTACTTCTTAGTCGAATCCTCTTGCCCTCTTTGCTCGAATTTTCAGTCAAATGCTCAGAAAAACAATAGCTTTATGCAATGCGAATCCCTCAGTTGTTGCAAATCAAATCCTGCTCTCCTTTGCCAAACCCCAACTTGCTGCAATGTGAATACCTCTCTCCCTTGCCAAACCCCAGTTTACTGCAATGTGAACCCCTTAGTTGCTACAATGTGTAGCAAATGATCCCTCATGCACACACTTTCCCTTTCCAAACCCGCAAAACAAGCTCGCTTGGCCCAAAAAATCAAAAAATAATACCTTAGATTATTTATATTTCCTATATAACAAAGAAAAACCCACTAACCCATAGTTATACATCCAATATAATTTTTTGGGTTTTAAAATTTTTTTCTACCTTAATATGAAAGAACGTGATATAATATTTATTTTTCAGTGATGCTACGGTGGTGAGCGTAAAGGGAGTGACCATCCACTTCAACATGTAATATTTTGTCTTCAAATTGATATTTCATGTGTCATTTGCATGCCTGTGCACTTGATGGTATCTGACAATCAAATCCATATTGGTAAAGAAGAAGGGTATTGTTTTTAAACAATGGCCTTATCTCAAGCCCATTAATCTATCACTAACTGCCATTTGAAAGATTATTTTGTTGGATTAATAAAGGAGGGGGAAGCACATGGTGGTGAGGAAGGTTGAATATGTTCATAATTCATCATTTGTTCAATTTGGCATGCCAATTATGCTTCCTCATGAGGAGGTAGGCGACAAGAAGGATCATTAGAAAAAGAGGCAGCATGGATAAGATCAATCTTATGTTCAATAGAATGTGGTGGGGTCAACCCTGTATATGGGGTGAAAAAATATGCAAAATTATTGATCAATGGAACCATATCATAGGGAATGGGATTGGGTAGATTGTTTGGTTGGAAAATGTAAACAAGATATAATGAAACACATTAGTTCAAGATGATTTTAGTTGTTGGAGATGTTGTAGAAAGTGTTATCTCTGCAAAATTTCCCAGGGTTGTTATGTGTGTTAAAGAAATATTAGAGGTAACTATCAACCACTTTTGGAGATTAGGATATAGTCTTCCTAATGCCTAGAGAGGGCTCTCTCTTAATGATTTAACTTTGTTCTTTTTAATTGATTTTAGGCTAGTTATGTAAGATTGATTTGGTTTGATTTTTATTTTTTTGGTGAAATTACTAATTTAGATGGAAAATTGTCTTTTCTAATTTTCCATTGGGCTATGGAGTCAAAATATCAAGAAAACAGGACAGAATCAAGTTCTAAAGGAAGTTTTTACATGGCAGGGTAGCTGAGGAAAATCATATCTTTAAAGGTTGAATGGTGAAGTGGATTTCAATCGAGATGAAGGAGCAATTAAGGATTCCTTAAACCAGATGATGAGGGATGGTGAAAGAGGTCGATTGAGAAGGGAGAGAAGTTAAGGATTCTCAGATGTAGATATCAAAGGAAAACAATAAAATGAATAACAGTTCAGAACAAAGTGTATTTAAAGAAATCTACAATAAGATTCCTATTATAACACTTAAATTTGGAAAAACATGAAATTTTATGGAATACTTAAGAAAATAACAATGAAAAATTGAAATATCCTTCACTGAAGTAGCTCAACACATGAATCCTATAATGCAATTCCTTTATTACTTGTCCTTCATGTTGACTTGAAAATGGTTAGATAAACCCTCAGGTATTTAGATCAATTACAACTATAGAAATGTTCAGGAATCCACACTCAATACTTTGAATTATTGAAGTATTTATACAAAACTTAATACAAAAAATCTTGTTGACTAATCAGGATTTATTCAAGGGAAATAAAATATGTTCATACAAGAAGATAGAGACACCTATTTAACTAATGCATGTTGTCCCTCCTTTATTTGGATTTTTTGTTTGCTTCTTTGATATTTTTCTATATTATCTCTCTTGTTGTTGCTTTCACGCTGCTTATCATTCACATTGCCTTATCATCTTCTTTTTCTTTCAACTCAGTGTTGATATTTAAAATTTGTCTTTTATCTTTATCTATCTTTTATCTTTATCTTCCTGTATCATATTTTACCTTACTGCTTTGTTACATATTTTTACTTTTACCTGTTACAGTAAATCATATAAAATTTCCCACGCCTCTTCATCTGGAATTTTGAGTTTTACAATTCTCCTATAAATCTCATCTGCTTCAGTGTACTTCATAAATGTAGGCTTGTTAATAAAAATATGATTTACCTGATGCTGAAGGGAAAAGAGATTTTCAAAAATCTGAAAGAGTACTTTGGCTGTAGGAATTGCTTTTAAAGAGGAATTGTTGGAGTGTTCTTTAACCACTTCTCTAATATTTTTGTCATAATCTTCATGCCTCATTAGTCTTTCATTTATTACTAACGGATTAGATAATCCCTTTTGTCTTAAAACATCAAATTTGTTCATGAATCTATTTACCGCTAGCTTCATAGTTTGACACTTATCTTCAAGCTGTGTCATCAAGTTTATCTTGGAAATTAAATTTTTTACCTCTAAGATTGTTTCTGTTCTATCACTTATCCCAATTTCTTCTAACTCATGCTTGTTTTTAGAATTGAGAAATTTAAATATCTTAGTCGCCTCCTCTGGTTTCTTCCCAAGTTCCTCTTTGACTTTTTGAATAGATTCACTTACTTCTTTTATCAAATCTTTCTACTCAAATATGACTTGGATAGAAGGCCAAATATCATTAAAGGAGTTAATGATATTGGCCCATAATTTTTGCTTTTCTTGGGCCAAAGGATCTGCCAATGTTAATTCATTTTCTAACTTTTATATCCTGTCATTCAATCTATTTGACTTCTGCGTTTCAGCCTTATGCATCACTTGTACCAATTTATTTTCATTTTCAATAATTTTTACTTGTTCTTTAAGTCTATTAATATTAGAAGGTTCGGTTGACATATCGTGCACGGCTTTAATCAATTTACCTGCCTCATCATTGGGATGGGCTATTGTTGTTGCTAGTGTAGTAGATGGTGTTGCTGAAATTTTTGTTGTCACTGAAACTGTTATAATAGTTGGGACTACTGTAGTAGCTGGAACTATTGTAGAGCTGAAGTTGATGTTGAAGCTATGGGAATGGAAATAACAATAACTGCTTCCATGCTGACCTTATTTTCCTACACTAATTTTTTCCATTTCATTCTCCATCTCTTTCAATTAAGCTATCAACTGAATGATGAGATTCATCATTTCATCCTTATGACTTTCATTTTCTAAAACTTATTTAGTTTGTGGATGTTTTATGGGAGGTAATTTTAGCTGCTTCTTCAATGCAACTATGTATGCATTCTTCTTCCTGATAATCTCTTCAGCTTCTTTGATATTCTTTAGATCATATCCAACCTAGATGACCAATTATTCAAGTGATTTTATTCTATTATCCTTGGCTTATGAAGAAGCCTTCTCTAGTTTTCATTGTGCTCTGATATTTTCTAGAGATTTTTGTAGTTTTTGGACACTCAAATCTTTGTTGTTCATAGTGGAATATATCATTTCTCATGATTTTTTATGAAACCCAATTTGATATATTGGATGTACATCGTTAGCCATAAATTAAAATTATATTTTATTTTAGTTTGGTAATGATTTTGGAGCCTGCAGTATTGGCTGCAAAAAGGTCATTTGAATCTTCCTCATTTTATAATCAAAGGCTCAAAGTAACCTATTTTTGCCAGTAGGAGTTTCCTTCCAATACTGGGCATAAGTCACAGCTTTCGATGCCTCATTCTTCAATTTTATTTCTTTGGAATTCTCAATTATATATGTCTCTTTATCCACTGGTTTTCTTGATGAAGAAACCTCTGCACTATCTTTTTTCTGAATAATCTCAGCACTAAAGGTTGATGGATGATGTGTTTCCTCTAAAATTGTGGTAAGTCATTAACCGTGACAATAATATCTCTATCAATAATCTCAACTGTGTCAAATATCTCTTCCTGTTCAATCACTGGATTCATTTTTCCCTATTTGTTATGTGGATAAAATCCTTCTTGTGGACAAGAAATATCTCCCTAGTATCCTAATGATATCTATAAATAAACAACCAAATGAAAACCATTTTCTCTAGACTATTGTGATTCAAAATTATTAATTCACTAAGTAAGAGGAGATTCTCCTACCTAAATTCCAACGCTTGTTGTAATCTTCAATCTAGTCGCTCCAAAAGAGGTCAATTCAGCATGTAAGACCTACATTCAAAGACAATAAAAAGGATTAAAGGCACTTGCAAGATATAATAATTCAGAAACAATAATCTATCTTAGTGATCAAGAAATACAAGAATTAAATTACTCAAAGAGATACATGAACAACTTAATGAGAAAATATAATCCATTTGTATTAACTTGTATGATGAGAAGTAACCTTACAACCTTGTCACCTTGATGTCATACATGTTCTTCTGGGTCCTGAACAACCATTTTCCTTCGGTTTGAAAGCCTTCTCCTCTCTGAACTAGCATAAAACTATAGATATGAGTATCTTATCGTTATCATACCAATGATGCCAAGTATAGAGAGTATAATTTCTTCATAAATTCTCTTCTATAAGTTAATAAGTACCCTTAAGACTGAAATATGAGTTCAATTTATAGGAGAATGAAGGACATTTCGGTTCCATAAAGAGGGGGATAAATTCCTCTCATAAACAGATTTTAGCTCCAAATACCAAGGGATAATCTCCATTAACGAAGGGATAGAGGTTTATGAATGAAGGGGCGAAGCTCAACATGATTACGCTTCCAGAAGCCTCCAACTAGGAGAATATTCGACCAACTAGGCTTCTAGAACTTAATTTTTCTTTTATTTTACGTTTTCGAGGGTCTGCAGTTTTAGTAAGCAGAATGTGTGGGATGTGCCGCAGGTTATAGAGCAAGAAACCGTGGTACTACAGATAAGAACTAGGAAAAGTGTGGACTTAGGATTTTTATGGTTTTAATGAGCTTTTCTCCAATTCGAAGACTTGGTTTAGGAACTTTATGGTATTGGACCTCTAAGGGAGCATAATATAGGTAATGATGAACCCATATAGACAACTTAAATTTCATGGTGACAAATTTTAGTGTAATAGATTACCCCCTAAAGTGCGAAGTCTGAAGTAGTTCTGAAGAGTGAAGTGCTTTATCATTCTGAGGATTGGGTTGTGGACATACTAGTCGAAACTTGTAAAAACATTCAATGCAAACATATATATTTATATCATCGTTGAGGTCAGAATTCCAATACTCACATCAAAACTAACTAAATGTTCTAATACAGAAATGATTTTATAATTATATCAATAGTAGATAGAGCATGGACGTAGCCATATGTCATAAGTAGTCTACTGTATCATTAATAATAAAATCCTCGCAGCCTGGATGGTAGAAAATAGATCTAGGGTCTTGATTTATGTTTCCAAAACTAGCAAGATTCTATCCATGCGATTGATTCTGTCGAAGTCGAACATGGTAGAAACCACTTGATTACCAGTCAATGATGTGAACTGTTAACAAGTGTGAAAGAAACCAACAATAATGACAATGACTCTCAAAGTACTCAATATAATCCATGAGGTGTGAATGAATGATTTGGAGTCGAACACTTCACAGAATCATTTGATTGAAGGTCAATGATGCAACCTGTCATCGAAGGCGAGAAACCTGCCATTAGGGCATGCAGATCCCAAGGTACTAATAGGATTCTAGATCAACTTTCTAGATGATGTGTTGTCGTTAATAAAAAGCGACCCGTCATAGGAAATCCCATGACACGAAACCATTAGATAAATTTTTGAAGAAATTTTAGCAAGGACTGACTCAGGGATGGTCAACGCGAATGGATACAAATGGTTACAATGAATGGTTTATTTGAACTATCTCATGAACACATAATGACACTCCAGATGGTTTGGTGACAATTGACCTAAAGCTAATACCCAGAAACTGGCTGAAGACTTTCAATGTGGTTTGATTAACTATTAGAAAGAGGATTTTCCCAACCCAAGTATGAGTGTGACAAAAGTGTCATGTTCAAGAGTGGTACACTAATTTTTGAAACAAAGTGTGAAAAATGGATTCATTTTCTCTCTTTTTCCCCAACATTTCTGGCAAGTACCTCTTTATTTCTGACAAGCTTGAGGAGGATACCATTTTCTTGTTGTATAATCTCATCCTTTGGATGAGTCCAACTTAGTATTAAAATCGAACCATAATAAGGAGTGGATCATTCCTGTTTGTAATAGACAGGTCCTTTAATGTTAATTTTTAACGAGTCCAGTATCTGTGAAACTCGGTGTTTTTCAGTTTTAGGGAGTCAGAAGAAAAAATTAAGAAAACTTCGTGGGTGTAATTTTTCGTAATTTTAGTCTCTCAAGCCCGAAAAAAGATAAAATAACGCAGGATGGAACTCTATTGACCATGATTATCCAATTTATACCTTTTTCATGAATATTCCATTTCAGTCCGAAAAAAAAGTAAACTTATACTGAAAGGATGAATGTTCATTTCCTTTAACGAGTTCAAATAGTCAAGTACTCATCAGTATTTTCATGTTTAGAGAGTCTGAAAAGGGCTTAAAAGAGAACTCCAGGGTTTTGCTTTTTCGTAATTTTCAAGAGCTCGAAAAAGTGATAAAGGTGAACTCATCATCAAAATACTTCTTTCAACCAAGAAACCTATTTTCTGCACATAAAATCGAAAAATTAAACATACATGTTTCCAATAAGTAAGAAAAAAATTAAAATTAACTTTTTAAAGTGGGAAAAAAATAAAATAATATTTTATTCATTCAAAAAATCTTATAAAAATTAGTTCAAAAAATTCATTTTCACCTTTTGTATTCAGAGTTGAAAGTTGAGAACTCTTGGCAGAAAACGTTCCAAAGGTGATAACGGGAGAACCAACTGCTCAAATCGAAAATCGTCAAATTCAAGTAATCTACAACACTTCTCTTCATTTTAATCCATTTGAATTCTCTTTTTAAGTTTTGAAATCATTTTTTAAGAGGAAAATAGGTTCAAAATTCCGCTCTCGGGGGTTTGCGGGTCATGTATTGGTTACCTACAGACCCCGATAATTTTCCCAAAGGAAAATTATCGGGCTTCGATGGTTTTTATGAAGAGCGCATGTGGGGATCCACATTGTCTCTATATAAAAACTATGGAGGCGCCGTGAGAAAAGGAAAATTATTAAATTCTCCAAAAAGTGGTTAAAAATTATCACTCTAAAAGCTTCTAACCTTCAAATGCATCCATTTGTAGATTATTCCACAATGTTGGAGTGGACAGAATGCGAGCATGAAGAGGTAGATGATTTGGCTATGAATAATTCGGCCACAATGCCTGTGTTGAGAAATTGTGGATTATATAAATTCCAGGAAATTCAGGGCATGAGCGCACAAGTGGAAATAATGACTTGGCTGGTGAACAAATGGGACGTCCAAGAATAATTTTTTATCATTGGTGATCACAAGCTAGAACTTGAGCTTGAAGGCATTTAATTTCTCACTGGTTTATCCAAACAAGGTTAACATATTTCTTTGTTTGGAGCTAGGCAAGGTGGCCTGCCTATTGCTAGCTATAAGCAAGAGTTCTGCAGTGAAGAATCTGATCGCAAAGATAAAAATATAGATATAAATATTATCCTACGTCTTGATGTTAGATTCATTGCGTTCACCATGACCAGGTTGTGTGGGAGTGCAACTCCACATGTAGCTATCAAGTCTCAGATGCAAACAACAGTCAACTATTACAGAGGTACTATTTTCAATTGGTGTGAAGGGGTATTGGCTAATAAGAAAGGCCAATTGACCTGAGCGAAAAACTCAAAGTTGAAAAACTTTGGGTAGGGTGCCATCTATGTTTCTTTTGCTTTGGAGAGGATTCCATCCCTCGCCCCTCAACTAATCTTTGTTGACCCTGGTGAACCTAGAGAGCCTTGTATGGTACGTTGGGTTGCATTAATGTCCCGCCATGGTGGCAATGGTTGTGTGGTAGTTTGATTCACTCCAACATATTTTCATTGGCTTCAGAACCAAATATTTGCTATTAAGGATTTCCCGTATGCTGGGATAGATATCAGAGATGATCCCGAGATGTCCTTACTTCCAAGGGCACAATGGGATGAATCAGATAAATGAATCATTTTGATGTGTTTTAACTCTAACTTTTTCTTTTTTTTTATCGTTCAATACTGATAATAAAATTTTAAATGCAGATGTTATTCCATGAAGGCCAGCCACTCTCCACCACTTTGAAAGGAAGCCAATAGAGCCTGTTGCACAACCACAAAATCAGGTAGCAAAAATCCTTACTGACTTGGAGCACAAAATAGATAGGTTGACTATATATATCCCAAATACATCGACAGATGATATTCCTCTTCGTCTCTAGAGACACATTACTGGTGTTCCTGGCCAGTTTAGGAGATTCCTGTGCAGGGTGGCGCAGGTGATAGTCTACTACCATGATCATTACCATGGATAGTGGATGATCATAGTGGACTATTGTATTTTATTTTTTGTATCACTGTATTTCAGATCATAAGGTTTTTTAAACCTATGATTGCAGACGATGTAATATTTTTGAAAACAAAAACTCAAGTGTATGATATTACTACTTTCTCTGACTATCTTGTTCAACACATATCGAATGTTTTTTCGGTTTACCATTTTAACGTTGCAAATGTCTATTTATAACATTATTAGCTAATGCATCAACCAATGTATTTAAATTTCTTGGAATGTGCTGATATTTGATGTAATTAAATTTCCTTTCCAAGAGATGAACCTTCAAAAATAATCCCAATAACACTATATTTTTAATTGCACATACTCTATTCAAATGTAATACAATGAGCTCTAAATCTAGCCTAATGATCAAATGTCGAATGCCAAATTAAATGGGACCAGATAATAACTCAATCACTGTGCTATATTCTGCAACATTATTCATTGTAAGACCAAGGCTACCCCATGCACAGAAACTAACTCATCAGTGGGTGAATAAATAACCAAGGTTGCGGAAGAAATATTTTGTGTACTACAACAGGTACCATCATCAAAACCAATGTACGTTTGAAGGGATGTCGACATCTACAATATAAAGAGTAATCAAGATAAGCAGTGATAGTAGTAAAAGAAAACTTAAACTCGACACACTCATCTAATATAAGGCATCTAACTAGAAAAATAACTAATGTACAAGTGAGATATTCAAACAAGAATCAAGCATAATATCTCTTCAAATAAAGTCCATTTCTAGGTTTATCTAAAGAGACCTTGTCATAATCAGCCAATACATTAAGCCCTTTTGCAAGCACTCGCTTGACAATGTAAGGACCATGCCACACTGGTTCGAATTTCCCAGCTCCTAGCTCATCATTAACTTGATCATACACCAAGAGTAGGTCACCTTCTGAAAAAACATGAGGTGTAACACTTCAATCATACTGAGCTTTAACACATTTTTTATGAGCTTTGGCTGCTAATGCAGTGGTGCGTCAAGTCTCATATAATTGTGCTAAGTACAAAATTAATTTTTTCTCTTCAGAGGTAGCTGGTAGTAACTCTATGGCTAATTGGAGTGACGGTATTTCACATTCAATAGGTAACATAACTTCTAAACCATAAACCAGTTGAAAAGGAGTGAACCCTATTGTTTTTTTTTCTGAGGTTCGATATGCCCATAGTGATGAAAAAGGAATGGTAGGCCAATGTGAAATATGAATTTTGATTATCCTTCTAATCATGGTGGTTAAAACTTTATTAACGACTTAAACCTGACCATTAGCCTGGAGGTAATATGGAGTATAGTTATCATGGCACAGGCCAAGTTGATCGGAAAGTTTGGTCATCATGATATTTCAAAAATGACTTCCATGGTCAGTAATAATAGCTTGGGGTACATAAAAATGAGAAATTTATGATTGAATAGAAAAGTAGCTGCAGTATTTTTTCATATGCCTCAAACGTAGACATCACCTCAGCTCATTTGGTAAAATAATCTATTGCGAGAATAACATAACCATGCCCTCTGGCCGAGTGAGGGTTACATGTAATGAAATCAATTCCCCATTTTGCAAAAGCACTGACAACAATTATAGGGTGAAGAGGAGTTGGTGGTGCATGCATATTTCGATCAAATATCTGATAGTTGTGTCATTTTCGGACCACGATAATCCAATCTTTGAATAATGATGGCCAAAAATAGCCAATGCGCAATATCTTTTGGGCTATGGAATACCCAGACATATGTAATGTTCCCAATTTTAGCCTCAAGCTAAAATGGAACATGATAGTGACATATTTTTATTTTGTTTAATACAATGGGTAAGGAGACCCCTTAACCCCTTTTAATGGAAAATAACACTCCTTGTGTGAAAGGAGAAATAATGAATAAGCTAAAATAAACACCTAGTGGTGTGAACATGATGAAGATCACCTTGAGCTGGCCATCTTTGACCAAGTCAACAACGCCGCATTAGAGAGGTGGCTTGCATTAGAAGAAAATGTAGCCTTTGGAGGGAAAGCATTAAAAATTGAATGGAAACCCTAATTTTGGGGCCTATGGTGAAAGAGAGTTCATTTGATTTATAAGAAAGAAGGAGCAGCTCATTTTGATTCATGCTTTGATTTAGAAATTTCGTAGTGAGGCCAAGGACTTGCACATTTAGGCTGTTTAGCAGGATTGCAGTGCTCTTGAGAACTGGGGGTGTTCCTGGGAGGGGACCCCCCACCTCTTCCTCATGGGAGGAGAGGATTTGAGCTACATTTCCTCATTCCGACATTTGGCCAAGCTCACTCCTTCAGTTGCAGCATTATTTCTGTATCAGAATGGTGTTGTGCTGCTGGGGTAGCAGCAGAGGAACTCATGGAGTCTTTCCTTACTATATTTTTCAGTGGTGGAGTGATCTCTTCCTTGGAGGAGCTGTAGAGAGGGATATTGGACTTCATCTCAGATCAGTGGTATCAGGCCACTCATTCACCATCTCCCACTGCGTAGTGACTTGGAGAAACTGTGTTATTCCATGAGGGCAGCGTTGAGGGAGATTCTTGTGATCATCAGGAGGAGTGCTTTGGGGTAAAAGGGGACCAGCCCCTTTTCCTTTGAGGGAATTGGAATTTCAGATCAGCCACAACCTCATATTCATTTGGTTTTAGTTGCAATGACAATTTATTTGTCGTTATTCTACTAGAAATCCTATATTGAGCCCATTTTCATCTCTTGGGCTATTTTCTTGTATCTTTTAGCTACATTATCATTTTTTATGTATTCAGTAGCTCCATATCTCATAGATAATGCACAGCCACTGCCTTCGGCATTTTTTGCAGCAGCAACATCTCATGTATTACATTTCTTATTCATTGGACATTGGTTCTAAGAGCTTGAGGGCCTTGTTCCTCATAATATTTCTATACATTCTTGCTGATATATTAATATAATGATGGCTGTAGCATTTACCCTCTCATGATACATTCATACTTGTAGAGTTTCAGATTGATGTTTTTCATATTGTTGTAATCTCTCTCATTGAGCATTGTTTTAAAGATCTAGTATGGGGAGATTTGAATAACCCATCTAGATGCATTTATTTGAGCTCAGATTCCGAATAGGAGTTTTAAGGGGTCTATTCTAGGGCATCCCAGTGTTGGATTGTCTTATTCTTGCACCAAATTCCTTATACAACATCCTCAAGGACCGTGTAGCAGAAATTCCCGAGGTGGAATATTGCATATCCATAGGCAGAGTCTAAGAAGGGCCAGCTAGCCTCAGGATTCCTCCCTTCTTTAGAAGGAGCCATATCCTATAAATTCCCCATCATTAAATCTATGAAATGGACTTTTGATATCTCACTGAAGAAGGAATTGGAATATCTGAAGATATTCCCGACGGAGCAGCATGTTCCTAAAAAAGGGACATTACAGTGGTATCAGAGCGTGATCTTGGCTCAGCCTGTGCCCAAGATCCAAGGCTATCAGAAAGAGGAGCTTCTCTCCAAGGAGAGGAGATTTACAAAGAAGACAAGGAAATATGAATGAGGGAAGAGGAGGTTTCCCTTCTTCTTTTCTAGACCATTGAGGAAGTCATTGAAGATCTTGATGAAAGGGGAATTTGGAGAAATTTTCTACGAAGGGTTTGTTTATGGGACAAATCCTAGATACCTCAAGAAGGGTGTGAGCATTCAGTCACACATGCAGATCCACATAATAGTCCTCTATTCGCTTTCATTGCAACGGAGTAGAGGAAGAAAATGAGGCCATTGGAGGAGCAGTGTTGCAACTCAAGGTATGGCTCATGATTGTTGGTTTGAGCGTTTCATTTTTCATTGGCATGCAAATGAAAAATCTTATGATGCATTCACTAAGGGTTTGATGGATAAAACTTGGTGAAACTCATTGTCTCATAAACACAAACACTTTGCATACATTGGAAATAACCAACAGCGTTGTCACATTAGGAGGAGATCCATCACCACATGGAGGTAAAAGGGGAGCCATTGCTTCTACTAGAAGAGCCCTTGTGTCTTTGCAAGGAGTTCCAAATATTTTCTCATGTGGGTACCAAGACATAATTCTGGAGCCATATGTAGCATTTTCTAGGGATTGTGAGATGGAGGAAGAAATGCAGAAGGACTAGCATGAAGGGGTGATGAGAATTCTCCCTTATCTATTTCATAAAATTTCTACACATGGGAAAGAGACTGCACTACAGAGAGGAGAGAGGGACAAATCAGTCCACTCATACATGCAGTCTATTTTAGATCTTGATGTCTCACTTTTGGAGGCTTCCCACTTTGGAGGCGACGTGATTTAGAGATGATGAGAGGCATCATGAAATTTGGTTCATCACTCTTGGATTCCGGAGGGATGGAGACACTTGAGGAGTCCATTACAGCGTAGAGAGTTTGGGAAAAATCTCATGGAGGAGGGTTACACACTCTCATTTTCAGTACCACCCATTCTCATTAGTTTCACTGCGCAGACAGAGTTGCTGTATGGATGGAGGATATCATATTCATGATGCCAGATGAATACTCCATGGATTTGGTGAGATATAGGTCACTTCCTTTGGGGAAGAACTCTTTCATGCTTTGGAGTAGAGGGAGGCCACTCATGCTTATATTTCCCAGGATCGGGAGATTCTTTGGAGATGATAGTCTCTCACGGGAGGCTTATTTTCCGAGATCCTCATTTCTTTTGAGCATGAGCAGCTACATGATGGCATGGCAGCAATTGGGAGGATGAATTTGACGTGAGGGGATGTCAAGGTAGCAGGCAGCAACGTGATGGAGCACCACATTGCAGAATACCAGCGCTGCCTATGAGGAGGATTGATCCAGGATGGAGGACTTAGCTTTGGTTGAGTATTCCCCAGGATCTTGATGCATGCATGATTCTTGATGACTAGGAGGGAGAAGATTGATGCAGAGTTAATGTTATGGTCATCTAACACCATGGCAGATTCTTCTTGGCTAGGGCCTCTGGTCTCAAGAACAGATTATTGCATGCAGCATATGAGGACTTCCTAGCTATGCACTTGGATGCATACTTTGATTGGATAGAGGAGTTCACTTGGAGGCAGTGTTTTAAAAAATGGAATCGGTCAGCTACCAGGCCGAGGTAAGACTCGGTAATGACTTGGTCGACTCGGTTTCAATGACTCGGTTTTTGTAAAAAATACATTAAATATTAACTTTTTTGTACAAAAACATAAATTTAAATATTTTTATTCATGTTTCCAAAAAAAAAGAATTACAATATAAATAAGTCACAAAAGACAACATATGATCAAATTAGGCTCATGAATATATCCATTATATCAAAATTGCACCTAGTGCACTGTCCAATACAGGATGATGATATAGAGATCAAAACAAAAAACATAACCAATGTCACTAACATCATGTCATCAAGGTACATAGAGGTATTGGTGCTCTTGATTAAATACGAGTTCCATACCCTAATACATGACAAAATTCGATGGAAACATTGTAATAACCCAATCCTAAAATCCTAAAAAACTGATAAGTCTGCTGGATTTTGAATGAGATCTAAAATTCTACTTTCTCCATATGAAATCCAATGAGGTTGGAACCACTCTCAAACATCCTGAGTCATTTCATGGTAATGTTAAAAATTTAAGTAAAAGGAATAATGTCACTTTTACTTTAAGAATTTAACATTACCATGAAACTGCTCCAAAAACCAACTCCACAACTCTTCAGAAAACCTCAAACAAACCTAACAGCAGAATTAAATTCGGTTTCAAGTCCATAAAAATCGATTTTTTGGGCCCGCCGGTCGGCCGAATTGGCTCGGCCGAGTTAACTCAGACCAGGCCTGTTCGACCGGTTTGTTACTGAGCTGGCTGAGCCAGTACAAAAACTAGCCATCTCGGTAACAAACCGGCCAACTGGCTGTTTCTTGTGCCTGGTCGGACCGGCAAGCCTAATGGCTCGGTCGACCAGGCCTGGTCCGATTCGAATCGACCGTTTTTTAAAACTATGCTTGGAGGGAATTCATCATGGCATCTATCAGCATAGGGAGAGATGCATATCCCACTTGATTATGGTGGAAGAGAACCTCACAGCCACTTCCCTACTCATTGGAGGTAGAGGGAAATTCTCAGTTGGACCATTTCAGCTCAAGAGTCCAAGTACAAATTGGAGAAGGTATAACCTCACATTTTGTATTGTGCTTTCTTCCTTGTTCGAGTAGCATGACGATTCAAGGGGAGTTTTTCCCTCTTGCATAATGTACAAGGATTTATTTGTAGACTTTTGTAGAAAAAAGAATGGACCATTCATATAATGGTTTGTGGAGGGAGCCACATGCTCCTTGTTGTGCACCATTCGCACCAATTTATATTTTCATGTTCCTATCTTTTGAGATGTATGTGGCAGTAAACAAGTGGCTAGGAAAGCACTTGTTGTTTTGATGCAGGCAAGACGCTCACTGTGTTGGTCCCATGAGAGGAGCAGTGACCCATTCTATAGTTGTCTTATGGCAGCTTGTTTACATTGTATTATGCTACCTTGTATTGTTGATGCTTATTTATTCACATGGAGCACCATTTGGAGACTGACTTATATGTTGGGAAAACCCATTGGGAGCACTATTCTCCCCATTACACATGCTCTATATGGCAGGAGACACCATTGGGAAAACCATGATTGCCATGCTATTACTGTTCCTTTCTTGTGGGGCAAACCACTTGGAGAATTTGGGGAGGCATTTCATGGCTGAATATTTTGATGGGGTAGCTTGGGCCACTCTTGGAGGCCATACCATTTCAACCCAAGGACATAGATAGCCCCATATCCACTATAGTGGGAGAGAAGATCTTAGTGGGATGAAGCAGTAAAAATCTCCATTCAGCCCCATTACATTGCACAGAACCAGGGGCATGGTTCTCATTTCGATGATAGCATGGCTGAGGGGAGCATCAATGGGATTATGTTTTCCCATGCATGTCATCATTCCTACCTTGAGGAGGCCATAGTTCAGTGGGAGGATTTCCACCTACACCTTCTATCTTTCAGGGTGTACACTATTCCGGTTTGCATACTTGGGAGGAGGAATTGGAGGATAGTTTTATTGCAGCATATCTTGAGCAGCGGTGGATATTGTTGATGAGGATGCCATAAGAGAAGAAGGGGGAGAAATTTGTGCTCTCTCTATGCAGTTTCTTGGGGACAAGCAACATGTGGGAGGCGAGGATTGTAATGTTCCCAATTTTAGCCTCAAGCTAAAATGGAACATTATAGTGACATATTTTTATTTTGTTTAATAAAATGGGTAAGGAGACCCCTTAACCCCTTTTAATGGAAAATAACACTCCTTGTGTGAAAGGAGAAATAATGAAGTAGCTAAAATAAACACCTAGTGGTGTGAACATGATGAGGATCACCTTTAGTTGGCCATATTTGACCAAGTCAATAGCGCTGCCTTAGAGAGGTGGCTTGCATTAGAAGACAACACATATTTTGGAGGGAAAGAATTAAAAAGTGAATGGAAACCCTAATTATGGGGCCTATGGTGAAAGAGAGTTCATTTTCTTTATGAGAAAGGAGGAGCAGCTCATTTTGATTCATTCTTTGATTCAGAAATTTCATATTGAGGCCAAGGACTTGCACATCCGGGCTATTTAACAGGCTTGCAGTGCTCTTGAGCACTGGGGGTGTTCCCGAGAGGGGATTCTCCACTTCTTCCTCATGGGAGGAGAGGATTTGAGCTTCATTTCCTCATTCCAGCATTTGGCCAAGCTCACTCCTTCATTTGCAGCGTTATTTCTGTAGCAGAATGGTGCTTTGTTGCTGGGGTAGTAGCAGAGGAACTCATGGATTCTTTCCTTACTTGCTTTTTCAGTGGTGGAGTGATCTCTTCCTTGGAAGAGCTGTAGAGAGGGCTCTTAGACTTCATTTCAGTTCTGTGGTATCAAGCCACTCATTCACCATCTCCCACTACGCAGTCACTTGGAGAAACTGCGTTATTCCATGAGGGCAGTGTTGAGGGAGATTCTTTTGCTCATTAGGAGGAGTGCTTTGGAGTAAAAGGGGACCAAACCCTTTTCCTTTGAGGGAATTATTAGAGGAGGGAATCAGAATTTCAGATCAGCCACAACCTCATATTCATTTGGTTTTAGTTGCAGTGACAATTTATTTGTCGCTATTGTATTTTATTCGGCATTTCTAGCGATCTCCCTGAGATTGGCTAGAAATCCTATATTGAGCCCATTTTCATCTCTTCGGCCATTTTCTTGTATATTTCAGTTACATTAAATTTTTTTATGTATTTATTAGCTACATCTCTCATAGAGCTTATGCATTCACTTCCTCCGACATTTTTTGCAGTAGCAACATCTCATCTATTACATTGCTTATTCATTGGAGATTAGTTCTAAGAGCTTCAGGGCCTTGTTCCTCATAATATTTCTGTACATTCTTATTTATATATTAATTTAATGTTGGTTTTAGCATTTAGCCTCTCATGATACATTCATATTTGCAAATTTTCAGATTGATGTTTTTCATATTGTTGTAAGCTCTCTCATTGAGCATTGTTTTAGAGATATAGTATGGGGAGATCTGAATAACCCATGTAGATGCATTTATTTGAGCTAATTTTCTGCATAGGAGTTTTATGGGGTCTATTCTAGGGCATCCCAGTGCTGGATTGTCTTATTATTGCAACAAATTCCTTATACGGCGTCCTCAAGGACCCTATAGCAGAAATTCCTGAGGTGGAATATTGCATATCCATAGGCAGAGTCTGAGAAGGGCCAGCTAGCCTCAAGATTCCTCCATTCTTTAGAATGAGTCATATCCTATAAATTCCCCATCATTCAATCTCTGAAATGGACTTGTGATAGCTCACTAAAGAAAGAATTGGAATATCTGAAGATATTCCCGATGGAGCAGCATGTTCCTGAAAAAGCGACATTACAACATATAACAATGACACGCTCCAGACTGGCAGTCATTCAAAAAAAATTCAACCTCTTCATGGGTTAAACATCATAAAAATACAGAATCTGCACCACGAAAATAAAGTGTGTCTCCAACCATATTGTATTGTTGAGATTGGTAATGGATATTTCGTTGATTTGAACGTGAGAGTTCAGGCCGAAAGGTTTGGGTTTGGAGATAAATGATGATATATCCATACCATGGATCTAATTTACTGATAAGAAACAAATATTCATCAGCAATCGGATGCTCTACTACAGTTTCTGTCTCAGTATTTGGGAAGTCACACATAAGTTCATCGAACACCGGTGATTTAATTGATTTGGATTTTTCAAATTCTAAATCAAACTCTAGAAGGATAACAATCCATTTAGAGTATTTTCCCTCGAGTAATTTTTTATTCAAAATGTACATCATCGGGTTACAATTAGATATCACAGTTGTTTTTCGTAACAATATGTAATGATAGAATCTTTCGAAAGCTTGAACTGCTACCAAGGCCAATTTCTCCACATGCGAATATTTAATTTATGTCAGATTGATATTTCGACTGAGATAGTAAATCACATGATCATTGTGGAATTCATCCTCTTGAGCTAATACCATTCCAGTGGTGGAATCAGAGGCTGCTAGGTATAAAAAAGTAATCATGGTTGTAATTTGGTGGATGCAATAACGGTGCATGGGTCAACACGTGTTTCAAAGCATCAAAATATTGATCAACGATCTTATCCCAAATAAAAGGAACATTCTATTTCAGCAACCTGGTAAAACCTTTTGTTAACTCAGCATAGTTATAGATAAATCTACGTAGAAGGTTTTTTTTCCCTTGCAAACTTTGGAGTTGGCGAAGTGTGGAAGGAGGAGGTAAATTGATAATAGCCTCAACCTTTGATGGGTCGACATGAATGCCTGCTTTAGAAACAATGAATCCCAATAATCTGCCAAATTGCACACAAAAAACACATTTGTGGGGATTCAACTGAATCTTATAATGTCTACATCTCATAAAAAATGCTCGTAAATGAGTAGGATGATCTTCTCTGTGGAATGAATGAGCAGGTAAATCATCGAGATAAGGTTGCAAAATGTGTTTAATTTCATGAAAAGCATAAGACATTTCCCTTTGAAAAGTTGCACCAACATTATTTAATCCGAAGGGTAGTTTACAATAAGAAAAATTTCCAGAAGGACAAACGAATGTTGTTTTTGGTTGATCAGCAAGGAGTATGTTTATTTGATTGTATCTCAAAAATCCATCCATAAATGAGTACATTTCATTTCCAGCACAATGATCAATGATTTGGTCGATATAGGGAGTTGCATAATTATCTTTTGGATAGGATTTGTTAATATCCCTATAGTTGACACATACTCATATAGTTCCCTGTTTTTTAGTAACAGGAACGATATTAGATACCCAATCCGTTAAAGGAATTGGATAAATAAAACCTAACTTTAGTAATTTCTCAACTTCAGCTTTAATAGCAGTAGCTTTTCGTGGATGTATCAGACATAATCTTTGCCTAATAAGTTTAGCATCCGAGTAAGTTTTTATTTTCAGAACGACAATATTGGGATCAATTCCTAGTATTTCTTCATAAGAATAGGCAAATATATCACGGAAATCTTGAAATAGGGCTTTATATGTAGTAATTTCATTTAATGTACAAGAAGCACCTATATGAATGTTTTCAACAACTCCTGGTTTAACTGATATGTCAATGGGAATTTTCGAAGAGATATTTCCCAAATTGATTTCAGAATCCGAATTTTTCATTGATATTGGACTATGGGGTTCTTTGACATAGTCAACTGTAAAAATAGATGAAAAATCATTTTCAAAAATATCAAGCTCAAGTAAAAATGATGACCTATGATGAAGATCATTCCATGGTAATTCATCTATGGACAAGAATTCATGAATGCTTTCATCCTTATAAAACACTTGTTGAAAAGGATCAGGAACTGATGTTATAAATTAGCTCGATGGTGAAAATGATTTCTCATTTATCACATTCATTTGATCAAAATCAATTGATGAAGGATTGGAAAATGAATGTATTTCTTGATATGCTATCTCAAAAGGACTCAAAGGCATCTCACCATTGAAAGAATCCAATTCTGATTCTAAAGGCACTATCCAAGGGTCATCAAATGGAATAGTGTTTGATGTAATAATATTGATATTAGCAATAGTACGTGGTATGTTAGGTGGAGGCATAGAAAAAGTTCCCATTAAGGCAAAAACTTTGATTAAACCTACTCCAACATCCTCATAAGGGATAGTCGATTTTCTAACATGTTGAATACGATCTGTAGAAGCTGGGTCAGACAAATAATATGAGAGCTGATCGATTTTCATAATATTTCCTTGATGAGGAAACATGATTAATCGAAAGAAGGATGACACGACAACAATCATAGCATAAGACAAACTTCGACCCAGAAGAAGGTTGTAATCTAGATGGGCATCAACGACTTCCACATCTAAATTAACAGTTTTACCTTTGACCTCTATAGGTAGATCCTGCAAAATTCCATATGGATGGAATCCTCTTCCGTCAAAATATTTGAGAATTGTCGGAAATTGGTTAAGTATCGGAGAACCAAGTGATTTCCAACAGTTTAACGACATAATACACGTAGATGCTCCTTCATCAATTATAGTACAAGAGAAACGTTTGTCTTTTACTAGTACTGAAAGTTGAAAATCCATTTCATGAGGGAGCCGTGGTGTAAAATTTTCTAAATTGAAGACCATTAGGTTCAAATCCTGAAGATCTACAGCTCCAATAGCTTATAAGAGTAATTTCCTTTGTGTCCGACATGAATGCAGCAGTTCTAAGGCCAGCATTGTTGAAGGAGATATTGCTAAATCTTCAACAATGTTGTAGCTCTGAGCAGCTCTCGCATGTGGATTGAAAGATGATTTCCGAAGTACACCTTTAGCATGTGGTTTGATTACTAGATTAGGATTGGGTTTCTCAATATTAAGTGGATCATAAACCAGAGGAGATTTAGCTGGTACTGAATTAGAATTTTCTACTTCTTTACCAGTAACAAGATTTTTACTTCCATAGTCTTGTGATCGAGTCGCAACCATTACTTGAGACATCATCAAAATATATGTTGATGTATTAGAAGAATATCCAATCATTTTTTTATCTTCAACAGCAAAAGGATCCTTCAAGACAGCAGGCATAGGTGAAACTTTCACAAACTTAGATACCTCAGATTATGCATACATTCCATGGTGAAATGATCCTCGTCATAGATAAGACAAGGATAGCGAGGTTTTCATTTATCATCAGGAAACTCATTTTTCTTAGTTTTTTCTTTGGGAGATAAAGTATGTTTTCTTTTATTCTTTTATTTCTTCTTATTTCCAGATTTAGACTTAGTTGTAGAGGAATCTACAATGTCAATGTCGGCAGAAGTTTCGAGGGAAGAATGTCCTTTTGGTGAATCAGGTAAATTTATTATAGTAGAATTAATCTTGGAAGATTTCTTCTTAGACTTATTAGTACTAACTGAACCGATCACACCATCAACGGCATGAGACCCTAAGGGAGTTGCTGTTATCTGATCAAGATGTGGTAAATCTAGAATTTTCTCGTACAAAGTACCTAAATGTGTATATAGTAGGTCAAGGTACTGAGATTGAGCAATGACTTGTTCTTTTGTAACAACTCCTCCTTTAGCTACATCTTCAGTGATTTTTGGTAGTAATGATTTTATAAACCATTCTACCAAAATCTGATCTGGAATAAAAAATTTCACCAAATGTCTACTACGTCTCCATTCATGTAGGTGGTCTTATATGTACATTGAAATAGATTGTTTTAGTGAAGTTAATAATTTCGTGCCATTGTCGTATCTGACTGGCAACTGAAAATGAGTTAAGAAGGCGGTTTCTAAGGCGTTGAAATTTTTAAACAAGCCACGTGGTAATTCAATGTACCATTTGGATGTTAATCCTATCAGAGTTCTCTGAAAAAGTCTTAATCGAATGGAATCGTCAATCAAAGAGTTGGATGCACACCAAAGGTGATAATTCATGACATGGTTAGAAGGATCCTCTCCTGATTTACCTCCAAACTTTGGGATATCACCGGGAAACTTATTTGGCATTGGCGTCCAATACAGAAGATAATAGGTTGGATCATTCATAAGGTGTGATAAATCAGATAAATCCAAAGTTTCTATGAATGGAAACTAACGGTTAGGGTCCTGTTGATTAAATTGATAACCTTGTGGAACTATACCAGTTCGAGGAGGAGGATATCCAGGATATCCCGGAATATCTTGTGAATTTAGAAATGGAATGCCCTCTGGATAACCAGGATTAACTGAACCATACTAGGGTTGAGTAGGTATCTGATACGTGTACCCAGGGTACGATTGATGGTGATATATTGGATTTTGTGCTACAGGTCCATATTGATACTGCCCTTGGTATGGTGGATAAACAATCTGTTGGCTTGTTATAACTGTACTTGTTGTTACACCATTTTTTGGTCATCTAACCTATTATCATTATATAGACCCAAGTACACCATGTAAGAACAATTTTACCCTAAGTAAAATTTCTTTCACTATGAAAATAAGTTAGTAAACCACCTTTATTAAGTTGTTTATGGTCTAAACAGGAAACCCTGTGAGGAAATATTAAGTAAATCTACATTTGTTTGATTTTCCTCAAGGAATAATTAGTTAAATAGCAGTTTAATTAATATTCTTGGTTATGTTTAACCCAAAACAAGGAATTTAATTAAATAAATCATTATTTATCTTATTGTTTTCTAAGAATATTTATTTGAACCTTATTTAAATAATATTATTTGTTAAATATGACTAAACCACCCTTAAATAATTAAATAAATCATTATTTATTTGATTATTACTCAGCCAAATCCTTAAAATGATAAATAAATCATTTATTTATTTATTATTTACAAATAAAGGGATTTTACCCAAGTCAAATTCCTTTTCCCTCCAACAAATATAATAAAATATTCCATAAAAGTTGGATCTTGAATTGGTTGATAATATTTTAATTATGCACCAATATTTAAACTAAATCAATATTTTGTTATAAATAGAATGGTTTTCTCATTCATTTACCACCTTTTGTTGCCTAAATATCACTCTAGATCTATAATTTTGGTCTGACTTTGATTCACCATCATAGTCATATTTTTCTACCATTTTTGTCTGGGTTTTCTATAGCATCAAGAGAGAGGAATTTTAGATATGAAGTGATGAGGACTTACAATAACACATCCCATTGAGGATAACTGGTAACACCCTTATGTTTTTTCCTCCCAGGTGCCATTAATACAAAATTCATTCAACATATTCTTGTCTTGTCTATTGGATGCATGGAGTAAATCTTGTGTTTTCTACTGCTTAATGTCTTCTAATGCATAAATCTAGATTTTGGCATCATTTATCTTGATCACCTAACTGTAGATATGAGGATATTGGCAACCATCTTTGCTGTTAGGGTTGTTTTTTATGCACAACTAAAGTGGTATTTATTTGTACACTTGGAATTAAGATTCATACTAACACTTGTACCAGGTTGACCTACAGGTATCTGAACATTATTCTGGACTGTAGGTCCAGACTGTGGAATAGAAACCTAAGGAATTGGTATTGATACCCGAGGAGATGTAGAAATAGTAGCTGCAAATACTCCAGGAATAGGTGTGGTAGCTTGAACAAAAGTTGGTGCAACAGTTTGTGTTGGATTTCTACATGTACTCGGACCAAGCTACTGAAATGTACCTGATGCAGGTACCTGAACAATAGGTTGAACATGTTGGACAGGTTTTTGGATTTTAGTATAACCAATCGATTTCCCAGGTTAATAATAAGTTACTTTCATATTAGGTTGAAAATTCTTTTAGAACTTGGGAAGGATCGCACATCATATTAGTTCCAGAATACGAAGTTCTCATTGAAGGTTGTTGATAGGAAGGACCATAACCAATTTGATAATTTGGAACATATGTTGGATAATTAACTAGATAATTCCCACCTCCTTGAAACAATTGATATTTTGGGTAGAACTACTGCCCTAAAGGAGGTTGTGGACCCTGATTTGGATAGTAACCTTGAGGTTGATATTGACCCTGAGGTATGTACTCACCTTGATATTGACCTTGAGGTATCTACTAACCTTGAGGTTGCCCCCCAGGCTTTAAATTAATAACTTGAGGTTTCCCCCCAAGCTGTAAATTATACCTTGAGGATCAGGGTTTGGAATGTTTCCAGACATCATATAAATTTGTTGTGCATTTACAGTTTTAGTATTTTATTCATTTGGACCAGATGATGGTGTGTGTTTGTTGGGAGAAGGAGCTTATTCTGAGAAAGTACCAAAAAGTGACTGGTATCCTACAGGGACAGACAAAACACCATAGATATATGTTTCTGGAGCTTTCGAAAACATTGATGGCTCACTAGAAATAATTAATGAAGGTCTATAACCTCTTGGTATAGCATAAAAAGGAATTCAGGGTGGTGAATAGTCTATACAGGTATTGTGTAGAAAGTATGCCAACTGAGAATACCAAGGATCTGGTTTGAAAGGACTATAATAAATTGATTCACTTGGCCTAAGATCTAAAGAGTCCTGAGTAGGAGGAAAAACTACTTCTTCTTCAGTATCAGTAACTTCTTCAATACTAATGAGACTCGGAGGAATATTTTATGTGATTCGATACTTCACTCTGGGTGAATGAGGACGATCAAGGGTTGGATCAATAAATGGAGAAGTAATCTTAGATATAACCGTTATGTTCTCTGGTTTAGAATCTTTAGGTTCCAAATATGATAATTCACCAGTTGTAGAAACAGGTTCAACGAGTTCGGAAATCGAAACTCTATGTGGAGTAATTTCTGTAGTATGAGGTTGATCTACTTCATATTCAGGATGAAAAATTATAGATGTTTCTTCGTGTTCAATTGATCTAGTCCCTAATTTCTATCCTTTTTCAGGTTTAAGTCTTTCTAACTATCTTGGTGTGTACTCAGGGGGTTTCCCTTGCATTCTATGTGATTTTCTACATAATTCAACCACGATTAAAACTTTTAACACATGAAATCAAACAAAATTTCAAAAAAATATCCTAAAGTCTCTAAAGAAAAAACCAAATTGATCACACACCTAGAAAATCTAAGAGATCAAACCACACACAAACAGTATATTCCCACACTAAAAACACTAGTTGGTGATGAAATCCAACATCGTAGAATTTTAATGCAAAAATGGCAGTTGGAACAGTTACCTCGACAACCTGCTTAACAAAACAGACTGGTGGAAGTTTTTTCACTTAAACCATATCAAGTGAAGATAACCCTCTGGAGATTCCAAGTGAGTGTAGCTGACGTCTATTCCAGGTAAAGTGGGACCTCCCCTCCACCGTCACCTTGGGAAAGAATCCTAAATTTTATAGCCACTAAGGTCACCAATTGGAACAAATATACCTAGGGGAATAGTCTACGATCTGATATACATGAAAGGTCAGAGTAACTATCTCAATCCCCTTGAAGGCTCCTTGACATAATCCAATGTTTACCGACAAGTGACCCCAGGCTCCTTGACAATGATCTATTTGAGGTTTATAATTTTTAATACGTGCACATTTTCTATCTTTCCCAATGAGATAGGTATGATTACCTCACTGGTTTAGACATGATCTCATGCTTGACTCTTTTAAGAAGAGCTTCCTAGAGAATACATGCTATAATTTTATTTTCCTACAACAATATTTACTAATTGTTTGTTTCAACTGCCTTGGAATGTTAACTACAACCTATTCCAAGACACTAGCCTGAGCTATGTTGGTGGAAAAAGCCCTAGAAAATATAAAATTTCTAGATTGATTTTAATTAAGTGTTACTTTTAGTTTGGTTGTTTCTTAGGTCAAAAGGTATGGAAGTGAAACTTTGATGATGTTTAATCACCCGACTCAAAAACACGCTAAAATGCATCTATATGAAAAGAAAGTCATTTATTTTCAATGAAACCTATTTAGAGGAAATATTTGAGAGATTTTAATAACTTTCAAAACATCAATTCTTTCTTTGATAAACAAGAAACTTTGAAAAGAAGGAAATTTCTCGAGAACTCAATTTCACAGAAAAAGATCACTTGTTCAAAATGAAATTCCTTATATCATTCAAATCAGAAACTAGAATCAAACTTCTTCCAAAAGAAAACTAAAACTCTTAAAAACAAAAAATTCAAAACGAAAATAAAAATGTAATTTTGAACTCTAAATAAATGGTTTTAAGGATGTTTATGCTTTGTTTGAAATCTAACCAAGAACTTTCAGCTTATCTCAGCAAGAAATCAAAAACATCTAATAATGGTTCTAAAATGAAATTCAGACCTTATCAAGCTAAAAGGTTTTCTAAACTTGCAAATGAAAATAAAATCGAATTTTCATAAAAGAAATATTTGCATCAAGTTCAATGGCTCAACAAGAAAACAATGACATACAAATTAGCTGAGGTATATAAAAGTTTCTGATTCATAGCAACAAGAAGAAATGGCAAACACTCACTCATAAAATGCAAATCAGTTGAAAAAATGACTTCAAAGACAAAAATTGCTAAAAGAAACTCACACAGAAGACTTTGACATTTAAGATAAGTTGGGGTAATTATAGAGAATCAAGTAATTAAACTCCTGAAAACACAATTTTTATTTTTTCAAATTTTCCAGAAGTATGCAGTTTTTAATGGACAAAGGTGTGGTACCGCACTGTTTTTCACTAAAATCTTTGGAGTCTAATACACTGTTTTAAAAAAAAAAGCACGAAAGCCAGGAAAAAACATAGAAAAAATAAAAATACATATTTACAATTAGGGATTCTAATGAGTCATTTACCCAACCCAGTTTTGAACTAATAAAATAACTTATTCAAAATTCGTACTGAAAAACAGAAAAGAAAACTAAGTTCATTTTGTCCATAGTGGAGTTTCCATTTTGTTACGCAGATAAAATCCTTCTTGCAAACAAGAAAAATGTCCCTACTATCTTAAGGATATCTAGAAACAAAAAACCAAATGAAAACGATTTACTCCAGAATATTGTGATTTAGAATTATTAATTAAATAAGTAAGAGGAGATGCTCCTACATAAAGTACAATGCTTGCTATAATATTCAATCCAGTCGCTCCAAAAGAGGTCAATTCAACATGTAAGACCTACATTCAAAGACAAGAAAAAGGATTAAAAACACATGCAAGATATAAAAATTAAGAAACACTAATTTACCTCAGTGATCAAGGAATCTAATAATTAAATTACTCAAAGAGATACATGAACATATTAATGAGAAAATAGAATCCATTTGTATTAACTTGTATGATCAGAAGTAACCTTACAACCTTGTCGCCTTGATGTCATACAGGTTCTTCCGGGGTCCTGAACAACCATTTTCCTTCTGTTTGAAAAGAATTCTCCTCTATGAACTAGCATAAAACTATAGATATGAGTATGTGATCATTCTCATACCAATGATGCCAAGTATAGTGAATATAATTTCTTCAGCAATTCTCTTCTCTAAGTTAAGAATACCCTTGAGACTGAAATATGAGTTTAATTTATAGGAGAATCAAGGAGGTTTCAGTTCCATAAAGAGGGGGATAAAGTCCTCTCATAAATATATTTTAGCTCCAAATACCAAGGGATAATCTCCATTAATGAAGGGATAGGATTTCATGAATGAAGGGGTGAAGCTCAACCTGATTACGCTTCTAGAAGCCTCCAGCTGGGAGAATATTCAACTAGCTGGGCTTCTAGAACTTACTTTTTCTTTTATTTTACCTTTTTCAAGGGTCTGCAATTTTAGCAAGCAGAACATGTAGGATGTGCCATAGGTTATAGAGCAGGAAACTGTGGTACTGCAGGTAACAACTCGAAAAAGTGCGAAGTTAGGCTTTTTAGGGTTTTAATGAGCTTTTCTCCAATTCCAAGACTTGGTTTAGGAACTTTATGGTTTTGGACCTCTAAGGGAGCATAATATAGGTAATGATGAACCCATATAGACAGCTTAAATGTCATGGGGAAAATTTTTAGTGTAACACTTTCTCTTGTACATTAGTTTGAAATTTGTGTCAAAAGAGTCTCTACAGAATAAGAACCTTCCTCTCTTGAAATCTTTGAGTTCCTATCTTGTGGGGCTGGAGTACGCAGGATGGAACTAGTATCAACATGTTCTTCCACTTCTTTCAAAGTATTTTCCAACCACTCTGACTGGTGGGAATACTTCTCAACCTTTGGTTTTGACTCATGAACAAAAGGAGTCAATTTGAATTTAACTCTTAGCTTACTGATGACTCCCAAAGGATAATACTTCCATTTGAAACTATTACTGAACTTGAAATATTGTAAACACTTATCCACTTGCTTACCAACATTCCTATTATTGAAAATAAAAGGACCAAGCTGGTTTTTAATCTTAAACTGAGTTTTCTTCTTTGCTGACAGGAAATTAACTTCGTCTGAGCTTAGGATCTATCTGATGTATTCTAATGAAAATGACCTCATTGGGAGGAATTTGGGAAGTTTGTATGGGATAATATGGCATCCAAATACTCTAACTTTAATATGATTCTGGTATAAATACCAGTCTTGTGTCCTACTTTGTTCTGACAATTGTAATACTTTCTATATCTCTTCACTAGCCCTAGGTTGAATGCTACTGTTTAGCCGGTTGAAAACTGGATAAAAAAATGAATCAATGAAGTATTTGTAGCTGAATTTTGTGGAATCCTTTCTCATCAAGGATGTCCAGAATAATATAGATTGGAGGTTACCCTCTGTGTCCATTTTTTGGACTCTAACTGCATGCCTTTCTGCTTGGAAATATAGGAACAAATGAAACAAAACTCATGAATATTTAAACACTCCTTCTTCTAGTAATTTGACTAGTTTCTCATGGATGGTATCTGATAGATATTGGGCAAAGTTAAATGTTAAGCTGGAGGCTGTCCTAAGCAGAATATGGACAGAAAACCTAGGGTAGAAGCATCTACATATTCATCAATAAAGTACCCTAAAATGCATGACAACATTGTGACAATCTGTCTGGTTCTCTCTGAAAAAATGGAAGTTGAGTATGGAGGGTTACTCTTTGGGGTTTCTACTGATGGAGGAAGAAAGGTTTGGAATATTTGGAACCTCTTAGGAAATTCTAGCTTCAGATATGGTTCAGTGAGGATTTCAATTGATAATGGGGCTCGATCAAGCTTGGGTTGGATCTGTAACATCTGATTTATGGATTCTGCAGCGATTGTGAGTAGAACTCTTGGCTTGGGGTTACTAGAGCTCTTTCATTAGGAAAATAATTAATTTGGAAGAGTCTAATGATTTCAAGGAATTGAAAGGTCTGTGGAAAGATGTACCTGGGTAGGTTTGAGTCCCAGAGGTGGATATCATCAGCTTGGTCTATGAATTTATCATGGCTTCAGTAGTGGAGCTCAAGAAGGTTGAAATCAATGACTGTATCACTGATTTTGAAGTCTTTATCAGCAAGTGGTGTGTGGTAAACATCAACCATAAGAGGTTGTAGAGAGTTAATGGATAAACCACTCTGGGAGGCCATTGTTTCATTTAATTTATCAATTTATTACTTTTTGTGCTTAAATAATGGCATCTGGAAGCTTAGGATTACAT
Source organism: Pinus albicaulis (assembly GCA_034641835.2). Taxonomy (NCBI): domain Eukaryota; kingdom Viridiplantae; phylum Streptophyta; class Pinopsida; order Pinales; family Pinaceae; genus Pinus; species Pinus albicaulis. The sequence continues at coordinate 386,500,352 of CM076583.1, forward strand.
GGAAAAGGTTTAATTTGGTCGAAAGGAGGGGTTCTGGTCCACAACAGGCTTTAATAGTCTATAAAGCTTCAAATTCTCAGTCGTAAATGGTTCTGGTAGCAATAGGCTTGAATTCAAGTGTGGACTCATTTCAAACTTGGTCGATAGAGGTTTTCTAGACTCTTTTCACAATTAAAACAATGTTTGCGATTACACAACAATAAGGGAATTAATATTTCAGATAGGTTTTAATAATTTGGATTGGGGGCAGTTAATTATATTAGCGTGGGGTTGAATTTGAACAGTAATTGGTTTTGTTTCAAAGTGGAGGACGGGTTGGTGGTTTATTGCATGATGAAAAGTGGTTAAGTGGTTTTAGGTTGGGCGATACAATAAGACATGGGACTAACGTGTGGAAAATGGGCGGGGGTGCAAAATGTGTTATTGGCAGTTAGATCTGATAGGATGGATCGGGTGGATGGGTGAGTCAGGGTGTTTTTATAGGTGGGGTCGCACAAAAGTATATGTGAAGGGTTTATAATATAAGTGGGTTGATATTATTATATATTAAAGTGGAAGGATTTATATTAAAAGGTCAATATGTTAACGACGATGGGATATATATATATGCGGGGTTAATTAAAAGTGGGACTTGAGATAATATAGCGAGAGTGGGTAATATATTGGAGGGGTTAGCATGAAGTAGGGGGGGTTAATAAAAATGTATGAAGTGGGGTAATTTTAGAACTATATGCTATAATAGAATAAGGGGGTTGTAAAACATATATGCAGGAATGAAATCGAAAGGGAAGTGGGGCCCGATACTTTTACATTAGCTCCTTTAAACTTTGGATAATGGGTTTTTCATGTTTTTAAATGAAAAAGGAAATTATTAAAAGGGGAAGTTACTTTTCAAAGGAAAATGTGTTTTTTAACTAGGGAAAGGGGTTTTAGCAATGGAAAAGGGGTGAAATAAGGGGAAAAAAGGGTTAGAATAATGTGAAATGAATATTTTACAAGGGAGAATGACTTCCAAGAGTGGAAATATGAATTTTAGCAAGGGGAAGGGAATTTAGGAGGATATTAGTGATATGAGATGAACCAATTGATGCTTTCCATGACTTGTAAAAGTGCTTTTGCCAACCCTTTATTTACCCTAACATTTTTTACTTCAATTATTGGGTGCATTTGAACTTGCTGACCCTTTTATTTTCTTTTTATAAGAAAACTAACCTACTTCTAACCTTATAACTTCCATCGGCTCATATTAAACTAATGAGCTCATTTTTATTCTCTACCTAACTAGTGATCTGCCAAGATTAAATGGTTTGGTCAGATATTTATTCACTAACTATCATTACTTAGAAATTTAAAAGAATGAATGAATCAATATTAAACTATAAGATCATCATGAATTGTGGCATTTTTGACAAGCTGCACACAATTTTTATTAGCAAAAAGTAAACTAAGAGTAGTGGCATTTGAATGTGCAACAATTCCATGATCTATTTTTGTTTATTTTTTGTGGGGTTCATACTTTATCTTCCTTTTTTTATCTTCATTTATTTTAGTCCTTTCATTTTTCTTTTAGGACATACCCTCTTTTCATTTTTTAATATGGGAAAACATTTGCAAAAAGAAAAGTATGTACAATATTACAAGATTTAACATAGTCAATTCAAAATTATGATCCTTATTATTATAGGACCCTAACAGGAAGGGAGGGAGTTGATTTTGATATAATACCTAAGGATGTGAGGGAATAGGCATGACTCTCAAGTTGTAACTAATATTGCTGGTTTTTAGCTCGATATATTTCAGTAAAGACATGTTAGTAAGGAATGCCAAGTAGCAAATATGCACAATTAAGAGGCGAAACATCACATATTACCATGTCAAGGAAAGGGCCAATAGAAAATGTGACTACATAACAATTTGAAATGGTAAGGTGAGGGTCATCCTTTTGCAGTAGACCGTGCTAATATGGAGCCGGATGAGGAGTGGTGGGAAGTTTAAGGTGTTCAACTAAATCTTGAGCCACAAGATTATTTTTACTCCCATTATCAAGTATCAATGAAGCCAACTCATTTTTTATTTAACAATTATGTGTAAAAATGGGAGTATTGGATGTGCTAGAGTGATTAGCTAGCATGAGTATAATATAGGCGTCTTATTCCATAGGATTTTCGAGAGAAATGACTACCAAAGGAGTGGAGGAGTCTAGCTGCGCAATATTTGTAAGAGAGGTCTTCTTTTTACAATGATTTTGAAGTACTCTAAAGTCAATAGATTCACGGGAGTTTGTTTTATTACAACTACACAACGTATGATTGCGAGAAGTGGAGGAATGTGAGGAAGCAAATATAGATGAAGGATCAACACTGGAAGGGGTAAAACATGATTTAGCAGATCATATTTTAGGAACCACTTAACGTTCTATGACTAATTCCCCCAGAAGGTATTTATCCAAGGAATGAATCTTATAAAATTCCACTTCTCTATGAAAACTCCATAATAAAATAGAATTTAATTTAATAACAAGTACCTCTTCAGGGTGAAATTTTTTTAGCTGGATACGTAGTTTGTAGAATAAATTGATGTAGGATTTAATTTATTGGTTATTAAGTTGTCAGAGTTGTAACAATTTTTCCAAAATATTATGAAGATAGCTTCAAGTATAGAAACATGCCCTCCAAGCCTGGCTAATTTCCTCCCAAAAAGTGATGTGTGCGAGAGAAGATCTTGGTTCTATGGTGTCCCCGAGATCACTAACTATATCAGAATGTTTGATATGATTATCCCACAAATATTGTGTAATTCCATCCAATTCTAGGCTGGTTTTTGGAAGCTTCATGTCCTCTACCAAGTCGGGAATTTTTGTAAACCAGGTGGAGAGGCTGCAAAGCCAATAATCAACAACCTCTCCATTCATTTAGCCTAATAATTTTGGCAATTGAAATTAGGCATCGATTTGGATATGTTGTGGAGGGAACATTTGTATTTGTAGAGTAATAATCTCTTGGAGAGCCATTTCTACTTCATGAACTAGTGATTCCTCATTGATGGATCTCAATGTGGAGGCATGATTTTCACTCACCTAGAGAGAAGAAAATTGGTGTGAAGGGAGAATGGTGTGATTCTCCCTAAGAAGGTCGATTAAACCTTGAGAAGGTTGTGAGAGTGCTAGATCAGTATTTGTGAAAAAAATAAATCTCGATCATTGGCTTTGATACAAATTTATCTATATATTTATCTTTAAAAAAAAAAAATGCAAGCTGAAAGAGAAAACACAGAGAAAAAAACTAAAAATACAATCATGAGAGAGAATTTTGAATAAGGTAAATGTATAGTAGGTTGGAGGAAAAATCTATCTTCCTTTTATTCTAAACCCCATCGCCTTTTATAACCAACAATACATACACTTTTATTAATCTTATTTTATTTTATATGACAAGTACTTTCTAAAAAATCAGAGAAAGGAAAACATATTTTAGAAACATTCAAATGTCCAATGATCTTGTTCATTAAGGCTGGAGTTACCTCTTTCCTTTACTCTTTCCTCCATATTTTCTTGCCCACCTCAATTTCTGGATTTTGCCTCTACCTTCTTTATTATTTTTCATCTTGGTTGTCTTTGAGAGTCAACTATTTTTTCTGCAGTTACTGTTGTGGATTCAATCATATTTTTGAAGTATTTGTGGCTTGGAACATGATGCCTTTGTGGCATGGCATGAAGTAATATACCTAGGTTGTATGAAGTTATTATATGATTCCTATGTGGGGGAGGATTACATATCTTGTTGTGTGTTGACGATCATGGAATGAGAAAATAATGATGTGACAAGAAGATGAGTGAGGCTCGTGACGCATCTTGTGAAATTGTGATTGAGCTTAGCTTGAATGAGCTTAAAGTGTACTAGTAAGTGGAGTTACGTTTAGTGTGTATTTATGTTGGGGTTGTTGAGATATGTAACTAGGTTTGGTATTAATAATGACATATTTAATCATGATTTTAGGTATTTTTTGTAAAGAGAAAAAAAAATGTATTATTGTTGTTCTTGAGGCATGGATTTCATGCTCAAGGGAAAATTTATTTTGAGGTCAGGAACCTATTGAGTGCTTCTAGGGCTTGTCTTTGAGTTAAAAATTCATAAGAATAATTTTCATGTATGAATGACCCTTTTGGGCATGTTACATATTGTAAATAAAAACTTATTTGAGTGAAATTACAATCAAAGACCCTCGAAGACCTTGTCATGGTGCATCAAGCAAGTCAACCTACATGAAATATCAATTCACCCTCAAGGAAAACATTTGTACTCCTATAAATCCTATAAATAAGAAGGAACTCAACCTCATTTGGAAAAACATTAGCAAGTTTGACATCCTCAAGGAAGAAGTTGGAAAAGGACGAAAAACATGAAGAAAATAGAGATAAACGTTTTGTGGTTTCTCTCTCTTTATTGTGTTAGGGCTTCTAAAGTTGTTGGGAAATTTGAAGTGCTTGAAAGTTACTAGGAAAGTCAAAAGGCTAGAAATTTTTTTGGGTCTATGTTGCAAAACAAAATCTTGGGTCGAAGTTGTAGAAGAAATTCTTGGGTCGATGTTGAAAAAGAAATTGTTGGGGTTGAAGTTGTTGGAGTAAAAATTTCTAAAAAGAAAGATCATTAAGGAGAAAGGTTGACATGGTCTTGGAGGGGTCTTTGTCAAGGGTATTCAGTCTTCAAATTTGTCATATTATTATTCTATAAGAAGCTAAGAATTATTGTAGGTTTATGTTATGAAACTAGCTCCAAAAATAGAAGAAAAGAGAGATCAACACCTTAGAAGTAAGCCACTTCGAGGGGGAAACCTCATTTACATTACATAAATGATAAATTATTGGATGATACAAATGAAAAAACCTACTTCTATATATATGAGTCCATGGGGTCACAATATAATCCTAGCTGACCTAAAAATAATAATGTAAGGGCATAATAATAACAATATGGGGGTTACAGGGGTACAACGATAACAATTAGGGGGCTACACTAAAAACAATAAGGGACTACACTAGTAATATAGGGACCTAACATGCCCCTCTCCTTCAAAAAAGTGTTGTCCTCAATGCTTGAGTATCTCTGGATGCTTCTATATAAAATTCGCATCCTCCCATGTAGAATCTTCAGTGGGTAAGTTCTTCCACTTGATGAGATACTCTGAAATTCTCATCGATTTCTTGTTTCCATGATTGCTTCAGGTTCCAATATGATTTTTCCTTCCTCATAAAGTTCTGGAAATATTTTTTGAACTGGAATTTTGTGACCTATAACCTTCTTTAAGAATGAAACATGGAAAACTGGATGCACTCGCGAAGAAGAAGGAAGCTCTAATTTGTATGCCATAGTACCAATATTTTGCAACACCTTGTAAGGACTATAGTACTTTGGCGATAATTTATTATTCTTCTTAGATTTCTTGAGGGAAATTTTTTTTATGGTTGTAGCCATAAAAATACCCTATCTCCTACATAAAAACTTATCTTGCTACAATGTTGATCTGCCTGTTGTTTCATTCAATTTTATGACAATTTTATTTTATCCTTTAAGAGTTGGAGAACTTGTTGTTGATGCTCGATGTGATCTGCCACTGCTGAAACCTTAGAATTTTCTCTTAAAGATGATGTGATAGAAGATGGATGATATCCATAAAGTGCCATAAATGGGGTCATTTTTGCTACAGTATGGAAGGAAGTTTCATACCACCATTCAGTCGAAGGTAACCACTTGAGCCATTATTTTTTTTATCAAATACAAAACAACGAAGATATCCTTCCAAACATTTGTTCACTATCTCAGTTTGACCATCATATTGAGGATGATAAGATGAGTTATGAGCTAGTTGAGTACCCAAACAAGAAAATAATTCCGTCCAAAAATTTATAGTAAAAGTGGGATCTCTGTCACTTACCATAATCTTTGGGTTTCCATGTAGCTTTTGAATTGTTTCAAAAAATGCAGTATCAATTGTACTTGATTTAATTGGATGAGATAATGCTCAAAAGTGTGCATACTTGGTAATTCTATAAACTACCACCATGATGACACCATTTCCTTCCAACGTAGGTGAACCTATGATAAAATCCATTGAAATATCCTCCCAACGTTGACTTGGAATGGATAACGGTTGTAGAAGACCCGGGTTCCTAATTTTCTCAACTTTATTTTTTTGAAAAATGAAACATTCTGCCACAAAATTTTGAATATAATATTTAATACCATCCCAAAAAAAATATTTCTTCACCCTATGGTAAGTTTTTAAAAATATCGAGTGTCCTTCTAAATGAGAAGTGTGCAATTATAATATATATATATATATATATTTTAGTTCGGAATTCTTACAAAATAAGGGATATTTGTACCATAAGGAATCATTCCTCCAACAAAATGTATTAGATGTACTAAGATATTTCTACAAATTTTGAATAAGTGTCCACACCTCTTCGTCCTTCTTCCATTCATCCCTTGCTTCGGTTATCCAATATGCTTGGATAATAGAAATGACACAAAGAAATGCTTCCAGATCTTCATCTTTTCTTGAGAGTGCACCCACAAAAATATTTTATCTTCCCTTTTTTGTAGATGATTTCAAAGTCATAACCCAACATCTTTGTGACCCATTTTTGCTACACTTCTAAAGATAGTCTTTGTTCCAAAAAGCGTTTAAGGCTATCATGATTATTTTTTACCTCGAAGTGCCTTCCCATTAGGTAAGGTCACCATTTCTTTAATTCATGTAGTATTGACAAGATTTCTTTCTCATAAATAGCTTTCTGTAAATATTTTCCTTTGATCGGACGACTTTCAAAAGAAATGGGTTTTCCTTCTTGACCAGTGCTAGGCACATTTCCTCTTTAAGATGTTCAAAGGCCTTAGTTGATTTAGAAGTCCATGAAAATTCATATTTCTTCAATAATGTTGTTATAGGTGTTGCTATTATCCCATAATTCTTAACAAACTTGCAATAATACCTTGTTAATCTAATAAATCTTTGCAACTTCTTTATGGTTGTGGGGAGTTTCCATTCATTAATGTATTTAATGTTGTTAGGGTCTACCTTAACACCCTCGTGATATACAATATGACCCATATACTCCACCTCTTGTAATCCAAAGAAACATTTGGATTTTTTTTCATATAATTGTTTCTCCTCCAATAGTTTGAGCACCATGTCAACATGTTGAACATGATCCTTCCAAGACCTATTGTATATTAGTGTATCATCAAAAATTACTAACGCAAATTTTCTAAGGAAGGGTTTGAAAATGGGACTCATCAACCCTTGAGGGTCATGCCTTTTGGACTTCATAATGACCCTCATGAGTTTGAAATTTTGTTTTCAGAATATCTTCAGTCTTCATTCTAATTTGATGATATCCTAAAAGAAGATCCAACTTGGTAAAATAAATTTCTCCATGTAATTCATCCAATCATTCATCAATCATAGGAATGGTATATCTATCTTTAATAGTGATCTCATTGAGCTCCCTATAATCCAAACACATGTGCCATGATCCATACTTCTTGTGCACTAATACTATTGTACAAGACAAAGAACTTTGACTCGGTTGAATTATACCATCCTCTAACATTTCTGCAATCATATGTTCAATTTCACTCTTTCGGACATAAAGATATCTATAAGGTGTGTTTTTTGGAGGAACGCTTCCTGTAATCAAATGAATAGCATGATCATGATCACGAATAGGTGGGAGTCCTTTGGGAGTTTCAAACACCTTGGAATGATTTTCCAATAATTTTTGGAGATCTCGAGAAATAGATGATTTTGATGTTGGAACTTCTAGTGAGCATAATTGTGCAATTACGCCTCATTGTTCTTTCTTAAGAAGCTTTGTTATGACATTGGAGCTTATTATATTTTGTGCCTTGCCTGTGATACCCTGTAATTCGACTTCCTTTCCTTCCAAAAAAAATTCAAGAAATTTTCTTGAGAATTAAAATCTACCATCCCCAAATATTGTAATCATTGTACCTGTAGTACAACATTAGCACCTCCAATTGGAATGGAAAGAATTGGAATATCCAATACATATTTCCCCATGGCTAGAATGATGTTATGGCATTTTCCAGAGCAATTTATAGTTACTCCATTTGAAAACATCATGTAACATTCTAGTTCTGGGTATAGGAAACAATTCAATTCCTTGGCCACCTTACAATGAATAAAATTTTGGGTACAAATCAACACTATTACCTTTTTCTTCTTGATATGTCCTTATATCCTGAGAGTTTAAGGAGTGGTAATTCCTGCCAATGAATTACACAATATGGTCGTACTAATTTATTCTTTCTCTAAGGTTGGTTCCCAGTGTATATCATTTTCTTTTGAAGTTTCTTGTTCATTTCCTTCCTCCTCTTCACAATCTATGTAAAATAATTTCTTCTCAACACACTTATGACCTTTAGTTTATTTTATATCACAACCATAGAAAATCCCTTTTTCTCTTTTTTCTTCCAATTGTTATGGTGTCAACCTTGTAGGTTGTGGAAGTATAGGAGTAGCAACACTTCCATCTTTATAGATGTGAGTGGTAGGCTTCCTTGTTGGCATAATTTTACATTCAATTTTTGTTTCCAATCTGAATGCCTTCTCCAATGAATCAGGTCCCCAAAGGTGAACCTCATGTTGGATGTTATCCCTTAAAGTGCCTATGAAGACATCAATATTGTGTTCCTCTAGAATATCATTTACCCTTATATTCAATTTTTGGAAGTCTTGAATGTGCTCCACCACTGAACCCTTTTGTTTGAGATTTATCAATTGGCTAAAGAAGGTGTTTCACCTTGTATCCTCATAATGTGCTATCATTTCCTCCATAAAAATTGACCAAGTGACAATTTTTTTACAGGAGAAAAGCCATCAGTACCATAGAAATGTATTTTGCTCTAAATATAAAGTTCCAATGCGTACCTTTTGTGTCTTTTGAAAATTATTAAGATCAAAATATTTCTCCATATGTAGTATCCATGTTACGGGATCCTTGCCATCAAACTTCATCATATCGATCTTCGGAATATGGCGAGTCTTCTGTTGAACATTTGAATTTATGAAATCATGATTAACATTTATTTTTTTCTCATCATGAGTTTCCTCTACTATCTTTTCTCTCTTAGGAATCATTTCTTGTATCAAAATTGTCAATCCTTCCATGTCTACTTTTATATCATTCTTCATGTCTTCCATGTCTTCCATTTTTTCTTCTATGTCTTCCATGCCATTTTTCAAACCATCCATCTTATATTCCACGCCTTTCTTTAAACCATCCATATTAGCTTCCATGCCTTTCTTGAAAACATCAATATTAGCTTCCATGCCCTTAATTCAAACCATCCATCTTAGTTTCCATGCCTTTCTTCAAAACTTACATTTCATTTTTTGATGCTCTCTGCGAGAGTGAAATTTGGTGCAATTTCTCTTTTAATTTTGATATATCATGTTTTACTTCTTCATCTTCATGGGTCATAGTAGAGTATTTTGAGGGATTAGTGGGTGTTTAATTCCTTTTAGGGGGAGTTTTAGAACCCAATACTTATATCTATGCTTCAGTATGCCCTTCGAATCACTTCAAGTTAATTTTTCAAAAAAAACTTATGCAATTTGAAAAAAAATACACACCTTTTTCTTGCTTTTGAGGAGCTCGATATCAAAACAGAATTATCTCTACGATTTCGGATCTTAAATATCTGAAATTGGGCCCTATAGTGTCCCTATGAATCTTCTTTCAAATTCCATGGGTCTGACCTGATTTGGATGCTTCAACGAAAATTTATGCCCAATCTACCACAATGAACTAATTATGGACTGGTTCAATATAGCAAACTTGTACGACATGCCAGATGTGACTGTTTCCTCCTTCGACTCTCCAATTGATACACAGGAAACTATAGTCCATGTAATTTTGGCCACCTTTTATAGAATTTCAATTCGATACTTATAGAGATAATTACAGTGATTTTCCCAAGGTCACCTATTTTAGATGAAATTTGGGAACTTGCCAAAACCATAACTTCCACAAATCAAATCTCTGAAAATATTGCGAACCAAGATCTGAATTTTTTACACGTAGTTCCTCACGATTTTAGCTTACTATGATAAATTTCAGCTTCTGAATCTTCGTATAAATAATTTTATAGTGAAAATTCCACGATGACTTGTTTGGAGCATCCAAACCCTAGAATCAAAATATCTCATACCGAATGTTATGAAACCAGCTCCAAAAATAGAAGAAGAGAGAGATCAGCGCCTTATAAATAAGCCACTTTGAGGGGAAAACCTCCTTTATACTACATAAATGAACAATTCTTGGATGATACAAATGATAAAACCTCCTTCTATATATAGGAGTCCATGGGGTCACAATATAATCCTAGCTGACCTAACAATAACAATGTAAGGGAAAAACAATAACAATATGGGGGTTACATAGGTAAAAAAATAACAATAAGGGGGCTACACTAACAACAATAAGGCACTACAGTAGTAATATAGGGGCCTAACAATTTACCTATCAAGAGGAGAGGTTTTGGCCCTGGTTGATCGCCTACATCTTGTGTCCTCTTGTCTCATTGTTCTTTATGATTTGGTAGTTGTTTGATGATAATAACACAAAATATAATCAAGGGAAAGAAGTATATAATTACGTTAAGTAAAAAAATATTGCAAGAATTTCTCAAAATAAGATATATCCTCTAATATATATTCTCTATATTTCTCAACAACGTATCAAAGCTAAGGTGATAAGACAAGGAAATGGATATTTTTGAAGGACCATAAAACTAAATATCAAAGTTCAATGCATTAAAGAGGACATCGAGCCATCATGAAAGGATAAATAAGGGAAAATAAATCTAAACAAGAATTACCATTCATTACATCTCAAGGATCATCACATATAAAAGAGAAGAACACCTCAAAACCCTAGCTCATCTGAAGAAGGGTTCTACACTTGAAGCATTCTTGAGAAGCTCACACATTTTTCAATCATCATCATAAATAATATTTCAAGGACCCTACCTCCACTGAAATAAGGACTACAAATCGAAGAATGTTGAAGTCTCTAGATCAATGTAAGTAGGAAGAAGCACTACCATCATCATCATGGAATCAAGGTGATCTCCTTCTTATTGAGTCAAGAATCAATATCAAAGTATAATTGAAGGAATACTTCTTCAACAAGTTTTCTTCTATTATGAACATCATCAAGAAAATATTCAAGCTGAATATTTCATCATCTAGGTGTATCTTCATTTGTAAAATAATTATCTTTATATCTACTTTTTAATCTATAAAAATGAATTCATTTTTCAAGGGGAGAAACAAATTGTTTGGGTCATCAATATATCTTACATGGAAGAAGTGGATATATTTTATCCTCATAGAAAACAAATTCGTTTGACATGTTAAGGGTTCAATCTCTACACATCCAAAGGAAGAATCTCATGCTCTAGATAAGTACATGGAAGGGGAAATAAGGACTCAACTAGATCCTTATAGAATACATTAAGGATCCCCTCATACCTTATGTTGAAAATTTGAATTAAATCTATGAGAATTTAGTAGAATTGTTCTTTATCAGATATGGAGAACCAATCTATATAAGATGAAGCTATGAAGGGAAGAAGGGATACCCTCATATCTTATGAGGGTTTTAGAAATAAGAGACCAACTACAAGAGTTGAGGGAAATAATGTCTGACAAATAAATTACTACTATGGTTCTCAATGAACTACCTCATGAATGGGGCAACATTGTATCAAAAATTTATGGAAAGAAGGAAGCCACACCATTTAGCGAAATTTTTTCATTGTGTACGTTTGAAGAAACTAGGTTAAAATCAAAGAGTGATGTGGGACTCAACGAACAAGATTAAGAATTTTCTTCTATGGATAAGAGAAAAGGAAAGTTTGGGAACTTTGGTCCCTATAAAAATAAGAAGATCGATATGTCAAATATCCAATACCATGTATGTCAAGAATATGGGAACTACAACATATACTTTCCTAAAATCAAGAAGGAAGACAATAGAAGTAAAGAAGGAATTGAATTCCATATCATTAAAAAAGTATAAAAGCCTAATCAAAAGAGATCAAAGATAGAAGCGATAGATCTTCCCTATTAATGTCTCTATAACAAGAACAGTTAGGAGGTTAAAATACTTCTACTATGGTAGAAAGAATTGTAAGCATGATACGATGCACCATATTAGGATATGACATCATATTGGAAGCATACAACAAAAGCAACTGCCCATGAAATTATTATAAAAGCTTGAGAGAAAGTTGAAGTTGAAGTCTACATGATTGTAACATTAATTATAAAAAAGTATAAGCAATACACAGGAAGAAAGTCATCTAGCATGGTAAAAGTAAATCATCATACATCATCATCATCATCGGGAAGAAACATTTCCAGAATGAGGATACTTAAGATCATTCTTTGGACTATTTATTAGAAGGATCACATCCCTTCGAAGAAGCAAGTGTCTCGCTGAGAATTCCACCTTGTATGGGATTCATGGATTATAGTCTATTGAAAAAGGAATTCAGCATGGTTGAAGAAATTTCAAGAAAGGAAAGAAAGATTCCAAAGTAAGTCTAGGTGGATAAAAGGAATTTGTTATGTATATGTTTGATATATTAAGTCATGTCATCATATAGTTGCAGATAGCATGGGTAAATTATCTGCCTCATTAGTATGATCTAAGGAAAGGGATATCTTCTTTGGAAATAGGCATGGTTCACACATTGACAGGATGAAATAAACATAATATGTCCTCATATGGAATATGAGGTTGTTGAAAAAGATGAAGGAACTATGGAATATAGTTCCTAGGTAACAATATATGAAATAGATATCATCAAAGATGCAATGATAGTCACATAAGAGAAGATAAGTGATCAACATTCGATGGCTAAAACAATCTGTTAGGACATCTCCATTGAGAATGCATGAATACTCTGGTAAATTCTATAATGAAAGGAGATCATTGACATTGAATATTTTGGAGATATGCTCAGGAATGTGTAAGATGTTGATGTTGAAAAAACAAATGTCATGATGAAAGACCATCATAAAAGGTAACTTTGATTTGATAATTTTTTTTTTGAACAACATATGGTTGGGTTGATATAGGTCTAGAGAAATAGAGTTGTATATGTCACTTAGAATAAGTACTCATGGGAATGGGGGAATATCATCAAAGTACAATGACTTGGAAGAAATAGTTGAATGAGGATAAGTTAGATGTGGACTAGAATATCAATTTCGTATGAAAAGGAGGATGAAATGATATATATGGTTCATGAAGAAAACTAATCGATGGATGATGACCTACGAAATATGAAGGATCCATGATGGAGAATATTTAGGTCATGAAATTGAAAGCAGGAGCCATATAAGTAGCTGATAGTACCATTATCTCCACCAAAAATTGAAAGTTTCTATTAGTAATAAGTCCCTAGTTGAGAGGGAGCTTAGACATGTCCCTAGATAAGAGGGAGGTTGTGTTGGGAAAAATACTGAGAGGGGGGGTGAATCAGTATTTAGAGCTGACTGAAAACCTTTTATCAGAGATCTTATTATGCATTTAATTCTTTACTTAGATTATTGCATAATTCATTCACCAAAGTTTAGTAAGCACTAATAACAGAATAAGCCATCACACATAAGCAACACAAATGAACACCAGTATTTAAGGTGGAAACCCAATTTGGGAAAAAACCACCACGGCTGTTGTCTTAGTCTTCAATATTTATTATAAAGAAAAATTCTTACAATTTTTGTACTGGCGCAGACTTATACCAGCACGCAGGCACCCACCTGTAGAAGGCTACAACCTTCTCTCGTTCTCTAGTCACTACTGGAAGGGAGCTCCAACCCCCCTAATCTCGTTTACCAACCTCTCCTGGAAGGGAGCTTTGACCCCCTAATTTTAACACCAGCTTGTATTGGCAGAAAAACTTCTACTTTCATGCTGAAGACTTCAGTCCTTTGATCCACCAAATTTCTTCAATTTCTTCATCAGACTTGCGTCAGGTCTTCATTATTTCTTTGCCAATCTTCCTAGAGATTAATCATTTCTAGATATAGAGATCTTGAACTTTCATCATCTCCATAGGTGCATCATAGATTCAGATTTTTCAGAAATAGAGTTCAATCATGCAGATATCTCTTAAAGAGATTTATTCATTAACAACCACTCCACATGCACACACTATACTATAATTCTCTTCTCCTTATATAGTTTTTTCCTTTATTAATACCATGAGTCAAAACCACCCAAACGCTGATGGTATTCCTAGACGGGATCAATTAGATAATCTAGCGAGGTCTACCCAAGCCCCAAACAATTTCTTATTGTTCTATTTTCTTGGTTTGGAAATTAGATAATTAATCTAAGGCTTTTTAATATCTCAATCTGAGATTGAGATATTAATCCAATTCCTCCTTTAGTTATGTACTCCCCAAGACATATATATATATCGATCCCAGGTTTATGTGTTCGTGAGATCAATGCATATATTATGGCACGTTCATTACATCACATGTTTCATATTTCTCCAACTTCACATATTCAACATCCTTTGCAAACCTTAGTTTAAAAGGTCCCAATTAATATAATTTAGAACCAGGCCCACATATATAATAAATGATCCAATCACATACTCGCACCATACCATGGTTATCCATCGTGCACCTTCCTCATACAGCCACCATCTGATGGCTCCCCTCTAGATCGACGGCGCACAACAATATCGCGTGGCTTCCTTGATCGGACATTAACGCGCGATGGCGATCAGTGATGGCAGTTTTGCAAATTCATTCAGGGACATGTGTCACTTTTTTTATGGAATCGATCCCATCCTCTTGAATACCACTTGCCCGTCGAAAGCGGTGTGATGAAAACCGGAAACCCCCTTCACTGTTCATTCCGCTCGTGGTTCCTCTCCTTCGCTCAAGGTTTCGTCCACTTGTATTCCGTCATTGCTACGTTTATCCATGAAGGCATAATTCTATTTTAATTGTTCTTCCTTCACATGATTATGTTAATGTAACTTAGGTTATATATATTCCAGCAAACATGCTCTCTGATCAGTGTCCATTCAATTTCCTTCTTCAGCAAGCAGGTTAACCCTATCGAATCCACCATACAGAAATACATCCTTTACCAATTAGCTCGCTCGTGCTTTTAAAGAAATCGAATACATCAGCCCTTTACTCAGACATACTTAACACATATTGTGAAGAGACCAGAACACTCCAACTTTAGAGGTTTGTCAGGATGTATGAGAAAACCGAACTTATTCACACATGATTTAACACATCCTTATTCACATCGATTTTCCCAAATATTCTACTTGTATAGAACTGCTGATAGTTTTCTGATTATCCTTTGTCAGAGAGTTGCCATCAAGGACAATCATATAATAAGAAACATATTGCCAACAATCTCCCCCTTTGGACTTGATGGAAACCATGACCTAAAATACATTCAGCAATATTCCCCCCCTTTGACATCAAGGGCAAAGGATAGATCAAGATCCTTTGTACCTCCAATACCATGCTCCCCCTGAGATCATGTTGCATCTTCAAATATAATATTCAATGAAATAACAGAAATGTCTTATACACTCAAGATCAAAGATTCTCAAGCATGAGATCAGATTACAACAAATAATTAGAATGCCAACAATGTATCCTTGCCACATGACCAATGCTCCCCCCTAGCCTGGGCATCCTGGACACTTTCAACATGAGCGTATCCCATTTAATCTTTTGAATTTAAGTAGATCTGATATTTTGCATGGCAGAGAGTACTCCCAGATTTTGTCTAAGATATTCGAACACTTCCCTGGGTAGAGGTTTGGTAAATGTATTAGAAACTTGTTCTTTGGAAGGAACATACTCCAA
The DNA here is from genome assembly GCA_034641835.2 of Pinus albicaulis. NCBI lineage: Eukaryota > Viridiplantae > Streptophyta > Pinopsida > Pinales > Pinaceae > Pinus > Pinus albicaulis. The sequence continues at coordinate 386,516,303 of CM076583.1, forward strand.
CTTCACCTTTTGTTCAAGCACTTGTTCACGTAAGAAGTGATACTTGATGGGAATGTGCTTGGTCTTGGAATGCATAACAGGATTCTTTGAGATACTGATGGCACTTGTATTATCACACATAATGGACATAGGAGGTGAAAATTTGATTTGAATATCTTGTAAGGTTTGCATCATCCAAATAAGTTGAGTGCAACATGATGCGGCAGCCACATATTCTGCTTCTGCTGTAGATAAGGCAATAGAGCTTTACTTCTTGCTGAACCAAGATACTAACCGGGGCCCCATATGGAATGCACAACCACTAGTGATTTTCCAATCATCAACGTTTCCAGCCCAATCTGCATCAGTGTAAGCATGAAGAGTGAGATCAGCATTCTTTGGATACCATAGTCCAAAGTCTTGACAGCCTGAAGATGAGACTCTTTTTGATTAGCTTGGAATCGTCCCAAAATCCCAACTACATGCATAATGTATGGTCTAGTCCCAGTGAGATAAAGTAGACTTCCTATCATAGATCTGTATTTTGGTTGATTCACCGTGGGATAATCATCATGAGAACTAAGATTACATCCTGTTATCATTGGTGTACTTACAAGTTTGCATTCTTCCATGCCATACTTCTTCAAAATTTTCTTAAGATATTTTTCTTGTGATAAGAATACCACCATTGTTGCTCCGCTTGTTGCACTTTGACAAGAAATACTTTGACAAGAAAGGAATGTTAATTCCTACCAAATTCCAAGCCAAAGACATTTCAAATATCTTCTTGGCATGTAGAAACCTATCGACTCATAGACTCTTCATTACCTTTCCAAAATAAATGTCATCAACATATATAAACCACAATCAATAGTTTGTCATTTTCAGTTATTGTGTATAAGTTGCTATCAGCAGACCCCTTTGAAAATCCTTGTTGATGAAGATATTTGTCAAGACGATAGTACCATGCCTTTGGAGCTTGTTTGAGACCATATAGAGCCTTTTTAAGTCTACAAACAAGTTTTTCATCATTTACCAAAATGAATCCTTCTGGTTGTTCTATATAAACTTCTTCTTCTAGATCACCATTGAGAAAAGCAGATTTAACATCCATTTGATAAACTTTGATTTGTTGGAAGCTTGAAAAAGAAAGAAACATTCTTATGGCTTCAAGTCTAGCTACAGGAGAAAAATTTTCTTCAAATTCTATACCTTCTTGTTGAGCATACCCCTTGCAAACAAGTCTAGCCTTATTTCTTATAACATCCCCATTCTCATTTAACTTATTTTTGAATATCCATTTAGTTCCAATGACATTTTGTTATGAGGTCTTGGTACTAATTCCCAAGTGTGATTCTTTTCAATTTGATCAAGCTCTTCATTCATGGCTTGAATCCAACATTCATCTTTCTTGGCTTGATTGATGTTTTTGTGGTTCAATAATGGATGAAGCTGAATGGCAGAAGATCCCACAAAGTCTTCTTGTTTGGCCACTGATCCACTTTTCTCCCAAAATTTGAGATTGGATGGTTCTTTTGAACATATAAGATTAGACTTTTTCTGAATAAATCATCTTGATTTCTTCATTGGGATTTCTTTTTGTCTATATCATTCCTATTAGATGTAGAAGGATATATGTCATCATCGTCTTCATTTGTTGTTTGTTTTTCTTCTTTTGGAGCTGCAGGAGACTCATCAATAACAACATCAATACATTCAAAAATCTTCCGAAGTCTTTTATTGTAACATTTATATGCCCTAATCCTAGAGGAGTAACCAAGAAATATTCCTTCATCTTCTCTGGGTTCAAACTTGCCAAGTTTTTCATCATTATTCTTGATAAAGTATTTTCTCCCAAAAATTCTAAAATGCTTTATAGTGGGAGGATTACCATACCAGAGTTCATATGGAGTTTTATCACTATTTACACGAACATGTGCTTTGTTGAGAATGTTTGCTGCTGTATGTGTTGCTTCTCCCCAAAATGTGTCAGGTGTTCCGAAATCATCAAGCATAGCTCTAGCCACTTGTTGAACTGTTCTGTTCATTCTTTCTGCTACGCCATTTTGTTGTGGGGTGCCAGCGACAGAAAATTGTCCTTTTATGCCATGTTGTTCACAAAATTCAAGGAATTCATTTGATGTATATTCTCCTCCTCGATTAGATCTAAGACACTTGATTTTTGAATCTAATTCTGTTTGCCTCAACCTTGATGCTTTGAGGATAGAAAATTTCTCAAGTACTTCATCCTTTTGTTTAATCAGCAATCAAACACATTCTAGAGAAATCATCAATAAATAAAGATATAATGTTATTCTGCACGTAGTGACTTTTCATAATGGTCCACATGTGTCGATGTTGACCAGGTTCAAGGCGGCTTACTTGATATTGATCCTTGGCAACATTAATTACTTTTGGTTTTTTTGGTGTGAGATTTGCATAGTACCGAGGTGGTGTAATATTGGGAAGATCACGAACAACTTTAAGTCTGCTTGATTTGTTGATTTGAGAGAAGCTCAGATGGCCCAAACTTCTATGCCATAGCCAGTTTTCTGAAGATTTACTCATGTAACATTGTTCTTTGTAGTTCTTTAATACATACAGATTGCTTGGAGTTCTGTTTCCTTTTATAATTGTTTTACCTGTATCAAGATCACGTACCACACATTCTTTTGAACTAAAGACAACTTCAGTTCCTTGGTCACACATTTGACTTACACTTAACAAGTTATGTTTTAAACCATCCACATACATGACATTATTGGCTTTCACCTTTTCTTTTAGGAAAACATACCCTTTTCCTTTAATAACAGCAGGTGTATCATTTCCAAAAGTAACATTCTTTTCCTTTTCTAGAGCACTATATGCAAGAAGTTTGTTTTTGTCACCTGTCATGTGTTTTGAGCATCCACTATCAATGTACCATTGATTTTCTTCTCCTTCTGCAAATAAATCTATGCCACAATTTTCAACTTGTAATTCCTTCTTTTTCCATACTTTGGAGCTTGAAGGAAGATGCTCTTTTGGCTAGACTTTTCTCCTGCATTCAGATTCTTCATGGCCAAAGTTATTGCAATAAGTACATTCAACTTCATTTTGAAGAGGAGAAAAGTTGTTATATGTATTCTTCTTTGTTCCAATATCAATCCTTTTCTTTCTTGCTTCTCTTGTCATGATGGTTTTATATGCAACACATTGAACGACTTTATGACCAAAATTGTGACATGAGAAACTTTGTCCATTGAAGAAGAAATTTCTGCGATCATGAAATATTCTACTTGAATTTACAATGATTAGTCTTTCTTTTAAAAGTACTCTTATTGAGTATTGTTGAATTGGAATGGTCATGCTTTACCCCTTAAAGATTCTTTAATCCCTTTAAAGGCGAATGTTATTAATCTTTGATTTATGAAGCTGCTTTTTAGATAGTTTAGTCATGGCTTTGAGAAGATTCTACACAATGTATCCGAACTGTCTTTAGAAGAGAGAACGTTGTACCTTCATAATCTTTCTAAAGTTTCATGAGTCCTCTCTTCCTTTAGCAAATATGAATTCAAGAGGTGAGGCTTCTGGCTATTCTGCTTTCTTCTAGCATATTTTGAGTTGATTGATTTCATCAAGAAAATCATTGTCCTCTAAAGCATCCATAAAGTATCCTTTTCTTCTCTTAGACCTCTTTTCAAATGCCATGAGAAGTCTAAGATGCGTGCATTCTTCCTCATGTCAAATGTTATCCATTGTCTTCATGAGTATAGTAACTTTTTCTAATGCTAAACTGATTCTTATTCATTCTTGCTACTTCCTTTCCTTTTTCATGTGTTTATTTGTGAGGAAACTTAGCAGCATAATGACCAACTCTTCCACAAGGAAACCATTTGAAAGGAAGCTTACCTCTGAACCGTCTTGTACCAAGTTGGAGTTTCTTTACAAAATTTACCTCATATTCTTCTGAGATATACCCTGATCCTTTTGTCTCTTGTACTTATTCCCCTTTTGTAGAAGCTCTAAAGATAGCTTCTTTGACTTCAGATGGTCCTCCTCTTCTCATTTCATATGCAGTTAGTATGCCATGAAGTTGCACCATGGTAAGATTTCGAAGATCTTGCTTTTCTTCAGGAGCAGAAACTTTTGACTCAAATTTTGTCGTTAGTGATCTTAAAACTTTCTCAACCAAAGTAGATTCGGTTATTGTTTCTCCCGGATTTCTCATATGATTTACAATATCATCAAGACGTAAAAATAAATTGGCAATGCTCTCCTCATTATGCATTTTTAGGTTCTCATATTGAATTCTGAGAGTTTGGAGTTTAGCACTTTTGACCTTTGCATCACCTTCATAACTTAGAATGATTTTTTCCCATATTTCCTTTGCTGTATTCAGCTCCATTACTTTGACAAATTCTAATTCAGTTAGACTTCCCAATAGACCATTAACTGCCTTTGCATTTGTTTCATAATTCTTTCTTTTCGTTGGATCTGTTGGTACTGGGGGCTGGATATTGATATCCTACTTCAACAATAGCCCATACATCTGCTCCCAGAGACTGAAGAGAGGATCTCATTCTTGTTTTCCAGAATATTAAATTGTTTCCGTTGAAGAGCGGAGGCCTGATAGATGCTATTCCATCTTGATTGCTCATCTTGATTGATCTTCCTTCGAGCGGCTAAGCTTTTCAGAAGGACCTGCTCTGATTCCAATTGTTGGGAAAAATACTGAGAGGGGGGGTGAATCAGTATTTAGAGCTGACTGAAAACCTTTTATCAGAGATCTTATTATGAATTTAATTCTTTACTTAGATTATTGCATCATTCATTCATCAAAATTTTAGTAAGCAGTAATAACAGAATAAGCCATCACACATAAGAAACATACATGAACACTAGTATTTAAGGTGGAAACCCAATTTGGGAGAAAACCACCACTGTTGTTGTCTCAGTATTCAATATTTATTATAAATAAAACTTCTTACAATTTTTGTGTCGGCGCAGACTTATACCAGCATACAGGCACCCACCTGCAGAAGGCTACAACCTTCTCTCGTTCTCCAGTCACTATTGGAAGGGAGGTCCAACCCCACTGATCTCGTTTACCAACCTCTCCTGGAAGGGAGCTTCAACCCCCTGCTTTTAACACCAGCTTGTATTGGCAGAGAAACTTCTACTTTCATGCTAAAGACTTCAATCCTCTGATCCACCAAATTTCTTCAATTTCGTCATCAGACTTGCGTCAGGTATTCATTATTTCTTTGCAGATATTCCTAGAGATTTATCATTTCTAGATCTAGAGATCTTGAACTTTCATCATCTCCATAGGTGCATCATAGATTCAATTTTTTCAGAAAAAGAGTTCAATCATGCAGATATCTCTTAAAGAGATTTATTCATTAACAACCCCTCCACATTCACACAATGTACTATAATTCTCTTCTCCTTATATATTTTTTTCCTTTATTAATACCGTGAGTCAAAACCACCCAACCACTGATGGTATTCCTGGACGAGATCAATTAGATAATCCAGCGGGGTCTACCCAAGCCCCAAACAATTTCCTATTGTTTTATTTTCTTGGTTTGGTAATTAGATAATTAATCTAAGGCTTTTTAATATCTCAATCTGAGATTGAGATATTAATCCAATTCCTCCTTCAGTTATGTACTCCCCAAGACATATATATATATATATATATATATATATATATATCGATCCTAGGTTTATGTGTTCATGAGATCAATGCATATATTATCCCACATTCATTACATCACATGTTTCATATTTCGCCAACTTCACATATTCAAAACCCTTTGAAAACCTTAGTTTAAAAGGTCCCAATTAATATAATTTAGAGTCGGGCCCACATATATAATCAATGATCCAATCACATACTCGCACCGTACCATGGTTATCCATCGTGCACCTTCCTCATACGGCCACCGTCCGATGGATCCCCTCCAGATCGACAACACACAACAATATCGTGCGTCTTCCTTGATCGGACATTAACTCACGATGGTGCTTAGTGATGGCGGTTTATCAAATTCGTTTGGGGACGTGTGTCACTCATTTTATGGAATCAATCCCATCCTCTTGAATACCGCTTGCCTGTCGAAAGCGGTGCGATGAAAACCGGAAACCCCCTTCAATGTTCATTCCGCTTGTGGTTCCTCTCCTTCACTCAAGGTTCCTTCTACCTGTATTCCTTCATTGCTACGTTTCTCCGTGAAGGCATAATTCTATTTTAATTGTTCTTCCTTCGCGCGATTATGTTAATGTAACTCAGGTTATATATATTCCAGCAAATATGCTCTGCGATCAGTGTCCATTCAATTTCCTTCTTCAGCAAGCAGGTTAACCCTATCGAATCCACCATATAGAAATACATCCTTTACTGATTAGCTAGCTCGTGCTTTTACATAAATCGAATCCATCAGCCCTTTACTCAAATATACTTAACACATATTGCGAAGAGACTAGAACCCTCCAAATTTAGAGGTTTGTCAATATGTATGAATACACCGAACATATTCACACATGATTTAACACGTCCTTATTCATATCGATTTTCCCAAATATTCTTCTTTTATAGAACTACTGATAGTTTTCTGATTATCCTTTGTCAGAGAGTTGCCATCAAGGACAATCATATAATAAGAAATATATTGCCAACAGGTTGGGTATATTCCTTTGATAGGAATTAGTATATATTCCCTAGATGAGAGGGATTCATAGAGACGTCATTCTTGTCTTAGTATTGTGAATAGATAATGGAGGATTGGGTAATCATCTAAGAGTTATTCTGATACTCTTTAAGGATAAGGTAGGGAATCCAAGAAAAGAGTAGTCGGTAAAATGACTAAAATGATATGTGTGTTTTTTTTATTCCAAAAAAAACACACACATATTATGAAATCATTTTAAAGAGAAATCTTTCAAATTTTATTTAAAACCTTCAAATTCAAATTCATTTTTTTTTAAATACATTTATTATTTTTATAATAAAATTATAATTTAATAAAGATTATTATTAATGTTAATTTTTAAAAAGTTATTTACAAACTTAATTATTTTCAAATTTATCTTTATATCATGATTAATATCTATTAATACCAATGCGGTGTATGAGAATTAATGTGTTATATCATACCTTAATAAATGATTAATTGTGACTCTTTCATATATTATTTCTATGATAAAAAAGAAGGGAAAAAATTCTCAAATATTACTATAGTTTTGTTTACTAACAAGTCAATAAGGTTAGAGGTTTGGAGAATGTTTTGGAAATGGTAACGGATGTGAACAAGAGCTAGAAAATCTAAGAGAAAGTGTTGTTCATCTTCAACCCTCTTAGTATCCCAAAGGTAGTATGTTATTTCATATGAGGGTGTTTTGGGAAAGTGAAACACCCCATTTGAATATGAAGCTAATGAGAATAATTTCTAATATTTTTAATTATCATTATCTTCTTAATAGTAATCAAGAAAGAGAGATAATTTGAGTTAGAAATGGTGGGGTTGATCTTATCCTTGTAGTACCTTAGCTTATTTTCCCACTCTAAATCCTTATCATTCCACAATTTATCCTTAAATTTGGAGGTAATATTATTTTTAATGTTATCCTTATTCCCCAATATGATCTCCTCATTTATCCACCAATGGTCGAGCCAAGACTAGGAATCCTTATGTTATCCACAGTTCAAATAGAGGTGCGGTTTTTGGCTAGAAGTGGAATCAATTTTGTGAAACCTATTAGCTTCCATGTTGCACAACCAGTACCTAAACATAGTCATTCTTTAAATGGAGGAAATTCCAACTTCGATCAAGAGGATAGGATAGAGAATATTTCTTTTAATATGGAGGTTTTAACTTATAAATTTATTTTGAATCATCTCGATTTTCTTCCATGAATCTCTGGATATACTGCAACCTCAAACCTCACATCCATATAAAATAACAGGGGTGACAAGAGTCCCAAATAGAGCCTTATTTTTACTCCAAATCCAAATATCAGTTGACTTGCAATTATTTTCAAGCTCATATAGGCTTTTCAACCTGTGATAATTTCTTTTCAATGATATAATTCCAGTTGAGCTAGTGATGAATAAAAATACCTAAATATTTTTAGGGAGAAAAATTATCCATGTAATTTTTAATAGATAAAATTACCATAGTCGATCTTTTCAATTTAATTATTATCGATTTAGTCTTGTGGGTATTAATTGTCATGCACATCCTAGAGCATTAATCATGGTGTGTCTTAAGTTGCATATCGATATCATCATGGCTTCTAGATAGAAGAAATATATCGTTAGTACAAAAGGAGAAGAGTAATGACCATACCAGTGAGTTTGGGGCCACTACAACCTGTAATTTCCAAATACTCTCTAATATTATTGATGTAAATGCCAAAAAGGATGGGTGATAGGGGACACCCTTTCTTAACCTCAATATTGCATTTAATTTCTTTAGACCACACATCATGGGCTTTAATATTCGCAAAAAAATTATCGTAGAGTCGAATTACAAGAATTCTCAACTCGGGGGGCACCATTATCTCTTCAATTTTTTTACATAGCTTACCCCGAGGAACAATATCAAAATATTTTCTCAAGTAAAAAAACAACAGAAGAGATTAATTTTATGATTGTGACACTCCTCAAAAATGATACTAAGCATGAAAAAATGATGAATAGTCTAGTGGTGTATCCTAAAGCCAAATTTCCCTTAAGCTCTTTTATCATGGATTTAAATCTATACACTAATATTATTTTCCAATATGACCCTATACATTTTGGCTAAATATGGATAATCATAATGGTATAAAATTTTGTTAGGTCCCTATATTAACAGTGTAGTACCTTATTATTATTGGTGTAGCCCCCTTATTTTTATTGTTGTACCCCTGTAACCCCAATATTGTTATTATTACGCCCCTACATTATTATTGTTAGGTTGGCAAGGATTATATTGTGACCCCATGGACTCCTATATATAGAAGGAGGTTTTTTCATTTACATCATCCAAGAATTTTTCATTTATGTAATGTAAAGGAGGATTCCCCCTCGAAGTGTCTTATTTATAAGGCATTGATCTCTCTTTTATTCTATTTTTCGAGATGGTTTCATAAAATTTGGTATCAGAGCTTTGGATTCTAGGGATTCTCTATTCCAAATAGGACATCATGGAATTTTCACTATAAATTTTTCTCTATGAAGGTTCAGAAGTTGAAATGTTTAGCACATGAAGCCGAAATCCTGAGGAATTTCATGTAAAATTTTTAGATCTTGGTTCACCATATTTTCAAAGATATCATATGTGGAAGTTAGGGTTTTTACATGCCCCTGAATTTCATCTAAAATAGGTTACCTTTGGAAAATCATCATAACTATCTCTCTAAGCATCAGATTGGAATTCTGTAAAAAGTAGCTAAAATAAAACGGACTTTAGTTTCCTTTGTATCAATTTCAGATCTGAAGGAGGAAACAGTGACATGTGGCATGTCGTACAAGTTCTCTCTACTGAATGAGTCCATAATTAGATCATTGTGGGAGATTGGACATAAATTTCTCTTGAAGAATTCAAATCACGTCAAACCTATGGTATTCAAAAGAAGATTCAGGCGGATACTACAACACCAAATTTTAGATATTGAAGATCTGGAATCACAAAGATAATTCACTTTCAATATAGAGTTCCTCAAAAGCAATAAAAACGTGTGTACTTTTGTTTCAAATTGCATAAGTCTTGTTTGAAAAATTAGTTTGAAGTGATTCCAAGGGAATATTGAGGCATAGATATTATTATTGGGTTCTAAAATGACCCCTAAAAAGAATTTAGCACCCATTAAGCCCTCAGAATAGTCTACTATGACTCATGAAGATGAAGAAGTGCAACATAATATATCGAAATTACAAGAGCAAGTGCACCAAATTTCGCTCTCACAAAGAGAAAAACAAAAATGAAATGGAAATTTTGAAGAAAGACATGGAAGGTTAGATGGATGGTTTGAATAAATTTGTGGAAGCTAATATGGATGGTTTGAAGAAATTTGTGGAAGATAAGATGGATAGTTTGAAGAATGGTATGGAAGAAAAAATTGAAGGTTTGAATGAAGACATGGAAGGTTTGAAGGAAGTTTTGACAAATTTGATACAAGAAATGATTCCTAATTTAAAAAAGATAGTAGAGTACACACATGATGAGAGAAAAATAAATTTTAATCATGATTTCATAAACTCAAATGTTGGATGGAAGACCCACCATATTCCAAAGACTGATATGAGTAAGTTTGATGGAAAGGATCCCGTAACATGGATACTACATATGGAGCAATATTTTGATCTCAATAATGTGAAAAACACACAAAATATATGCATTCCAACTTTATATTCAGAAAAAAAATACATTTGTATGGCATCGTTGGATTTTCTCCCATAAAACAATTTCCACTTGGTCAATACTTATAGAGGAAATGCTAGCACATTATGAGGATACAAAGAGCAACACCTTCATATCCAATCGATAAATATTAAATCAAAAGGATTCAGTGGTGGAGCACATTGAGGACTTCCAAAACTTTAGTAGAAGAGTAACTAGTATTCCATAGGAACACATGATTGATTTCTTCATAGGGAATTTCAAGGATAACATCCAACATGAATTTCGCTTTTGGGAACCTGATTCATTGGAAAAGGTATTTAGGTTGGCAAAAAAAATTGAATGTAAAATTATGGTGACAAGGAAGCCTATCACTCACATCTATAATTATGGAAGTGTTTCTACTCGTAGACTTCCACAACCTACAAGGTTGACACCACAAAAATTGAAAGAGAAAAGAGAAAAAGGGCTTTGCTACAGTTTTCATAGAAAATACAGTCCTGAGAAGAAATTATTTTACATATATTGTGAAGAGGAGGAAGAAAATGAAGAAGAAACTTCAAAAGAATATGATATACACCAGGAACCAACCCTAGAGAAAGAAGAAATGATCCTGACTATATCATGTAATGCATTGGAAGGAATTACCACTCCTCAAAATCTCAATATAGAAGGACATATAAAGAAGAAAAATATAATATTGTTGATTGGTTTTTGTAGTACTAATATGGATGGTTTGAATAAATTTGTGGAAGCTAATATGGATGGTTTGAAGAAATTTGTGGAAGATAAGATGGATAGTTTGAAGAATGGTATGGAAGAAAAAATTGAAGGTTTGAATGAAGACATGGAAGGTTTGAAGGAAGTTTTGACAAATTTGATACAAGAAATGATTCCTAATTTAAAAAAGATAGTAGAGTACACACATGATGAGAGAAAAATAAATTTTAATCATGATTTCATAAACTCAAATGTTGGATGGAAGACCCACCATATTCCAAAGACTGATATGAGTAAGTTTGATGGAAAGGATCCCGTAACATGGATACTACATATGGAGCAATATTTTGATCTCAATAATGTGAAAAACACACAAAATATATGCATTCCAACTTTATATTCAGAAAAAAAATACATTTGTATGGCATCGTTGGATTTTCTCCCATAAAAAAATTTCCACTTGGTCAATACTTATAGAGGAAATGCTAGCACATTATGAGGATACAAAGAGCAACACCTTCATATCCAATCGATAAATATTAAATCAAAAGGATTCAGTGGTGGAGCACATTGAGGACTTCCAAAACTTTAGTAGAAGAGTAACTAGTATTCCATAGGAACACATGATTGATTTCTTCATAAGATTTCAAAGGATAACATCCAACATGAATTTAGCTTTTGGGAACCTGATTCATTGGAAAAGGTATTTAGGTTGGCAAAAAAAATTGAATGTAAAATTATGGTGACAAGGAAGCCTATCACTCACATCTATAATTATGGAAGTGTTTCTACTCGTAGACTTCCACAACCTACAAGGTTGACACCACAAAAATTGAAAGAGAAAAGAGAAAAAGGGCTTTGCTACAGTTTTCATAGAAAATACAGTCCTGAGAAGAAATTATTTTACATATATTGTGAAGAGGAGGAAGAAAATGAAGAAGAAACTTCAAAAGAATATGATATACACCAGGAACCAACCCTAGAGAAAGAAGAAATGATCCTGACTATATCATGTAATGCATTGGAAGGAATTACCACTCCTCAAAATCTCAATATAGAAGGACATATAAAGAAGAAAAATATAATATTGTTGATTGGTTTTTGTAGTACTCATAATTTTATTCATTGTAAGGTAGCCAACGAATTAAATTGCTTCCTATACCGAGCATCGGAATTTGAAGTGATGGTTGCAAATGGAGGAACTATAAATTGCTCTAGAGAATGCCATAATATCAAGCTAACCATGGGGGAATGTATATTGAATATTACAATGCTTTAAATTCCAATTGGAGGTGCTTGTGTTGTACTAGGAGTACAATGGTTACAATATTTGGGGACATTAGCTTTTAATTTTCAAGAACTTTTCTTGAATTGTTTTTCGGAAGGAAAGGAAATCGAATTACGGGGTATCACAAGGAATTAGGGAAAGATAATAAGCTCTAATTTCATGAAAAATCTTATGAATAAAGAAAAACGAGGCGTAACTACACTATTATTCTCATTAGAAGATCCAACATCAAAATCATCTATTAATCCAAATCTCCAAAAATTCTTGGCAATCATTCCAAGGTGTTTCAAACTCCCAAAGGACTCCCACCTATTCCTGATCATGATCATGCTATTAATTTAATTCCAGGAAGTGTTCCTCCAAACATCAAGCCTTACAAATATCCTTATGTATAAAAGAGAAAAATTGAACGCATGATTGGAAAAATGTTAGAGGATGGTATAATCCAGCCTAGTGAGAGTTATTTCTCTGCACCAGTAATATTCGTGCACAAGAAGGATAGATCATGGTGCATGTGTCCAAATTATAGGGAGCTCAATAACCTCATTATTAAAGATAAATTTCCCATTCGTGTGATTGGTGAATTAATGGATGAATCACATGGATAAATTTATTTTACCAAGTTGGATCTTCGTTCAGGATATCATCAAATTAGAATGAACACTAAAGATATTACGAAAAAAAAATTTTGAACACATGATGGTCATTATGAATTTTTAGTCATGCCTTTTGGCCTTACCAATGCACCTTCTACAGTTCAAGTGTTTATGAATTCCATTTTCAAACCCTTCCTTAGAAAAATTTGTGTTAGTATTTTTTTGATGATATACTAATCTACAATAGGTCTTGGAAGGATCATGTTCAACATGTGATAGGGTGCTAAAACTATTGGAGGAGAAACAATTATAAGAAAAAACCTCAAAATGTTTCTTTGGAGTACAAAATTTGGAATATATGGATCATATTATATCTCACGAGGGTGTTAAGGTAGACCCTAACAAAATTAAAGCCATTAAGGAATGGAAAGTCCCAAAAACCATAAAGAAGTTGTGAGGATTTCTTAGGTTAATAGGGTATTATCACAAGTTTGTTAATAATTATGGGAGAATAGAAGCACCTCTAATAACATTATTCAAGAAAGATGCATTTTCATGGACTCCTGAATAAACTAAGGCCTTTGAACAAACTAAACAGGAAATATTCCTAGCACTGGTCTTAGCTACGCCAAACTTCACAATTTTTTTTATTGTGGAATGTGATGCCTCGAGATATGGAATTGGTGTTGTTTTAATGCAAGAAGGAATACCCATTTCTTTTGAAAGTCTTCCAATCAAAGGAACGTATTTACAAAAAGCTATTTATGAGAAGGAAATGTTGGCAATACTACATGCATTGAATAAATGGTGACCTTACCTAATGGGAAGACACTTCAAGGTAAAAACCGATCATGATAGTGTTAAACACATTTTAGAACAAATAATATATTAGGAAGAGAAACCAAAATGGGTCACAAAGATATTGGATTACGACTTTGAAATCATCTACAAAAAAGGGAAGATAAATTTTGTTGCAGATGCACTTTGAAGAAAGGATGAAGAGGTGGAAGCATTGATTTGAGCCATTTCTATTATCCATCTAGATTGGATAACCGAAGCAAGGGATGAATGGAAGAAGGAAAAAGAATTATAGACACTCATTCAAAATTTGCAACAAGATACTAGTACATCTGATACATTTAGTTGGAAAAATGATTCCTTATGGTAAAAATATCGATTAGATCTTTGTAAGAATCCCCAACTAAAACAAAATATTCTTTTGGAATTGCACACTTCTCCTTTAGGAGGACACTCAACGTTTTAAAAAAGTTACCACAGGGTGAAGAAAGAAATTTTTTGGCATGGCCTTAAATCTGGTATTCAGAGGTTTGTGGCAGAATTTTTGGTTTTCCAACAAAATAAAGTTGAAAAAATTAAGACCTCGGGTCTTCTACAACCTTTATCCATTCCAATTCAACATTGGGAGGATATTTCCATGGATTTTATGATAGTTTTACCGAAGTCTGGAGGAAAAGTGTCATCATGGTGGTAGCTGATAGACTTACCAGGTATGTACACCTTTGTGCATTATCTCATCCATTTAAAGAAAGTACAATTGCTACTACATTTATGGAAACAATTCAAAAGCTACATGAAAACCCAAATATTATTGTAAGCGAGAGAGATCCCATTTTTACTGCAAATTTTTGGACGAAATTATTTTATTTTCTGGGTACTAAACTAACTCATAGCTCATCTTATCATCCTCAATCCGATGGTCAAACTGAGATAGTGAAAAAATGTTTGTAAGTATACCTTCGTTGTTTTTTATTTGATAAACAAACACAATGGGTCAAGTGCTTACCTCTAGCAGAATGGTGGTATAACACTTCCTTCCATACTACAACAAAAATGACCCCATTTATGGCACTTTATGGATATCATCCACCATCTATGACATTATTTTTAAGAGAAAATTCTAAGGTTCAAGAACTGGAAGATCACATTGAGCATCAACAACAATTTCTCTAAATCTTAAAGGATAACCTAAATTTGGCACGAAATCGAATGAAACAACATCCATATCAACATTGCAGCGAGAGAATTTTTGATGTAGGAGACTAGGAATTTTTACGGCTACAACCATAAGAACAAATTTCCCTCAAGCAAGCTAAGAAAGATAATAAATTATCACCAAAGTAATATGGTCCTAACAAGGTTTTGTAAAATATTGGTACTATGGCATACAAATTGGAGCTTCCTGCTTCTTTGCAAGTGCATCTATTTTTCCATGTGTCATGCTAAAAGAATGTTATAGGTGACAAAATTCCAATTCAACAATATTTCCAAAACTTGATGAGGAATAAAAAATCATATTGGAACCTAAAGAAGCCATGGAAACAAAAGCTCGATAGCTGCGAAATCAATCAATTTCAGAGTATCTCATCAATTGGAAGAAATTACCCACTGAAGATTCTACATGGGAGGATGAAAATTTTATACACAAGCATCCATAGCTATTAAAGTGTTTAGGACAACACTTTTTTGAAGGAGAGGGGCATGTTAGGTCCCTATATTAATAGTGTAGACCCTTATTGTTATTAGTGTAGCCCCCTTATTGTTATCATCATTAATGGAATTTTGATGTCTAAAATGGGCCTCCTAAGAAAAATGTACAACTAAAATAAACTTTATAAGAAGCAATAGGATTCAAGATGATGATGTCAACCATGGGGGATGATTCACCACTTTTTGAGTAAAAAAGTAAAAATAATAAAATAATAAAACAACTTTTTCAACTCATATTTTCAACTTATCTCCCTAAGGGTTTACTCAATTTTCAAGTGGGAATACTTGTTGGATGCAAAAATTAATTCCTCAACCAAAGAGTACCCATGTTGCACACTCTTGATGGACCCTACTACACGAAAAATGAGAAATACATAAAAAAAATGTGTTTGCAATCACGGTTTTTATGTATTTCTCATTTTTCATATAGAAAATTCCATCAAAAGCATGCAACATGGGTACTCCTTGTATGAGGAATTAAATTTTGCATACAACGAGTAGTCCCACTTGAAATTTTAGTAAACCCTTGGGGAGATAAGTTCAAAATACGAGTTGAAAAGGTAGTTTTTTTTCTTTTTTCCCTCTAAAATTTGATGATGTAATCGAATCTTATTATATTATTTCCACTATTATTTTATAATTTCCTGAGGAGGCCCATTTTAGACCTAAAAATTTCCCTAATGTGTATCCCTATAACCCCCATATTGTTATTATTATGCCCTTACTTTATTATTGTTAGGTCAGCTAGGATTATATTGTGACCCCATGGACTCCTATATACAGAATGAGGTTTTAGCATTTGTACCATCCAAGAATTGTTCATTTATGTAATGTAAACGAGGTTTCCCCCTCGAAGTGGCTTATTTTTAAGGTGTTGATCTCTCTTTTCTTCTATTTTTGGAGTTGGTTTCATAAAAAAAAAATTTCCAATACTTTTAGAGATAAGTGCAATAAATATTTTCCTTTAAGGGTTTGAAAATCGTACTTTACTGATCGGAATATGGATTAGGGGTAAAAATTTGCCAAATTTTTTCCAAAATTCAAAGTTCTCGGAATTGCACCAAACCAGAACGACCGGATCTGACCCTACGTCAGGAATCCGATGCAATTCATTCCACTCAAAACAGAGTCTGTATGAGGAAGTTAGAGCCTGCTAACCACCATTCGGAATAGGCAAATTTTCAAAAATAAGGGTCAAAGGAGTCAACAAAAGTGAACCATTGTCAAAGGACCTCCGAGCCAATGACACTGTTACAAGGGTCACAACAATATTCGTCGGTCAAGGTTTGAAGGTGAAATTTTTTATGGATTTGATCCTAAGGTTGAATTCAAATTTTTTTATGTGAATGGACAACCTAACCAGAGGCTAACAGTGAACACATGGTGCAGCTAGGGGCCACCACGTTCCTCTTCTGGTGGACCCTCTCTACTAATAAAATTTCATATTATCCTAAGGTTAACATGGACGAGTTATGTTACATTACATGGTGAATCATTTGATATATTATATTCATATGTGATGGTTGGATATATTTTAGATGGGTACATCATTTGTTAAACCATTGTTCAACTATGGTGGAATGCATATATCACATGTGATGGTCCGAATGTATTATACCAAATTTTTCATATAATCCAAACCCAAACTATATGGTAAGTGGTACGAATATTAAAGTTCAAAATTGTGCAAAGTCTAAGTTTTGGGAGATATATTATATGGTGCAAAATATATATCGGATGGGCGAAGGTCGAGGCTCGACCCTGTGACGTCCCCCACACCACTCTCTGCATTCACCAATATACCACTAGCGCATGAATTAACCACATACGATTTTAACCACTATTTTAAGTTTAATGAATTCTCCAATGGGGGTATGGACGGGGCCAGAACCCTCCCACAAAACCATTCCACAAAACCACAAAATGAGCAGAGTATCATAACATGTATATTAGTGTCAAGCGCATGGTTAATACCCCTTAAAAACTGAATTATGTGCTAATACAAACATTAATACAAGATTAATTTAATCTATGGTTAATGTGCCTTAATATGCCCTTATCCCTGTTGCTACGCCATTATCATTGATTAAACAGGATTTATCTTTGATGAATTTTTCAGAAGTTTCCCCAATTTTGGTGCTTCCCTCAAATTTTGTAGGCCTAACTAGAGTCCTCTCTAGTTTTAGAGGGAGTTTACTAGGTAAAATTGAATGAGGCCTATCTAGAGATATTTTTGACCAATTTTGGTTGAGCAAGAGTCATTCCTAGTAGATTGGCATGCTCTAAATCCAATGGAACAACTTGTAGAGGCGTTGGAGTAATTCTGAAAGTGTTTTTCTCACTTTCGATATTAAACAAGCTCAGGGCCACTAGGATGGGAGGTCAAGCCTAAATCAGCTGGAAACAAATTTGAGAGATTGAATAGTCATGTTTAAGGTTTTTGGGTCTTCTGAAGCCAATGGACTGGGTTGGAAAGCCATTGGAAAACTGCAGGTGCATGTAATCAGAAATTTGACTCATAATCTCAAGAGGTCCTAGCTATTTGAAGCAGGTCCATGGAGATGTAGCTCAAGAAGGGTGAACTTTGTTATCAACCATTATGTAAAGTGATTGTTGTGTATTATTTTTCTTCATTTTACTTGATCTACATGAGTTTTTAAAAACTAATTAACTCATAATTCGATGATCAAAGACCCATAAAACTTGACACATAAACCCCTTCACAATTGGTTAACTTGAGACAATCCTAAATACATATTTTTAATACTGATGAGGGAGATATCAAAAAAAAAACAGTTTTCTCATATTCAGATCAAGTTGGTATCAGAGCACAGTTTATTTAATTTTAGCGAAAGTTAGCTAGAAGAATTAGCTATTGGTTTTTGAATTTCTGCATGGAGAATTTAATTGTGTGCAATTTTATGTGTGTAGGAGAAGGTCAAGATTGAGAAATCGGTTCTCAAAACATAGAAAATAATCTTTGTATCCATTTTGATGCAGGATAAAAACCACCCCAAGTCAAAGTTGAAATTCCTGAACCTTCCAGAACACAAGTGTGGTATGAGAAGGAGATTTACTCACGTTCGTTTGAGTTTGTTAATTGTTTATTAATGAAATTATAATTTTAAGAGATTATGAGTGAAGTTAGGGATTGATCGGATATCACTTGATCTGATCCATATTGTATTATTATATTTAATTCTAAGTGTGAGTGCTTAGAAGGGAGGCCCAATGAAATGTAACACTAGGGCGAGTGTGTGTGTTCAGGTCCATAGAATCCATAGTACTGTAAATGAATTTTATTTCAATGAAGATTGAATAACTCTGCATTTATTATGATTTGTTTTAACCATGGTTTATAAATCTTGTTTGATTGCATGAGTTGTGGTGTGCCATATTGTTAAGTGGAATTTATATTTAAGTTTCAGAGCCAGATTGACCAACAGAGTGGGATCCAAATTGGTGGCTATCATGGAGTCTTAAGACTCTGCATATTGAATCGGAGATTTGGCAGCCGTGGAAATGTTTATGGTTGTGTAACTGGCTAGAGCCTCAAGAACAAGCGGTGATGGAATTCCTTACAGGAAAAAGTGGACAAATTTCGGGCAGAGGTCCATCTTCATATCACCCATCGAATGTGATATGGTTTAACGGTTAACGACAGAGACTTAAGTTTGCGAAATGCTGAATTTTGATAAGATTTGGGTTGCGATGACGTGATGTGATATCATCATCACAATTCTTCACATCGACATTGTTATTGTTTACTGTTAAATTATTTTTTATCACCCACGACATGCGATATCGTAAAATATACGAACTTCGATATTGTTTGGGATTCGATTTGTGATGAGCCTAAACCTTGTGAAATGCGATAAAGATAAATTCACAAAGTGTTAATGAAGTCTAAAGTTTCAATAATGTGATCTGCTGTTATAATTTGGGAATTTTATGTGGGCCCATAAACCCTAGGTCCAGGGGTTTATGTAAAGTTTGAGTTTTATTTCATCAAAGTGGTATCAGAGAAGGGAAATATTTCTTACAAAGCGATTTTGAGTGGAAAAGGAAGGAGGTACAAATATGTCAAATATTGGTAAGTGTGTGGTATTTTTATTTTTTGCAGGTAGCAGCAGAGGAAGGTGAGAAGATTGCAACAACCTAGAGCAAGGAGTGCTCAAATGGATCCAAAGGAGAGAACCAGAGAGATGTCGAAATACTGAGCTCAGAGGAGAAAATCTTAGTGAGGTACCATGTAGCAAGGAGGAGGCTTGCTACTCTATAGGTTTTGTCGCAACTCATGAATTTTGTTATGGAAATATCACAAAGGAAATTCCATAGAGAATGTGAGTAGAATTGCTAATATAAAGAAAAGGACTTGGTACTGATAGCAAGTAGCAGACTCGTTACAGAGATCAAGAAGGCATATGATCAGGAGGTCATAAATTTTTTGTACCTCGGGATTCTGATGACGGATAAAAACCACCCCAAGTCAAAGTTTAAATTTGTGAACCTTCCAAAACGCAGGCGTGGCATCAGAATGAGATTTACTCATGTTTGTTTGAGTTTTTTCATTGTTTATTAATGAAACTATTATTTTAAGGGATCGTGAGCGAAGTTAGGGATTGATAGGATCTCACTTTATCAGATCCATATTGTATTATTCTATTTAGTTGTAAGTGTGAGTGCTTATAAAGGAGGATCGATCAAATGTAATACTAGGGAGAGTGTGTGTGTTCAGGCCCACAGAGGCCGTAGTACTGTAATTGAATTATATTTCAATTAAGATTGAATAAATCTATATTTATTCTTATTTTTTTTAACCATGGTTTATAAATAATATGTGATTGTGTGAATTGTGGTGTGCCATATTGTTTAAGTGGGATTTTTGTTGAATTTTCAGAGCTGGATCGACCAATAGAGTGGGATCTGAATTAGTGGTTGTCATGGAGGCTTAAGACCCTATGTATTGAATCGAGGATCGTACAACCGTGGAAATATTGATGGATGTGTAACTGGATGGAGCATCCAAAATGAGCAGTGATGGAAAGCCTTGCACAAAGAAATGGACATGTGTCGGGCAGAGGTCCATGCACATATCGGCCATCGCATGTGATATGGTTTAACGGTTAATGACATAGAATTAAGTTTGTGAAATTCTGAATTGTGATAAGCTCTGGGTTTTGATGATTTGATGTTATATCATCATTACAATTCTTCACATCTTCATTGTTATTGTTTACTGTTAAAGTTATTTTTTATATGCTGCGACATGCGATATCGTAAAATATGTGAACTCCGATATTGTTTGGAAGCCGATTTTTTATAAGGCCAAACCTTGCAAATTGCAATCAAGATAAATCTGTGAAGTGTTAATGAAACCTAAATTTGCAATAATTTGATTTGCTATTACAAGTTTGGAATTATATGTGGGCCCATAACCCATAGGTCTATGGTTTTTTTTAAAGTTGCAATTTTGTTGCATCACATTGCAAGTGTGATGGAAGCTTCATTAAGCACTTTCTCTAGTCAATATTCCTTAGCAAAACTATTTGATAAAGAGATGTTGCAAAAACTCTATATCATAAATGATATGGTGCAAGAGATTTATGAAGAAAAGAGGGAGAGAATTATACTTCAAGAGAAGTTGATTTCCAAGAAGGAGGAGAAGCAAGAGCTTCTTGAAAAGATGTACGAGATGGAAACTCGGTTGAATATTGAAAATGAAAACCTAGAAAGGATGCATGAGATGGAGACTCAACTCCATGATGCCAAGGAAACCTTAGCCAAGGATGTGCTTGAAAAATAAGTATGCAAATCAAGTTTATATTCTAATTCTTATAAATATTAATGTGTAGGTTCTTTTGAAAGACACACTAGAGTAATAGGGTCCAAATTATTATTGAAAATGGGCTATGAAGGTAAAGGGTTAGGAAAAAATGTACAAGGCATAGTTGAGCCAATTGTTGTTGAATAAAGGCCTAATTATTTGGGTCTTGGTTATGGAAAATATGATGGAGAATGCTCCAAATACCTAAAGGCACATGAAGGTCTACCAATAAGGACTTTCATTTCATGTTCATTACCTCAAGCTTTTGAATATTCTGTTCATGAGGAATGAAAAATTTTTACACCCACTTTGTAAGAAGATGCTCATAAGCATGCAGCTAATGAGAATGGCAAACAGATGATGTGGAAAGATTTAAAGACATTGAATGCATTACTGGAATTCCGAAGAGAGCTACTACCTCATCAAATTCACCTCCTCAAGAAGTCGACAAAGGTGAATGTTCAAGGTATAAATATTCTTTTAATCAAGTTTCTTTTGATTATGATAAACATGGAGAATTATCACATAAGAGTTGGCTAAGAGTTTCATGTTATTTTTGTGGTTTGAACAACCATAATATTTCCAGATGTTGGAAGGAGATATACATGCATACAAAAATTTTAAAGAAAAGGAGGAAGAAAGCCAAAGGTCCATTGCATAATGGAAACCATGTTGAAAAGAAGATGCAATTTTTTTGTACGCATTGCTATAAGAAATGTCATGTAGTAGACAAGTGTTGGACTTGGCACTACAAGAAAAAAGTACATTGGTGAGGGGTGAAAAATGTCACCATAAGCTCATTAGTGAGGGTCAAAAGAGTCTTCGTCACCAAAAACTGAACATCAACAAAGGTGGCGTCGCCAAAAGTAAAGGTGTTGTGGTGAGATTCAAGGTCCGTCACCAATAATGGCTTATAATGATGGATAGTCACTGTCACCATTTCATATGAGCAATGGTGACGGACAATAGCCTCCATCACCAAAAACCTGAAAGTCACCAAAGGTGGCATCACCAAAAGTATGCGTTGTGGTGACATTCAAGGTCCGTCACGAATATTGATTATAATGAAGGATAGTGACCGTCACCATTTCATATGAACAACAACAATTTTTGGTGATGGACCTTTCATGGTCGTCACTATTGGTGCATATATATGGCGACGTTCATTGACCGTCACCATTTCATATTTGGTGAGGGTCAAAAACTATCATGATAAGTTCATTGGTGACATCAAGATCTGTCACGAATAATGACTATAATGACAAACAATGACCCTCACCATTTCATATCAATAACAATGATTTATGGTGACAGACCTTTTATGGTCACCACTATTGATGTGTAGATATGGTGGTGTTCGTTGACCGTCACCATTTCATATTTAGGTGAGGATCGAAAAATGTCACCATAAGCTCATTGGTGATGGTAAAAAGAGAATCCATCACCAAAAACTGATCACCACCATTCCTTATGAATATCAGGGCATGATGGGATCGAACCACCAACCTGTTGCTTGTAAAGCAGGTGCTCTTCCATTGAGCTAGCACCCTTTAAAGAATATACTGTAGAAAATTTCTTAGTGAACCATTAACGTAAACAGAGCTAAGAAATATTGCTTTGTAAAAGAGATATTCATGGTAAAATTAACAAGAAAGTGACCTTTTAGCATCGTTGCAGTAGTGCTGCTATTAAAATATTTGGTCTAAAAAATCAACAGAAAAAAACCTTTTCAATTTAGTAGGAGCATGATAGGCAAATAATCTCACAAGAATACCTAGCATTCAACATTCTGACCCACTAAATCACTTTTACATCCTTTTGAAGTCCTTCAACAAAGGGTTTAAAGTTCGGAACAATGTCATAAGAATACTTCCATCTATAGAATAAGCATTTTAACCTTGCCTCTGTTGTATGATATGGACATTAGTCCTTCAGACAGAGTTATGAGAAATAGAGCCACTTTCACCCTTCAGAAAAAATGTGGTTGTAAATGCATGGTAAACTCTCTTAAGCATAAATATGCTCTTAATATGATACTGGATTCTCAGACTAGTGTCAGTTTCAAGGGTGCCAAAGACTTTAGATTTTAACTATGATATGGTGCATGCTAGGCTTCAGGACAACATATTCTTTAGGAATTTCATGTTGGGAAACCTCCAAATTTGTGTCCAGGAAAACTCAAGTTAAATGGAAATATTTTCTTATAATGGTTGTGAGTCATATGGATGCACATTAATATACATGTTTTTTCCTAAATTTGAATAATTTATGTATTTTTTGGTCAATGAGTTTTTTGATTTGGTTTTTATCTAGTTCTGATTCGATTCACATTTTTTAGGTTAACCATTTCGATCACTAGTCCAGTTCATGTAATTAAATAGAGCATAAAATATAATATGGTTTTTTGTTCATGAGAGTGTTGTGTGCATAAGTAAGATGGGATTTACAAAAATCTTCACCTATGACCAATTGGAAAATTGGAGTGTCGTAGATGTAATAAAATGTGTAAGATAATATCCTAAATTTAGAAATAAGAATCTTGTGATGTGTCATTGGGGAAAAAAGGTTAAATTACCTGGCAATATCTTCTTGCACCACATGAAAGCTTTGCAGAGGAAGAGAAAGAATTCACACGACAAATACATCTAATTATGAAGTAGAAGGTTATAGACTTCAAGTGAAAAAGTGTTGGACAACCCACTATAAATAACATCAAGCACTTCAAGCACAAAATGGTATATCATAGGATCTCTCAATACATCAAGAAAATCAAATACATATGCATTACCACATATTGTTTCAAAGACAATATTTAAATCTCCTACCATTCAAGAATTTCAATAGTTACCAATTCATTCCATAAAAATTAAAGACAAAATAACCATCTTGAAAAGAGAGAGCTCATCTAACTCCCTTAAACTTGGAATCTTCTTAGGGAAACAAAATAACAACATAAAAGTTGTGTAATTGTGAATATAAATAGCTAAACACTCTAAAACAACTAAAGAAAGCCAGATCAATGCAACAGAAAGAACAAGCAGGTAATAAGCAGTGAAATTTAGCTCAAGGAATAAAACATAGAAGAAAAGTTCTCAAAATTATGGCATGTAAAGGAAGCTCTAAGACACTAGAATAGCATAGACAACAAGAGAATAAAAGGAAACTAAAAATATCAAGCAATAAAAACTACCCACAAAAAAATGTCAATTATTGAATAAACAATATATGATGTCTCAACCCTAAAGAATACATCCACAAAACTAAACAACTTTCATACTTCCTAGAGGTTACAAGAACTTGGCTAAAAAATACATATGCATGATAAAAATTAGAGAGCAATGTTAAATGCTAATATTTTTCACTCACCTTTACACAGTTTCTACAAGGGACTGAATGGAAGTCTTTAATGGTGTTGTCATCTCTGCTCCTCATGGACAATTTATACACGACTGCATAATCAAGAAAGTCATATTGTTGTCAATATTCACAAGCAAAGGTTCTAATACAAGGATGCAATTGACAATTATGTCAAATGCTATGATGCATAGTCAAGAAAGTCTTAATGCTGACAATATGCTTTCTTAAGTGACAATTCAGAAGTAGAGAATCTAATACAAGGATACAATTGAAAATTATCAAAAATGGATTCTGATCCCAAACGCTTGGTAGGCTTGCCTCAACATGAATAGGATATATAATACCCTCATAAGACTAGAAAATTCAGTATATGGCTGATTTCTTAAGTTGCAAGTAAATATGTATCTTGAATATCACACACCATTACTCATAAACCAAATACACACACACACACACACCAAACTCCATGACAGTTAGGCCTGTTAGAGTGGAAACGCTTTATAAGTATTTTTCAAGAGTCATTAATACTTTGCCACATTTTATTTTTAATATTTGACCAATGTAATCTTAGATGTTGTAGTTAGGGGCAGTAACTAGTGGTCAGGAGTCATTAATACATTGCTGCATTTTATTTCTAATATGCAACCAAAGTAATGTTAGATGTTGTAGTTAGGGGCTATGTGGTAAAACCACCTAACCAATATTAAATTTCATAAATGTGATATAAAATGTTTTATAGTGTGTGAGGAGAATATATGCTTTCAATGTGAATAATAAAGTAAATATTTATTCTCACACACCAACATTTTGTGTGGAGTAGGTCTACATTGTAATGTCTTGCAAGACCTTTGGGCTTTGAGCAGTTTCCAAAGACACATTTATGTTTGTATAATCATTTAGTATTTATTTCCTTGGGATGAAAAGAAGTCATAGATACTTTATTGTCTTCCAACTATTGGTTTTTTATCACAAAATGAGATGAAGTCATTAACATAGGATTTTAGCTTTCTTTACAAGAGCTCTTCCAAGAAATGATTGCCTACTTTCCTTCCCTTGTCAAAATACCTCGAAGTATAACCACTGTGGCAGCACTATTATTAGACTAATAATATGTTTTATGTAAATTTGAATATTTAACTGAAGTTAATTCATGGATGTTGGCAATGATCTCCCTTTAGCAGAAGATTCATACTTTTTTCCAGGGCATATGAACAAGTAAACTAAAATCAAGTAGACAGTTAGTGAGGAAACACTATATTTTTACTGTGCACTGTGCACTTGAAGATTGTATTTCTGGTTGTTTTCAAATAAAAATAAAATAAAATAAAAATCATTTTCTTCGTTGAAAAAAAATAATCCTAGAAGAAACTTTGGACAATCCTTGCAAATCATTACATTCCTTCCACTGTTTGAATACTTTCATAAATAAATCTTGTAACAAATAACTCATCAAGCAACATGCACTGTTATTATTGAACTTAGGAATTGATCTGCATGAATTCATTAGCTCTTCAGTTGTTGCTATCATCTACACAACTATTATCTTCCTTCCTGACAATTCAAAAAATCAATAACTTCCATTTTTTCTTCTTTAAGTTGTTGTTATACAACCATTTCACACATATTTATTCACTAGGTAACACCCCATTTGTCCAATTTTAACATTTTCAAATTTTCAAATAGAAATGAATAAATTCTAAATAGAAAACCATAGAATCCTTCAAATTCCAAGTTTATGGATGGAAGGCATTCATCCAATCAGAGTTTAAAAGATAAAGATAATCTGCACAATGCAGGATGGTTAGGACTTTGTGTGACTTATTAAGACTTGAAAGGAAAATATGATGGAGGATGCCTTCTTGAGTTGCAATGTCGCTTAGGATTTATCAAGTTGGATCATAATTGCATAAGCAATGTTGTTTTGGGTCCAATTTGTAGTACCGACCCACTAAGATCTACTTCGTGTACATGGTTCATTCATATTCTCAATTAACTCCACCTAAATTTATAGGAAACTTTGGGAAGGCCAATCACACTGCCTAGAGTTTACAACCAACATAATCCAATCATAGAGAATTCAACTGAGAAATGGCCCATACACTATCAGAGGTTGTGACGCTCAAGTTATGAGGGAGCTATATATACGTAATTAGATACACATACTAAGTAACCAGTGTAGACTTAAGCTTTATCTATCTAGGTGGGGTGTCTACTCCCTATTGGATTTGCACTCAGAAACACATGACAAATATTAATCGAAGGCAACCTTAATATTGAATAATATATTTCTTGACATCATGCATTGCCTTTGGTTATACACTAGGTTTCTTTAATATGCCATGATGGTCAAGTCATTTTTTCAATACGATAGAAAGCAACTATGATCTACAAGATTGAACTCTGAAGAACATAAAATGTTGAATCAATGCTTCTAGCATTCCCTTGTAGTTTAAATCCAACTTCTAAGATGTGAGGAAATTTAAAGCTAGAACAAAATAGAATAGTTGATTCCAACTTTTATGTTGGTCATCTATTCAAACCCGCGTTTTCAGCTAGTTGTTCCTTGCACTCAAATATAAGAAACAACATTCCAAGGAGCTTGTAGAAATTGAAATCCTACTAAAATTTTCTCTTCTTTTTATTCCAGAATCCAAACTCTTTGAGATAGTTACAACCCTAAAGTATGTGCTTCAGAGGATGGCTCAAATTTTCTTTCCATGTCACAATAAATTTTACGCTCTACATTACCCCTTATCAAAGCTCTGACATGTGTCTGCACACTAAGAATTAAGAATACACCATTCAATCCTAATGCTATGTAAAGACCTAGGAACAGGGGAAAAAAGGAACCTCTCACAAATGGTATTAATAACTTTTTACATTCAAATAATAAAAAAACTATAATAACTAAAATTTTAAAGGTAAATATAGTGACCTCATGAACCAGCACTAGATCTTGTGGACTTGCAATAATTCACCGTTTTGTGCAGGAAGGAAATACTTCCAAACATCACCAACTACAATAAAGTATATAAAAATGTTACCACATTATTCTGCAGTATAAAGGAAGTCCAGTTTCAATTAATAAAGCACACTCTTCATAGGCAATGAGGGCATGGTGATGGACAACTTCAAATTCCATGCCATTTTTTAATTACCAAGATAACACCCTTATTTTTGTGTGCTCAAATGTTTAAGAAATCTGACAGCCAGGCATGTCTTGAAAACTACATAGTTAAACAAGTTTTAGTCCAAATTACAAATTCTTAGAAGGAAATACTCCCACATTTCACCAACTGAAATACAACATACAAACTCAAAATAACAGCAATGCCTCCACTTAGAATTCAACTAGGAACAACACACATACCAATCATGTTTTTGAAGTATGTTGTTTATGGGGAATTAGCTTGTTAATGAGCTTGCTCCAATTCATCTAATACCAAGTGAATACGTTCAGGTTAGCCATAAAATGAAGTATTGTTTATTGTTGAAAGTGCAGGGTATGTTGTAAAAAACATGCAAGCTAATAAGAAGGGAAACTGAGTTCAACATTATGTTTTCCATTTACTCTATTAACGCTGGTTTAACCAATTTGTTTTCCTATTTCAGTCTCTCTTGTTGGCAAGCATGGTTGTGCTGCTTGGTATGCAATTAAATTTGTTATTATTTGTTTTGGGCATCAAATAAAAATAAACATCTTTGTATTTTGGCTGGAGATCATAGAATAGGTCCCCTGTTTGTTTCAGAATTGGAAATAACCTTGCTGGAGTTGAAAGAATAGTGTTTCAGTAGTCCAAATGAATCAATATACATATTGTGCAGTCTAACTTTCATGTCCAACAAAGCTCCAACCTACCCAATATATGATACAAAGTATTTTTTTTTTCACAACATTGTTACAAATTCTAGTCAAATATAAATGCATCTCTATTTGATTTAATTACGGAGGATAAAGCTTAATAGACATCCAAAAATTGATGTGAAATAGATTGGTGTTGAACTAGCAACCTGTATAAATGGTTTTTTTTATACCCTTCCTCTATTACCAAACCCAAAAGAAACCTTATTTCCTAATAAGCCTTCAAGTATTCAGTTTTGATGTCTCAAACCCTTGTAATGATCATATTTTAGGTGGAGAAGTGAGAAGGGATTTTATTTTTATAGGTCACAAATAGAAGTGAGCCACCCCGCATGGATTACACGACCCTGCAGGTAACCACGTTTTGTAGAACACATCATGGTCAAGTGGTGCATTCACATGGAAAGGAAACACTTGGAAATCCTGAGCGAAGATAAAGTTCAGGTAAATGGGACTAGAAGGTGGGGCCAAGATATTTCATATCTTACAGGGCCCTGCTTGAGGACTCAATAGGATTAGTGTAGCTCCATATACAGCTAGAGGGGATAGGTAAGCAGTTTTGGGTGCCTTAGTGGCTAACTCTAGGGAATTTGACCTTCTAGAGAAAAAATCCTAAGCCAAAATTGCTAAAAATATGGATAGAACCCACAAAGAAAGATTACGTCATACTATATAGCATATCTATAAAGATCAGGTGGAGATCCTCCATAAGGAGTTGCAATATGTGTGTAGATGCATGTAATGTACATGTGCATATGGGGTCATCATCAGGCTTCTGCAATTGCATAACAATCTCGGGTGTTTCTATTACACTTTTCATTTAAAGTTGCTTCATGAATAAATAAAACCTTGCAATGTACCGAAGTTAAAGCTTAAAATAGATCTATGAGAATCCCAGAATGGGAAATGATATATGAAACAAACCTCATGTCAAAAATAAGTGTTTCATGTTTCTGGTTCAGCAAACCCTTTCATCTTTTGGGATGTGATGATTTGTCTCAACACCAAACTAATGAGAGCAAACCTGAAGATGGCTCGAGTATGATTTTAGTCCAAAAGACAAATTGATATGACCCAAATCATAAATAACCTATTTTTTTCTGTAGGTATATGTAAAAATAATCCATACATTTTCCTTGTGAAGTTACATGAAGATCTTCCCAAGCAACTCTTGACAGGTAGATTAAATGGTGGTTATGGCCACCTCCTTTGCTAAGAAACAATAGAAAACACCCACAAAATAACAAAAATAGGGAAAAAATGATGTTTGAAACACTGAATTATTTTGGAAACAATTGGATCAAGTTCTTAAGGAATACACAATTACTTCAAGAGGGAAGAAAATATCTAGAAGAAACAGAACTCCGCATCTTCAAGGCTTACATCTTTCAAAAGTTTGTAGAGCCAATCAACTTCAAGGACTTGTGGCCGCCTCTTTGATTTCAAAGTGTTAAAATTGGAAAGTAGTGAAAAATTCCATTTTTAGATAGCTCCAATTGGGAAGATAATTGCAGCATTAAACTCCTCCCTTTGAGAGGACCATAATAGATATAAATTTTGTCTCATTTGGACAAACGGAAGTGGTTTTTTTGTTCTATCCTCCCACGTGTAATTTTTCAAGCTAGGCCCCTCACCTTATGTAGACTCAATTAGCCCAAGAGACACGTCTATTCATATTCCATTGTATTATATAAATAGGGGACCCTTCTCCCTCATTTGGACACATGATAAGGGCTTGATCTATGGCTGCGACAGTGGTCGTCTTCAAGGAGGACAAAGGAAGGTCTGTTGCTGGCTTGACTTTTGTTCTAGGTCCAGTCTTCCATAGATGGTTAGCTGCAGGTAAGGATTATCTTGTTTGGGTTATCTCTCTATTGCTGGATCATACTCTGGTAGGCCGAGTTAAGTTTTGGGCTCTTCTTTGAAGGAGGAACCCTCTCCTCACGAGGCCACTTCTCTATCCTCTTATTTTTGTTAAAGCTACTGCATATATCTCAAGGAATCAACGACGAGATTCCTATCATGGTTATAACCTCATTCTAATCAAAGCTCCTTATATCTTAAGGTAAGCCACAGTCAAGAGGATGAGTTTGGATGGTTATAATTCATTCTTGTGCAGCCCTAACCAGTCTCAGCTGGATGACTATATTCAGCCCTAAAAAGACTTATCCTTCTCAGCTATCTATAGTTCATGCATAGATTACAGTTGTGAGTAGATCACTATTTTGTATATTCTTAAGGGATGTCATGATCAGATCTTCATATTGAAAAGTCAACATTGACTTTGAACCATTTTTCTTTCCTATCTCTCTCTGTTGAACATTTGATAATTAATAATAAGAAGATTTGAATAAGGGATTTTCCCTGGCTTATGTCATATTCTTGTGTCTTTATATCTTGGTTTGTCTTCAACATCTATCATTTATGTTATTTTGTAAGTTACTGTCATATAATGTCTTAAGTGATTGCTAAAGGAATAATGGGCATTTGGTTGAATGAAGTATGTAACCTATGGAAAGAACATGTTTACTAAAATTAGCATGATTTCAGAGCTAGGTTGAGGACAAGCCCGAGACAAAGAGAGAAATCACTAAAGAGATGCAGACAAATCTCCATGGTCCCTTCCTCCTCTGAGATCAGACAACATTGAATTATGAAGATTTCCAATTTCTAGGTCATATGGATTTGCTAGAATTTCTGCTACTGCAAGTGGGCAAGGCTTGAAAGTTGATGGAATAGCTAATCCGGGCCTCATTAGGAAATTTCCTTTCAAGAAGCTCTTAGGATTGCAGTTTTATGAATCTCCGTGCTATGAAAATTCCAGGGTTTAGGGCACCGTTCTTGAAGCTCAAGAAGATAAGCGAAGAGCTCAAAATAAGAGATAATTTTCTCAGAAAACATATAAGCAATATCAAAATCCATTACATTAACTGATTTGTTGTTCTTTGGTTCATTTCATGGCTTATTGTTGATTTCTCTAAAAATTAGAAAGGTTTGAAACTTATCGGTTGCATGGGTATTTTTCCACTATTGGTTCTCTCTTTCTAGCATACTAAACTCAAATAAAAAGGAGACAGGGACTTTGGAACTGATTTAGCGCTAAATTGCATCATTGTTTTTTTGCTTCAATCCAACCTTTAAAGGAGTGGTGATTTTAGGTCTGTTTTGATCACTTCGAAAAATAATTTTCCTTTACTGTTGTCATGAACTTATTTGTTTCTCCTTTATCATTTGCTTATTTCTGTTCCAACTGCTCATAAGTGGCTTTAAGTGTTTTCAGTACCTCAAAAGGAGGTGAAAATTTCTATACTTGTTTGGAATTAATTTTACATTTGACATAATTACACTCACATCTTGTTGTCCCAATCACCTTTTTCACTAAAAATTCCTAGAACAGTCACGGAGAAAAATAAATTTTAACAACTTGGATGCAACCTATCACAATCAGTCCTAGACCATCTTGAAGAGAATTTTTTCCTCTTTCTAAATATCCCTTACTTGCCCCCAAACTCCCATTGGTTGAGGAGAAATTGATTTAATATATATATTTAATTGCTAGCCAACCTACACTCTCATACAGGCCTCACTCCAAATTTGGACGTGTCAATTCATTTCAAGTCCAATTCATAGAAATAGAAGAGCTTACTATCACTTTTACGAACTTATCTCTGTCAAGAATTTATTTCGGTCAAGAATTTCAGACTTTATACAGTGAGGATTATTTCGGTCAATAATTTCAAAGTTTATACAGTGACATGATGATAAAGGAGGTCGAGAATGATATATTTGGGAAAAAGAAATCTTCTTGATACCTTATATTTGGATTACAAGAGAGATCAGTTCTTTGTAGGCTCCAACCTGCATCTGTAAAATCGTGCAACAAATTTTGAGAACCTATATTACAGAACTGTGGTGTCATCTTTAAAACTTGGATTGCAGAGGTAAATTTCCAGAAGACAAAATTTCTGATTGCAGTCTCAAGCTACAGTAGCTCAAACTTGTATATTAGTCATAAATCATCATTTTGTGTGAAAGGCTAAAATATTTGGAGCACTATACCTCAAGAATGGAGGTGGAGAACAGAATATCGAACATGTAGCTTCATCACATCTGCAATATTATCACTGAAACTCTCGGATCTGTATATTTCCTCAGAATCATTGACATACAAGTCGTGGACCTGAGTTTTCAGCGAAATTCAAGCCTGTTGCATTTGAAAAAGAGCTCATATCTATGGTAACAATCATATGGATAGTTTTCAGACCTATATTTGAGGCTATAGTGTTGTAGCATCTTCCACGTTGTTTTCTTCAATAGCACGCCCAATGCCATTTGTTGGATGTGGCATTCTGCCACTTTTGATTCTGCAAATTTGGAGATGTGTTAATATCACAGAAGGATAAAACGAGAGAAATATCATCAGCAGTGGTGCCTAACACATCGTATACAAAGGGAATCTTATTAATGGGATGATAGTGGCAATCAAGAAGCTCAAAGTTGAATTAGAAGCATAGGCCCAAAGTTGTTTTATGATTAATCTATAGGGTAATTAATCATTGTTTTTTTTCAGTCTCTTACATGCGTGACTGGCCTATGTACATTAAAATTCAATAAAGTTTACAAAAGTAGAATTAGAATTCCAAGAAATTGTAACGAGTCCAACACGAACGGTACACAAATTCTGTAGCGAGTCCAACGCGGTTGAATTGTGCAATTTTGAAGGGCGGCACTATCCAAAGAAAAAGTGATTGGAAATAAATATGCATGAATGGTCATGACAATGTTAACGTATTCCTACCATCATTATTGACTCATGGTCACTCTGCACAATTGTAAATAGGTATTGACAGGTGAAAACAAATATGCCACTCCAATGGCTTTTATGCCATCATCGTATGACAACATCATTCATCAACCAAAGATAAAATTCACACCTTGCTCCTACAACTAGCTCCTAGGTTCATGTGATATGAACCATTATCCTTCTTCTTCACTAATCAAAATTATTCTTGTCTCCTTTGCCATAGTTGGATGATCAAATTTAGGAGTTGTGTTGTCTATTCATACTAATTCGACCATGTATTGAACCCATCCAGTATACAAATTCTCTAGCGAGTCCAGTGCGGCCGAGTTGTGCAATGTTGAAGGGCGACACTATCCAAAGAAAAAGGTATTGGAAATAAATATGCATGAATGGTCATGAGAATGTTAACATATTCCTAAAACATGTTAACCAAGAAAATTCAAAATCAACAGACTTCAACACCATTAAATTATTTTCAATTACGGGGGTAATTTACAATTGGGATGTCAAAATCCTTATCAATCGCTCTCATAGAGAAATTGGTTGAAAGTAAAAATTGAGTAATCAAATTCACTTGAATACCTTTTCTCATAATGCCTATGACCCTTATATATATATATATATATATATATATATATATATATATATATATATATATATATATATATATATATTGATGTAAATGAAACCCTTGCCTTTAGTTATCTAGATAAATCAAAATTATTGCCTACCCCGATTCGGCCATTGATGAATCTAGCAACATCCTGCCTGCTATTTTGTCTCTCCAATTCATGCCCAATGGTAGTTTACACATGCATTTACACGGGGACTCTACTCAACTTGACTGGGCGACAATGCTCAGAATTGTTATGGGCATTGCAGAGGCACTGGTGTACATCAATATTATTCTTGATGAACAGTTTGAGGCCTACATCAATGATTTTGGAATTTAACGGTTAATCGATCCACAGCTTCACGGCAGAAAGCTTTGATGCGATGTCTGCTAATACTTTCAACTTCTTTATTTATTTGAGGGTTTCATCCACTTATCAAAAGATAGGCTAAGTGGTATACTTCCTTCACAGTTTGGGTTGCCCAAAGGCCTCAGGGGTTTAATAACTCCATCAATAAGTTGACAGAACTCAAAAACATCAAATATGGGGTTAAGACGAAAAAAATATAAGATAGGTCAAAGACTATTACAAACGCAACATGCAACTCAGATTCAAGACATCGAAATCAAACAAGCTCAATAAATTCTCTTGCAAGGCATTAAAAAATGGGGTTTTGACGAGGTAAACAAAATCAGAAAATAGCATTTCCGAAGGTTCATTTTATAAATACCCTGTGGGTTGGTTGTAGACTAAGGTGAGCAGCTTCTTGAGTTTACTTCCCCTCAGAAGCCAATCCGGCTTGAGGCAAATCGAGCGTGCATCTCCATAGCTATGGCGTCAACCATGTACCTCAAACGATACAAAGAAATAGAGCATCCCTCTTCAAAATCTGACAGAATGCTCCCCACAGGGTCCACTTGTTCCTTCTCCTGAATGGTGCGTGGAATTTTTTTTGCAGGCGGGAATAAAACATTATCAAAAAATTAAAAATAGAATCGTTCTGTTCAACTGCAGTTTAACCTTCCTTGTCAACGATTTTTGGCTTGTGAACTTCATTCAATTGTTGCTCACCCAGGGCGGAAATTTTTTGGAGGCGGGAATTGCAATTAATTTAAAAATTAAAATTAAAAATTTAATGTCAATAATAATATTTAAAATATATATATATATATATTACTAAATTAAAAATTTAATATAAATAAATAAGATATTGGCATGCATATAAATTATTTAATATATAAAATTTATAAATATAATTAATTAGTAGTTGGACACAAAATTAAATTTGTGGCTTTTTCTTATTTTAATATAGACATAAAAATGTATGATAGAATGTCCTCTCTAAAGGTTTGATAATTATTATTTTTTTTACTAAGCTTCCACTTATCATAATGAAGCTAATTTCCCATATTTAGCATTATGAAAGCGTTTTTTGGCTCCCTTTATGTTGACTATACTAGGGTTTGGGAGAAACCCTAATTTTGCAAGAAAGTTACCCCCTTTCTGTTTTTAAATGACACCTCGAAGGGCATAGTCTCATCGACATCGCACAACAACATGGTGGGATTTATTGTATAGCATGTTGCCCTAGGCCCTTGACTAATCATATGCCTCAACATGTGCATTAGGGTTTGAGAGAATTATATATTTTCCTCGACATCCTTGAAACCTTAGGCATTGGTGATTGAAGTTCCTACCTTGCCGTGAATTAATCATTACTCTCGAGGGTGCTGATCATCTTCACCTTCTCTTCTTATCTTGAAACTGGACCACTCATATGCATCAAGGTTTACAAGGTACCTCATATAGCATTAGTCCTCATTCCCTCTCATTTCATTAGGGTTTGTGCACATAGTTGTTTTTGGGAGTTATCTTGTCATCAACCTGCATTTGCAAGGGTGTTTTCCCATTGGTCATATTGCACATGTGCCCTTATGCTCTCCATTAATTTAGGGTTTGGATTATCATGGTCTTGTCCATATGTTATAAAATCCTAAGTTATAATAGCCATGAATCAAAGGTTAAAACCTTTTTCTCTTAAATTTCACTTTGGTATGTATTACTCAACTGGCTCTCCACCAAGTTTTAAGGAATCATATCCATCATATCCATCAGCATAGGCATTATTTTCCCAAAATAAGGTTTGTTTATGTGTGAAAGAGTAAGCGTCCAAAGCTTGGCATTTCACTTCATATGTTAATATTAGAAGAAATGTTGGAGCATTCAAGTCATAATGGTTTACAAAACCACCTATAAAGTCTCTAGTGTAATCATCGCAAGATATACTTAAGTTAAGGATAACCTTATCATGCTCGCTGAAGTCCTTACTTAATGCATGCCTGAAATTTTGTTATTTGGTTGATAACCACATCTTTATATTGAAAATGTGAAACAACTTTGGATAGTGATACCCTAGAGCCATAAAGGGACTTACTATTCGTATTAGTATTTGTATTGTTTTATGGTGTGGCTTGTGCTTTCTTGTAATGTGGCATTGCAGGTATTTTCTTAAACCACTAAGGGGAACCACTAATTCGAAAGGAATAAAGACACAGTGGTCTACATATAAGAGGGCTCTCAACCATATGTGTATTTGGTCACTTCTTCTCATGAGGTTGGTGTGTGTGCACATGGATAAACCAACACATATTTTCACTGAAAGCATCGCCCCAAACAATGAAAGGAGCACCACCCAACTGGGCCTCACATGAAAATTTGGAAAGCACCAAGACATTGGACACTGAGAAATCATTGGGTAAGGGTGAACATGCAAGACTATGAGAAACAAAACACTTGGGTCTTACAGTATTTTAATACGGTTGTAGAAGAAATGACTAAAGTAGAGGAAAATGCATTAGTCCTTTATGTACCAACCCCAATTGTTGTTGCAACTATTTTGGAAGCAATTAATTCCAAACTAGACGTGGTTTTTTGCATTAAGGAGGGTGTTCCCCGACATGGTATGGTATGTGTCAATAAAACTTTAAGAAAAGTTGCTCATGCTTGGAGTTTTGGCTTTATTGGCTGAACATGTGAGGATCATCAAAATTACATCCAAAGGTCTCATGTAAATAAATATTGGTAAAAATCTCAGTGGTCACTACAACACGAATGTGCACTCCAAAGTAGAGCATAAAAATCAAATGGTAAAGGGATTTAATGAGTTCTAATCATTACAAGAGAGAGAGGATGAGTTGTGCTTTTATTTTGGGTGATATGAACATTTATATACAAGCTAGATACCATGGGAATACGACACGTATGTATGTATATTATTAGCATCCCATAACAAGGACCTTTTAATGATGTTAATGCATGATTAAGGTGAAAGCAAAGCCACAAAATGGTGCAACCATACAACCTCTTCAGTTGTGGATGTGACCAATGCATTAGAGAATGTGAGCCGTAGGAAATGACTTTACGATCACACACCATATTTTCGGGCCTGAATATGAATCAAATTATTTAAGCTTAATGCAAGCCCTGTTGCAGTGGTCGCAGTGGGTTCTGAAAATGTGAACAGTAGCTATCTTTGTCCACCCGTTGAAATCATATTTTAGATGAGGCACGTTCTACTACAATAATTCCCATGATTCTATGTGTCCTACGATGGGGGGGGGGGGGGGGTATACTCCAAATTATAAGGTTTTGTTTGCGACTATGTTGGCAGGATTATCGAGTTAATTTCTTTCAGATTACTTGAGAACGTTGAGTTTATCTCTGAAGGTGGTCCTCTACAAGCTATCACATATTTGCAAAATGTTGCTTGCCTATTTGGATGACCCAGTTCCAACACCTATCTCATTAGCATTTCAAGGATAATATGAAAGGAGGTGATCGAGTCACTATTTCAGGAATTTCCAATTGGCCAAGTGAATTTGGTGTGTAAGGATACCTCACACATTATAATTGAAGCCAGTTGAGACTCGCATCGATGGCATTAAATTCATGGCCAAGGCTACAGATCAATCATTGAGTCGCAGCCTCAAGTAACAATTGGGAGGTGTGACCTCTGGCCAGTTATGACCAGTTGCTAAGTCGTATTCTCAATAAGCAGGGGTCGATGCAACCTACCCGACCTGGTGACCAACGCGACCTCAACTAGTTGCACTATAGAATCACATATGAATGCCCCAGAAAATGCGACCAATGCGACTAGTGCGACTCTTCCTTTGTTTTGGCATTGCGTGGAGGCCATCAGTATTAATTATGTTAATGAGAGTGAAGTGCTCACTATTGCAAGTGATATACACCATATCAAGAGACATAATTCAAGTATGCCTCTTGTCTATGGTTTTTGGAACCTTGGTGAGGCTCTAAGATGGATTGTTGAAGGAGTTGTTGTGATCAAGGCAAAATGAGAAGTCGATACTTGGAATGTATTGAAGCAGTAGGACATGCAAGTTCTGTGTTGTGTAATATATGTCAGCTATAGAGCTTGGATGATGATACATCTCTACCTTTTCTAAACAAATTTTTTGTCCCTCTTAGCTTGGGAGGCAAACCCAAACAACTAGAAAGGTTGCATGTTGTAAGTTTTGCAACAAGAGGCATCCCTACACATGTTAATGTTTCCTTAGTGGTGTAGTTGGCCTGTGATAGTGTTTTTGTAGATTCGTGCATGTTCCACAGTGCCGATCTAGCTCATCGGGCTGCTAGAACTGTACAGGTTGTAGCTCACTATAATGACTCCGCAAAGGGGCTAATATTAAAGTTGTTGGATACCTCCTGCTGTTCATTCATGTCCCCACAACTAGTTAAATTACACATTTATGGAGCTGCAGTCAACACCCATTTAAGTGTAAGCCCACAGGAAAAATATTGGTTGAAGAGACATAGGGGAACTATAAAATCTGATCTCTCTGACAATGTTGTGGCACAACAATTGACCACACAAGGGTCTAAATTGATTGTTTGTTAATATCATTCATTCAATTAGTTGGATGTGCTTCCATTATCAGTATTTGATTATAAATGCATATGCCCCATGTAGGGTGTCATCTAGTGAGAAATGTGGTTCCTTACAAAGCTCTAGGAACCTCGCAATAAAATCAAAGGTACCTAGCAATCATATTATTTCAGCAGTTTGGCAACAAACATTATAGGGTTTCCAAGAACCCTCAACATCCTCCTCTTCTCACTCATCGTAATGCGAGTATCACTCACCAATATCTCAACGGTTATGCTAATATTGATTTGAGAATGTAACGGTCAATAGGCATCAGAGAGCAGCGAGGAAGTTAAAGAGTCATAAGGGGAGGTCAAGGGTCACTTGACGCTAGGACTAGATAGCTGACTTGTGCTTCAGAGCTAGAGGCACTCAACACTTGGTAGCTAGCAGAGGGAGTTGTAGTGAGTATAGGGATTTGGCTAGGTAAGCATGCTAAGATGTACCAAGTGCGAAGGTGTGATAATGTGTGTTAAGGAGTGTTATTGATTTCTAGGGAAACACAAGGGAGAACTAGGTCAAAATGCATGGAAATGAATGAATTATAAGAGTGTGTGATAGGTAGTGTCAACGAGTTCCAGGCGTGTTAAGGAGGGAGTGACATGGTATGTTAGGTAGTGCTAAGGCATGCTTGAGTGACAGGGAATCATCCAACCAAGATCTTCCAGGTGCCATGGTGTGCCAACACGTGCAAGGAAGTGTTAGAAAATTCCAGGGAAATAGAAGGGAGCACTAGGTAAAAATAATGCATGGAAATAAATGAATAATATTTTGTGACAAGAAGTGTAAGTGAGATCCAGGTCTGCTAAGGAGGGAGTGTTACAACATGCTAGAGGCCAAGGAATCATGCCAAGATGTCCTAGGTGCTAGGGTGTGCCATTGCATGCTAGGGAGTGTTAGGGAGTGCCAGAGAAACATAAGGGAGCACTAGTTTCAAATTCATGAAAATGAATGAATAAGAGTGTGTGACAGGGAGTGTTAGTGAGTTATAGGTGTGTTAAGGACGGAGTGACAAGGTATGCTAGGTAGTTCCATGGAATGCTAAATTTCTAGGGCAACATGCCAAGATGTGCCAGGTGCCAGGTTGTGTTAATGCATGCCAGAGAGTGTTAGGGAGTGCCATGGAAACACAAGGAGGAACTAGTTCAAAATGCATGGAAATGAAGGTCGAATAAGACTAAGTGATAATGAGTGTTAGTGATTTCAAGGTGTGTTAAGGAGGGAGAGACAAGGTTATATGTTAGGCAGTTCCAAGGCATGCTAGAGTGCCACAACATTTCAGGGAGTGGTAGGGTGTGCTAGGGAGTTCCAAAGCATGCCAAGGAATGCAGTGGGTGCTAACACATGCCACATAGTGCCAAGGGATTATTATACATTCCATGTGTTATGGCATGTCAAAATGTAAATATGTTTCTCAGTTGTTTTATGGACACGGTTGGACATGAGCCTTGACTTGGTAACTTGTAACTTGTTAAGTGGGTTAAGTTGAAATTGTACATGAGTAGCCTAAGATGAGTTATATTCAATTCTTAGGTGAAAAGGGCATAGTCTAGTTGTAGTGACCGTACCTTGGCCAAGGTGTTGTAGTCGAGATAAGACTTGGTTGGGTTCCCAAGTCCCAAAAACGTTAAGGGTAGTTGTGAGGGCATGATAGCTAGGGTGTTATAGGGTGTGAAAAGGAATGAAAAGGCATGCTAACACATGTTATAACTTTTCAATGCATGATGAAGAGTGTTAGGGAGTGCTAGCAAATCACAAGGGAGAACTAGGTGAAAATGCATGCAAATGAACAAATAAGAGTGTGTGCCAAGGAGTGTCAACGAATTTCAGGTGTCTCCAGGACAAAGTGTGTTAATAGAAGGTCATAATAGAAATTGTAGCAGGGAATCCTATGGTTACAATAATGTGTTGGTCAAAGCAGTTTCAAATAAAGGGAGACTTTGGGTTGGGCACAACATTGTTTTCCCAATGACTTTGTTGGGTTCCCAAGTCGCAAAAAAAGTGAGGTTATCTATGAGGGCATGACAACTAGGAGTGCTATGGTGTGCTAGAGAATGCCAGGAAGTATTAACACATTGTTGGAACAAGGTTCCAGAACCTGTGTTTTTGTATAAATTTTGTACTAGTCGGTCTTGTGTAGGGGTTTTTGGGTGGGTCAAGGCCCCTAATGTTTTGTAATGGGTTAAAGGGTAGCTCTAGGGCCCGCAAACCATGATTTTCAGACCACAGGATATAGAAGGCTATGATATTATAAATATATAGATATTTGGGTCTAGTAAGTAGGAAGTCATAATATTGATGCTACGTGTGAACTGTTAGATCTATTTGGGTTCTTTTGGGTAAGGATTCCTGCTGGCTGTGTGCATAGAGATCCTCAGTCTTGCTATGTGTGGACCTCGATAGACTATGTGTGTGGGATGTGTTTGGGTTGTAAGTGGATCCTTAATATTAAATAATGTGAAGTATAGTTGAAGTATCTATGTGTTATCTGAATCGATATTGATTTAAGCTACGGATTTATCTGTGTTCTGGAATTGGCATGAGTATATCTACGATCTAAAATTAGCTATGATTCTAATGCTTTGTGATGGTATTTGGTAATGCACACATGGATGCAAATGTACTGACTAGATCTGATAGCTTTGTTATGGTTATATGTTGGTTACACTGTCAAAAGAGTTGTGAATAGACCCATTCTGTGCGAACCAAATAAGCTACAACCTAGATCTTCCTTGTATTACCTACTCTCTCCCAGGTTGCAAAAACCTGGTTCCAACACCCTCCCATACTACTTCAGGTGAGACCTTGGCCTGTGTGAGTAGGTCATTGCTGAAAGGGCCAATAGTATAGGGGTTTGTTGGCAAACCTTAACCTCTGAACTTGGGTCAGGACCCCTTAAGCCAAAACACATGCTAGAAAATTGCAAGGCATGTTAGGCATGCCAAGACAAGGCAACTATTAAGGCATGCCAAGATGTTCCAGGTGCTAAGGTGTGCTGCAAACGCATGCTAGAGAGTGTTAGGTCCTAATTCTATGGAAACACAAGGGAGAAATAGTTTGAAATGCATGGAAATAAGGTGTCAACAAGTTTCAGGTGTGCTAAGGATGGAGTGACAAGGTATGTAATGTAGTTCCAAGGCATGCTAGAGTGTTAGGGTAGCATACCAAGATTTATCAAGTGCCAAGGTGTGACAAAGTGTGCTAATGAGTGTTAGAGAGTGATAGGGAAACACAAGGAAGTACTGAGTTAAAATGAATGGAAATTAGTGAATAAGAGTGTTTGATAGGGAGTGCTGGTGATTTACAGGTGTGCTAAGGAGAGAGTGGCAAGGTGTGCTAGGTAGTGCTAAGTCATTCTAGAGTGCCAGGGTGGCATGCGACCAAGATGTGTTAGGTGCCAATGTGTGCCAACATATGCTAGGAAGTGTTAGGGAGTGTTAGGGAAACACAAGGGAGCACTAGGTAAAATCAGTGCATGGAAATGAAAAAATAATAGTTTTTGATAGGAAGTGATAGTGAGTTACAAGTGTGCTAAGGAGGGATTGACAAGGTATGTTAGAGGTCAGGGAAGCATGCCAATATGTGCCAAGTTATAAGGTGTGCCAATGCATGACATGGAGTGTTATGGAGTGACAAGGAAAGTCAGGGAGCACTAGTTTCAAATGAATGGAAATGAATAAGAGTGTGTGACAGGGAGTGTCATTGAGTTATAGGTGTGCTAAGGAGGGAGTGACAAGGTATGCTAGGTAGTTTGAAGGAATGTAAACTATGGCATGTCAAGATGTAAACTATGTTTCTTAGGTGCTTTATGACCAAAGTTGGATGTGATGAGCCTGATCTTGGTAACTTGTTAAGTGGGATCAGTTGTGATTGGACATGAGTTGTCTAAAATGAGTTACATGTAGTTATTAGGTGAAAAATTCATATGTTGAATATCCATGACACATGAGAATTTGGTTTTGGTATTAGAACCTTTGATGCAAACACACTCAAGTGCCACAACACATCTTTTCGCAATGAAATCTACACAGATCAAGGAATCAATTAGTGCACATGAAAAATTTTAACTTTTTGAAATCATTCTTCGTTAAATTAAAAACTATAATATAATAGGCTAGAGCTCTCGTACCAGGGATGATGGCCCTTTACAATCACAATGATACAAGGAATACAAATAGGGCTTGGTGTTATTCCTTTGACAACCAATATACCTTGAACAAGACAACACTTGACCCACTATTTGATGGTGGCTACACATATCCATTTCAATCCACATGTCTTGAACACATCTGGCTTGTTCTATTTCCTCCCATTATGAAACTCCTAAATATTCCTCTAACAGTGAACTCAACTCCTTTATATTAATGATCTCGACTAAAAAAAAACTCCTTCTATATACCTCTTTTTTCCTTTAACGTTTGCAACACTTAAGGTTTTTGATTAGTTTTTCACAACTCCATTGTGAAAACTCTTTGGTCTACCCACTTTTTCCATACTATTGCTCCAAGATGACAAGTCTAGGGATATGGAGGTTTCCCTTCTTCTCAATGACGCAATCCTATACAATACAGTGAAAAACGGGTAGCTAGCTAGCCCACTTGACTACTACTTTAGTCCTTCAAAGTCTGCACGTACTTCAGCCCAAAACACCTACCATTCTACTAGTCTTGTTTTCCTTCACAAGTACAGGACTTAGAGCTCTTCTTTGAAAGTCTCTTAACAACCCTCCTATTGTACTTGGAATGCCATCAATTTCCCCAAACACAGTAAATTATTTTATTGATTGAGTTCCCACGACACTGCCCTCATCTAGGGATCTTCAAATATGCCACCTAATAGTGATTTGAGTCCTCTCAAAATCACTATTATTGTGTACCAATTTATTTATTGTCCAATCTATGAACAAATCTGAACTACTCCTTTGATCATCCTTCTAAGAATTTGTATATGATTGAACTAGGGTCACAAATCCTCCATTAGTAGT
Source organism: Pinus albicaulis (assembly GCA_034641835.2). Classification (NCBI taxonomy): domain Eukaryota; kingdom Viridiplantae; phylum Streptophyta; class Pinopsida; order Pinales; family Pinaceae; genus Pinus; species Pinus albicaulis. Next base: position 386,560,160 of record CM076583.1, read on the forward strand.
CCATTGACTAACTTTTTATAGGATACTTCAGATCTGTATCCAGAACTCTATGGAAAATCCAAAAAATCAACTCTTCTTCATGTCAATCCATTCCTCATATGGCACATTTATTCTGCTCCATATTCTACTCAGGTTCCACCTTCCTTTGGATTTTCTATCTCTACACATACTTCTGCAAATCATATTCCAAATTTGTGGTATATATTGCAGAGATAAACCTTTCTCTAAGGGTCACAACACCTCTTCTTCTATGCATATTTTTCACAGCCTTAATGGCATACATTATGGATTGAACATGCTAGAAAACCACCCTAAATAGGGAATTATACTTCTATTATAATTTCTTTATAAGAAACCATATCCACCCATAGAAAAAATGACAATTGTTTCCTCCATAAGAGACTTGGCCTAACTCATATGGATCCATATATTTTTTTCATTTCTTTGACTGAATATTGACCAAAACTTAGATCTCTATGACCCTCAAACTATGGTTACCTCAGTAAATATTACACCTGTGACTACTTCTATTCTCACCCTAAATTCTAGTGTAGACCCTCCTCCATTTTGGTTGTTATTTATCACAGACCTTGCAACCTAGTAACCATCACAAGCTAGGGTCTCAACCCTCTACTATTTCAAAATTTTATACGGCCTTCACACAGAAACACCACTGAAATCACATGCCCAAATTCTTATGAGTCACCTCTCTTGAGCTTGATATTCCATAATAGAACCAAAAATATGCCATCCTACTTCCTATATCGAACCCATTAAGGTATGTGAAATTCTTGTGAACCCTCACATAATGATCATACTCTTGGTGGATGATCATGGCCAGCTCCCTTTAGCACCACTTACTTATCCCTTCAACTCAGCCTACTTTAGGAATACATCTCTCTTGGCCTCCTTGATCAAATGCGCTCTTTATCACTTGATTTTCTTGCCTTCATACTAAGGCCTTCTTAAATAGATTTTCCTAGCTAGGCCTATTAAGAATGCTCTAGAACTTATGAAATTTATCTACTTAGACCTTAGGAAATATTATTTTTTCTTTTTAATTTTCTTTTATATTTTAAACCCCATCTCGGGTCCAAAGCCCCTTCACTTGGGTTATTTTCCCACAAAGCCTTTTTTGGCCAAACTCCCACAAACCCATATCACTAGGCTTGTGGAGTACCTCCAAAGCTACACAATTAAACAACATATTCTAGTAGTAATAATCATACCTTGGTCAAACTCCTATGTTCAAGCGAAGACTTGGTTGGTTTCCCAAGTTGAAAATTAAGTAAGGGTAGTTGTGAGGGCATGATAAATAGGAAGGGTTAGGGCATGCTAAGAAATGAAAAGGCATGATAACACATGTTGGACAATGTCAATGCATATTTAGGAGTGTTAAGGAGTTTCGAGGCATCACAAGGGAGAACTAGGTCAAAATGCATGGAAATGAACAAATCAGAGTGTGCGCGAGGGAGTGTTAGTGAATTCAAGAGTGCCAAGGATGAAGTGTGTTAGAAGAATTTCATAATACGATTCGTAAGAGGTAAGCCTACGATTGTGATAAGGGTCTCAACAAAGCATTTTTAAACAAAGGTAGACTTTTTGTTGGGCACAACACTATTTTTCCTTTATCAGTTATTTTTATCTGACATGTGGCACACTTTGGCCAAATGCTCATTTTTTAAACTATTTTAGACAATTTCATATTGTACATTGTTGTGTATAAGTTTTGGGGAACTTGGCTTGTGCCGACTGTCTTGTGTATCTTGTGGTTCTTCCAAACTCTCAGTTAATGCTCTACTATTTATATGAAATGGAAATACATTTGAAATATTGCCTATGTAAGCTATGCTGCTTAGTTGTTTTATGGCCATGGCTAGATGTGATTCTTGTCTTGGTAACTTCTTAAGTGTAAAAAGTTCAGCTTGGACATGAGTGGCCTAAGATGAGGTATAGGTAGTTCCCAAGTGAAGAAGGCACAATATAATTGTAGTGGGTGCAATTGATCAAGTTTTTAAGGATGAAGCAGACCAATGTCACATGAGCTGCATTAGCTAAGGACTTGATTGGGTTCCCAACTCGTCAAAAAATGTAAGGCTAGTTGTGAGGGCATGAGTTCCAAGACATGCTAGGGAATGCTAACATGCTCCATATAGTTCAAAGGCATGTCAAATATGGTAAGATGTGTCAAGTGCTAAGGCATGCTAAGATGTGCAAGGATGTGAAAATACATACCATGGACTATCAAGGCAACAAAAATGAGAAACAAGTTAAACCACAAGGAAATGAACACATCATACGGTTAATAAGTCATCAATTTAGATTTTCCAAGAGGGTCATGCTATGCACACCAACACTAGGTGGAAATAAGTGTCAAGTGAAAAGTGTTAGTTCATTCTAAGTGCCAAATCATCCTCTATTACTTCTCTTCTACTATCCAATAATTGATGTCATATATATTTAATATTAAACCATGCCAAAGCATACCAAGGAATCTTAATGAATTCTAGACATGCTAATGATCATCAATTCTTTAGCACTACATCTCTCTTCAGCCCCTCAATAAAATGAGATCCTTATCACTTGATGTTATTTCCTTCATCCTAAGGACTTCTTAAATAGTTTTTCCTAGACCTCTTAGGAACCCTCTAGTACTTACAGGTTTTATCCACTTAGACCTTAGGAAATATTAATTTAATTTTCTTTTAAATTTTAAACCCCATCTTGGGTCCAAAATCCCTTTTCTTGGCTTCTTTTCCCACAAATCCTTTTGCAACCAAACTCAAACAAAGCCATCTCACTAGGCTTGTGGAGTACCCCCAAAGCTACACAATTCAACAACATAGTCTTGTTGTAGTAACTGTAACGTGGTCAAGCTCTTGTAGTCAAGTGAGGGCTTGGTTGGGTTCCCAAGTTGCAAATTAAGTAAGGGTAGTTGTGAGGGCATGATAACTAGGGAGGGTCGGGGAACAAAAAGGCATGATCACACATGTCGAACAAGGTCAATGCATGTTGAAATAGAGTGTTAGGGAGTGTCAGGGCATATCAAGGGATAACTAGTTCAAAATGCATGGAATGGAACAAATAAGAGTGTGTGTCAGGGAGTGTTTGTGAATTCAAGTGTGCGAAGGACGAAGTGTGTTAGGATAAGTTTAGAATAGGATTTACAAGAGGCAAGCCTACGGTTGTTATACGTGGCTCAACATAGCATTTTTAGACAAAGGGATAGCACTTTGTGCTAGGGACAACATTGTTTTGCCTTTAGATTTTTTTTTATGAGATGTGGCACACTTTGGCTACATGCTCATGTTTTAAACTATTGTAGATAATTTCCTATTGTACATTTTTGTGTATAATTTTCGGGGCACTCGTCTTCTGTCAACTTATAACTTGTGTCCCTTGTGCATCTTGTGGTTCTTGCAAAATCTTAACTAATTTTCTACTATTTATATGAACTGGACATACATGTGAAATATTGCCTGTGTAAGCTATGTTTCTTAGTTTTTTTATGGCCATGGCTAGATCATGTGAGCCTTACCTTGGTAAATAGTTAAGTGGGACAAGTTAAGCTTGGGCATGAGTGGCATAAGATGATTTATAGGAAATTATTAGGTGAACAAGGCACAATATACTTGTAGTAGGTGCAATTGGTCAAGTTAATGTGGTTGAAGTAGGCCAATGTTGTCACATGAAATGTAGTAGCCAAGGGCATGATTGGGTTCCCAAGTTGTGAAAAAATGTAAAGGCTAGTTGTGAGGACATGAGTTCCAAGGTGTGACAAGGAATGCTAAGATGTGCAAGATAGTACGAAGTCATGTCAAACATGCTAAGATGTGCTCAGTGATAAGGCATGCCAAGATGTGCAAGGGTGTGTCAATGCGTGCCAGGGACTACCAAGGAAACAAAAGGGAGAAACAAGTTAACCTACAAGGAAATGACCACATAAAAGGGTTGAAAGTCATCAATTTACCTTTTCCAAGAGGGACATGCTAGGCGCACCAACACTAGGCACCAATAGGTGCCAAGTACAAAGTCTTAGTGCATTCTAAGTGCCAAGTATTCCTTTGTTGCTTCTCATATACTTTCCAACAATTGATCTCAAATAAATTTAATATTAAACCATGCCAAATCATACAAAGAAATCTCAACGTATTCCATACATTATAAGAATTTCCAAGTGCCAACACGTGCCAAGCGCCAATATGTGTTAGGGAGTCTTATGCATGATATGAAGTGGAAGGGAATGTTGAAGAGTGATAAGGTGTGCTAGAGAGTGCTAATGCATGTTGAGGAGTGTTAAGGAGTACTAATAAAAAACATTAGGGAGCACTAGGTCAAAATTCATGGAGGTTAATGAATATGTGGAACGTGTTCCAGGGACTACTGTTAATGAGTGCTAGCTGTCATGCTAAGGGGGGAGTGACAAGGTATATTCAAGCGAGGGCTTGGTTGGGTTCCCAAGTTGAAAATTAAGCAAGGGTAGTTGTGAGGTTATGATAACTAGTGATGGTCAGGGCATGCAAAGGACTAAAAAGGCATGCTAACACATGTTGGACAATGCCAATGCATGTTGAACTAGAGTGTTAGGGAGTGTGAGGGCATATCAAGGGATAACTAGGTCAAAATGCATGGAAAGGAAAAAATAAGAGTGTGTGCCAGGGAGTATTAGCGAATTCAAGTGTGTTAAGGACAAATTTTGTTAGGAGAATTTTAGAATAGGATTTATAGGAGGAAAGCCTATGATTTTTATAAGGGGCTCGACATAAAAGTTTTAGAAAAAGGGAGATCAATTTGTGCTAGGCACAACATTATTTTTCCTTTAGTTATTTTTTTTTTATATGAGATGTGGCACACTTTTGCTACATGCTCATGTTTTAAACTATTATATATAATTGTATATTGTACATTGTTGTGTATAATTTTTTGGGCACTCATCTTCTGTCAGCTTATATCTTGTGTGCCTTATGAATCTTGTGGTTCTTGCAAACTCTCAGTTAATGTCCTATTGTTTATATGAACTGAACATACATCTGAAATATTGCCCATGTAAGCTATGTTTCTTAGTTGTTTTATGGCCATGGCTAGATCATGTGATCCTTGTCTTGGTAAATAGTTAAGTGGGACAAGTTTAGCTTGGACATGAGTGGCATAAGATGAGTTATAGATATTTCTTAGGTGAACAAGGCAAAATCTACTTGTAGCCGGTGCAATTGGTCAGGTTGTTGCGGTTGGAGTAGGCCAATGTTTTCACATGAACTGCAATAGCCAAGGACTTGATTGGGTTCCTAGTCATGAAAAAATGTAAAGGCTAGCTGTGAGGACATGAGTGCCAATGCATGCTACAAAATTCTAAGATGTGTTAGATAATACGAAGTCATTTCAAACATGATAAGATATGCCAAGTGATAAGGCATGTCGATATGTGCAAGGGTGTGTCAATGCGTGCCAGGGAAATTCAAGGGAAAAAAAGGGAGAAACAAGTTAAACTACAAGGAAATGAACACACAAGAGGGTTAATGAGTCATTAATTTACCTTTTCTAAGAGGGGCGTGCTAGGCACAACAACACTAGGTGCCAAGTGCAAAGTCTTAGTGCATTCTAAGTGCCAAGTCATCCTTTGTTGCTTCTCATCTACTTTCCAAAAATTGATCTCAAATAAATTTGATATTAAACCATGCCAAATCATACCAAGTCATATCAACGTGTTCCATACATGCCAAGACTTTCCAAGCACCAATATGTGTCATGGAGTGTTATGTATGATATGAAGTGGAATGCCATGTTGAAGAGTGCTAAGGTGTGCTAGAGAGTGCTAATGCATGTCGAGGAGTGTTAAGGAGTACTAGAAAAAACATTAAGGGAGCACTAGGTCAAAATTCATGGAAGTTAATGAATATGAGGAACATGTGCCAGGGACTAGTGTTAATGAGTGCTAGTTGTCATGCCAAGGAGGGAGTGAAAAGGTATGCTAAGCATTGGTAAGGCGTGCTAGGAAATATCAAGGCATGTAAAGAAGTGCCAAATTTTGATAGGGATTTCTAGGGTGTGCTAATTATATGTGCCAAATAGTGCCAAGATATGCCAATACATGCCAGGTGCAAAGGATGTGTAGGGTGCTAGGGTATGTCAATATGATTCAAGAAGTGTCAAGGAAACAAAAGGAAGAACCAAGCTAAAATGTAATTAAATGAACACATAAGAGAGTTAATAAGTCGGGACTTTATCTTTTTCAAAAGGGGCATACTAGTCACACTAATAATAGGTCCCAATACATGTCAAGTGGCATTGTGTGCCAATTGCTAATGTATGTCAATGCATTCAACCAAGGTGTTCCAAGGAATGCTAGGGACTACATGCATGCCAACACATGCTAGGAGAGTTCCATGTTGTGGTAGTTCATGCCACCATGTGTTTTGGCGTCAGTTTCATGACAAGATGTTCTAGGTACAACAATGTTCCAAGACATGCGAGGTGATAAGAAATGTGAATGTGTGACAAAGCATTAATTTAAGGTGTGCCCAGATTGTTGGGGAGTGTTAGGTCTTTCCCATTAATAGAATCTCCATAGCCTGATTATATATTAAATAATATATTTTCTACACACACTAGTGGAACTTTATCTAAAGGGAATTTGATACATAATAAACTTAATATATATGAATCATGTGTTGAATCATAGGAAAATTCTATGCGACAAGTGATTACTTGAGGGAAATGATACACACTAATTACTTCTTAAAAAATTGACTGATTCTAAAGACTATCACCTTGGAAATATCATAAAAAATACTCCACAATAATGGCCTTAAATCATTACCTTTTGAAAAAAAAAATATTAACATGCATATAGCGTCACCAAAAACTCATTGGAATGATCAATGGTGATGAACATTTTTTGACCGTCACCAAAAGTAACAAAAAGAGCAATGGTGAGGGTCATTAAAAGTCCGTCACTAGAAGTGTCACCAAAGAGAGAATTAGTGATGGGCCTTTAACGACCCTCACCAAAAGTTTCATTAAAAATGGCTTTGGTGATGAACCGTAAAGGACCATCAATATATACAGTTACAGTGATGTTTTTTTAAGGACCATCACCATATGTGACATTGGTGACAGACCTTAAAGGTCCATCACAAGAATGACCCTCACCAATGTCCTTTTTCCTTGTAGTGTGGTATCCAACAAGTCATCCACAACATCTGAAGAAGGTGGAGAGAGATCTTAACAAGAATGGAAAAGAGGATTCCATAATTTATGTAGGCTAGGATGATTGATGAAGTGCAGCTAAAAGAATCATAAATAAAATGCTTTGGTAAGAGGTGGTTAGATTTCTTATCCAATTAAGGCCTTGCACGTATTTTGATGTTGATGCATTTATTTTCCAATTGAATGCATGTTGCATGTTTACGCCAGGAAGGTGTTTGAAAGTGGATTATCTTGACTCACTATTATTGCCGCAAAACTTGTTCATTTCCACTCTTTAAATACATATTAATGGGGTTATTGTACTTATCATTCTACTTGTGAGAGAGGTGAAGCATCTATACATACATGAGAGTTTGTGTGTATGAACATGCATGTGTGATCGCCTTGTGCGGGATTGATTTCTTTGTTTAACATGTATGTTGTCAACTTGAGAGCGTTGATCACTTGCACATGCATGAGTGTCGACTTGTGTTGGTCTATTGCTCGAATATGCATGAGTATCGACTTGTGTTGGTTGATGATTTTGTACACCGAGATGTAAGAGTACATGGCGATGTTCACATGAAGTGAAATTTTTTTCTTTGAAGGAGAAAGAGGATATGTCGTCAAGTTATGTTTATTGCATGGTGTTTTTTTAAGATTGATGGTTGTGTTTGTGACAAGATGTTGCAGGATTTTGGGAAGGACCACTCTTTAGCACGAGGCTCATGTTTAGCCTTCATTCTCAAATCCATGGCATGAGCTGCATGTCAAACTAGATTATGATGAAAAGAGGGACAATATGTTAAAGAATTTGTAGTGAAAATTTTGCAGCCATTGTAGACCATTTTATGTGTTGACGCCAAGAAGAGAAGGATATGGCAAACGCATTCTTCCAGATGTGGAATTTGATAACGTGGAGGTAAAATAATGGTCATTTATTTTCTTATTAATACATGATATTGTAACTCATTGTTGTAGTTCACTCAGATCGGCTTAAATTGGAAAAGTGATGTCCAAGGAGAATCTTGCATCGAATGCTTGTTAGTGGAAAGGAGGAACATGATTCTGAGTGGGAAGGCAATGAGTTAGTTTTCCAAGGACCGAGGGATTAATTTAGTACATCAAAGTGTTTTATCAGTCAGCAAGTAGCCAAAATTTTTTGGATTCGGTCAACAACAAAAGGAGAACATTGGTTGCAAAGCCAAGCCATTTGCAAGGCAAGGCATGTGAGTGAGCCCAAATGGTTGTCATGGTGATTTTTCCTAGTATAATCAAGATGATAGAACTTGGGAAACAAACGAGTATTCAACTCTCATGAGATAACCATATTTTGTGGGTCCAAAAGCATATCAGTGGGAAGGAGTGATCAAAATCTGGATTAGGGGAAATTTTTTTCCAAAAACTCAAAGTGCTTAGAATTGCACCAAACCAAAATGACCAAATTCGGCCCATCGCTAGGAACCTGGCGCAATTCATTTCACTCAAAACATAGTATGTATGAGCAAGTTAGAGCCTGCTGATCACCATTCAGAATAGGAAAATTTACAAAAAAAAATGGTCAAAGGAATCAGTAGAATCCAACCATGGTCAAAGGCCCTCCGAGCCAATGACACTATGGCAAGTGTCATAGAAAGATTCGTTGGTCAAGGTTTGAAGGTGAACTTTTTTATGGATTTTATCCTATGGTTGAATTCAAATTTTTTTTATGTGGATAGACAGCCCAATCAGAGGCTGACACTTGGTGCAACCAAGCGCTGCCATGTGCCCCCTATGGTTGATCCTCTCCACTAATTGAATTTCATATTATCCTAAGGATAACATGGAGGAATTATGTTATATTACATCGTGGAGCATTTTATATATTATATGCATATGCAATGGTTGGATATATTTTATATGGGTGCATCATTTGTTAAACCAAAGTTCAACTATGGTGGAACACATATATCATATGCTATGATCTGAATGTATCATTCCAAAGTTGGCATATAAGCCAAAGCTAAACTATATGGTAAGTGGCATGAACATTAAAAGTAGAAATTGCACAAAGTCTAAGGTTTATGAGATATGTTGTATGGTGAAAAATGTATATCAGATAGGAAAAGGTCAGGGCTCAACCCCATGACCTCCCCCACACCACTCTCCATATTCACCAATAGACCATCGACGCATGACTTAACCACATATGGTTTCAAATGCTATTTGAAGTTCAACAAATTCAACAACGAGGGTATGGAGGGAGCCAACCCCCTCCCATAATACCATTCCATGAAACCACGATGCGAGCAAATTTTCATAGCTTGCAAATTAGTGTTAAGCGTGGGGTTAGTACCCCCTAAACATTGGATTATGCGCTAAGATAAACACTAATCTAGGATTAATTTAATTTTCACTTAATGTGCCTTAATTCGCCCTAATCCCTGTTAATCCGCCATTATCATTAATTAAATAGGAGTTAACTTTGGCAGATTTTTTGGCAGTTTCCAAAATTTTGGCGGTTCCCCAAATTTGGCGGGCCTAACTGGAGTACTCTCAAGTTTTAGAGGTAGTTTACTAGGAAAAATTGAATGACGCCTATCTAGAGCAATGTTCGACCAATTTTGGCTCAGGAATAGTCCTTTCTAGTAGATTGGAATTCTCTGAATCTAATGGAATGGGTTTCATAGGCATTGGAGTACTTCTGAAAGTGTTTTTTGTCACTTTGGAGATTAAACAAGCCTATGGCCACTAGGATGGGAGGTCAAGCCTAGATCAGCTGGAAACCACTTTCAGAGATTGAATAGTCATTTTGGAGGTTTTTCGGTCTTCTGAAGCCAATGGAGTATCTTGAAAAACCATTGGAGCACTGCAAGTGCATGTAATCAGACATTTGACTCTTAATTCCAGGAGGGCCATGCTTGTTGAAGCAGGTCTACTAAGATGTAGCCCAAGAGTGGTGAACTTCATTATCAACCATTGTGTAATGTGATTTCTTTGTGTTATTTTTATGTATTTTATTTTTTGTACATGAGCTTTTAATAGTTGATTAATTCATAGTTTGATCATTAAAGACACAGAAAACTTGACACATAAACCCATTCGCAATCAGTTAACTTGAAACGATCCTAAACACACATTTTTGATACTGCTGAGAGAGCTAGCACAGCGAAACTAGTTTGCCCAAATTCAAATCATTTACCATCAAAATTAAATATTTGAAGATTATATATATATATATAAAGTTTCAGATTATAAATACTATAAAAATTTACAATTGAAAACATTCCAAAAGTTATTTATTTATTTTAATAATATTTTTTATTGAATAAATATTTCTTTTTTAAATATAAAATTTAAAATAAGATAATCTTCTTAAATATTTAAAAAATAAATAAATTATCAAATACTTGTGAAAATATTAATATATATAACTCCTATAATTGTCTTATACCAAGATTTTTAATATTTTTCTTTTTACGTAGTGTGAAGTCTTTCTTTGTGTATAACTCAACTCATCATTCTACTAAGTTTTAATAAAAACCTTATTTTGGGATGTGATTGACATTCCACTAATCAGTGGAAACCTTATTTGGGAATGCGATATTGTTAAAGAAATATAAGAAATAAGTATGTAAAAATTATTTATCTATTTAATCATTTCAATCTAAAATGCTTCTATAAAAAGATATAATTACCTATATTACAATAACGTGTCATCAAAATGTGTTGAGATATAGTTAATACTTCACTTCTAATAAGTGTAAGGAAAATGCAATACTAGTTATTTTATTTGAAAAGTACAAAGAGAATGAAATGCACTTTTCATTCTTCCTTTAATGAAATAAAATCCAAAAAACATAATTGAATAATTCCATAACAGCCTCTCCAATAGACATCTTCAAATAACACCAGCACAGTCTATGCCATCTCAAGTTTTTATATATTTTTATTTATGTAAATATAAATATATGGCTTATATATATATATATATATATATATATAATAAATTATAAATATATTTTATTTATATAAACATAAAAATACTATTTTAAAATCAATTATTTTATTTATTTTATTATTTATATATTTTAAAATGTTTATTTTTTAAACATTAAAATATAGAAACTAAATTATTATTTTGTAATGAATGAGCCAGATCGTTGAACCATTCTCACGTTTCAATTTAAGCCAATAGATGATGAGCTCGTACAACATTTTCTAAATAAAAAATACGATGTATTCTCAGGTTTCAATTTAAGCCAACAGATGATGAGCTCGTACAACGTTTTCTAATTAAAAAATACGATGTATTTTCTGTCCTCGAAACAATGTTGTATTCAGAAACCTAGCAACTTAGGAATTACTAGACATTAAAGAACATGTCATGAAATTAGTGGGCGGGTTAGTGGTGGGAAATATTGTTGGTGGGAAATAAAGAAAACAACATCATAGTCAAACCATGCGCTTGGTAAAATGGCAAGTAACTGAAAAACAGTCAAAACTCACAGAGCTGTTGAGTCGAATGAATGCGCATAATCTCGAACTTTCCCGGCACAAGTCACCAAATTCTCGGTAAAAAAGTCAATCTGAGAATATCATGAAATGAATATTTTGCGATTGCACGAATTGCTAATAAAAAAATAAATTCCCTCAATAATATTTAACTCAATGTGTCGGGAAGTTAGATGCAGGGATGAATCATTATGTGCAGAGCTGCTTTCTTACTCACGGTAGTGAATTGGTTACAATGGTGTCCAACCTGGCATCAAGAAAGAGGAAGAGGCTATTGCACCTGGATTTCTTGAACAACCATGGTTCTAGCTCTGTTGATGGTCAGGAAGCATAGGTACACGCGTTCTTCTAGCTCTTCTAGCTGTTGATTTAATTTGGGATTTTCTGGTTTATATCCAGCCTTTTGGGCAAAGATGAATAACTCTCGTGAATCTTCAAGAAATTCTGGGACGTGGGATCGGCAAAAGGATTGTCCACTTTCATAAACATAAGGACCTCCGCAATCCTGAAATGGCATTGCTCGCTACTTAGGCTTCCCATGGAAGGTGTAGTATCCAGGACGTTCTTTACACAGCGATAGCTCAGCTTCGCTTGCTTGATGTTCTTAAGGAGATCGCTACACAGTTTAGACCCCTCGGTGCTGTTATTGAAGTAATTTGAAACCAAATCATATAATTCTGGCATGCTTGGCAGAAGCCCTCGCTAAAAAATGTCTTTTATGGCTTCCTGGTCAGGTTCAAGAATGTGTTCTGCCAAAACCCCATAACAATGGAAAGGGGACGCAGATGTGTCTCCCATTTCTTGTTTTTGGTCGTTATTGACGTGCTGAGTTTTTTTCCAAATTTCGGCATAAGATTGAGTCCTGAAAGCTTTGGCATACTCATCATTTAAATTCAGGCTGTCGCTCTGTGCTAGACGTGCTTCGCTGCGTGTACATGGCCTCGTTGTTGCACTTCAGAACAAACGATCTTGTGAATAGATTTGCTCGCAAGGAAAATTCATAAACAGAGCAAGCAAGCGCTACCTAAAATTGATGGACTCTCTAGAAAGCTTTAGAAAATTAATTAAAATTTCATACATATTTAACATTTTATTCACATCTAATCATCGGACATGCCATATAACCGCTGGAGCACAAAAAATTGAAAATATAATACACAGTAGGAAGACAAATAAGATTGCTTCAATCGATTCTAAGCGGTTATATGACAGTATTCCTAATTTCTCTATCTTGGAAGTGACTTAAACTTTGGTAGATACAAGCCAATTGCTGCTTATGATGTTTAAAGATTCTGATCAAGCTTGTTTATATAAAATTTTGAAGCCTTTAAAGAAAGCATGAGCTCGTAAAGAAAAATCATGTAGAAAAAACCATAAATATGTATTTATTCTAGGTCACGACTTGCAGGCTGCAATATACAAGCTTCTGAGCTAAGAAAATAAGCAAATAATTAAATAAATTTAATAAATTTTAAAGTTATACAATATAATATACAAACCATGCGCTTTGTTTTTAGTTGTGTGCCATCTTGCTTAAATTAAATATAATTTAAAATTATATAAAATAATACACAAAGCTTAACACGACACGTTGGTTGCATGCAGCCTCATAGTTGTCCCGTACCTATTCCTATAATTTTCTCTGATAAAACCATTTTATCAATTGAAAAAACAAAAGTGAAGGAAACCGTCAAAGAGGAGCATCTATCAAGTTTCTTTCTCGGTAGATTCTCGATCTGAATTCTGATGCTCTCTAATCCTTAGCGTTAACCTTGGGCTAGAAAAGGAGCGTAAAGAAGCATGGACATTGGAGTTTAATTATTTTACTTAGCACCACCTGAAGCAGCAGATCTGTTTCAAGAAGGTGCGCATTTAAACACATAAGAACCTTCTCAAGATAATTGTCATGCCATTTTACAGTTTTTCACGTCATTTTCAAGATTTTTATCAATTCCATTTTTTTGTGTTTCTTCGGCTAATTCCAAACTGGGTTTTGTTCCATAATACTTGTTACCAAATGGATGTTCTCTCCTGCAAAATGATGTAAGCTCCATGGCCATCAATTTAGCTTTGGTATGTTTTACGACCTCTTGCTTCATGTTCGTAAGCATTAGAATCCCCCATGTGGATTTGCGCCGAAGATGTATTCATCGTTGCTAAGAGTCAAAAACATAAAAACTGTTACCTTTTAGTTAAAAGACACATCATTATTAGGGAAACAGTGTAGTGTTCTCTGCTTAGGTTACTCTAATACAGACCATGATGTTTATAGGTGCAACGACTCTCCTAATCATTGAAATGTACACTAGAGTCCCTACTTATCAGACTTCTGGACAATTTTTTCACCAAGACGTGCGTGGAGCCCTGGGAGATCAACTTTCTGATCGTGAACATCTCCACTTTCAGCCCTGTGCCCTCGCTGGCAGCTGATTTTTTTCATTATACCATAAAAAATAGCCTGAGACTATCATGGAAATGCGATGGATGAAGAAGTAAAAATTAAAACAATAGTCTTATTGTGAATTGTAATCCTTTCAATTTCAATTCGTATAGGTATCCTAGAAATTACATGCCTCGGAGCTGAGCTGCTCACGAACGATCTTTTCACTTGAAAAAATACATACCCTGGAAAATGTTAACATGAATTATTTTGTTAAATTTTATAATGAATTCAAAACTCTACTGTGCTCAAAATTATTTTGTTAAATTTTATACTGAATTCAAAACTCTACTATGTTCAAACTTTCTTTTTGCCTTAACCATAGATGAAAAATTTACATCAATGATGAGAATTGCATCGAACTTGTTTGGGAAAATTAAGATAAGAAAAAGAAAATTAGAAAAAGAAAATTCTATAATGTTCAAATGTATTGTCTCTTCAAAGCATTGTCTGTTCATTAAGCTACGGATGTGCTGTCTGATTCTGGATCTCTAATTTTGTATTTGGATCTTGGCGATACAAACACTTTTTCGTCCCGCCTAACTGAAGCTTTGAAAGAAAACCCCGGGAGGGATAGATTCTGGCTCGAATGCTTCACAGAAGGAAGGCATGCATCTTATAAAAGAAAGGTGTTTATTTCATATTAGGACAAGACCTTCGGAATCCATACGTGATTCTATAGAAGAAACTATCTTTCTAGTTCTTTCTATAGTGATAGAATAGTTATCAATTTGAACCATTGAGCAATTTCAATAAATATATCTCATTAAAGAATTCATGTTGTAGAATTTGGTACCGGAAAATGTAGTTCTACTCAAAACATAATTAGTTCAACTAAATCCCAACCTTAAGATAATAACTCCTGTACTTCTGGGTGGCTGCATCAAAAAGCCCTGCGCTACATTGAGGAAATCACACTAGGTGAGACAGTATTACACGTACAGGTTTCCACCTGGTGGCTTCCAACCCAAGAACTAGCTAGCGAGGTAGGTATGCTTCCAAGCCCAACGCTTGGGAGGTTGATCGGCTTAATAGCAGGACGAGGTCTGTTAGAATCTATGCTTCCACTGCCTTTATAGAGCTGTTAGAATCTATGCTTTCACAGCCTTTACGGCACTGAAACCAGCCAGTGAGTCTCCTTCCATCATCATAATCTAACAGAAGTGTTGCATAGCCAGAAGTGGATGCCATAGCCTTAGTGCCCTTGTATCTACTCCTCTTAGCAGAATCTGCTGGCAAAACTAGCAGCTCTGCGTGGTTAACATGCAATGTTGCTAAGTAACATAGAAGCGAACAAATATAACTCTATATAACATTCTAGGGAACTAATGTTAGCATTAGTTCCCAGTTGTTCCCAGCAGCCAACTTATCTGAAATATAACATATGATTTTGTCATTATCGCCTCCAGAAAAGGTCAAATAAGATGAAAAATAACATGATTGGCTTTCAAAATTATTGCACAAATTTTATTGGTAACAAAATTTCAGCCCCTACAAAATTAGGATACCCGCGAAAGGGATTAATGTTACAGACATCGTTTGGATTACTATAGTCCACTGCCTACAGCACGGACTAATAAGTTGTATGTATAATTTCAGTATGTAGGGAGTAGTCATTATATAAGAAGTTGGTGCAACACCACAAGTGAAAACACTGAAGATATGGCCAACCATGCCATTTACATTAACGCAATCGACATCCTATGTAATATCCATAACCATAAAACTCACGTAATTACATATTATGAAAATATTATTAATTTATTACATTTAACAAGAGTCTATTAGGGTTTGTATAATACCACCCAGGACCGACATTGAAATCAAGGACCAAGAGTAACATTTTATAACAGCGAAAGGCCACTCTAATGTAAGGGGAGTAACTTCTTAATAAACTTATCTGATACGTGTTATGATAGATGTAACTAGAATGGAAACGATAAAAGGTTTTAAGTGTGAGATGAATCTTGTTTCTCCAATGAAAGGTGTACCGTTTCTTCAGAGTGGCAGGATCGAACAATGAATTTCCCTAAAATATTATTTTGAGATGATGTGTGATAATGACACAACGGTTGGAATTCTTACTGCTAATAGTGGCAGTTCACAATGACGATATCTCACATATGCACAAGTTATAAAAATTATTTGAGAAAGGTCCATGCATTATAAAGACAAGTATTGCAGCATGTTGATATTATACAATGTTTATAAGTATGTATTGACATTGAATTATCGTACATTCGATGGGGAGAAGACATTTCTGATTTGGACCAATACAATTAGTGATACACTTTTTTTTTGACATGTATATATCACATTATAATTTTCTCATGAGGTTTCTCATGCAGTGGGGTTTGTTCCACCTTCTCTACATTTAATTGCTCTGCCAAATAATTTTTTTTTAGCTATATGCAGTTTTCATGGATAAGATTGGAGCATGTGACTAATTGCAATGTTTGAGAGAATTGTTTTTGAAACCCTTCTATTCAAAGGTTTTATGTGGTTGGAGGTGAAAAATGGTGATAAATTCAAGCACTTAATTTTGGCTTTAGATTCCAAAATTACAAATTGAATATGACAATAGAAGCTAAGAGAGGAAAGGGCATATTGTTAAATAGAAATATAAGTTAATTGTGCATTAATTTATTGGAAATATTGCATGTTTTTGTGCATATAAAAAAATATTAATTATGTTATTTTTATGAAAAATAATGCATATGAATATTGTGCATAAAACATAACTATCATATTGTTTTTATTAAAAAAAATCATATGAATATGGTGCATAAAATATAAGTACCATGTTATTTCCTTGAAAAATATTCCATAAGAATCTTGTGCATGAAAGATATGTAGTGTGTTATATTATTGAAAAAGATTGCAAATTGTGCATAAAAATATAATTAACCATGTTGTATTCTTGAAAAATATTGTGTAAGACCCTCCTCCCATATCTACCCAAGTAACCGGCCAACTAGAGTAAATATATGATGAGAGGCTACTATGACCAGATTTAACCTCCTAGGTGACCTTAAGGAAGTGGAATCAACAGAAACACATCATAGTGACCTTCTACATCCACAAAAAAGACTCCCAGGAATCATCCTAACCACTTAGGTTGTTGTAATTCCTAGAGACAACCTTGAGTTGCAAAATACTATTGCCTAAGACATCTTAAAATCAGAGGTCAGATGTAGACAATTATAAGGATGCGTCTGGTAGAATGTGAATAAAGAGAAAAATTGTTTTGGTGGTTCAGGAATGGTGAAGACCTTGGATTTTGATTCATGTGAATTACCCTATACTATAAGAGGGCTGAGGAGGTTGTATGGCTCAGTGGCCAAGTATGAAACAATGGGCAGAGGTATTCAAAATATGTAGAGGTGGTGAGGTGGAATGGAGGAGGAACGAAGGAGGAACTTGTAAGAGACAAGCTTAAAATTCTTAAGAATCTATCTCATGTGAACTCAGAGGAAGCAGATGTAAGTGGAATGTGACGAAAAATAGAGATTCATGGAGCGAGAATTAAGGAAGCACAACAATTTTAACACATGAGGGTTATACATAAATGAATTCATGAATAAAAATTCATACCACCAGCAGCTACATTACATGAATCATCAAAGTAGCAGAACATGAAAGATGATTACACATAAGCAGGAGATTGCTAATAAACAAGAGAACACAGATACATACTACTCATTACTCCATCAAGAATGCAAATAAAAAACGTTGTATATCGTATTATTTTCAAAACAAATCTCCCAAATATGTATCTCAGAGCACAAAGAGCAGAGTCATAGAGAACTACAACAAAAATTATCCAAAAGTCTGAACCCTTCTTTCATTTCTGAACCCCCTACATATAGATTTCTCCTTGAGGGTTTATGATCGAATAATCGTTCATGATCAACCCACACATGTGAAAATTAAAATATCCTAACCAACTAGCAAAGTGTGTATCAAGAAATCACTCTCATAATCAGAGAATCAAAACATAATCGGGGGCCCAAATTCCTATCGTAAATCACAATTGGGAGCATTAGGGATCCGGATGGGAAGCAAGAATGAAATAATGCAAAGTGCGACATGTGATGGGTAGAGGGTGACGTGGCAGCATCGAGGTGGGACCCAAATTGATCTAGCATATCAAAAATCAGAAGATTTTGCCATGAGGAGTGAGAGGTAAACGTTATGATCTGCGATGTGCGAAGTGGGGTGAGTGGAAGGTGACGTGGCAAGGATTTGGGACCGAAACTCATATCACATATCGAAAATTGAAATTTTTGGTTTATGAGGAGTGGGAGGTAAATTTTATGATATGTGATGTGCAAAGTGTTGTGAGTGGAAGGTGACGTAGCATGGCGGAGGTGGGGCCGCCCGCAAATCGTACTCGAAAGTTCTTGTTTATGAGAGATTGGAGGTAAGTGTTAAAACTTGTGAAGGGAAATGTGTGATGGGTGGAAAGTGAAATGGCGGAAGGCTAGGTCCCATTTATATCACAATCAAGGAAATGGTGCAGGCGAAGTTAAAGAGTGTAAGCGTAATTCAGTTGGGGATGAAAAAAGGTAAGTGGATACCAATAAAGGTTTAGAGTGGAGAATAATGAGTTGTGAATGATAAATTTTCATGTGGAAATGTGAAAAGGGCTAAGGTTTTATCTTATCGGGGGTTTGGTGGAGGAGTGCAATGGAACCATTCATGCCTCATCCCTGTGATTTGGTTATAGGGGCCACTTCTCCACCTTATGTGTGGTCACAAACCAACATTGACTCCATCTGGGGGCAACGTGTTCTTCTAGGTGCTTTGAGAACCTACAGACCTGAATACCTGTGCTTTATTGGGCACATCGATTCGCAAATTCATATTGTAAATCTAAACTGAAACTACAACTAATTTGTGCACTGCAAACTATCAAAATGGAAATCATTGTCGCACCCTGAAAATCTTGAATGCTAAAATCTGACCCATGTTGAAACAGAAATATGAAAAACACTTGAACTAAAAACTGAAAAAGAAATCTAAAACTAAAACTAGAAATATTATCATAGCACTCATCTTATTTTCACACCTACCTACCCTAATCTGCTGGAATTACTACTATTCTAAACAATACAATATTTCCATTGTAACCAGGTAAGAAGCTTCTCTAATAACTTTTTTCTTTCCCTTTTTTTCACCAAACATAGGAACAAACCTATTAATGGTATTTGATAGGAATTTCGAGCCTAATATTCCTTTCAAGGAGCTTGGTGAACCTGAACAACAACAAAAATGTTGGAAAGGTATGGTGGCCTTGTGATGAATAATTTCTCAATATAGATAGCCACTGGATCAAGATGCACTTGACTTATTTTTGAATATTCTGACCCAATCGATCCAACTTCACAACTTTTTATGACACGTTTTCTCCATGTCTTCAAAAAATTCGGAACATGTTTGCATTTTATCTGATGAGTTAAGGCATAAAGGTAAATAATCAAACTGGATCAGTTCTTCCTTTATTTTAAACTTTGCCTCTCTTTTCAGAAGGTTTACTTCAACATAAACTGCAACATATTTCATTTCTTCAATGGTTGCAGTGTCCCTTTCTCTTATTTGGAATGTCATCCCTGGATTAAAGGCATTTGGGTAGTGCCAGAGAGCTACTCCTATGGGTGGCCTTAAATCAAGAGGCATTGAATGATACACCTTATTGAACCTGGCTGAAAAATATTGTATTGTCTCCCCAGGATGCCTTTTTAAATTTCCATATTCTTCTATGATAAGAAATAAATTTCCCATGACTACCCATCAACATAGGAAAACTTGAATGAATTGATGAAAATTCCTCATGCTGTCAGCTGGAAGATTCTCAAAACAATTTTTTACTTTACCTTAGCATGGTAGGACAAGCATCCTGATACATACATCATCTTATTCCCTTATTGATCAGTACAATACACTGACTAAATTATCATGGTAAACATGCAACATAAGATCTTTTAGAAAATTTTTGATAGGAAAGAAAACTTCATTCCAAATTGTTGCTTTGCTTGTGTGTTGAAATTGATTCTCTTAAAACAACAAGGGAACCAATTGTTTTTCCTCATTATCCATGATAGTCAAGTGATGTGAGTGTTATTTATCATTCTCTTTGTCACACAAAATCTTTCAAGGGAGTTGCAAAATCTCGTTAATTTCGGGTGAAGGAACATGATTTGTAACAATCTGTTTTACTACTTAATTAACATTCAAGAAAGAAATTAATGATTGAGAACTCTTGTGATTTTATTCAAGGGTTGTAAATTAAGATAAGGTGCAACCTAAAATAGAATTAGAGGTATGGTCTTCATCATGCAACTCTGATTGGTCTTTAATCTCTGAAGGAAATTCTTCTTGTTGAGGATGTTCTTATGGATCTAGACAATTAAGCTCTTCTACCTTTATTTCTGGATCACGAGACTGTTGTTGATTTTTAGTGTTGTCCTCTTGAAACACTCCAGCTCTTCCCCTTCTTCATGGAGGTTAATATTGCCTCCCTCTTCTTGAGAATAAGCTAGGAATTGGTTTTCTACATGTAGTCCAGAAACCACCATGGGTCGTTCTTCTTGGAGATTAAATGGTGTAGGCCATTTTTCTGTAACATCTTCTTTGAATCGCTCTTTAGGAGGGTCAGGAAGTTTCAATGTTATAGATGTGGAATTCTCATTTTTGGGTCGATCTACTTCTTTCTTTGTGAAAGTGGATGCAATGGCCTTATGAGCAGTTGACTCTTTTAATGGCTTCTTCCCTTTACAAGAAGGACTAGGAGGGGTTTGTTCTCTTGATATTGACTCTTCATTTTGTTCTTTCCCTCGAGTTCTCTTTCTGAAGGACCTGAGGTCATACTTATTGTGGAGTTGAGCCTGCATGAGATCCACGAAATGTCTACAGTAATTGTCAATATCTTGATGTTCTGGAGGGACTTCCTTCTCTTCTTGCTCCCCTTGTAGGATGCATTCACCCTCCTCATCATCACAGTAAGTAAGAAATTTATTCTCTTGATTTTCTGTGACTTCCTCAACCTTTCCCTCCACTTCTCTCTCCAAATATAGAGGAAGTTGAATGTGGTATTGTTGTTACTTCCTATCCCATTACAACAACTACAGAGGGGGCTTCCGATACTGAGGATTAAACCCTCGGTTCTTAATCATTTGGTTGGGACGAGGAGGGGAATTTTTGGCCTCCAATTCAAGCTTAATAAACTTATTTGAAAGGTTCTTGATTAGATTATTAATTTATTCAATTCTATACTCTTGTGACTCCCTTTCCTTATTTGAAGTAGAAGCCTCCTTCCTGTTATTTCTTATGGCTTCATGCTTTGTCTCCCTTGAATTTACCAGTAGAAGAAAAGTCTACTTCTAGCTCCAATGCATCAATCTGGATCTGATCCAAAGATGTGGATTTTGTTTCTCTTAGGGTGAACCCAAAATCCGGTTCGAAAGTTTCTGTGAAGACCACCTTAGTAACTTCTTCTGGAGGCTTTATCTCAGCAGGGAGATTATTATAGAGCTTATTGAACCTATTTATGAATTATGTTACATCCTCATTGCGTCTCCTTTTTAGAGCATTCAACTCGGTAAGAACATATCCATGGTCACACTTTTCTCCCCATTTTAATGTGAATAAATTTACCATTTCTTCCCAAGTGTGGACTCTGTTGTTGGCTAAAAAATTGAACCATTTCTGGGCTTCTCCCTCTAAGGATTGGATGAAAATCATTAGTACCACATCTAAGTGATCTACATTCACATTCTTAGCGAAGGTGCAGAAGGTTTGAATATGTCTCTATGCAGAAGTATTATTTTCTGCGGTGAACCGATGCGGGAGCATTAGATAATCTTGTGGCATAACATTTAGAGGTTGAGGGAGCGCCAAGGGGGGATACTTGTTCAAAAGGAAACTCGGCAGAGCCATCTGATTTAGAGGTCGGGGTAGATGGTGGATCTGAATCTGGTGTGAGGCTTGGTGAAAGCCAAAATTATTTTTGATTAGGACTATTTTACAGTGGAGTCTCCAAGGTGAGGAATATGCAACTCCCAACCCTTCCTGCTCACCTATCTGAAGGGTGGAATTTATGTCATCTCCCAAGAAAAAAATTTCGTTCATTCGTATCCCCGGCAACGGCGCTAGAAATATGTTGTAATTCCAAGAGACAACCTTGAGTTGCAAAATACCATTGCGTATGACATCCTAAAATCATAGGTTAGATGTAGAAAATTATAAGGACGCCTCTGACAGAATGTGAATAAAGAGAACAATGGTTTTGGTGTTTTAGGAATGTTGAAGACCTTGGAGTCTGATTCATGTGAATTACCATATACTACAAGAGGGCTCAGGAGGTTGTATGGCTCGGTGTATTTTCAAATGGGCCAAGTATGAAACAATGAGCAGAGGCTTTCAAAATATGTAGAGGTGTTAAGGAGGAACGGAGGAGGGACCTGCAAGAGTCATGCTTAAAAGTCTTAACAATGTCTCTCCCGTGAACTCAGAGGAAGAGGATGTAAATGGAATGTGATGAACAATAGAGATTTGTGGAGTGTGAATTAAGGAAGCACGGCAATTTTAACACACGAGCGTTACACATAAACGAATTCATGAATAAAAATGCATACCACCGGTAGCTACATTACATGAATCATCAAAGTAACAGAACACGAAAGATGATTATAAATAAGCAGGTGATTGATAATAAACAAGATAACTTAGATACATACTACTCATTTATCCACCTGGAATCGAAATGAACATCAATGTATATCATATTATGTTCAAAACATCTCTCCCAACTATGTATCTCAGTGCACAAAGAGCACAGTCATATAGAACTATAGTAAAAAGTCTCCAAAATTCTGAACCCTTCTTTCATCTCTAAACCCCCTACATATAGAGTTCTCTTTGAGGGTTTACAATCGAATAATCATTCATGATTGGCCCACACAAGTGAAAATAAAAATATCCTAACCAACTAGCAGCGTGTACATCAAGAAATCACTCTCGTAATCAGAGAATCAAAACAGAATCAGGTGAAAATGAGATTTCACAAGAAAAACATCACAATCAGATAATAAAGAGAAAAAATAGTTGACCACGGAGGCCAAATATTTGAATATTCAAAATGGGGTGGCTAGGAGTGGCTGTGAACAGGTGGGAAGTTTGGTTTCCCTCTTTTGATTCCACCTGCTATGGAAAAGCCTCCACTCCCTCGTTCTCTTGATTCCTATAAACCGTTATGCAACGGATAGTCGTGCTGCACGTGCCTGGCTCTTTAACAGATATTTCTTGGACAAATTGAACATACCATAACTGTGTTTCTTCGACCCAAAAACCCATGTCGCATAGGACTTGAGAAACTGGAGATCGGACTTCAAAGGGGGGCCTGTGGAATTAACACATAGTGTGATTGTTTAACACTGAAAAGAGAGCGGGATAAAGGTCATAAGAGGACTTTGATGATGTGCTAGGGAGGTGGGGCCCAAATTCCTATCGCAAATTGCAATCAGGAGCATTGGGGATCAAGACGGGAAGCAAGAATGAAACAATGTGTAGTGAGATGTGCGATGGTAAGAGGGTGATGAGGCAGGACAAAGGTGGGACCCAAACTCATATAGCATATCACAAACCGGAATTTTTTGTTATGAGGAGCAGGAGGTAAATGTTATGATCTGTGATGTGCGAAGTGCAGTGAGTGGAAGGTGACATGGCAAGGAGGTGGGACCCAAACTCATATCCTACATTTCAAATCGAAAGTTTTTGTTTATGAGGAGCACGGGAAAATGTTATGATTTGCAATGTGCAAAGCGCGGTGAGTGGAAGGTGACGTGGAATGGTGGAGGTGGGGCCACCCGCAAATCACAGCTAAAATTTTTTGTTTATGAGAAACATGAGGTACATGTTAAAACTTGCAAAGGGCGATGTGTGATGGGTAGAAAGTAACATGCTGGAAGGGTGGGTCCCATTTATATCACAATTGGGGAGATGGTGTAGGCAGAGTTAAGGAGTTTAAGCATAATGTGGTTGGCTATACAAAAAGGTAAGTGGGTACCAATAAAGGTTTAGAGCGAAGAGAAATGAGTTGTGAATGATAAAGTTTCATGCAGAAAGGTGAAAAGGGCTAAGGTTTTATCACATTGGGGGTTTGGTGAAGGAGTGCAATGGAACCATTCATGCCTCATCCCTGTGATTTTATTATAGGAGCCACTTCTCCACCTTGTGTGCAGTCATAGGCCAACACAGGTAACTAGACCCTAGGTCCCACTAAGATTTTAACACACTTAACCCTTAGAGGCTCCCGCAAGCCTGCATGACTATGTGTGGAAGGCTCTGGATGCATGCACAAGCCTGCATGCCTATGTCTAGGGACTAAATTTTCCACCCTGGGTCCCAATGAGTTCTTAGCCCACTTAACCCCCATATGCTCCTACAAGCCTGCATGCCTCTGTATAGGGACTAAATTGTCGAAATCTATGCCTTCGTCAATGGTATTTAAGGCACTTTTTCAGGTCCATATCCCAGGTCGCTTCCCATAATTCAATGAAAAGTTCAGACATGAAATATAATAGCGAAACAATGGTGCAAAATCAAATATTTGAACAAGGACTTAGCTGGACCCCTACTAGCCATGACTATAATTTTGTCAAACATGTCACACATTTGTAATCTACAAATTTAAATAACATATCTAAGCATATGGATCTCATAATTGTTTGAGAATCGTTAAGAGACATTATTTATACATCACGTTAATTGCATTATAGTCTATTTATGCATAGATACATTGCTCATTCAATTACGAATAAAAACATGATGAGATCCATACTTCATCACCATCATTAAACTTAGTCATAACTAGCATATAAGCAACAAAATGACAAGCACATAAAAACAATATAGGCTAAAAAATAAAAAAGTAACTCGATCCAACAGTTATCCATCACCCTCCAAATCATTTGTCCAACCAAGGCTCCAGGAACTAATAACTCAACCCAACACTAAAGGAATCATGAGAACCAAAAAAAAATAGCAATGAAACTAAACTGACAACACCATGGCTATCCAGAAAATGGCAAGGCTTGGAAAATCCACTGCCAATCAAGGAAATCCTCCATGCCAATGAAAAATCTTAGCCAATAAACAACATGCATACACCATGAATGCAAAAAATAGTGAGGAAAACATACATGTAACGTGGTACCTCCATTCAATACCCACTGCAGTTCTTGATCCTAATGTCCTCTTTCACTTTCTTTCTCTTGGTTTGCATTCTTGCACCAAATATCCAAGTATGCCACACCCTCCAAGAGTGTTCCAAGAAAACTTTAAGTATCCAAGAGTATGACAAAGAGAGAGAGACAGAATAATGAGAGCTCCAAAACTACACTCAGAAAAAACCATGAACAGATTCTTAGAAGCATTTTTATTAACGAGGTCTCTATTTTCTTTCTTTTCCATTATTTTCCTTCATTTCACTCCTCACATGAAGTTGGTGGCCTTTCACCTCCATTTTCTCTTATTTTCCATTATTTCCATAAATAAATTCCAATAAATTCCGCTTTTCCTTTCCATAGTCTTAGTCATTTCATTTTCCAATTTCCATAGAAATAATAAACTATTTGAACACCTGCACTACGATCTTTTTCGTAACATTTAGCTTAGAATATATGTCCCATGACCTTGGTTATTGTATTTTCTTTATTAAGCTTTATTACATGGAATTTTGAACAGGGTTGTTATAGAACCCTCCCCCTTGGGGGAACTACGTCCTCGATGTTCGACGACACCTACAACCAATAAGACTACTATAACAAACATACTTTCCAAGAAGCTTTATAGCTTAGCTAGTTTTATTACTTACAATGATTATCCTGCTGAGAAGAAAACCAACATGACAACATAACCACATAACATCATAATGAAAACCATAATTACAAGATATCATCCCGCTTATTTGATCTTTATAACATAGCTCATGGTGGTATTTACATCCATATAAATATGTACATATATCAAAACATCATGCCAAACATATACCAACATCATACCAAAATTGTTTTTCCTCAACCCACAAACAATGAAGGATACATAGTCCACATATGATCCACCATCTGCCATGTAGATTCATCAGGTGCAAAGTGCTTCCATTTCACTTTAACTTTCTCGATTGCTCAAGCTTGGAGCATGAGAATTTTTCTCTACAAAATGCACTAAGGTTGTAGCTAAAATTTTCCTTCTGAATCCACCTACCATATATACCAGTCAATCACATGATAAACATCCTCAACGTATTTCTTAAGAAATGATACATGGAAAATTTCATGGAATTTTACTATGGAAGGAAGTGCAAGTCAACTGGCTACTGACCTGATCCTCTCAATAATCCTGAAAGGTCCAAAAAATTGTGGCACCATATTGGCACATGATCCAATCTGCAAGAAGCTCCTCTTATGCCTTATGTGCAAGTACACATGTTCTCCAACCTAAAAATCCTTTAACAACATGTTGATATCTGCATAAATCTTCTCCCTGTCTTGTGATTATTTTAAATTATTCTTGATTACCTTCATTTCCCATTCCATCTCTGCCAACATGTCTGTTCCAATCAACACCCTATGAACCGGATCACTCCAAATGATGGGAGTATTGCAACTCATCCCATACAATGTTTCAAATAGACTCATCCTCAATGATTCCTTCTACCCATTATTGTAAGCGAACTCTACCAGTGGAAGATACTCTTCTCACTTTCATTCATGATGCATCACATACATCCTCAACAGGTCCTCCAATATCGTATTGAGCCTCTCTTGTTGAGAATTTGGTAGGGTGATGATTATTTCAAATTCTCTTCTTTATAATTAATTGTGAGCTTACTTATTTTACTTATGTATTCTCTTCTTATCTTATTTATTATTTCATAAATTCATTTACCAAAAACATGAGACACAAATTTAGGTTCTTTGAGCCAGGGAAAACCCTCTCCCTCTCAGAGAGGAAAAACCACGAGAAATCCTTCTTATAGAATTCCAGATGGCAGGTAAAATGAGCATGACATAGACCCTGGACCTATATATTCCTTCAAGATCTTGTCATTTCTTCTTCAATGACTCCTTCAGATTATTTCTCTTTCTTGCACCTTCCTTTTCTGATCAACACTGTTCAGCACAGGCCTTAGAGAGCTCGGTCTCTAGCCCTTGGTTTGAATACTTCTTGGCTTATTATTATCTATATTTATGCCCAAAACACAGATATGAGTTTCTTCACCTTAGATCCTTCCTTTTACTTGCAGCCCTAATCTTTATATTTATTTTGGACCTTAGAACATAGTCCTTGATCTGAACCTGTTCTTTGATGAATTGTCTTCAAACCACATATGAATCCTTCCTTTCATGCTCTATTTTTCAGTTCTGAAGATCACATTAACCATAGACTAGACTGCCACACTTAATATTTTTCCTTTCTTTCAGACTAACAATAGTCCCTTCTACACATTGATCATATGATTCATCTCACACTTATTACATGTTTATCTCTTCATACTAATATTATACATTTCAGCATTCTTCCCTTTCAAATGACCACAATGCTACCCTATATATATTAACTTATTTCATCTGTTTTAGACCGACCCTACAATATATTGGTAGACTGACTTGTCTACTACTCCTAGGAAGACATGAATAGCTTATCTTCCAGTGTTGAGGAGGTTGTCTTGAGGGTTGATTTTAGCATCATACCTGAGCCGTTTTCTTCATGGTTATATGACAAGGTCTTGAGGAATATTCCTTTGACTAGATTCTTCTTATACATGGCTCTTAATTAGTATATTTATGACAATATGAAAAATCCCTAAAAGAAATCAAGAAGAATTATTTTGACCTATAATAAAAACCTTGGTCATGAAACCCATGAGGAAAGCATAAAAAAAATATATTCTATTATATTTTTCTTCTTCATTACATAAATACATAATTACGTAGTCAATATGAAGACTGAAGCTAGTTACACTTTCCAACAGTCCCTCTTAACTAGGGAGGTATTCATATAGGTACATGGTCACTTTCAAACTAGAGAATCTCATAATAAGAATAGGTTTCGTAATCGCATTTGTATAGCATCATATCAACCAACATTGTCCTAGTGCAAGGCCTTGACTAACAACGCCATCTCTCAATGAGACAATGGGCTACAATGTTGGCAACAAACGTGACTTATAAACACCATAGTCATTGTCTCTGCAAGGCATGTACTCCACCCAGTTGTTCCCAGAGTATGACCGTATTGGACTATTCTTCTCTTGGATAGCCAACCCTCAAAGAATATCGGTCCCCAAGTAATCTTATCTTTAATTCCATATCACATTATCAAAGAGTATTTAATTCTCGATGATTACCCAACCCTCCATTCTATATTCTAGGCGAAGACTAGAATATGTGTCTATTCATTCTCTACACATGGCCTTCACTAAGAATTATGGTTGATATTCATGGTCTAGTGCATGACACATGAATCAAAGAATCACATATGTCACTCCATCTTAACTCGGGAAGGACATATTTCAAGTTTCTTCCAAGGAATAAAATTACCACCAGGCTCCCTCTCAACCAAGGACCTACAACCACAATGGTGAGACACCCAACTTCTCATGAAGAATTCCTCCCCTTGATGTCATGGATTTCAATATTGAGGAATCTTCAACTTTTGGCTTCATAGGGAGCATATCATCCATCACTATCATTCACGAGTCATGTCAACATCAGAAAGTGATTCATCATTTTTTCTCATCTAGTCCACCTTTATGCCATGCTACTTTCCTTCGAACCATATCCAAGGATCTTACATCCTTCCACATGATTTCCATCCCTGAATCAACTTATCCAGATAAACATATACATAATAACTTTTAAATAAAAATTTACCTCAGTGATGATCTTTCACCATGACATCTTCTTGTAGGCATCGCCATCCTTTATTTCGACTGACATATCTCCTAGAGATATTTCTTGTCAAGGGTCTTCTTATTTACCATACTTCTATCATAGTCAACATATATTCCTAGGAGATCTGCTATTCACATCTTCTTGGATTCTGGATGATAACCTCCTCTTTACATGGTTTCACTTCATGATCTCTTCAATTCTTTCCACGCACAACTTCATACCTGGGAACTTCCAATATTCAGTTCCTTTTTTGTATACAAATACGTCATATTCCATATGAGGACATACTTAATTTCATCTATTAGTGGAAACTTGTGCACCGTAAGTGATCCTCCTTCATAGATCATACTTCTAAAGATAGAAGTCCATTACCTGCAACCATATGACATTACTTCACAACATCCAGTGTTAGCATATAAATATATGTACCTCGTACCTTTTACCTTTGAGTCATCCTGTAGAAATTTTACTAGAATTAACAACTTCATTGCTTGACTTGGTTCATCAATATGTCATCATATCCTAATCGCAAAATCTTGTAGAATACAATTCTCAATGAAACATATTTTCTTTCTAACTAGTGAATCCATAGATAATTCCTTTAGAACATGAAATCACCTGTTTCAATATTGATTATTGAATGATGATCCTTTATATTGACGACAACTCTTCCATCAATGTTTTTTATGAGTGAGGTTTCCAAGAGCTCCTTCTTCAAGTGCTCCTCCCTTGCTTCTGTCATGATTCTTTTAATATACATTGCTTCCTATCATACTATTTTACAAATAGAAATCACTTAAAGAGAAAGATGATATCAATCATAATAGAGATATTTCGCTTCTTCTTTCTTATATTTCTTTGCATTAGGTTTTTCCCTTATATATGTGACATGGGATTCTTCCTTTTTCCTCTTCTCCTTTCCAGATTTACGACAATCCCTTTTATAATTCTCAAATTCATTACATCTAAAGAATCGTACTTTGTCCATATTTATTCTTTTATTTTGAGGACCAAATTTTTCGAATCTTCCTTTCTTACTGGACATGGTTGCAAAGGCTTGATTCAATTCAATTGATCCTATATTAGCTTTGGCTTTCAATATTGTTTCCTCTATTTTAGACAAAGACCATAAATTGTGGAATGGTGTTGCTTATTTCTTCCCGTATAAGCTTGAAGTAAAGTTTCACCATTATTTAGGTAGATAATTCAACACCACTGTAGTCATTTCATTATCAGGCATTACTTCTCCCAATTCCTGTAGTTGGTCTCTTATTTCAGAAATCCTCATAAAATATGAAGTGATTCCTTCCGATATTGAAAAATCCATTTTGTATAGTTCTTGTCTTATACATATTGCTTCTCCTGCAGTACTCACAAAGAATAGCTCCACCATTTTCTCATATATTTCATCTGCAGTTTTCAGTTTTGATACATATGGTATGAGTTAGTCCTCAACGGATTCTATGAGAATCCTCTAGGCTCTGATTTCTCCTTTCATGTAATTGGCATGAGCTAGAACATATTCTTTTGAGGGTTTAGTTGTAGATCCTTCGATGTAGTCCATAAATCATCTTCAATGAGATTCAAATTTGTCCTCTTCTTCCTTGCACTAAAGTTTTATAACCCAACCAATTTGTTTCTCTCCTTGCAATAAGTCATTTTGACAGATTTAGATAAGGTCATAGATACTTACTTGGGTAGAGTGACTTATTCCTTCTAGCATCTTCCTTGATGATGAAGAAGATGAAGTCAAGAACTTCCTCTTAGATTAAATTCTCCAATGTAGGAGTTTTTGAATCCTTGATGACAAGGGATGTCTCAAAAAATATGATGTCTCTTCAAACAATGTCTTGAATATACTATCTGATGGAATTTTTTTTTATTTTTTTATGAGTGGATCCTTTGAATGGGATTGAATATCTTCTTGAAATGGCTTGATAATCTTCCTTTCAAACTGATCTGATACTTCCACACAAACTTTGACCTTCACTTTGATTCTTGCTTCCTTGAGTGCCTCCTTGATAAGTAACCCTTGTCTTTAGCACCTTAGCTCTGATACCATGTTGAGAATTTGGTAAGGTGATTATTAGTTCAAATTCTATTCTTGATAATTAATTTTGAGTTTACTTCTTTTACTTATGTCTTATCTTCTTAGCTTATTTAGTCTTTCGTCAAGTCAATTACCAAAACCACAAGAGACACAAATTTAGTCTCTTCGATCCAGAGCAAAACCTCTCCGTCTGGGAGTGGAAAACCCACAAGAAATCCTTCTTATATACTTTCATATGACAAATAACATGACCATGAAACATACCGTAGGCCTTTATGTGCCTTGAAGACCTTGTCACTACTTCTTCAATGACTAGTTAAGCTTATCCTTCTTTCTTGCACCTTCCTGCACCGATTAGCACTGTTCAGCACCAGCCTTAGAGACCTCAATCTCTAGCCCTTGGTTTGAATACTTCTTGGCTTCTTCTTATCTGTCTTTATGCCCAAAAAAAAGATACGAGTTTATTTATGTTATGTTCTTCCTCTTACTTACTTGCAAACCTAATATTTATATTAATTTCAGACATCAAATCATAGTCCTCGATATGAATTTGTTCTTTGCTGAAATGTCTTGAAACCACAAATGAATCCTACCTTTATTGCTCTATTATTTAGTACTAAATCTCACATTAACCACAAACCAGACATCTGATCTTAATATTGTTCCTTTTTTTCGAACTAACCACAGTCCCTTCTACGTATCCATCATGTGTTTGATCTTGCACTTATTGCAAGTATATCTCTTCATATTGATCTCAGACTTGTCTGCATTCTTCCCTCTCAAATGAAGGAATAGGTACCTTATATATATTTACTTATTTAATCATTTTTAGGGCAAACCTACAATATGTTTGTGGGACCACTTGTCTACTTCTCCTTGGTTGACATGAATAGCTTATCTTCCAACATTAACGAGGTTGTATTGAGGGATGATTTGAATATCATACTTGAGCCATTTTATTCATAGTTATATGACAAGGTCTTGAGGCATATTCCTTTGACTACATTCTTCATATACGTGACACTTATTTAGTATATTTATGAGAAGATGAAAAATCACTAAAAGACATCAAGACGAAGTATTTTGACCTATAATAAAAACCTTTCTCATGAAACCCATGAGGCAATCATAACAAAAATACATTTTATTATATATTTATTCTTCTCTACATAAATACATAATTACATAGTCAATATGAAGACCGAACCTAGTTACACTTTGCAACATATTTGTCCATCTTTCTGTGGATGATAAGTTGTGATGAAGGAAAAATTTGCACCCAAAGCTAGTTCCTCCACGTATTCAATGCATGTATGATAATTTCTAGCTCAAGATTATGTTTCGGCTAGTTCTTATAGAGTTCATTTATTTTTCATGACTCATAGCCTCCCACCTCTCCATCCTGCATAAGTAATCCACCAAGTCCTCTCTTGCAAGCATATTTAAATACTACAAACTCCTCATCTGGATTTGCAATATTTAACACTGGAGAATGTGTCAACAATTTCTTAAGCTTCTCAAAACTTGCCTCACACTCCTCTGTCCATTCAAACTTCTTACATTTCCTCTGAAATGATGTAATAGGAAAAGAAATCTATGAGAAGATCTTGATGATCCTCCTGTAATAACCTACCAATTTCATGAAGGATCTCACCTCATCTGCATTTCGAGGATCTAGTCACTCCATGATGGCCCTTCTCTTTTTTAGATATACTATGATTCCCTCCTTGGAAACAGCATCTCCCAAGTAATGTACCTCAATTTAAAAGAAACTGAATTTTCTAAGTTTAGCATACAATTGATGCTTTCTTAGCTATCTCGACACTATTGCTAAATTTTCAGCATGTTCTTCCTCATTTTTAGAATATACCAGTATATCATCAACAAACACAATAAAGAAATTGTCGAGGTAAGGACATAACACACTATTCATTAAACACATGAATTTATATTTAGCATTAGTCAAACTGAAAAGAACTACAACAAAATCATAATGCCCATACCTCGTCTTGAATGCAATCTTGTAGATGTCCTCTTTGATGTGTACCTAATGATATCTTGATCTCAAGTCAATATTAGAGAAAAATTTTGTTCCTTTATCTAATCAAATAAATCATCAATCCTCGGTAATGGATACATGTTCTTGATGGTAAATTTGTTCAACTTCTTGTAGCCAGTGTGCAATATGAGAGTACAATCCTTCTTTTTTACAAACAGTATCAGTGCGACACATGGTGATACACTCCGCCTAATTTAACCTTTTTCAAGAATCTAGTTCAGCTGCAACATTAACTCTAGAAACTCAGTGTGCTCATCCTATAAGGTGATTTTGATGTCGGAGCCGCCCCTCGTACCAACTCAATAGAAAAATATACTTCGCTGTGAGGTGGAAACTCTAAAACATATGGGGAAAATACATCCTAAAATTTTTGTAGAACCGGGTACCTAATCAAAACATCTACATCCTAAAATTTGTTACCTTTGTCACTAGATATATGCACTAAAATCAACACATACACACTTTCGTACCACTGCACTTGTCTTGCATAGCTATCACCATTATTACCAATGTTGCTTTCTTCTTACCTTGTAAAATTATTTTTCCCCATTATCATCCAAGAATTCAATGGCATTTTCATAAAATTATATCTTGGTCCTGTGAAGATATATCCAATCCATACCAGATAGCATACTATATGATCCTAATTGTAATATGTTCAAGTGTGTTTTTTAAGACATGCCACTCACCTCAAATGCACACGATCTTACCTAGTGATGAACACTTCTCTTTCTACCTATACCCAGCTACACTAACCAAGACTCTGCATGCCCTTCTCTTCAAACCACACTTATCCACCATTTCAAGGCTAACATAACTATAATGAGATCCACGATCCATCAAAATAGAAAACAATTGATCATAAATTTTACCATCCATCTCACTGATAGATGCCTGAGCATCCGTATGCCTATTGTCCAGCAATACATAGATAACGGGAATACTATGTCCAACATATCCCACTGTATGTGCCTCCTTCACAGTGTAGATATGTGGCCTACCACCCTAATGCCGTGGAAAATTTCTCCTATGATAATCTCCTCCAAAAGTCCAACACCGCACAGGCTCCCTGTTTTCATTCATATTCTTCCCCTTAGACTGAAGTCCCTATCCTCTGCCAGATGTATTTAACTTCTTAGGTGGTGCCACATTCTCTTTGTTACCTTCCTCCTTAGGTATTGCTTTCTTCTTGTCTCATTTTCATTTGTTCTTATCACTACCTTTCCAATCAGGTTTAGTCTTAGATCTGTGCTTTGATTGGTCATAACAATGTTTGAGTTTCTTGATGGCCCCCTCTAATGATATAGGCTCATAAAACTCAAACCTATCTCTGAATGTTACGAGAAACCCATTAATAAATCTTTGAATCTTTACCTCCTCCTCCTTGAGATAAGGCACATATCTCAGTAACTCTAAGAACCATCTAGTATACTCATCGTCTATCATGGAACCCATCTTCAACTCATAAAACTATTTTTCCCTGTCATCGTAGTATCTCTCTCATAGATAATTATTCTGGAATATCTTCTTGAACTCACTTCAAGTCAGTTACTCCTCATAAATATCTCTGAAAATATTCACATATTACCACCAAATATATTCTTTACCTCTGAGGTAAAATGTAGCTATTTTGGCTTTCATGTTTTATGAATAATCATGCAACCTGAAGAAGTTCTTCATACTAAGAAACCATGACTCTACATCCTGTGGGTTTCTTCATCTCTCCATAAAATGCAGGTGGTTTTTCCTTCTTAAACGCATCTGGAAAATAGTCTCTCTCACTCTTCCTATAAGGATGATAATGATGACGATCATGATGCATGTCAAAACCAGATCTAGAATGATACATCTTTTTATCACCTCTCCTATCTCGATTTTCCAAGAACCTAACATCTCTAATCATGTCATATCTATCCAACCTATGACCACTATGAGACCTACTTCCAATGCCCCATTGGCCCCATCCTCCTGCCCATAGCTGATATGAAGTTGTCCATGTTTCTGCAATTATGATAAACTTTGAAGGATGACTAAATTAAACTCTCCTTTCTCTTCTCGCGCCTGTATGAATATGTCATTATCTGCCTTGAAAATCCTTATTTCATCCTTTAAAATTATTAGCATGTCTTCCAATTCAGAAGTGTGCCCAAAACCATGATGATCATCTGATTCATAGGTGTAGTATTTGTAGTCTACCATCTTTCTATTCATATTTGATTTCTCTCCTACAATGCATACTATGTCAGCTAAACCAAATCATAATAAATCAATTTAACTTAGCATAATTTTGGGATTATATCTCATCTACAAGATCAATCAATCATCATAATACATGTATATACATATAATCATATCATCATAAATACATATAACACATAGGTGTATCAACATGTAACCGTCATTCTAGTTAGAGTCCAGTCATCAATGCATGACCATTCCAATGGGTGAACCATGCTCTGATACCACTATGTAACACACTCCTCCCATATCTACCAAAGAAATTCACAAAACTAGGGTAAACATGTGACGAGAGGTGACCTTGAGGAAGTGGAATCGATGGAAACACATCGTAGTGACCTTCCACATCAGTAAAAATATTGTCAGGAACCATCCCAAACACTGAGGTAACTAGCCCTTGGGTCCCAGTGCTTTTTTAACCCACATAACCTCTGAACGCTTCCACAAGCCTGCATGTCTATATTTAGGAGGCTCTTGATGGACACACAAGCCTACATGTCTACATCCAAGAATGAATTGTCCAGACCTGTCCATGCATTAGCAAGATTCAAGTGACATTTTCAAGCCCAAAGCCTAGGTCACTACCCAAAATTCAATGATGAACTCAGACATGAAATATAACAGTGAAACAATGGTGCAAAATCAAATATTTGAATAAGAACATGACTGGACCCCTACTAGCCATGACTGGAATTTCATCAAACATGTCAAGCGGATATAATCTATAGGTTTACATAACATATCTGGGCATAGGGGTCTCATACTTCTGTGAAAATCATCAGGAAGCATTGTTGCTACATAATATTAACCACATTATAGTATATTTTGGCATAGATACATTATTCATTCAATTATGAATCAAAACATTATGCAAGCCATACTTCAACACCATCATAAAAATCCATCATAAATTTCATATAAGCAACATAAATGAAAATCACATAACAACCATATAAGCCACAGAAGAAAAAATATATTTACTCAACAATACAAGAGGAAAGAGCTCTAATTTCCATAAGAAAAATGAAACCAAGTTTGGGACTTCCACATTCCACCTAACCATAGACATGGTTCAGCCAAATCTCTATTCAACAAGTCACCCCCGTGCCATATTACAAGCAAGAATATGATATCTCATAAACCAAATCCATCAAAACCACACTAGGGATTCTAGAGGCCAACCCACATCAACCCTCAACTAGTGATTCCACCTCACATTCGTACATCAAAACCATCATTGCATATGAATCTTGTGCATAAAACATAAGTACCATGTTATTTTATTAAAAAATATTGCAAATGAACCTTGTGCATAAAAGATAAGTATCCATGTTTTTATTCTTCAAAAATATTGCATGGTTCTTGTGTGTTAATATAAGCTTAAAATATTGTGTGGTTCTTATGCCTAAAAAGATACGTTAACCATCATGGTTTCTTTAATAGTTAAGGTTTTGTAATTGTATGCACGTTCTTTATTCACATATAAGCTAACATAAACATGATTCATTTGAGATACAAATAATTTCCATTTCTTAATTCACATATAAGCTAACATAAACATGACTTCATTTGAGATACAAATAATTTCCTGTTCTTCAGTCACGTGCATATTGCAATTTATTATTATATAGCTAAAGGTGGTGTTGTAGTTGGAATAAGGATGAAAGGGAGAGCATTATTGCATTGCAATAATGCATATAATAGGATTTATTGATATTATTTATGCATTTTATTTAATGCATATTTGACGTGGATAAGAAAATATAATTTTATATTTATATTCATGTATTTAAAGTATGTGAAATCTAAATACATATTTTTTTTCATTTATTTAATGCAAGGTAAGTAGGCATTGTTTTTTTATGTGTTTAATTAATGCATTAGAAATATGAACAATTATATGCTCATTTTTATAATACATTAGAGTAAAAACAACATCTTAGTTGTATTTTCTATAATTAACCAATGTTACTACATTGATACATACAAAAATGGTCTTGTATTAAGGGAACAAGTAGATTGTTATATATGGTTTGGCAACAAAAATAATAACTAGAAAAAAGAAATTTGTGGGAGGGAAAAAAATTTCCCATAGTTTTACATTATCATTAAAAACATAATTTTTATTAAAAACATTAATGGTTTTTCAGTTTTTAACTAAGGTGTTGCATGTGTTTGTACTTGATAATGCATGTAAAAGTAAAAAAATAAAGATAACTCTTAATGTTATTTATGCATGTGCAATCAAGTGGTCTTGCACTGGGAGATGCATGTAAAAGTAAAATATTAAAGATGATATGTAATGTTATTATGAAATATTAAAATATGTATAACTCATGGAAAATTATTAGTGCTAACTCGTAGAGATTGACTATTTCAGTTTTAGTAAATGGATATTTTACCTAATCATGATGTTAGAGTTGTTGACCATAAAAATTGCATGAAAGAATCGTGACATATGCAAAGAATGGATTTATAGTTCCAATCTATCCTTTTAGGATCTATTTTACCTAACACTATGGTAGGAAATGAGGTCATTTTGATTGCCTAGTGATTCATGCAGAGTGAAGGATCGAAAGTGTAGTTTACAAGCGATAACATATTGCAGGAAATAACTATGCCATGAAGATATTGTTCTCCAGGGATTGTGGGGATATATAATATAATCATATATCCATTGAGTTCCCAAACTTGAAAATAATGTCAAAATATGAGGGCACAAGCCAAAATACAATAAAATAAAGTATATTGCTTTCTTTTCCTTAAAAAAATCATAACTCTTATTTTATTATTTTATTTACAAATCTATGTTTTGACATAAAAGTTCCTATAATTCTCACTCTTTTTTTACATTCCCCTATCTTGTTTCATATTTCTATATATCATCCCCACCTCTCCCAACTTTTTTACCTCTAACCCTCCACTTCTCCCCAAATATCTCTACCTCACTTCCCTTTCACCCTTCACATACCCAACTCTCTCTATCTCTCTCTCCTTTATGTACCCATACATACTCTTCACTTCTCTCCCTTTTCCTCTCTATCTCCCATAACTTATCACTCTCCCCAAACTTCCCTCATTCTCCCTTCCCCAATATCCCCTACCTCATTCATCATTTAGTACTATCTCTTCTTCTCCCCCCTTCCCTCTCTCGCTCTTAACCTATTTCCCACTCTCCCTCCTCTACTTATGCTTTTACTCTCTCCCATATAAACCACATCTCATCTTCTCTATTCCTTTCATCTAACTTCATAGGAATTGACCGACTCCATAGATCAAAACTCATAGCTTCATGTCACAATAAGCTTGTAATTTATTGTTGCAGTTTTCCTATCTGTGATAGCATTTTTGATGTTTTAGAATGTTAAGTTATTACTATTTTATCATATATTTCATTTTAAATTAAGGTATGTGTATATATGTAAAAAAACTTAATGGAGAACATCATCAAAAAAATTGAACTCCCAAGTCTGCTCCCTCCCTCCCTCCCTCCCTACCTCCCTCTCTCCCTCCCTCTCACTCCCTCCCTTCCTCTCTCTCCATCTGCCTCTCCTCCTCTCTATCTCTCCCTTCCTCCCTCCCTCCATCTCTATTCCTTCCTCCCTCTCTCTCCCTCTATGTCTCCCTCTCACCCTCTCTCCCTCCCTCTCCCCCTCTCCCTCTCTCTATCTCTCTCTATATATATATTTCTCTCCCTCTTCCTATCCCTCTCTCTCGATCCCCCCCACTCTCCCATACTCTCTCTCTCTCTCTATCCCCTTCCCCCTACGCCTATCCGTTTCTCTACCTATTTCTCCCCCTATTTGGCTCCCCTTCACTCCTTCCCTCTCTCCCTCTCACTCTCACTCTCACTCTCACTCTTTAAGGTGCGTGAATGTTATCATAGACTCTCTATTGGATTCTTTTACACTCCCTCTCTCTCCCTCCCTCCATATATACTCTTATACCTATCTCTTCATCTCTAAAAGATTCTCTTACTCTCTTTATCCCTCTATCCCTCCCAATACCTCCATCTCTCCCTCTCTATCCTCCTCTCTCACTCTCTATCATCCACTCCCTTTACCTCTCTCTCTTCTTCTCTCTCTTCCTCTATCTCTCTATTGCCCTATTTCTCTCTCTCACACCTTTCCATAATCTCTCCCACCCTCTTTCCTAATTCATCTCTCTCTCTCTCTCTCACCCTCCCCTTCCCTCTCTACCTCTCCCCCTGTCCCTTGTTTCATTCTCCTCTCTCTCCCTCTTCCCCTATTCCCCTCCCATTTCCTCTTTCTCTCCAAACCTATCTCTCTCCCATACCCTCGCACCCTCCTTCCCCATCCCTCTCCGACCCACCCTCGCTATATTTTTGTCCCTCTCTCATCCTCTCTGCTACTCTCTCTATCTTTATCTATCTCTTTATTTATCTATATCACTCCCTCTCCCCCTTCAACCTCTCTCACTTCCCCCTCTTATTTCCTATCCAATTGTCTCCCCCCCTCCTCTTCTTCTAATCTCTCTTCCACGTATATATCTTTCTCTCACTCTCCTACTACACCCCTCTCCTTCTCTCTTTCTAACCCTATTCACTTTCCCACCTTCTCACCATCCCTCTCCCTCTCCCCCTTACTCTTCCCTTCTCTCTCTCCCTATCCCTCTCACTCTCTCACTCCCTCCGCCTCTCTCCCCCTCGTTCTATGCCTCATTCCCTTTCCCTCGTTCCC
This sequence comes from Pinus albicaulis, assembly GCA_034641835.2. NCBI lineage: Eukaryota > Viridiplantae > Streptophyta > Pinopsida > Pinales > Pinaceae > Pinus > Pinus albicaulis. The sequence goes on from CM076583.1 coordinate 386,600,283, forward strand.
CCTTTTCCCTCTTTGGCTCTCTCCCTCTCCCACTCTCTCCCTCCGTCCCACTCTCTCCCTCCCTCTGTCTCTCCCACTCCCTCCCTCTGTCCCTCTTCCCTACCCTCCATATCCCGCCATATACCTCTCTCCCATTATCCCCTCCCCCATCTTTTTCTCTCTCTCCCTCACTCTAAATCTCTCGTTATCCCTCTATCCTCCCTCCTCTTTCCCTCTCCCACTCCCCTAATATCACTCTCACTCGCCCCCCTATCTTTCCCTCCCTTCCTTACTTCCCTTCCCTCATCCCTGTCTTTTCTTTTCTCCCCTCCCTCTCTCTGCATGCCCCTGCGAATGCCTTTCTCTCCTTCCCTTGCATGCCCCTCTAAATACCTCTCTCTCCCTTGGTGGCTTCTTCCCTCCCTCTAAATAACTATATAAATATATGAATGATAATAACTTATAAATTAATTAATTATATATAATTTATAAGTGTAATAATTAAATTTAAAAAAAAAACATTTAAAATAATTATATAAAAAAATGTTTTCGAAATATTGAAAAACATAATATATTAATAATCACCAATAGGCATATATGGAAGATTACAAATATTGATTTCATTTAAAAGAGAGGTCTCTACCCATCGAGCCATGCCACTACACGAATCATATGGAAGAAAACAACATAAATCGGTGCCTAGGCCAGAATCTATGGAGGAAGGATTTAGAATTCTGAACGATATTTTTTGAGAGTTGTCGTTTCCATCTTCGCCTTGGTGGGAATGAATGATAGATCCACATTTTTCTGTAATTATTGGTTTCATTTATCGTTTGGCTCTCTCATTTGAGACAATTTCAAAAGAAAGATGATATTATGTTAATATTTTTTTTTTGGGGTGTAATTCTAGTGATTTGGTTGAATTGAAAAGACTTTAAAGTTTTACATATTTAGGGAAATTATTAGGTAGTTTAAAAACATTAATAACTATCAAAATACATATCTTATATTATATCTGGTACATTATATACATTAAAAAAGAAATATTAAAATTATCTGAAATAATTTATTATTTTAGTTTGAAAAAAAAATCTAGTAGTTTTTAGTGTTATTTTTTGAAAGTTTTTATGGTAGTTTACAATGGTTTTTTTCAGTTTAATTTTATTGAAAACAAAAGTTTTATGAGTAACTTTTCACAATCTAAATGCCCTAAAAAAATTTTAGGGTGCTGAATCCATATATAGTTAAAAAACCAGTTTAAATAACATAAATCAAAATTTAATATATTAAAAAATAAAATGTGTAACCATCTAAAAATTGCTAATATTTTGAGAAAAAAAAACCTATATCTTCACATGTATATTATTCAAGGCAGATATTGCTAATGTATCATGTGAAAAAGAATAGATTAATTCGAGAAACTTCGACTCTCCTTGAAATCAGCTGTAACTTTCATTTTTGTTTTTAACCATTCAGCATTTGAGGGATAAAAAAGAGAATCTTCCAGTGCAAAATATTTTTCTAACCGTTACGGTGAAACATCAAGCTCAAAATCTTTTTCTAACGGTTATGGGAAATATTTTATTAGTAATAACGTTTGATGTGAAAAAAAATAAAATAAAAGAAACAGGGATTTACTAAAAGAGGAAAGGCTAGAAACCCTAGTCCGAAACAACCAATTTATTACATGTTTATGTTTTAGTGAAACGATGGAAACATTAGTTATCTTCGCACATATCGATAACGATCTTTTTATCTGAAATATGAGGCAGGTTTTAGTGAAGGGTAAATCGTAGTCAGTAGTCGGAAAATTGAAGTTTACTTATCTTCCTACGTCTTGTTGACGATCTCTAATGAGGGACTCTAGTTCGGGAACTCGAAATCTATTTCTGATTAAAAAAACGGTGGAGAGTGACAATAGCGTCGATTTTCAAGAGTTAAGAATAGTTTATCTACAACTACGAAAATAAATAGCTGATAGAAATGAAAAAGAAACCATTAAGTTAAAGAACTTATAATTTAGAAAGAACAAAACCGGCTTAAATGAAGTTTATCTACCTCTTGGCATTGTGATTTTTTTCCCTCCGAGTTGTCAGCTGATTAGCACGCAATCGTTGCTATACCCAAATTATTTCTCCATTCCGTGAATTTAAAAATAATATAGAAACAATGATTGAGAGTCCAGCATTTTCAATTTTCTTTCTGGAAGATTGCAAACGATAATCAGGTAATTGCCCTGATGTGAATTCGGCCATTATGTGAATTAAAAAATAATAGCCAAAATTCAGATAACATAAAATATTTGACGAATTGATTGATAAATTGCAACAAACAAAATCGATCAGATTGAAACAGCCAGGGAAGCAGTTACAGAAATTTTTAAAATAAAATAGAATCAGAACAACAAAGAAAACCATTGCAAAAAATTTTAAAATAGAATGGAATGGAGTTGGTACCTTAAAACCCACTTTACCATGCCTCTTTGAATCCTCACACGGAGGCACAAGGCAAAGACAGAGACCGAACAGAAAGACACAGAAAGCTTTACAAGAAAAACATGTGCAACCTGCTGAGCGAGGGAGCGCATAAGGTAAATAATTCAACGGCCAGGGGAGCGACATGTGTTTCCATTTTATCTAGTAAACGCCCGCTCCATGGCTTCAACGGTCACTTTGCCGCTTGAACGCTCACCATGTTGATGAAGATCACAGGATTGGTCGATTGAATTTCATCGTTTGGAAAAATGGTGTTAGAATCGAAGGGCATAAAAGAAGTCGTTAGAGAATTCAAATTCAGTGGTACCACTCATTGCTTTTATTGCTTTTGTGATGATACGACACTATCACACGATTGGTCGATTGAATTTCATCCGCTGGATAAAAGTTGTTAATATCGGACAGCAGAAAAACAGTAGTTAGAGAATTCAAATTCAGTGGTAACGCTTATTGCTTTTGTGATGATCAGTGAGTGAAACCACTTTTCAAAGTGGTGTTTGAGCGTTTGACCCTATTTATTCATGGTTAAGTATGTTCCCCGAAGTTTCTAATTTGACCGATAATGATGATTTAAAAAACTAACACCTAACTTTATTTTATAATCATTTAAATATCTTTGTTTAAAAATTACATTTACTATTATAATAATAAAATTATATTTTAATAACTATGTTTTTATCAAATTTTTATGATGTCATTAATTTTAAAGGCAATTTTTAACTATTTATTATTAATTTTATTTTTTTAAATAAATATAACATTTTATTATGTTCAATAGATCATTTTAATGAAGGCTGAGCATTGAATATCATTTTAATGGAGACTGAGAATTGAATTAATGAATTTACACGAAATGATATTTTAACAAAACACCTCATCATCACGCATAGATATTCAAATTCATTTTTATTCATACTATAATTTTATTGTAAATATATATCAAAATAATTTTATTTTATATAGTATTTTTTAAAAGAAATCACAAACAAGTTATTATTTAGTTTTATGTATAACTAATCTTTATTATAAAATTATAATATTAAGTTTTTTACAATTGTTTTAAAATTATTAAATATATTCTTTTATTTTTAAAATTTAAATGGTAAATATTAAAAAAATAGATTATTTTATTTATTTATTTAATTGAAATATAAAAATTAAGATACTATAAAAGTTTCAAATTATTCCAAAGAAAACACACATATTATCGAATTATTTTGAAGAGAGCTTTCAAATTTATTTAAAACGTTCAAATTCAAATTTAGTTTTTTATTTTAAATTACATTTATTAAATTTATATTTTAATAAAAAATTATTATTAATGATATTTTTTAAATATTTATTTAAAAAATTATTATATTCAAATTTATCTTTATATCATGATTAACTTTACTTAATGTGGTCTATCATGCTTTAATAAAGGATTAATTGTGGCTCTTTAATATATTATTTCTATGATTAAAAATAGGAAAAAAATGCTCAAATTTGTTGACTAACCAATCAGGAAGGTCACAGGTGTGGAAAATGTTTTGGAAATGAGAACGGATGTGAATAAGAGCCGACAAATCTAAGAGAGTAATTTCATGGAAAAGGTATTAGGTTCTTTCATCTAAGGGTCTTTTGGGAAAGTGCAACATCCTATTTCAGTAGGAAGCTCATGAGAATTAGTTCTAATCTTTGTAATGCTCATTAGCTTCTTAGTACCAATCAAGAAATAGAGATAATTAGGGTTAGCAACCATGGGGTTAATCTCATCCTTCTAGTACCTTAGCTTATTTTTCCCCTCTAGATCCTTATCATCACACAATTTATCATTAAATTTAGAGGTAATAGTATTTTTAATAGTATCCTTATTCCCCAAGATGATCTCCTCCTTTATCCTCCAATGGACTGGGCATCCTTATGTTATCTACACTTGAGACAGAGGTGAGGTTTTTGGCTAGAGTTGGAATCAATTTTAGGAAACCTCTTGGCTTCCATGTTGTCCAACAAGTACCTAAACATAGTCGTGCTTTCAATGGGGAAAAGGAAAACTTTGATGAAGAGGATAGGATCAGGAATATTTCCTTTAATATGGAGATTGTAACTTATAAATTGATTTTTAATCATCAGGTTTTGGCTAGAGTTGGAATGAATTTTGGGAAACCTCTTGGCTTCCATGTTGTCCAAAAAGTACCTAATCATAGTCATGCTTTCAATGGGGAAAAGGAAAACTTCGATCAAGAGGATAAGATAAGGAATATTTACTTTAATATGGAGGTTGTAACTTATAAATTGATTTTTAATCATCTCGATCTCCTTCCACGACTGTCTGGATATAATGCAATCACAAACCTCAATCTATATAAAATAACATGGGTGACAAGAGCCCCAAACAGAACCTTATTTTTACTCCAAATCCAAATATCAGTTGACTTACAATTATTTTCAAGCTCATATAAGCTTTTCAACCTATAATAATTATCTTTTCAATGACATAATTCTAGTTCAGCTAATGATGAATATCAATACATAAATATTTGTAGGAAGAAACGTGCTCCATGTAAAGGTTCATAGATGAAATTAGCATGGTTAATCTTTTCGATTTAATTATTATGGATTTAGTCTTGTGTGTATTAATTGTCATGCACAATCATGTAGTGTCTAAAGTTGTATGTCGAGATCATCATGGCTTCTAAATAGAAGAACGATATCGTCAGTATAAATGGGAAGAGTAATGACCATACCAGTGATCTCGGGGCCACTGCAACCCGCAATTTGAAAAAGGGTGGGTGATAGGGGACACCATTTCTTAACCTCAATAGCTCATTTAATTACTTTAGACCACATATCATGGGTTTTAGTATTGGAAAAAAAATCTCGTAGAGTCAAATTAGAACAATTCTTAACTCGGCGGAACCATTCCTTCTTCAAGTCTTTTCCATAGCTAATCTCGAGGAACAATATCGAAAGATTTTCTAAAGTAAAAAAAAAAACAAAAGAGATCAATTTTAACATTGTGACACTCCTCAACAATGATACTAAGCATGACGAGATGATGAATAGTCCAATGGTGTATCCTAAAACCAACTTATCCTTTAGCTCTTTTATCATGGATTTCAAGCTAGACACTAATTTTATTTTACAATATAAGCCTATCCAATTTTCCTTCATATGTCTAATCATAATGGTCCGAATGTTTTTGTTCATAATTTTAGAGATAAGAATAATAAAGATTTGCATCCAAAACTTAGAAAAGTCGTACTTTAGATACTATATATATTTTAAAGTTAATGAAATATATATATATTTTTTATTTTAAACTTCTAGATTATAAATAATTTTAAAAAAATCAACTAAACAAATTTCAAAATTTATTTATTTATTTTAATAATATTTTATATTTAATAAATATTTCGTTTTTAAATATAAAATTTAAAGTAAGGTAAACTTTTTAAATATTTTAAAAATAAATAAATTATCACATAATTGTGAAAATATAAATAGATATAACTCCTATAATTGTCTTATAGAAAGATTTTTCTTTATAGGTAGTGTGAAGGGTTGCTTTGTGTATAACTCAACTCATCATTGTACTAAGTTCTATGTCACCTTCATCCATAAATTATTTACAACCATAAAAAAAAAAAATCTTTTCACTTATCATAGTAAAAATGTACATATGTAAATTCGATTTCATCACACTATACATATATTTAATGTACCAATGTTATGGCTCTGAGTTTGGTTAATAACCAATACAATACATTTGAATTTGTGTTTAATTTGTTTTCGGCTATGGTAATTATTGAAATAATAATATAGAACCTCTATATAATATTCATAGCAATCATTACCATTGGAATATCGTTCTGGGTGCGGATCATTAAAAATATTATACAAACATTCACAAACATTAGAATTGAACTTTCGTTGTATTGAATGTGGATCTGCTCTCCTATGTTAACTTACGGTAAATCTTTTCTTGGGATATACACATCGCCACTTGGTCGGATAAGCTCCCAGCCGTAGCGTTTATGTCAACTCCATTTATAAGCTTAAGTACTGGGCTTTTAATTACCTTTCACAGTTGTTAAACCTCGCCTCGGATTCTGCATAATTTTCGAGGGAATTACTCTGGAGATTACTGTGTGTTAGCTAGAGCTATCAACTGTTTCCATAGCTCTTCGGCGCATTTGCAGAGCTCGACCTCTCCTCGAGTTCTCCATCTCAATTCCCTTTAAGGTTTGTTCTTTGTTGTGACATTTAACCCTTCGCTCTACTAAACCATGCTAAACCAGTTCTTAATGCTCCCATTTGCCATTTTTTGAGATGTTCAGCAACTCATTTAAGCTGAGTTCACTTTCTTGCTGGGGTTAAATCTTGTAGAGAGGAATGGCGCTTCAATTATGTTCTGAGGACTGCGGGTACGAGAATGTTATCGCGCATATCAAAGTTTTAAGGTAAGCCCATTTTCGGTTTATCATTTGCTTTGGGTTCTTTTTCATTTCTACCTGCTATGGGACTGAACGCAGAGCATTTATCATTTCATATCATTATAAGGGTAACTTATTGTATATCTCTCTTGCAGGACCGACGATAGCAGTTCCTTCTGTCAGGTATATAATCTATGCCCTTCTTTACTCGTCTGAGCTCTGTTTTGAACTTTACATGATAATTGTCTAGCTTATGGTCTCGACTCACATTCTGGGTTTTTGTTTGTATCAGGTTAGTGTTCTTCTAAATGAAACCCTACCAGCGATTTCCTCTACATTCCAACATGTCCACGGCTAACGCTACACACCTTACTAACAGGTACTCCGCTCATTTGAAGGGAGATTGTAGCCCAAATTCAAATAGCATTTGTAAAAAGAGAATAGTGGGTCTTTAAGCCCGACCTAGGTTTTCAAATTTCTGTAGTATTGAAATTTTATTATAAGAAGAGGGATACTTAGGGTTTTTCCCTAGAATTTTGTTTATAAACGGTTAACGGTATACAAATTTATGTTGAGCATTCTGAGCAATTTCTTGTTATATAAATTTGGGGCCGAGCCCATGAAATGTGATTCTTCTATACTCTGAACATTTACATTTCATTTTGTTACCGTATTTTATCAATACTACTTAAACTTTCAGTAACAAATGTCTTTCAAGATTTACTTCCTATTTTCTTGTATGTAAATAAGTTCCATTTTGTGCTACAGTTCGTTATTATTTCTATGTGTTGGTTCACTGTTAAATACAGTCTTTGATAAGTACGAACTGTAGGGTTAACTCATAAGTTTTATCTTCTACAATTTATCTCTTTCTGGTAGAATAAGTTTCATGCTAAGTTTATTCTATTTCAAGGGTTCCATTCCCTCGTTTCATTCAATTATTCACTACATGGATGCTCTTAAATCTTAACTTCTTTTTTGCTAATAATGGTTTACTACCTGCGACGGTGACCGAACCACCGTAAGTTAGAGTCCGTGTTTAAACTGGTGACTGGCTGCGGACGATGCATCTAGGTTCAGGGTTTACACCCAGAATTAGGGTCGACAGTCTGACGAGACCAATGTTACCCTACTCTGGTATTTTTTGGTCGAAATAACAGTAATTTATTTGCATTACTCTAACAAACATTGTCCCATTCAACGCTAATCTATCACTGTTATGAAAGATACTCGGTTTCTACTATTGTTTACAGTAGTAAACTAATCATACAGATTATACTTGCGCCTCATTTACTTGCATTCTATATATGCTATTTTTTGTCTAACTACAATATTTTTTAGGTTATCTTCTATTGCTAAACACAATCAATATTTTCTCTTTTATCCTTGTTCATGACAAATAGGGTATAGCTATTTTCTTAAACTAGTTTTGTCTAGTAATGGAAACAGAGAAAAATTTAGCATAAAGTAAATAAATAGTTCTGTTCTATATATTTTCAGGGAGGAATATTATTCCCTGTAGATTTTCATTTCCTGCCTTAGATAAATATGTATATAAATCTAAGTATATAACTTTAAACAAAATAGTATTTACCCATAAATAACATTGTGTTCAATCTTTCAAATTTAGTATCGAACTAATTTAAAAATTCATAGTAATACTTATATGAATTAGACAGATTCAAGCTGTGATCCTCCCAACCATTCAAGGGAGGCTATTACGTCCTCCACTTGCCCCCTAGCTCCAGAATCTGGACGGTGTCCTGGGTTAACAGTGGAATAAGTTTTCTTTCTGCTATGACCTCTGGATGGCCAATCCAGTCAAACTCAGAAAATCTTGCTTTAGAAGGGTTGCTCTGAGTTATTTTCAACTGATCATACCAGCTCTAGAAAATACTCCCCTTTACCAATTGCACAAAACCCCTACTCCTCCCCTGGGATTCAACTTTATCCTCAGAGGAGTAGGTAACTGTCTTTCCAACTATCCCCAACAACCTCCTATTCTTTGCAACATTTTTACCATCAGCTTAAAATATTTTATTTCCATTAATTAATTCCTCCTAGTTTAATAATTTCAGCAAAATAATTTGTTTTATCAACAGTAATGATTTAATTTTTTCTTGCCAGATAAAAGAAAATTAAGCAAATTGTCTTTAACTAGTTAACACTAGTTAACTTAAATGAAGCTGTCACAACTTCCCCCCTGGAAGTAACACCATCCCCGGTGTTTTAGCCCAGATCTACAAAGAGCTCCGGGTAAGCTTCCCGCATGAACTTCTCATCCTCCCAAGTAGCTTCATCTGGTCTGAAGTGCTTCCATTGCACTTTTACGTCAATGACTACTCGTTTGCGGAGTTTGATTTCTCTTCAGTCAAGTATGCGTTGCGGCTCGACCAGAAACTTTCCGTCCAGTTTTACCCATAAAACGAAAATGTTTTCAAGTTAGTATGCATAAATTTTTTCAGAACTTCAAGTTAGGATTTTTATCTCTATCCTACTTGAATATTTTTCCAATGAATCACATGTTTTTCATCATGTACATAACGCTTCAGCAAGGACACATGGAACTTATTGTGAACTTGAATATGGCTGGGTAAAGCCAACTGATAAGCTACTGGTCCTACCCTTTCCAGTATTTGGAAAGGTCCATAGTATCTGGGAGATAATTTGGCACAAGAGGTCGACCTCATGGTACTCCTCTTGGGCTTAATTCTCACGTAAACATGACCCCCCACCATGAATTCACTGTAAGGCCTTTTCTTATCTGCATAAATATTTTGTCGGTCTTGCTCAGCCTTCAGATTCAACCTTATTATTTTTACCTCAGCTTCCATTTCTGCCAACATTTCAGGTCCCAACATTAATTTAGTCTCAGGACTGCTCTAGTTTATACGTGTACGACATTGCCTACCATACAATGCCTCGAAGGGACTCATTTTCAGAGATTCCTGATACCCGTTGTTATAAGAAAACTCAACAAGATGCAGATAAATCTCCCACTTGGTTGGCTGCTGCATCACATACATGCGCATCATGTCTTCCAATACTTGGTTTACCCGCTCCGTTTTCCCATCAGTCTGAGGGTGATAGGTGGTGCTAAAGTGTATTTGTGTTCCCAGACATGAAAATAAAGTTTTCCAAAATGTGGATGTAAACTTAACATCCCGGTCTGAAATCACAGTTTTCGGTATACCATGCAACCTGAAAATTTCCTTCATAAATATATCAGCAATCTGTACTGTCTTGTACGTAGACTGTACATGTATAAAATGTGCAGATTTGCTTAATATATCTACCACTACCATGATTGAATCATTCTGTATTTTTGTTCATGGTAGACCTGTGATGAAATATAAAGATTTAACCTCCCACTTCCATTCAGGTATGGGTATGGGCTGCAATAGTCCCGCAGGATGCTGGTGCTCCACCTTTACCTACTGACACTCCAGACATTTTCTTAAATATTTAGAAATATTCTGACGCATGATCGGCCAATAATATACCTTTCTTATTGTAGTAAGAATTTTCTGATATCTCGAATGTCCAGCATAATTGTTGTGATGTAATTCATTCAGTATTAACTCCTTTAGAGTTATACGATTAGGCACATATATTCAGCCTCAGAATGTCAGCACCTGATCTTCATTCTTTCCATACTCAGATGTCTTGCCTTGCTTCTTATCCTCTTCCATTTGTTGCCATAGGAATTTGTATTCCAGATCTTTCTGTGCCTCTTCTATTAACCTTTCCAAAAGTTGGTTTTCTAGATGATTATAGTATAACGCACAAATTCCATGTAATTTTCTACTCAATGCATCTGCTACTTGATTTTTCTTACCCTTTACGTGTTGAATGTCCATATCAAATTCACTTAGAAAGGCATTCCATATTGATTTCCTGGAATTTAGATCTGCTTTATTAAAATAATTAGTCAAGCTACTATGGTCTGCTTTAAGTACAAAACTCTTACCCAGTAGGTAATGCCTCCACACCCGAAGAGCATGTACCACTTCTGTAAGTTCCAAGTCATAAGCATAATATTTCTGTTCATGGTCCTTCAGTTTTCTAGACTCATATTCCATCACTTTTCCTTCCTAGGTTAATATTGCTCCAACACCCTCTTTACTTGCATCAATACAAACTTCATAATCTTTATCAGGGTGAGCTACCCTCAAAACCGGTGCTGTAGTCAAAAGTTGCTTCAGCTTTTCAAAGCTATTCTAACACTCATTTTTCCATTTGAAAAGATTTCCCTTTTTCTGCAAAGATGTAATAGGGAAAGAAATTTTGGAAAATCCTTCTACAAATATTCTATAATAAACAGCTAATCCCATGAACGATCTAATGTCGGCCACATTCTAGGGTACTCGCCATTCCATAGTAGTTTTTATCTTTTCTGGATCAACAGCGATTCCTTCAGCTGATATAACATGTCCCAGATATTGGATTTCTGTTTTAAAGAAAACGCATTTACTGAAATTAGCATAAAGCTGATGCTTTCTTAGCATCTCCAAAAATATTCCCAAATGCTCTTTATGTTCCTCCACACTTTTAGAATATATGAGAATGTCATCTATGAAAATAAGTACAAAGTTATCCAAGAATGGGTGGAATATGCCATGCATCAACCACATAAAGGTTGCTAGTGCATTCGTCAATCCAAAGGGTAACAACACGAATTCATAGTGCCCATAATGTGTGCGAAATGATGTCTTACAAATATCTTCATCATTGATTCGAATTTGATGATATCCAGATCTTAAGTCTATTTTAGAAAACACCTTAGCCCATCTTACCTGATCAATAAATCATCGATTCTTGGTAAGGGTTATTTAATCTTAACAGTTAGCTTATTAAGCTGCTTGTAATCCATACACATGCATAAGGTTCTGTCTTTATTTTTAACAAATAGGACTGGTGCTCCCCATGGAGACACACTTGGATGGATGTAGCCTTTTTCTAGCAGCTCTTGTAGCTTCATTTTCAATTCAGTTAGTTCTGGCACGCTCATTCTATAAGGAGCTCTTGACACCGGAGAGGCTCCTGGCAACAACTCTATGGTGAAGTCAATATCCCTCTTAGGTGGTAAACCAGGAATGTTTTCTGGAAAAACATCCAGAAATTCATGTACTATAGGAATATCTTCCCTCATTGGTGACTTTTCCATGGAGTATGTGTACCCCACTTGAATTGCATACATCTGGCATCCTTTTCTGATACACATACCCATTTGAGATGCTGTAATTGGACGTAATTGCATTGGCTTTTTAATTCCTTGAATCTCTTTTCGCGTGTCATCTTGGATTCTATAATATATGATATTTTCTTTACAATCCACTAAGGTCCACTGTCTTTCCAACCAGTCCATGCCTAATAACACATCATAAGATCCCAATGGTAAGACATTTAAATCTACTTGTAACTGTTGTTTTGCCACTTCCAATGTACAATTAGGAAATTTTGCAGTTACCTTTCATTTTGCCTCGGTAGCTAGTTGTACTAACCATTAATTTTTAAACTTTTGTTCCTTTAATTTTCACATTTCCACTAATTTGGGACTTGCATAACTCAAACTTGCTCTAGGATCTACCAAAATTGAAACAGGTTTAGTTAGTAAAGTACCTTCTAATTCAATCATTGTGGGCTGAAAATCAGCCTGCCGGTTTTCCAAGGCTGCATTGATATGGGGTATGTTGCGCGCCATGTACCCCACTGTAGATGCCTCTTGCAGATTTGTTACAGTTTCATTTATGGTTCGATGTGGAAATTTTTTATAATAATGAGCCTCCCCATAGCCCCAGCACTATAGAGGAGGTTTAGTAATATGTCCTTACTCTAGCTTACTAGAAGCTTCTATGTGATTTTCATCCACTGGTCATTTGGTTCTTTGGTGGTTCCTACCAAATTGTTTACTGATAGAAGTTTGTGCTGTGCCTTTAAAGTTGCCACCCTTACTGCTTTTAAGATTGGAATTATTTTTCAGACTTTTCTTGGGCTGCCAGCTTTTTCCTCCTTCAACCTTGGCCTTGGAATGCTGATAACACATTCGTGCTTTACGAATGGCTTCATCCATGGTCTGAGGATTAACAAATTATGGTAGTTCTCTCATATGAGTAGGTAGGCTACTTAAGAACCTCTACACTTTGGCCTTTTCTTCTCGGAGATAGGGAACGTAATGTAACAGGGAAGTAAATTTAGTGACGTAATCATCCATGGTCATTTTTCCCAACCGAAGATCATGAAATTCCTTAGCTTTGTCATAATAAAACCTTTATGTTAAGTACTTTTCTTTAAAGCTCTATTGAAACAATTCCCAAGTAATATCATGTTCATCTATGCTGCGTACATTTTTCACTTCTTCCCACCACAGGGTGGCCTTTTCTCGTAACTAGTATATAGCCAATCTAGCCTTTAGATTGCTGCTATATACATATACCCGAAAATAATTATTTATATTAATTAACCAGGCTTCGGCCACCTCCTCTACCTCACCATCAAATGTTGGTGGCTTAATTTTGCGGAATTCTCCCTGCAGTTCTACTTTTTGTCTCTTAATATCTTGCTGATCGGACAGATTGCCCAACTCTGCCTTATTGTAATTATTATGTTTACTTCTCTGGGAGGGACTCCTTTCAACTCTGTCCATAATGTTGTTTCTTGTTTGTTGATCTTCATCTGCTGGTAAGCCTCTTTCAGCACCTGGATGATCCAACTCCTGATTCTGTTTGTCAGATAAACTTTTTAAAATTTTCTCCTGGTCTTGTAACAGTCGCTCATTATCCTTCCTAACTCTTAGCATTTCCTCTTGTAATTGATGCACCGTGTTCAACAAAAACCCAGTCTGATGTTGTTGTTCTTCAAGTAACCGACTGGTATTTTGATGTTGTTCTACACTTAATTGAACCCACATTTCTAGATTCATGACTGTTGGTGCTTGAGTTTCCTCTGGTTACGATTGTGATGCTACAACTCTTCTCATTATCACTCGTTCTCTCTCTCTGTGCACTATTCACATACACAGCTTCCCTATTAGTAGACCCTTAGGGTCCTAGCGTTGCAACCTGCTCTAATACCACTTGTCACCTTCATCCATAAACTATTTACAACCATTAAAAAAAAATTCTTCACTTATCATAGTAAAAATGTACATATGTAAATTCGATTTCATCACACTATACATATCTTGAATGTACCAATGTTATGGCTCTGAGTTTGGTTAATAACCAATGCAATACATTTGAATTTGTGTTTAATTTGTTTTAGGCTATGGTAATTACTGAAATAATAATATAGAACCTCTATATAATATTCATAGCAATCATTACTATTGGAATATCATTCTCGGTGCGGATCATTACAAATATTATACATACATTCACAAACATTAGAATTGAACTTTTTTTTTATTGAATGCGGATCTGCTCTCCTATGTTAACTTATGGTAAATATTTTCTTGGGATATACACATCGCCACTTGGCCGGAAAATCTCCCAGCCGTAGCGTTTACGTCAACTCCATTTACAAGCTTCATTACTGGGCTTTTAATTACCTTTGACAGCTGTTAAACCTCCCCTCAGATTCTGCATAATTTATGAGGGAATTACTCCGGAGACTACTGTCAGTTAGCTAGAGCTACCAACTGTTTCCATAGCTCTTTAGCGCGTTTTCAGAGCTCAACCTCTCCTCGAGTTCTCTGTCTCAATTCCTTTTAAGGTTTTTTCTTCGTTGTGACATTTAACCCTTCGCTTTGCTAAGCCATGCTAAACCAGTTCTCAATGCTCCCATTTGCTGGTTTTTGAGCTATTCAGCAGCTCATTTAAGCTGAGTTCGCTTTCTTTCTTGGGTTAAATCTTGTAGAGAGGAATGGCGCTTCAATTCTATTCTGAGGACTGCGGGTATGAGAATGTTATGGCGCATATCAAAGTCTTAAGGTAAGCCCATTTTCAGTTTATCATTTTCTTTGGGTTCTTTTTCATTTCTGCCTTCTACAGGACTGAATGCATAGCATTTATCGTTTTATATCATTATAAGGGTAACTTATTGTATATCTCTCTTGCAGGACCGACGATAGCAGTTCCTTCTATCAGGTATATAATATATTCCCTTCTTTACTTGTATGAGCACTGTTTTGAACTTTACATAATGATTTTCTGGCTTATGATCTACACTCACATTCTGGTTTTTTGTTTGTATCAAGCTAGTGTTCTTCTAACCGAAACCCTACCAGTTATTTCCTCTGCATTCCAACATGTCCATGGCTAATGCTACATACCTTACTAACAGGTACTCCGCTCATTTGAAGGGAGATTGTAGCCCAGATTTAAATTTAAATTGTAAAAAGAGAATAGGGGGTCTTTAAGCCCGACCTAGGTTTTCGAATTTTTGTAGTATTGAAATTTTATTATAAGAAGAGGGATACTTAGGGTTTTACCCTAGAATTTTGTTTATAAATGGTTTTCTGTATAGAAATTTATGTTCAGCATTCTAAGCAATTTCTTGTTATATACATTTGGGTCCGAGCCCGTGAAATGTGATTCTGCTATACTCTAAACATTTACATTTCATTTTGTTACCGTATTTTATCAATACTACTTACACTTTTAGTAACGAATGTCTTCCAAGATTTACTTCCTATTTTCCTGTATGTAAATAAGTTCCATTTTGTGCTACAGTTTGTTATTATTTCTATGTGTCGGTTCACTATTAAATACAATCTTTGCTAAGTACGAACTGTAGGGTTAACTCATAACTTTTATCTTCTGAAATTTATCTCTTTCTGGTAGAAGAAGTTTTGTGCTAATTTTCTTCTATTTCAAGGGTTCCATTCCCTCGTTTCATTCAATTATTCATTACATGGATGTTCTTAAATCTTAACTTATTTTTTGGTAATAATGGTTTACTGCCTGCGACGGTGACCGGACCACCGTAAGTTAGAGTCCGTGTTTAAATCGGTGACTGGCCACGGACGATGCATCTAGGTTCAGGGTTTACACCCAGAAGTAGGGTTGACAGTCCGATGAGACCAATGTTACCCTACTCTGGTATTTTTTCGTCTAAATAACAGTAATTTATTTGCATTACTCTAATGAAAATTGTCCCATTCAACACTAATCTATCATTGTTATGAAAGATACTTGGTTTCTACTATTGTTTACAGTAGTAAATTAATCATACAGATTATACTTGTGCCTCATTTACTTGCATTTTATATATTCTATTGTCTGTCTAACTGCAGTATTTTTCTGGTTATCTGTTGCTAAACAAAATCAATATTTTCTATTTTATCCTTGTTCACGACAAATAGGGTATAGCTATTTTCTTAAACTATTTCTGTCTAGTAATGGAAACAGAGAAAAATTTAGCATAAAGTAAATAAATAGTTCTGTTCTACATATTTTCAGGGAGGAACATTATTCCCTGTATATTTTCATTTCCTACCTTAGATAAATATGTATATAAATCTAATTATATAATTTTAAACGGAACAGTATTTACCCATAAATAACACTGTGTTCAATCGTTCAAATTTAGTATCAAACTATTTTAAAAATTCACAGTAATACTTATCTGAATTAGACAGATTCAAACTATGGTCCTCCCAACCATTCAAGGGAGGCTATTACGTCCTCCACTTGCGCCCTAGCTCTAGAATCTCGACGGTGTCCCAGGTTAATAGTGGAATAAATTTTCTTTCTGCTATGACCTCTCGATGGACAATCCAGTCAAACTCAGAAAATATGGCTTTACAAGGGTTGTTGTGAGTTATTTTCAACTGATCATAACCAGCTCTAGAAAATACTCCCCTTTACCAATTGCACAGAACCGCTACTCCTCCCCTGGGATTCAGCTTTATCCTCAGAGGAGTAGGTATCTGTCTTTCCAACTATCCCCAACCACCTCCTATTCTTGGAAACATTTTTACCATCAGCTTAAAATATTTTCTTTCCATTAATTAATTCCTGCTAGTTTAATAATTTCAGCAAAATAATTTGTTTTATCAACATTAATGATTTAAGTTTTTATTTCCAGATAAAAGAGAATTAAGCAAATTGTCTTTAACTAGTTAACACTAGTTAGCTTAAATGAAGCTATCACATTCTACTAGAAACCTTATTTTGGAATGTGACTGAAATTCGAGTAAGTTCTAATGGAAATCTTATTTTAGGATATGATTGATTTGTTAAAGAAATATGAGAAATAAGTATGTAATTTTTTTTTATATATATTTGATCATTTTAATGTAAAATTCTTCTATAAAAAGATATAATTACCTAAATTAGAATAATATTTCATTAAAATGTTAATACATCTCTTCTAAGGAGTGTAAGGAAAATGAAATACACCTATTTTCTTTTAAAAGTACAAATAAAATGGAATGCACTTTTCATTCTTCCTTTGATAAAATAAAATCCACAAAGAATAATTGAGTAATTCGAGAATCACTTATGCAATAAACAACGTCCAATAACACCAACACCATCTATCACATCTCAAGTATATATATAAACTTTAAAATTTATTTATTTATATATTCTAATAAATATATATATATATATATATATATATATATATATATATATATATATATATATATATATATATATATTAAATATTAAAATATTAAAATTAAATTATAAATATATTTTTTTATATAAACATAAGAATTTTATTTTAAAACCAATTATTTTATTAAATTTATATATTTCAAAATATTTATTTTTTAACATTAAAATAGAAAAACTAAATTATTATTATTTTGTAATGAATGTATCTAAATGTAATTTTAAACATATATATATATATATATATATATATATATATATATATATATATATATATATATATTAATGTATATTTCCTATTTCATACCTAATTTATTTATAAAAAATAATTTTGTTTTTGTGTTAATTATAATAAATAATAATCTAATTTTAAGGTCATGGCCAAGCGAGACAACAAATTGGTGTATTCCACTCGCTTGTTTGTGGTACAACGGATGCACCTCCGTGAAACCATTTTACCGCTAAGTCTACGAAGGCATATATACTCTACCCCGCTTTGATTTTGAACCCGTGACCTCTTAGGAGGAAACACATGCTCTTAACCATTAGGCGCACTCAAGCTGTATAGAGGAGTGTTTTGTGTTTTTTGTAGAGGAGTGTTTTGTGTTTTTGTGTAGACGAGTGTTTTGTGTTTTGTGTAAAGGAGTGTTTTGAATGGTTGTAAGCATGTTGAATGTAGTGAAAATTTTCATCCCACCACTTAGGATCCTTGTTGCAGTATCCTCGAACAAGATGTATGACTGTTCGATTCACCACCCCGACCCCCTCCCCCCATTACACAACATATATTACATTAAAACAAAATTCAAACCATATTATGGTGAGGCATTCATGCGATGGCACGACAGTAACTCTTGGTGCTTGGCACTTGGTGGTCGCGGGTTCGACCCCCTTGCTGTTGCTTCTCAGACTGGACCTAAAATTTTGTGGCCTCCGATGCTACCACATGGTGGCCTCCGGTTGGGCCACATGGAAGCCTGTGGTTGGCCACATACCCAAAAAATCATAACACGTCAAAACAAACCAATACCAATGTGCCACTTGGCACCATCCCGTACGTCAGAGGAAAAACCCTTTTGACTCGTCAAAATTCCACATATGCATGCCCAGTTAGCTGTACGAGTTGTTGAGTGGGTTGTCCTGTATTTTTTTTTTAAATTACATGTTTGTCAAAGTGGAAAAAATTCATTTCTTGGAGTATACGGTGTTGGTTTTCCGCAAACCAAGTTGTGTTAGAGATATACACAGTGTTTAGGTTCCACACCATTCCAACAAATTTCATTTTTTAACATAATTTTGAGCACCTGATCATCATGTCCATAGCAGATCTGAAGTGATCCTTGTTTCTTCAATTCTAATAAAATTTGAAGGATGAATAAATTAACCTCTGCTTTTTTTTCCTATGCGTGTATGTGTCTTTCATTATCTTCCTTGCAAGTCCTTATTTCTTCCTTTAAACTTCTTAGCATGTCTGCCAAGTCAGAAGAGTGTCCAACACCATGATGCTCATCTCATTCATAGGGAGAATATTTGTAGTCTACCATCTTGCTATTCACCTTTTATTTATTTCCTTCAAGTCAAAATAAATCAACATACCTTAGCATAATTCGAGGAGTATAGCTCATCTGCAAGACCAACCAATCAACGTAATACATACATACATACATACATACATACATACATACACACATACATACATACATATATATATATATATATATATATAATCATATCAACATATAGGCATATAACACATATGCGTATCAAAATGTAAACATCATTCTAGTTAGATTCCAGGCGTCAATGCATGACCACATTACTACGTATACCATGACCGCATGGATAACAACATCCACCATACCAATACACATGGGAAAGCATAAAAAACATGTAATCAAGCATAAACAAACAATACATGTGGCAACATGTAACCAAACACACATGTGAAATACATGTAACAACCTTTAAAAACATGTATAAACAACATTAAATAATCATATACACATGAGGAAACAATGTACAATGACACCATCATCCTACACATGGTGACATCACTGCAACCATGACAAACACCGTACAGATGAAACAAGCACATACACCATAGGTATGAGAAAAAAATATGTAACCAACAGAAAAGCATGACCAACACACCACTTATCTAGTCCAAGGGGTGAACCATGCTCAGATACCACTTTGTAACACCATCCTCACATATCTACCAAAGTAATTCTCCAACTAGGGTAAACATGTGACGAGAGGCTACTATGATAATATTCAACCTACAAGGTGACCTTAAGGAAGTGGGATCGAAAGAAAAACATCATAATGACCTTCCAAAACAATAACAAGAATATAAGGAACCATCCCAACCATTAAGGTTACTAGCCCCTGGGTCCCACTGAGGTTTTAACCCACTTAACACCCAGATGCTCCCAAAATCTTGTGTGTCTGTGTCTAGGTGGCTCTGGACGCACACAGAAGCCTACATGTATGCGTGCAAGGCTGAATTTTCTAGACCTGTTCCTGCATCTACGGAATTCAAGTCACATTTTCAGGTCGAGAGCCTAGGTCACTGCCCAAATTTCAATGAGAAACTCATACAAAGATATAACAACGAAACAATGGTGAAAAAGAAAAATTAGAATAAGGACTTAGCTGGACCCCTACTAGCCATGACTGGAATTTTATCAAACATGTCACGCGAATGTAATCTACAAGTTTAAATAATGTATCAGAGTATAGTGGTCTCATAATTAGGTGAAATCGTTAAGAATCATTATTGCTATATCACATTAACCATATTATAATCTGTTTTGGCATAGGTACATTTTTCATTAAATTATGAATCAAAACATGTTGAGAGCCATACTTCATCACCATCATAAAACTTACTCATAACTAGCATATAAAAAACAGAAATTACAAGCACATAACAACCATATATGCCCCAGAATACCAAGCATATTTACCCATCAATACAAGAGGAAAATAACTCTTATTTCCATAATAAAAATGCAACCAAGTCTGGGACTTGCACGTTCCACCTGACCATAGACATGGTTGAGCCAAATCTCTCTTTAGCCAGTCACCCCCATGCCATATTCCAAGCATGAGTGTGATATCTCATAAACCAAATCCATCAAAACCAAACCATGGCTTATAAAGGCCAAACCACCTCAACCCTCAACCAATGATTCCACCTCATAGTCGGGCATCACAACCATCATTTCATATGAATCGTGTGCATAAAATACAAGTATAATGTTAAATATTGCAAATTAACCTTGTGCATAAAGGACAAGTATCCATGTTTTTATTCTTGAAAAATATTGCATGGTTTTTATTTTTAAAAAGATAAGTTAAGGATGGTAGTTTCCTGAATATATGAGGTTTTGTAATTGTATCCACGTTCTTTATTCACATGCAAGCCAAAATTAAAATTATTTCATTTAGATACATATAATTTCATGTTCTTTATTCACGTGCATATTGCAAGTTATTATTATATAGCTAAAGGTGGTGTTGTAGTTGGAACAAGGATGAAAGGGGGAGCTTTAATGCATTGAATTAATGCATATGAATAGGATTGCTTGATATTCATTATGAATATTATTTAAGGCATGTATGATTTGGATAAGGAAAACTATTTTTATATTTATATTAATATACTTAAAGTATGTGATATATAAACACATATTTTTGTTCATTTATTTAATGCAAGGTATGTAGGCATTGTTTTTTTATGCATTTATTAATTCATTAGAAATATGAAAAATTAGATGTGCATTTGTATAATTCATTAAAATAAAAACAACAAGATCTCAGTTGTATTTTTTAACATTAAAAAATGTTATTACATTGATAAAAAAAAATGGTTTTGTATTAAGGGAACAACTAGATTGTTATACATGGTATGGCAACAAAAATAATAACTAGAAAAAAAAAAGCTGTGGTAGGAAAAAAATTGTTCCCATATTTTTACATTATGATTAAAAACATAATGTTCATTAAAAACATTAAATGTGTGGTTTTTCCATTTGTAATTAAGGCCTTGCATGTGTTTGTGCTTAATATTGCATGTAAAAGTAAAAAATTAAAGATAACTCTTAATGTTATTTATGCAAGGAAGTGGTCTTGCACTTGGATATGAATGTAAAACTAAAATATTAAAGATGATTTGTAATGTTATTATGCAATATTAAAATATGTATAACTCATGGAAAATTATTAGTGATAACTGGTATAGATTGACTATTTGAGTTTTCATAAATGGATATTTTACCTAATCATGACGTTACCGTTGTTGATGATAACAATTGCATGAAATAACCGTGAATTATGCAAAGAATGGATTGATAGTTATAATATATCATTCTTGCAACAAAAAAAATATGGATTTTAACTAACACTATGGCAAGAAATGAGGTCATTTTGATTGAATAGTTATTCATGCAAAGTGAAGGAACAAATGTAGTTTTTAATCGATAACATATTGCAGGAAATAACAATGCCATCAAGATATTATTCTCGAGTAACTGTGGGGATATAGAATATAATCATATATCCATTGAGTTCCCACACTTGAAATTCATTGCAAAATATGAGGGCACAAGCCAAAATACAATAAAATAAAGTATATTCCTTTCTTTTCCTTAAAAAAATAAAGTATATTCCTTTTTTTCCTTAAAAAATTCATAACTCGTATTTTTATCATTTTCTTTAGAAATATAATTTTTGACATAAAATTTCCTATAATTATCACTCTTTCTTCTATATTCCCCTATCTTCTTCCATCTTTCTATATATTCTCCCCACCACTCTCCCAAATTTTTTACCTCAAACCCTCCACATCTCCCAAAATATATCTACCTTGCTTTCATTTCACCCTTCACCTACCCAACTCTCTCCATCTCTCCCCCCTTACATTGTCTCTCTCTTCATCCCCTATAATTCTTCCCTGTCTCTCTATATATATCTCCTCTATGTACAATACATATTATTCACCTCTCTCCATTTTCCTCTCTATATCCCACAACCTATCACTCTCCCCAACCTTCCCTCATTCTCCTTTCACCAATATTCCCTCCCTCATTCATCATTTAGTACTCTATCTTCTTCTCCCCCCTCCCCTCTCTCTCTCTTCACCTCTTTCCCACTCTCCCTACTCTAATTATGCTTTTACTCTCTCCCATATACACCACATATTATCTTTTGTATTCCTCTCATCGAACTTCATGTAAATTGACCAAGTCCATAGATCAAAACTCATAACTTCATGTCCCAACTCAAGATTTTAATTTATCGTTACAGTTTCCATGTCTCTGATAGCCTTTTTGATGTTTACAGATGTTAATTTATTACTATTATAACATATAATTCATTTCAAACTAATTTATGTGTGTGTGTGTGTGTGTGTGTGTATATATATATATATATATATATATATATATAGATGAACCTAATGCTGAACATCATAAAAAAAATCAAACTCTCATGTTCCCTCTGCCTCTCCCTCCCTCTCTACTTCCCTAACTCTCCCTCTCCCTCTCCCTCTCTCCCTCTCTCTCCCTCTATCCATCCCTATCCCTCTCCCTCTTGCTCTCACCCACTCTTGCTCTCTCCCTCCCTCTCACCCTCTCCCCCTCTCCCTCCACCTCTCTTTCTCTCTCCCCCTCTCTCTTCGTCCCTCCCTCACTCTCTCTCTCTCTCTCTCTCTATACCTCTCTCCCTCTCTCCCTCCTACCATTCTCTGTATCTCCCCCTCCCCTTACACATATCCCTTGCTCTACCTATTTATCCCTCTCTCTCCCCCTCTCCCCTATCCCTTTGCCTATCTTTCTCTCCATCTCCCTCTCCCTCTCCCCCTCTCTCCCCTTCTTTATATATCTATATATATCCCCCGCTCTCCCTCCCCCTGCTCATCCCCCCCTCTCTCTCTCTCTCTCCATCCCGTTACCCCTATCGCTTGCTCTACCTATTTCTCCCACTATATGGCTCCCTTTCACTCCCTCTTAGTATCGCACTCTCACTCTTTAAGGTCTGTGAATTTTCTCTTAGACTCTCTATTGGTTTATTATCCCCTCCCTCTCTTTCACGCTCTCCATATATATTCTTATACCTATCTCTTTGTCTTTGAAATATTCTCTTCCTCTCTTTATCAATCTCTCCCTCCAACTATCTCCCTCTCTCTCTCTCTTTATCCTCCTCTCTCCCTCTCTTTAATCCTCTCTCTTTACCTCTCTCCCTCTCTATCTATCTCTTTATTACCCATATTTTTCCCTTTCACACTTTTCCATCCTCTCTCCCACCCTCTTTCGTAATCCATCTCTCTCTCTCTCTCTCACACACAAATAGACACACCCCTTCCCTCTCTACCTCTCTACCTATCCCTTATTCCCTTCCTCTCTCTCTCACTCTTCCCCTATTCCCCTCCCATTTCCTCTTTCTCTCCAAACCTATCTCTCTCTCTCTCCCTCCTTCCCTTCTCTTTATCTCCCTCTCCCCCTACCCCTATCCCTTGCTCTACCTATTTCCCCTCTATATTGCTCCCTTTCAATCCCTCCCTCTCACCCTTCCACTCCCTCTCACTCTCTCGCTCTCACTCTTTAAGGTGTGTGAATGTTCTCTTAGACTCTCTATTGGTTTATTTTCCACTCCCTCTCTCTCACCCTCTCCATATATATTCCTATACCTATCTCTTTGTCTCTAAAAGATTATCTTCCTCTATTTATATCTCTCTCCCTATCTATCCTCCTCTCTCCCTCTCTATCATCATCTCTCTTTAAATATCTCTCTCTATCTCTCTCTCTCTCTCTCTCTCTCTCTCTCTCTCTCTCTTTATATATCTCTCTACTACCCCTATTTTTCTCTCTCACACTTTTTCATCCTCTCTCCCACCCTATTTCCTAATCCATCCATCTCTCTCTCTCTCTCTCTCTCTCTCTCTCTCTCTCTCACACACACACACACACACCCACCTTCCCTCTCTACTCTCCCCCCCCCCCCCCGCTAACCCGCCCCCACCAATCCCTTTTTCTCTTCCTCTCTCTCTCCCTTTCTCCTATTCCCCTATTCATCGATTTCCTCTTTCTCTCCAAACATCCCTCCATCGTTCCCCATCTCTCTCTCTCTCTCTCTCTATATATATATATATATATATATCACCCCCCCTCCCCCTTCCACCTCTCTCACTTCCCCATCTTCTTTCATCTCCCATTGTTTCCCCCCCTCTCCTTTTCTCCCAGTCTCACTTCTGCCTATCTCTATTTCTCTCACTCTCCTACTACATCCCTCTGCCTCTCTTTTTCTTGCCCTATTCACTTTCCCATCTTCTCACCGTCCCTCTCCCTCTCCCCTCTTTCTCTCCCCTGCTCTCTCCCCATAGCCCTCACTACCCATCTCTATCTATCCATCACTCTACATCTCTCTCTCCCCACAGCCTCTCACTCTCTCGCTACCTCCCCCTCTCTCTCCCCCCTCCTCTACCTCATTCCCTTACCCTTGCTCCCCATTTTTCCACTTTCTCTCTCACTCCCCCTTTCACTCTCTTTCTCTCTCCATACTTCCTCCCTCTTGCTCCCCTTATTCGTCCCCTACCACTCCCTCCATCCGTCCCTCTTCCCCACACTCCATCTCCCTCCCTCTATCCCCTCCCCCATCTCCCTCTCTCTCTCCCTCACTCTAACTCTCTCTTTATCGCTCTATCATCCCTCCTCTTTCCCTCTCACACTCCCCTAATATCACTATCACTCGCGCCTATCTCCTTTCCTCCCTCTCTCCCTCCCTCCCTTCCTTCATTTCCTTTTTTTTATCCACCTCGCTCTCGCCCTCCACTCTGCCTTCCCCCTCTACCTACCTCTCCATCCCTCTTTCCATGCCCCTCTAAATACCTCTCTCTCCCTCTCTCCCTCTAAATAATTTTATATGAATGATAATAAGTTATAAATTAGTTAAGTCCGTGCGGTCCTGGTTAAACGATGATGAGGTGGGCTGTTATGGCACTCCTCACAGGTTCAATTCCGTTCCCCGACCGGGGTGAGGTATCTGGACATGTTGATGAAAATGAAGTGAAAAAAAATAAAGAAAAATAAAAGAAAAAAATAAAAATGAAAGAGAGGTCTATACCCATCGGTGCCTATGTGGAGCAAGGATTTAAGATTTTGAACGATATTTTTTGAAAGTTGTTGCTTCCATCCTCACCTTGGTATGAATGAGTGATAGATCCACATTTTTATGTAATTATTGGTTTCATTTATCATTTTGGATTTCTCATGTGACACAATTTCAAAAGTAAGATGATATCATGTTAATAATTTTTTGTTTGGGGTGTAATTTTGGTTATGTGGTTGAATTGAACAGACTTTAACGTTTTAGATATTTAAGGAAATTATGGGGTGGTTAAAAAGCATTATTAAATATTATTAAGTATCAAAAACACTCATCTTATATTATATTTCCCATATTATATATATTGAAAATACAATTATAAAAACTATCTGAAATAAACTATTATTTTAATTTTAAAAAAAAACATGTACTCTTAAATTTTTTGAAATATATTGAAAATTAAATAATGTAACCACCAAGAAATTACTGAGTATTTTGGACAAAGAAACATATGGATATTATTCAATGCAGAAAATGTTCAATGTATCATGTGAAAAATAACAGATTCATTCGATTTCGACTCCACTTGAAATCAGCTACAACTTTCATTTTTTTTAAACCACTAAGAATTTGAGGGATAAAAAAGAGCATCTTCCAGTTCAAAATCTGTTTCTAACCATTACGCTGAAACATCAAGCTCAAAATCCTCTTTAACGGTTATGGGAAAATATTTTATGAGGTCAAAATCTCATTCTAACGGTTAGGGGAAAATATTTTACGAGTAAAAACGTTGGATGTGAAAAAACAAAAAATAAAAGAAATAGGGATTTAGTAAAAGAGGAAATGCTAGAAACCCTAGTCCGAAACAACCAATTTATTAGAGGCTTTAGTGAAATGATGGAAACATTATTTAGAAAGAGCATCTTTATTATCTTCGCACATATCGATGACTGATCTTTTTATCAGAATTATGAGACAGGTTTGTGAAGGGGAAATCGTAGTCAGTAGTTGGAAAATTGAAATTTAATTATCTTCCTACATCTTGATCAGGATCTCTAAATGAGGGAGTCTAGTTCGGTAACTCGAAATCTATTTCTGATAAAAAAATCGGTGGAGAGTGACAATAGTGTCTATTTTCAAGAGTTAAAAATAGATTGTGCGTGAAAGTGGTAAAAACTCTGAAACATATCTATTTACAACTAAGAAAATAAATGGCTAATAGAAATGAAAAAGAAATCAGTAAGTTAAAGAACATATAATTTAGAAAAGAGCACTAAATTGGAAACAAAACCAGCTTAAATGAAATAAAGAACAACTTTACCTACCACTTGGCAATGGCGGAGCGTCCCAGCATTGTGAATTTTTTTCCTTCGAGCTTGTCAGCTGATAAGCACACAATTTTTGCTATACTCCCATTATTTCTCCATTCCGTGAAATTGAATTTAAAAATAATATAGAAACGATAATTGAGAGTCCAGATTTTTCAATTTTCTTTCTAGGAAATCTCAATTGATGAGCAGGAAATTGCTGCTATAGTCACATCAATTCCGCCCTAATGTGAATTAAAAAATAATAGACAAAATTCATATAACATAAAATATTTGACAAATTGATTGATAAATTGCAACAAACAAAATTGATTGAAATTGCCAGGAAAACAATTTCAGAAATTTTAAAAATAGAATAGAATGAGAACAACGAAGAAAACCATGTGCAAATATTTTAAAAATACAATGGAATGTAGTTGGTACCTTAAAACTGACTTTACCATGCCTATTTGAATCCTCACAATGCAAAGGCAAGACAAACTATATACAGAAAGCTTCACAAGAAAAAACATGTGCAGCTTGCTGAGCGAGCGAGCGCATAAGGTAAATAATTCCACAGCTAGGGGAACAAGGTATGCATCCATTTTATCTAGAAAGCGTCGGCTCTGTGGCTTGACTGGAACGGTCACTCTGTGGGTTAAATGGTCACCATTTTGATGAGAAACAGAGGATTGGTCGATTTAATTTCTGTTGGAATTTTTGATAATTCCAAAACAATGACTGAGAGAATAATACTCTCCTTCTAACACAGAGAATAACTGGACAAAGATTGCTGAATAAAACTTTTCTATTTCATTAAAACAACTAAAGCTATTACAACTTTCTTCCAGTGAAGTGGGATTACAAAAATTCTTGACTGCTACAGACGCAGTGCTCACACTTTTTCTCTCTGTCTCTCAAAACGCACAAAAAATGCTCTCTGGTCTTTACTGTGTTTTTCTCTGCCTGTGGGCTTTTTCACTACACAGCAATACTACTACAACTATAACTATACAATAAGCCTACGGGATTTTCATTTTATATGGCATTGTGTAATAAAAAAACATAAAAACTAAATTCTTAAACATAAGTTAAGAACAAGACATCAAATGAGTTTTCATATGCGCGATTGTGAGTGGAGGCCACATCGCAATCGGCGGAATGAACTTTGAACTTGGCGATTGCGATGTGCGATGAATGACATCAGTGATCGGTGAAACTATGGTGTAGCGGACCTTGGAATTTTCAATTGCGATGTGCGACGGCGCGATGAGTGATGTGGGGTCCACATCGCATTGGCACATCGCATCGCAATGAAACTTCAACGGAAAACATATTTGGATGGGCAGAAAACTATGTTGTGATGAGCGATTGTGGTTGGACCACATCGCATTGCAAAATTTCAATGGAACATAACATATGTCGGATGATCTCTGTGACGGGCGATTGTGATGAGCGATTGTGGTGGGACCACATCGCATCGCAAAATTTCAATGGAACATAACATATGTTGTGGCCTTTGGGAATGGCGATTGCAATATGCTGATATCGCATCGCATGAATTATATCGGCAGGACTTCATATCAACAAGACACTTAAATAAAACTTGGTGATGGGCGATGAAATGGTGGGGACCACAGATGACGTGGCCCAATTCAAAACTTAAAATCTTGGCATATTGAACAAAATTGGTTTTGATTAGTTGGTGAGGGCTTAAAAGCCCGAAATGACTGTTTTTAATAAAACTTGTTGTTGCGTGGTTTGGACCACGATTTTCTTCATTTCCTCTGCAAAGTTGGTTGCGCCCATCAAACATTAAATTAATTCCTGCAATGGTGGCTGCTGTCCATAAACCTAAATTCCATCCTTACGGTTCTCCATTCCTATTGAATGCACAATGCTGTGCATGCAAGTTATTTGCCCCTTTGTACTATGTTTCTACCTGCACGGGGTACACAAGTGACTTTAATATTTTCAACACCCCGCCTTAAAGTCAGTTGTTGGGTTATCAGTCATACCCAAACATTTTCTTAAATATTCAAAACTCTTTTTATCCAATGGCTTTGTTAATATGTCTGTAAATTGCTCCTCTGTTCTACAATGTTGTAAAACAATTTCTCCATTGTTCACCAATTCTCTGATGTAGTGAAATTTTGCATCTATATGTTTAGTTCTTTTATGAAACACATAATTCTTTGACAATGCAATAGCTGAGCTATTGTCAAAATATATCACTGTTCTTGAGACAAATTTCTCAACATTCTTCTCATCCATACTGCTTGACATGCTGCTGCTGTAGCTGTCCCATACTCTGCCTCTACTATTGATAAAGCTATAATGGGATGTTTCTTAAAAGCCCATGAAATGGCTCCTGAACCCATATGATAAACATAACCAGAAGTACTTTTTCGGTCATCAATACTTGTAGCCTAATCACTGTCAGTATATCCAATTAATTCAGATTTTTCTGAAGTAGTATATAAAATAGCATATCTTTTATTTCATTTCACATACCTTAGAATTCTCTTTGCTACTTGCCAATGTGCTTCTTTTGGCCTCTCCATAAATCTGGAAATCAAACTAACAACATGCATAATATCTGGCGTAGTTGCAGTCAAATACATGAGGCTGCCAACTATGCTTTTGTACAAACTTTGATCAAAATCCTTGCTGCTGTCATCTTTACTCAACTTCAATCCCATTACTGTGGCAGTAATTGCTGCCTTGCACTCCTGCATATTAAATCTTTCGAAAACTTCATTCACATATTTTTCTTGTGAGATGAAAATCCCATTTTCATTTTGCTCTACTTCTATTCGTAAGAAGTATCTCAACAATACCATATCATTCATTTCAAATTCACCTTTCATGACTGTTTTCAAATTTTCAATGAGGTAATCATCATTACCTGTGAATATCACATCAGCGACATATAAAACCACAATTAGAATCTTACCATCTTTTTCTTTGATGTATAATGTGGGTTCTCCTTCACATTTCTCAAACCCATTCTCCAGTAGATAGGAATCTATCCTACTGTACAATGCTCTTGGTGCTTGCGTTAACCCATAAAGAGCTTTCTTCAATCTGCAAACCTTGTGCTCTTGGCCCTTTTTCTCATAGCCTAGAGGTTGTTCAACATAAACCTCTTCCATTAACACTCCATTTAAAAATTTTGATTTTACATCCATTTGGTAAACTTTCCATTTGTTTTGTGCTGCAATAGACAACACTTCTCTCACGGTTTCCATTCTTGCAACTAGTGAAAACGTTTCTTCATAGTCTCTTCCATGTTGCTGCTTATATCCTTTAAAAACAAGTCTAGCTTTGTGTCTTTCTATCTTACCTTCAACATTAACTTTGGTCTTGTATACCCACTTTACTCCAATGACTTCTTTACCTTCTGGGAGATCAACCAACTCCCATGTTTTATTCTTCTCTATGGCATTAATTTCATCATCCATAGCTTCTATCCATTTTCTATCTTTTATTGCATCTTCAAAATGAATAGGATCATCAACATGACAATACAAAGCAAACAAGGAGTGCATACCTTCATTTGCTGCCTCTTGCTCATAAATTTCTTTTAAATTTCTTAATCTTGTTCCTTTTTCATTAGATATACTTGTGCTTGAAGTAGCACTCAAATTTGCTCCATTTAGTGTGTTTGGAGAAGCACTCTCATTACTTCTCAAGGGTGTTCTTACTCCTGCTTGAGGTGTCCCTTGTTGTCCTTGTGTTGGTGGAGGTTGTGCTACTGATGAGGTATTATTTTCAGCGACATCTTCCTCATCTTCATCATGAGACAAACAACTTTTAACATTGATTGTTTTCTCAATGCTTCTATCCCATGCTTCCTCTTCAATGAATTGCACATATCTTCTTATTACAAATTTATTTTTGGATGGGTTATACAATCTATATCCCTTGGAATCTTCATAATATCCAAGGAAGATGCACTTCTCTCCCTTACTATCCAACTTCTTCCTCAACTAATCTGGAATGTGTACATAAGCCACACATCGAAAAACTCTCATGTGGGTGACTCCCTGTTTTCTGCCACTCCATGCTTCTTCTGGAACTCTGTTCATTACAGATTTTGTTGGGCATCTATTTAAAATATACACAGCACAATTTACTGCTTCTTCCCAATACTCATTTGGAAAATGTTTTTCCTTTAGCATACTTCTCACCATTTCCATGATGGTTCGATTCTTCCTTTCAACAACACCATTTTGTTGCAGTGTGTACCAAGTTGTAAACTGCTTGTGTATGCCATTCTCTCTGCAAAAATGCAGAAAATATTTTGAGATGTACTCACCTCCTCTGTTAGTTCTTAGCACTTTGATATGATGCCCGCTCTGTTTCTCTACTAGAGCTTTAAAGTGGCAAAATTTCTCAAAGACTTCACTTTTATATTTCAAGAAATAAACCCATACTTTCCTTATGAAATCATCAATGAAGGTCAACATGTAATTGTTGCCTGAAACTGATGTTGTTTGCATCGGCCCACATAAATCTGAATGAATAATTTCTAAGGGTGCTTTTTCCCTTATGCTCTTTCCTGATAGAAAGTTTTCTCTGTGTTGTTTGCTCAATATGCAGCCTTCACATACGCTGTCCGATTTTTCAATCAATGGTAGGCCTCTTACAATTCTTTTTCTATGCATCAAATTCAGACCTCCGAAATTGAGATGTCCAAATATCAAGTGCCATAACCAATTCTCATCTTTCATTTCCTTCTGAAAGACCTCTTGAGTTACAGCGGCCACATTATTTTCTTTTCCCTTCAAGTCAGTATTGAGCTTGAGTGGAAACATTCTATTGTTGTTCATTTGCACTTCAGCAATAATCTTCTTGCTTGGAGGTATGTCCATTATTGTGCACACGTAATTTTTGACAACTACATTGTAGCCTTTGTTTATGAGCTGTCCAACGCTCAAAAGATTACATTTCAAGCTAGGAACATAGTACACATCTGGCACAAATTTCTGCTCACCATTTTTTTCACGAATACTAACTCTGCCTTTTCCCTTGACAGAAATCTTAGTATCATTTCTTGTGGTTACTTCATATTTAACTTCTTCATCAAGATTGGCAAACATTTCTATGTTTCCAATCATGTGATTACTGCAGCCTGAATCTAAGAACCATACATCATCTTGCCTATATTGTTCTATATTACATGTTAACAACACATTCCTTGGGTTCTTTTCTTCTCTTGCTACATTAGCATTCTGCCTATTATTCATGTCATTTTTCTTTTTCTTACACTCATTGGCATAGTGCCCATATTTTTTGAAATAATGAAATTGGACATTGGATTTGTCATACCTTTTTCCATGAGCATGTTGGTGTCCACATTGCTGGCTGTTGCTTTGGCCATGGCTTTGATTCTGACTATTGCTCCTTCCATATGAATGTGAAGGGATATTTCTTCCTCCTCTGTTTTGGCTTTTGCCTCTTCCTTTTCCTCTGCCTTGACCTCTTCCTCTTCCAAAACGCATCTGGGTCTTGAAGGCATGCTCTAGAGATGGGTTTACTGATCGTCCCAATCTCTGTTCATGATTCATCAGCCATGCATGAAGTTCATCAAGTGTGAACTTTGAGAGATCTTTTGTCTCTTCAATAGTGGTCACAATAACATCAAACCTTGAGAATAGGCTCCTCAATAGTTTCTCCACAATCCTTCTTTCTTCAAGTGTTTATCCATGGGACCTTATCTGTGTGACCATCCCAATCACATGTGTGAAGAATGAGTCTATATTATTAGACTCTTTCATATAGAGAGTTTCAAAATCTCCCCTCAGCAATTGTAGTTTTGTTGTCTTCACTTTCTCCATACCTTGATAGGCTATTTTAAGAGTTTCTCATGCATCCTTAGATATCTTAGCTGTTGCTATCCTTGGAAACACACTCTCATATACTGCTTGATAGAGATAGAAGAGGGATTTAGAGTCCTTATTTCTATTACTCTTCAATAAATCCTTTTCTGCCCGTGTTAAGGCATTAAAGGCCTGCTCATCAACTGGTTCATCAAAATCATCTTCTACAAATTCCCATAAGTCTTGTGAGGCAAACAGAGCTCTCATGGTAATGGCCCAATAATCATAGTTATTTCCATTAAATTGGGGAAGCTGAGTATTTCTAATACTCATACTAGTGATTGGTCCAGCCATTTCTTATAGACTGAACTCTTAAATAAACTTGACTGTGTTTTTAATAAACAAAGTTTCTTTTTTGTAAAAGACAAAACTTTATTTCTGAGGACTGTTATTTTAAACAAAACAAAAACTCTGTTTTTTTTTAGAAATACTTGGACTTTAACTTCTGCTGAGCCTTCACGCTGCTGGAGAATTGCTGCAACAAGTTTTTCCTTCTTCCTTCAGCTTCTTTGACACCTTCAAAAAGCCTGGATAAGCTCTAATACCATGTTGGAATTTCTGATAATTCCAGAACAATGACTGAGAGAATAATACTCTCCTTCTAACATAGAGAATAACTGGACAGAGATTGCTGAATAAAACTTTTCTATTTCATTAACAGAACTAAAGCTATCACAAATTTCTTCCACTGAAGTGGGATTACAAAAATTCTTGACTACTACAGATGCAGTGCTCACACATCTTCTCTTTATCTCTCA
This sequence comes from Pinus albicaulis, assembly GCA_034641835.2. Classification (NCBI taxonomy): domain Eukaryota; kingdom Viridiplantae; phylum Streptophyta; class Pinopsida; order Pinales; family Pinaceae; genus Pinus; species Pinus albicaulis. The sequence goes on from CM076583.1 coordinate 386,633,790, forward strand.
AAATGCACAAAAAATGCTCTCTGGTCTTTACTGTATTTTTCTTTGCCTACGGGCTTTTTCACTATACAGAAATACTACTACAACTATAACTATATAATAAGCCTATGGGCTTTACATTTTATATGGCGCGGTGTAATAAAAAAACATAAAGACTAAATTCTTAAACCTCAGTTAAGAACAAGACATCAAACTAATTTTCATATGCGCGATTGTGAGTGGAGCCCATATCGTAATCTACGATCGGTGATCGGCGGAATAGCGGCTTTGGCGGAATAAACTTTGAACTTGGCAATTGTGATGTGTGATGAGTGACATCGGTGATCGGAGGAACTATGGTGTAGTGGACCTTGGAATTTGCGATTGCGATGTGCGATGAGCGATGTGCGATGGTGCGATGAGTGATGTGGGGTCCACATCGCATCGGCGCATCGCATTGCAATGAAACTTCGGCAGAAAACATATTTGTTTGGGCAGACGGCTATGTTGTGATGAGCGATTGTGGTGGGACCACATCGCATCGCAAACTTTCAATGGAACATAACATATGGTAGATGATCTCTGTGACGGGAAATTGCGATGAGTGATTGTGGTGGGACCACATCGCATCGCAAACTTTCAATGGAACATAACATATGTGGTGGCCTTTGGGAATGGCGATTGCGATATGCCGATATCGCATCGCATGAATTATATCGGCGGGACTTAATATCAAGAAGACACTTAAATAAAACTTGGCGATGGCAATAAAATGGTGGGGACCACAGATGACATGGCCCAATTAAAAAATTAAAATCTTGGCGCGTTGAACAAAATTGGTTTTGATTGGTTGGTGAGGGCTTAAAATCTCGAAATGACTGTTTTTAATAAAAATTGCTGTTGCGTGGTTTGGACCACGATTTTCTTCATTTCCTCTACAAAGTCGACTGCGGCCATCAAACATTAAATTCATTCCTGCAATAGTGGCTGCTGCCCATAAACCTAAATTCCATCCCTACGGTTCTCCATTCCTCTTGAATGCACAGTATTGTGCACACAAGTTCTCTTTCCCTTTGTACTCTGTTTCTACTTGCACAGGTACACAGGTGACTTTAAAATTTTCAACAATTTCATCCGATGTAAAAATGGTGTTAGAATCGAAAGAAATAAAAGAAGTGGTCAGAGAATTCAAATTTGTGATGATACGTCAAGATGAGACGATTGGTCGATTGAATTTCATCCGCGAGATGAAAGTTGTTATAATCGGACGGCATAAAAACAGTAGTCCAAAAATTCAAATTTAGTGGTACCGCTTATTGCTTTTGTTATTATAGTTGAGTGAGAACTACTTTTCTGAGTGGATTTTGAGCGTTTGAAGCTTCTTATTCGTGGTTAAATATGCTACGGGAAGTTTCCAAGTTGACCAATAATGGTGACTTTAAAAACTTCTTAGATTATTTTATAACCATTTAAATATCTTTGTTTAAAAGTTACATTTATTATAGTAATAATAAAATTAAAATATTATTAAAGTTACATTTATTTATAAGTCATCTTTTCTATATAATAAAAATATAAATTTATAATATTAACAGATAATTATTTTTAAAATTATTAAAGATATTTTTTAATTTTTAAAATTTAAAAGGTAAATTTCAGGAGCAGTTGAATTGGTAATTTCAATTGGTAATTTCAAATAGTGAAATGTTGAAATTCGAGAGACCCAAATTCAAATATTTTTATGGCGATTGTAATATGAGATAGTGAAATGTTAAAAACTCTAGAGACCCAAATTCAATGTTAATATGAGACAGTGAAATGTTGAAACTCTAGAGACCAAATTCAAGTTCTATTATTGCTATCTTGCATATGGGAAATAGGAAAAATCATAGCCCCTATGGTTAAGCGGACTCTTAGATTTTTCTACATCAGACAAAAAAAAATTGTAAATATTAAAAAATTGAAAAAAAAAAAAATTTATTTTATTATTTTATTTATTTTAATAAATATTTTTTTTAAATATAAAAAATAAAATACTATAAAAGATTCAGATTATATATATATATATATATATATATATATATAATCAAATCATTTTAGAGAAACATAAAGAGTTCAAGGTTTATTTAAAATGTTCAAATTTAAATTAAGTTGTTTTCTTAATTATATTTATTTTAGTAATAATAAAATTATATTTTAATAAATATTTATTATTAATGTTATTCTTTAAATACTTATTTTTAGAATTAATTATATTAAAATTTATTTTGATAATGATGAATAAATTTTATTAATATTAATATTGTCTATCATATTCTAATAAGGAATTAATTTTTATTCTCTAATATTTTATTTTTATGATAAAAAAAAGGGAATGAAATGTTCCAAGGTCATTATAATTTTGTTGATTTAACAATTGAGGAAGGTTAGGGGTGTGGAAAATGTTTTGGAAATGAGAACGAATGTAAGTAGAGCCAGACAATCTAAGAGAAAGTTCTTTTCATTTTCAACCCTTTTCGTATCACAAAGGTGGTAGGTTCTTTTATTAGAGGGTGTGGGAAAGCCCAACACCCGGTTTCACCATGAAGCTCATCAGAATTAATTATAATCTTTGTCATGTTCATTCTATTCTCAGTACTAGTAAAGACATAGATATAATTCGGGCACCATGAATCTCATGAGAATTAATTATAATCTTTTTAATGTTCATTCTAGTCTCAGTACTAGTCAAGACATAGATATAATTCGGGTTAGAAATGGTGGGGTTGATCTCATCCTTGTAATACCTTACATTCTTTTTCCCCTCTAGATTTATATCATCCCACAATTTATCCTTACATTTGGATGTAATAATATTTTTAATACTATCATTATTCCCCAAGATGATATTTATTTTATCTGCTAATGGTCGAGCCAAGACAAGGCATCCTTATGCCATCAACACTTGAGATGGAAGTGGGGGTTTCGGCTAGAGTTGGAAGAAATTTTGGAAACCTCTTGGATTTCACATTCTACAACTTCTTCTTGTACTTCAAGTATCTAAACATAGCCATCCTATCAATGGGGGAAATGCCAACTTCAATCAAGAGGATAAGATAGGGAATATTTCCTTTAATATGGAGGTTGTAAGTTATAAATTGATTTTAAATCATCTCGATCTTCCTCCACCACTCTCTCGATATAATACAACTCCAAACCTCACATCCATATAAAATAACAACATTTATGAGAGTCCGAAACATAACCTTATTATTACTTCAAATCCAAATATCAATTAACTTAAAATTGTTTTCAAACTCATATAAGTTTTTCAACCTCTAATAATCCTCTTTTCAATGATATAATTCCAGTTGAGCTAATAATGAATATCAATAGCTAAATATTTGGAGGAAAAAAACTTACTCCAAGTAGTTGCTCATAGATGAAATTACCATGGTTGATATTTTGGATTTAATTATTATGACTTTAGTCTTTTCAGTACTAACTATCATACCCATCCATGAGCAGTAATCACGGAGAATATTAAGTTGCATGTCAAGATCATCTAGTCTTTTCGCTAGAAGAATTATACCATCAGTATAAAGGAGAAGAGTAATAACCATACCAGTCAGCTCAGGGCCACTGCAACTTGCATTTTCCAAACACTCTTCAAGCTTATCGATATAAATGCCAAAAATGGTGGGTGATATGGGACACACCTTCTTAACCTCAATATTGCATTAAATTTATTTATATCACACATCATGGGGTTTAAGCTTGGAAACAACATTCTCATAGATTCTAATTACAACAATTCTTCACTCGGGAGGAACCATTATCTCTTCAAGGATTTTCGATATCTTATCCCGAGGAACAATATCTAAAGTTTTTCTAAAGTCAACAAAACAACAGAAGAGATCAATTTTATGATTAGGACATTCTTCAACAATAATCCTAAGTATGAAAAGATGATAAATAGTTAGGTGGTGTCCTCTAAAACCAACTTTTCCTTTAGCTCTTTTATCATGGATTTCAAGCTACAGGCTAATACTTTTTTCCAATATGAGCCCACACTTTATCATTACATTTGGATGTAATAGTATTTCTAATACTATCCTTATTCACCAACATGATCTTTCTTTTATTCCCCAATACTTGCCAAGACTGGGCATCCTTATGCCATCCACAGTTGAGATAGAGGTGGGAGTTTTGGCTGGAGTTGGAAGAAATTTTTGGAAACCTCTTGCCTTTCACATTCTACAAATTCTTCTTATACTTCAAGTTCCTAAACATAGTCATGCTTTGAATGGGGGAAAGGTCGACGTCGATCAACAGGATAAGGTATGGGATATTTTCTTTAATATGGAGTTTGTAAGTTATAAATTTCTTTTGAATCATCTTGATCTTCCTACATGATTCTCTCGATAAAATGCAACACCAAACCTCACATCCATATAAAATAAGAGGGGTTATGAGAGTCCCAAAAATAACCTTATTATTATTGCAAATCCAAATATTAGTTAACTTAAAAAAAAAATTCAAGCTCATATAAGCTTTTCAACCTCTAATAATCCTCTTTTCAATGATATAATTAGAGTTGAGCTAATGATGAATATCAATACCAAAATATTTGTAGAAATAAACTTACTTCAAGTAGTTGTCAATAGATGAAATTACCATGGATGATATTTTGGATTTAATTATCATGAATTTAGTCTTGTGAGTATTAACTATCATACCCATCCCGGGAGTAATAATGGAGGGTATTAAGCTGCATGTATAGATCATCGAGGCTTCTAGCTAGAAGAATGATATCGTCAGTGTAAAGGAGAACCATAATGACCATACCAGTGAGCTCAGAGCGATACAACCAGCAGTTTCAAAAAACTCTTCAAACTTATCAGTGTAAATGCCAAAAAAGATGAGTCATAAAAGACACCTCTTCTTAATCTCAATATTATATTTAATTTATTTAAAAAACACATCATGAAGTTTAAGAATATATATATATATATGTTAAAATCAAGAAAATCACTTAAAATATTAAAAAATGTTTTTGAAATATAATAAATTCTATACGATTGAAGACCTATATAGAAGATTAGAAATATTTCCATTTAGATGAGAGGTCTCTCCCCATCAAGCCATGCCACTACATGAATCATCTAAAGACTCACTGAAAGAAAGCAAAATAAATTGGTGCCCACGTCACAATTCGTGGGGAAAGGATTTAGAATTCTGAACGATAATTTTTTTAGAGTTGTCGTTTTGATGTTCGGCTTGGCGTGGGAATAAATGTCGTAACCACAATTTTCTGTAATTATTGGTTTCATTAATTTTTTTGGCTCTCTAATTGTAGAATTTTTCAAATGTCAGATGTTATTATGTTAATAATTTTTTGGTGAATTGAAAAGACTACAAGATGTTTGAGGAAATTGTAGGGAAGTTATGTAAATTAAACAGTTTATAAATACTAAGTATCAAAAGAGTTATTCTATATTACATTTCACACATTCTATATATATTAAAAAATAAATCATAAAAATGATATAAAAAAAATTATTGTATTTATTAATTATAAAAAAAATAAAATTTTCAAAAAATGTAATATAAGGTTAATTTTTTTAAAATATATTAAAAAATAGATAATGTAACTAAAATGACAGAGTATTTTTTTGACAAAGAAAGCTATAATTTCAAATGCATATTATTCAAGGCAGAAATTGCTCAATGTATCCTGTAAAGAAGAACATATTCATTCGAGAAACTTCGACTCTACTTGAAATAACTAAAACATACAATTTTTTTATTTTTTAAACTACAGATAGAAACGATGAAAGGGAAAATATTTTGTGAGTAAAAAAGTTGGAAGTGAAAAAAATAAAAAAATACATATATATATGGAAACAGGGATTTAGCAGAAAGGAAATGCCAGAAACCCGAGACAGAAACAACGAATTTATTAATGATTTTAGTTAAACGATGGAAACATTATTTAGAAAGAACATCTCGATTATCTTCGCACATATCGACACTACTACATAAAGGGGGGTTTTAAGACAATATTTAAGACAATTTTTGGGGAAATTGTCTTAATTTAAGACAAAAGAAAACTTGTCTATTGTCTTAAATATTGTCTTTAAGCGGGTGTCTCAAATTAAATTGTCTTAAAATATTGTCTCTATAAAGACAATATATAACACAAGCATTTTTTTCTCTCCAGAGACAATAGTTGCACTACAACACAAAGGGGGGTTTTAAGACAATTTTTTGGTAAATTGTCTTAACTTGAGACAATTTCATTGTTGTCTCTCCAAAGACAATAGTTGGAATTAAAGACATATTGTCTTTATGGAGACAATGTCTTTAATCCTATCTATTGTATTTCTAGAGACAATATAAAATAATGACTCCAGAAAAATATCTCACCATTAAAATAAATCAATATAAAAATATTTAATTAAAAAAATCAAAAATATCATTGAATAATTCATGTCAGGGTGCAGCGGAATCGAACCACCAACCTCCTGCATGGCAGGTGCTCTTCCAATGAGCTAGCACTCTTTAAACACTTATGTGAGGAGTTATGACAGTCCTTGAAATTGTATAATAAGCATTGATTTTTAAAAAATGTTCAACACATAGTTAGAGAAAAACAAAAACAAAGCATTCTCAGAAGTGAAAAACAATGACAGCAAGCCCAAATAATCTCAATACAAAACCACAAGTATAGAAATAGAAGGCAACGAAGCCAACCAAATTCTAATGAATTATAATAAAAGTGATTGGGATTATATGACAAACCCAAGTGAAATGTTCCAAGAAAAGCTTGTGATCAGATGATTCTTCTAGAAATCGTGTTTTCTCTACAACAGTTGCTAGCTGATCATGTGTCATACCAGTTGACTCCTTTCCTCTTTTCCACATAACTGAATAAGATGGTTATCTAACAATTGTAGAGTAATGTTTGAATCCTCATGAATGTCATGAACTGATCACAATAAAAAACAAATTTTCATAAAATGAAAACAAGTCTAGATTCATAACTTCATAACTTTCTCTATTTCCATGAGTATTTGATTGTAATACCACAAGTAGGATCAAAATGTTATAAGTTCTGCACACCAACCAGAGAAATGCACTCTCTAGGGGCTGCAAGTTTCATCTGTCAACAAGATGCTAGAAGTAATGATGAACATATCCCAGACTTGATGTAAATAGTGATTGAAGACATGTTTAGTTGTTCTGTAGACAAATGAAAAAAGCAGGTATGATAAAGCAAAGGGAAATGATAATAAAATGTTTAGTTTTCTTCCATTATCTATACCTTAAACTATCGAGGAAGTCAATTACAACATTATACCCTGAGTGACACAAAAGATCAAACAAATTGATTGATGCTTATAACCAACATTGTGAGATTATACCAGCTAGACACACTTTTAAAATATGTTGTTTGAATAAAAAAAAATTGTTCAATCTTCAAATAAAAACTAGCCGATGATTTCTTCACAAAGATTAAAGGTTGTTCTATGGGAGTCACAGTCTGGAGGTGGACAGAGCCTCGTGAATCAAATCTTTTCTTAATATTTTTCTGGTGGGGGACTTGGGAATTGAATTGACAAATGCTACTCAACGTATCCTCTTGTATGGCAAAACCTACACACAAAAGATATTTTCGCTTGGAAATTAGCAGATCTCCAACAAAAGAAACCAAAGTTTTATGTTGAGAGCAGGCAAGTTCACAAACTAAATATCTCATTGTTTCATTTACCTGATTTGCAAAAAAAAAAATTACATCTTCTTCGGAGAGATTGCTGTCAGACTTCCTCACAATAAATGCCATTGGTATTTCACCTGCTTCATCATCAGGATACCTACCATACAAACCCAAAAGACAGAGAGTTGCATGCTTCAATAAGTAACATGTATGCAATCATCTTTGAATTAATGCGTAAAGGAATAGGGGCATCAACTAATGTTGCAGAGAAACTATGTTATAAGCTAGATAAAACTTCAAAAATATTTATTAGCTCAATAAGTGGCAAATCTAGTTAATCAAACCAGTTAGTGGTAAATCCAACTATATTTAGAACTTTGAAGGTTTATCAAAACAAGAAATAGAAAATTATACTCACGGAATAACACCAGCACCACTAATCTCTAGGTTTGAGAGGAGCAACTCCTCTAACTCTGCCGACGCAACCTAAAAAAAAAAATCCGTAGAAAATTATTATTGTGGGTTTCGAATTGAAATTTAAATGGTACTTGAAATGTTTTGTACCTGAAATGCTTTGTACTTGATCAACTCCTAGAAAAATTCCTAGAAGATTAATATTGTGGTTTCGAATTGAACTTTAAATGATCCTCGAAAGATTAATATTGTGGGTTTCGAATTGAACTTTAAATGATCCTCGAAATGTTTAGTATCTTAAATGATTTGTACTTGATAAACTCCTTTATTATGTCCACAATGAAAAGGAAGCCCTCCTCATCAATGTAACATAGATCCCCAGTTTTTAGCTATCCTTTTGAGTCTAAATTTTATGCAGTTGCTTCATCATTACGAAAATAACCTGCATGAAACAGCCAAATACTTCATATATTTTCTAGTCAAAAGCTGGGAAAATCAATATATGGATGAGAGTGCTATGGCATCATACTGAGAACCTGTGGTCGGGAGGACGGGATGAGATTCATTTGGTAGGGAATACTATTTTTTTTCATAATATGGTTATGGGTACAGAACATACACCCTTAAAATTTCACAAGAGCACCTAATGGAATTGTTGTAGATTGTTTGATGTGATTTTGATCTTGGGGTACTGCACTATGTTACCAGAAACGGGAAGCGGGAAACAAAACGAGAAATGAAAATGATACGAGAAACAGAGTTTGTAGGTTTCGCCTATAAGAAACGAGGAGAGAGAAAAAACAAGATTAAAAATTAACAATATAAAACACAACATTAATCATAAAAATTCGATGTTTCCATATATTTTGGATCAGGACAGAATTTATTAAGTATCATTCTTGCTTTTGCAAATCCATGAGGAGGCTTGAGCATTACATCATGAAGGACTAGGAAATTTTTTGTCTATGATTTGTTTGCCTTTAATTCTCGAAACTACCTAGAAATGAATATCATTCTGACTTGAATACTATACAGAACATCCAAGGTCATAATTTTTTTCCAAAATCTCTATAATGAAATGGAATTGTGCCAAATATAGCAATGCTGTGCATTTTTCAGTGACATAATGTGTAAGGGGAGCTACTTCTACCTATGATTTTTTCAGAACTTCATAATCAAACATAAATAAATAAATACAAAATTAACATGGAGTTTACACTCTACCTTAAAAGTGAGAGTGAAGCATCTTTACAAAAGAAAGTTAAAATGTAAATTATAACAACTTCATAAAAATTTCTCCATTTTGAATCCACTTCCATTTTGTTAAAATGTTATGCTATTTATTTTATTTATTTCTGCTTTAGCAAGAAAAATCCCTAAGCACTCCTTATCTTGTTCTTTTATTTGTCATATTTTTTAATGCCTTTGACTTATTTTGGTCATCAAACGTGATCCATAAACAAGGGACTATATAGCCAAAAATCTTTACCAGCATGAGTACTTTGTGAAATTCCCTTTCTATTATGTTCCCAATATTGGAAAAATATATCAGTATTCATAATGGCTATAAGGCTTATGTTCTTGTTGCAATTCTGAGTTCAAATACTCTGCAACACTACTCAGGACTGGTAAGATGGGTTGATATTTGGTGTAACCTGGACACAAGTAACCACTAGCTAAAAAATACAATAATAATCACAGATCTACAATTATCCTATCACTGAGAAATATCTTCTGTGTAACCCCTTTGCACATTATATAAAACTTAATTAAATCTCTCAAGTTGCTCGAAGCTGAGACACCATCATGGTTTTAAGTGTGTGTATTCAATTCTGGTTCTAGTGGCTTGATTGATGATTGGTTCATAGGTCATGATGGTTTCTTGATTGAAACAACTCCAACATCATCCCAAGAATGGCATGCACCAACAAAATAATCCTATATCTAAGCTTGGACAAGACTAACGTAAACATCATCATGGCTGAAATCATCACAATTCATCCCACACTAACCCCTACAACATCATTATCACTCCCCTCGAGCACTTAAGAGGCTCTAGAAACCTGCTCAAAATGCCCTGTTATCCTCCAAGAAAGATATACATGAGAAATAAAATAATATTTCAGCCATAGAAATTTTTTTTAGCCCAAATCTAATGCTTGGAGCTCTCCCTTTGTTGGCTGGAAACTTCTAAAATATATATCAACATGAAATGTTTACTATCCCATCTAATTTCCAGCATTAAATATGTGATTTAAGACTGGGAATATGAAAAATATGAGAAACATTTGAGGAAATAGATGGCTGGAAATTTTAAAATTCAAAAATGGTCAAATTCCAACCAAAAAAATAAAATAAAAAATATTTCAAGTGAAATCAAGATAAGATCAACACTTACCCCCATGCAAATCACTCCAAAAGAAACACTCAAATGTTGACAAGAAGGGCATAACAACAGGTCTAAATAAAATACGGATCAACACCCATCACATGCAAAATTTAGAACAAGGCCACAAAGGTGGTGCCTCCACATAAAATTCCTCAAAATTAAAGTAATAACAGCAGGAGAACCCTCATCTAGGGTTGACGTATCTCTCATCAAATCTTGAAAAGGGCATTAAGAATAGATCATATACATGCTTGTCCTCCAAGAAAATTCTGAACTGATCTCTAGGTAGGTGTTTGATTTAGCATGTTTGAAAATGTAGCCAGAACTTAGTTTACCACATAACATATTTCATCAAACACAAGAAAGCACTCTGATTTGACTTTGCAAGGTAGCAAACAGAAGGCAATAACTCTCCTTAGAAGATATGCCCACTATGCCCTCATGAAAGCACCCTCCTCCAGAAAGATGCAAAGGTGGGATCTGCCTAAAAATGGCTGAATTTTCCTACTGATTCTGAATGCAGGTGCAAGAGTTAACCTTGGCTCCAACTTGATGGCAGTGTCCTCTTGCAGGATGATGAGAATCCTGGAACTCCATCTGTAGCAATAGAAAATGAGAAATCTGCAAAATAAGAAATCAGGCATTGACTCTGACCTCTTTGACTCAATTAACAAGTAATAATAAAAGATTCCAGAGTCTCATATTAAACCCATAAACCCTAAGAATTGTTTAGGACCAAATTTCCATGCCCATTTCAAAATTCAAGAGTATCTTAAATACAATTTTCCACCTTACAAACATTTTTAATCAAGAAACTAGACTCTGATTTCTCAGTGCATGTACAAAAAAGTATAAGATTCCTATGGACATGAATCAACAGATTTAATTACAATGACTGTGTCATTATGATACTTATTTTAACTCAAGAATAAACATAAATACTCACAAAAGAAACCAAAACAAACCTGAAAACTAACCTAGTGTTAACCGAAAACCACACCACTTTTCAAAATGCTTAAAACTTGATGAGCCCCTACAGCTAGAATTCCTTATTATAAATATTTAGAGATAAAATTATTAATTTTTGAACCTCATCTATATGATGTTATGGAAACTGACCATGATTTTGTAATTTTTGAACTTCACCTATTTGATATTTTGGCAACTGAACACCATTCCATTTCTTAGGGAACAAGATTTTCACTAAAACTTGTTAATGTGAAACAAAACTTATTGCCTTTATGTCTATTTGTTTGTGTTTTCTGGTCCTTATACCACTTATGGAACAACCAAATACACAAAGCTTGATGGCCCTATGTAATTCTGAAATAAAAAGCTCCCAGTGCCTCTCTAGATTACCATCGAGTCCTAGATCAGCATAACTCAACCAACAGAAAGGGGCATTGACATAGTCAGGAGTATAAGAAGTATGAGGAACATTAACGGTTGCCATGGAGGAGGAAATTTATAGCACATATTAATTTGAGACAGCAGAGAGAGTGGGAATAACAGAGGAGGAGGGAGATATGAGTATGAATAAAGAGCTAAATGAACTTGATTCAAGCATCCTTGTGAAGATGTCCATGTTCCACATATCCTTCATTATTGCTATTGGTTCCAATCCGAGACAATTTATTTGCAGCATCAACTACAATTCCAGTCTAGTTCAACCATTTCAAAAGCATTTGTTTTTAACACTGCTTCTTCTTAATTTTATGCTTCATATCATGTGCAATTTACTCATAACAATTAACAAGTTAATCATCAATATATACCAGTACTACTGTGATCCAAATGCTTCGGTACTGTAGTACTAGTAGATGGTAGATTTAATGAACATCATATATACCAGTACTATTGTGATCCAAATGTCAAACTGATGGAATATTTTAAAAATGCCAGTGGCCCAGCATGTGATTTCCATAGACTGGCTATAAATTTTCACATAGAAATAACAGATTATTCTAGAATATTGTTGGTGGAATGGAGCTTATGGCTTCCTAGATAGTTAAGCAATCAATGTCCAGCAAACATTCAAATGTATAAACTATATGCAAGTCTCTGGAGTAAAATTGTACAAGGCTTCAAATTCTCCTTTCACAGGAGAGCCCTTGGACATTTGTATTCTGTATAGCCAAAGGATTGGAGAATTTTTTGATTTTCTAATTCCTTCACATTACTTTTGTAGAAATATTTTTTTATATATGACATACACACCTGAAATCCTCTGCTAGTCCTCCATTGTCATAAAATACAGCCTCAAAAAATTGCAACCAAACAACAAACTTGCAATATCTATCACTGGACTCCCAATATGTGATTTACATGCTTCTGTTAGTCTTCTACATTAGAATGACAACAAATTTGCAAATGCTTCTGTATGTGGGAATACTGGGTTTTATGCACTTTAATTATTTTTTAAAATGGAAATGGATAGAGATTGTATTACAATAGGTTCGACCATTTATGCACTTTAATTTTGGAAAAGGAGTTAGATCAGCATTATTGTCTTCTCTACTATTGTTTCTTTGTCTACAACTCGATAAACAATGGCAAAGACAGATCAAATAATACAAGAATATAGAAAGGGGCATAGGTAATTCTCCCAATCTCTCATAAATGATGTAGAAGTACCTTGAGAAGGAAAATATTCTCATTATAGCCCATTATAGCATCAACCCCAATCTTCACTTGTGTCCTATCACCCACACACCAAACAAAATAAGATCCTATTACAGGATAAGCCAGTGATAGAGCCTTCCATTGATTAGAGTCTAGACACATTATGGATCGATTTATGCTCTTTTTTAATTTAGTCAACCAAAGAATAAGGGGCTATATAATTTTGAGCTAAGATCCTACTCCAGAGACTATCCTTTATGAGTATAGTCATGTTAACCCTTTATCTAGCAGGAGTACTTGGAGAAAATCTTTTCACTTGCATTTGGTGAACATGGTTGGATATGAACAACTTACAATTTTGCAAAAGATATGAGGATCCTATCCGCTGAGGACTGTCTGAGTTTGGTAGGCTTGTTACTATCTGATATCTTTTAACAATACTAAACTTTAAGAAAGGGTGAACTTGCTAGGAGACAGAGCTCCAACAATATTTATATTTTGCAGATGAGACAGGTAATGAGAGCACACATGCTCTCTGGCATTCAACCCCAAGCTTTCAACTCATCACCTAAAATCCCTGTAGTAACTGTGTCTGATAATTGATTTGTTACCTTTAAGATGGAAAACAGAGAACACGAATCACATTTGCTTCTCTAAACTGGAAATTTTTTTATATAATAATAACATAAGATCCAAGTTCCATGTTCATTGAGCTATTTAGAAAGTTGTTATATAATTATTCCTTTTATTTTATTTCTGGTGGTATGCCAAACACTTATTACTACACGCAGTTCATGTATATTAATAGAAATGTTATTTCCATTAGCATAATCATGCCAATGTACAGGAAGAAATTTTTAAAGTAAGGGTGGAGTAGAGGAACAATTTCTGTCGTCAGGGCTTTTGATCTGTATAGCCTAGGGGAGACTTTTGAAAACTGAAAAAAATAAGAATCAAATCCAAGATCTTCCCCTGGTAGGCAGGTTGCTTCACCATTGAGCTACATCATCCATTCTATGACAGGCGTAAATAAAGTTGCAGATTGCAAGTTCCAACAGAGACATATATGAAAGAACATGCCATGAGTCAATGAAACAATAGAAACCGTGGATTTAAGAAAAAGGTCCTAAGCAATATTATAATGCATCAACTATATTCTTTGGGCATTGATGGCGTCAAATGATGAAGAAGAATGTTTGTCTTGAATCTTGACTTTGATATATGTTATTTGCTCCTAATATTGCACAAGAATTCAGTCTCAAGAATTTAGAATCATATAGATCATCCGAACATTTTTACAATGTATATGCTCGAAATCAACCATTGTATTTTCCATGAAGGTACTAGAATAAGAAAATAAGGCATACTAATGGACATATTCATGAAATTGATCATACTTCTTGAAAAATAATATAGTCAGTAAACAAACCAAATACTAAATAGCATGTTAGATGACCAAAAAAAATCATATACTGATCCATGGATGTCAACTAGATATATAGCCATGGATCTACTCTTATGGTCCTATGAATACCCAAAAAATGACAAAAAAGAATGATTTAGCAATAGTAAATACCCACATAGCTTGTGGAGGAGAAGATGCATCAGGCCATCAACAAACCCTATGCAAGCCAAATCTCTTTACTACCATCATGGGGATGTCTCAGTTGATGAGCTCTTCTTACTTTATTAACACATATATACACCTAAGCATCCAACTCTGTAAACTCAAATACAGAGCAAATCTCTGAGCCCTGAGGCTAACAATGAATCATGGATGTCTCAGAAAGGGTCTTCCATTAAGAGCCAGTGCTACCTCATATTTTCCACTGCAGTCATGAAGAAATTGTTCTGCATGGTGGAACGCTTGTTTGAAGACACCGAAACCAAACAAGAGACCTATCAAAATAGCCAGAAAAATAAGGCATGAATACACCTTACAGATAGTGCCACAACACATTTTTGCAAAGCCCTGGTAACTCTCACTAAATGTACTTTATCACAATCTCTGAGTAAATCCTTTCACCCACAAAGCTCTGGTCAATGCAAACTCCATTTTTATACTTTGCACAAAAATTCTATAATCATTTATAAAGGCTCTCCACCCCACTGTAATTAATGTCTGGTCTGAGATATGCTTCATGTAACCATTGCATTAGGAATAACCAACCTTCCATAGGGCATTTAATGCGCCTATGGTAGGCCTCTTCACATCATGTTGGGTTCTCTGCTTAACCAAGAGGAAGCACAGAGATTCATGATGTTTAGTGGTGGAGTTTTTCGAGCTTCGGCCCTCCTGGTTATGATCTAGCAGGTGAAACTGCAACTTCCATGGCATCTTCATTGATGTCATTTCGAGAATCTAATCCTACCTATGCCCATTTACTTCTACAACATGCAATAGAGGTATAAAATAATATTTAATCAAATCCTGTATCTATATAGTGCCGAGAGAGTATTAAAACTGCTCGGTTCACATTTGTCTTGCTGCATTCAGTTCTTCACATGCACCAATCTGTTAGCTCCCCTAATTCAAGCCATGTTATAGTTATTCCTTTAGATACAAAAAACTTGTTCCATTTACAGTTATTTGCATTTGATGATAAATACAGTGGAAAATATGACAGAGGCAAATTTGCAGAATAAGCAGCCTGCCATAACCCGACAAAAATTGTGGAGGAGAAGGCGGTGATTTATACCTGTAGATCCCCGTGCGCGTTGATGGATGGCTGTCAGAGAATCCTGCATAGGATGGCAGAGCAGAGAATCCAACATGCAAGCGATGAAAAGAGAATAAGTGGGAAAGCCAAATCGTATTAGGAATTTAGGAATTATGGTGCGCTCCTCCATAACCTGTGTTTTGAGGCGTAGCTGTTTGCGGTTTATGTTTGCAGTTTGAGTCGTGCGGTTTATGTTAGCAGTTTGGAGCAGTTGCAGTTTGGAAAGCCAGCGTAGAAACGAATATGCTTAGCCAGTTGTAGTTTGGCAAGCCAGCGTAGCAACGGATGCACTCAGCCATCTTAAAATCTATTCGCTTCTGACGATGAATAAGCATTAGGCACTAATGGCAACCCAAAATCTACTTCATTTATGTTGCTTTCTTGAGAAGGTAAAGAAGGAGGTATAGTGGTCTCAGCCTCTTCCATATCCTTTTCTATCAGATATATTTCATGTTCAGTTGAAGGAGAAGTACTCATGTCTTGAATGCAAGATCTTTCAGATTTCTGATATAACCCATTATCAAGGTGTATTGAGTGTTCTACCAAAGCACCTTCTGGAATATTTTGCAACTCTTTTGGCTAAGATTGGATTTCTCTACGGTCTTCTATAGAAGGCTCCCCAATGATAGGCGTCAACTACTTGCTACTGGGATGTGATGGGATAAGACTAGAAGACAGGCACTTGATTGCTTGTTCAGAGCTTTTGGCACCTATCTGTTCAATTTTGGTCTCCCTTACTCGATTTATGCGGGCACTCTGCGCACTCCTTTCCCAATGGGGAAACTAATTCCTGCTGGCTGGAAAGAGATCCAACTCTGATCCCACTCTGTACACAGTTTTACTTAGAAAATGTTAGTTGCTTCCAGAAAACCTTGAACCGGCATATGCTTCCCGAAATAGTCCTTCGCTGCCCCAAACTAGACCTCATGAGGGTTTTCTACCACAGTTTCCACCTCAAATAGACCAGCTGACCTCAAAATAACTTTGAGAATGATTTTGTGTCCTCGGAATTGACGTTATGGATCAGTTGCTGCCATAAATAACCCTTTTGGGGTTGTCCGCAGCCTCAACAAGGTTTGATCAAGCCCTCACTGTCACAGAGGGTTCCTTTGGAGATCTGCTGTCCAAATTTAGACTTCTTGTGCTAACATTTGAAGATGAGCCACTGCCTAAGATTTGGCCTCAGGGCTACTTTGCTACCCTAAATATTTACTCTTTAAACAATTTTTCTACCACATAAGGATTCTTCAAGGTGGGCCACATGCCGCAGATAGGTTTTCAGGGTTTTTTGATTCACAAACCTCACTCACTGACCCCCGCTGTCCATGGAAATGCCTTGAACAGGCCTATGATGTCACAAAGTAGCCCTTTGCTGCGCAAACAAGGCCACAAAACCTTGATGCCACATAATTTCTTCCTCAGAAAACCCTTATTGCCACAAATAGGTGAATTTTTCCTCTGGAATTATGTTTAAACAGAGTAAAGAGAAGGGATTGGCTAGGGTGGCATCTTTTACCATTGAAACTAGTCAGAGAAAAGGGGTCAGAAAACCCTCCGAGAGCCTCAGCTCAAAAATCAGAAAGATCCACATTCCATGACGATTAAAATGATTCCTCTCTCTCCTTTTTATAGATATCAATAGGTAGCTTCATGATCTTCATGATCTTCTTTATAACTTGAATATTATATTTTGCACCCGTATATTTTTGTGGCCATGATATTTTTCCTTGAGAGATGTGAGGCCTTTTTAACAACATATATTTAATGTTTTGGAATCTGGATTAATCTATCTAAGGTTTCGACCCTGGTACTAGGGCATCTCCCAAAACAGCTTGATATCACCAATGTAAATATTGGCACTGCTGCCTGACCTCTTTTTTTTATGGCAGGTGAAATAAAAGCACAGAACATGTAGGCACAAATTCCGATGGAATGGACCACATGCCATGAATATGTACTTGCCGACATAACAGAATACCTCCATGAATGCCCATGCCCATCGAATGGACCACTAACAAGATGCCATGATTCTTTACTTAGCGACACAAGACAACTTAAATTGGCCATTGAGCTGAGCTCCATTGTATATACCAATATATGTGGTCACAACGCCACCAATTTTCATTACAGTAAGCAAAGACTCCAACAGGTTTCAACTTTCTCATTTTTGCATTGATCTCATTAAGCATCCAAATCTGGAGAGCATATTTACTCGCATGAAGACTCACCTGATCTCATATGGCTCTGCTGGAATAACATTTCCCACTCCGTCCTCCCTTACTAGCTTCCAATAAATAAGTTAAGCGTTTTGCAAGTGACAAGGGAACAACCATTACAAAAAATTTGGCAAATTGAAAGTGAGGTACATCTGCATTTTAAAGCAAAGTTTTGTGTTTATTTTTCAACGTTCCAAATTAAATTCTCTGCTTGTACCAGCAAGCACACAATTAGTGGGGAGGTAGCCAAGTTTTCTAAATGAAAATAATCATATCTGAGAGTTAAGATTAATATCTTTATAGGCACCAACGTAGTTGAGGGAGTTGATTGTTAATGTTCCCATTTCATGGTTTCCCAAGTCTTTGTGGCAGTTGCAACACCTAGAAAATATTGAATCGAGAGATCAAAGAAACATTATATTTCTGCCAGACTTGTTTGGAAATATTACAAACCTCCAATATCTTGACTTGTCTGGGAGCTGCAGTTTTCAAAAGTTTCCACATTCATTTGGGAATTTAATTAGACTTGAGCATCTCTGTCTGGGAGATTGCTCCAAGTTTCAAAAGCTGCCACATTCATTTTGAATTTTAATTAGCCTTAAGCATCTGTCTGGAAGATTTCTCCAAATTGCAAGAGCTGCCACATTCACTTGGGAATTTTATTCGACTTGAGCATCTCTGTTTGGAAAGCTCCTTCAAGTGGAGCATCTCTCAAGGAACGCCTAGAAATATCCCCACACTTGTATCATTAGACCTTTCATTTTGTCTGAAAATGAAGGTATTTCCTCCCTAAGTAGCAAGCCAACGATCCTTAGAAGACATAAATTTGCTAGGCACAAGCTTAGAAGAGCTACCAAGAGATCATATCAGAGAGCTAGGCCATTTGAAAACATTAAAATTCGAAAGCCCTTTTTTGAAAGAGCTACTACCTCAGGTTCAAATGACTCGAAAGTCTCTACAAGGAAATAAAAATCACAAACATCTCTCACAAAGAGGTCAAGCTGTTTGCTAGAGAAATACTTCCATATCTTCTAAATTGAGAAAATGGAAGTTAGAGATTTGATCCCAAGCTACTGGTCAAACAACAATGGAATTTAGAGAGTTGATCCCAAGCTACTGGTAAAACAACCCGCAGACAAGGCTATCAACAACGACAACCTAGTATCCTCTGTTTTCAAGAGGCAAAGATGTCACCCATCCACAGTAACCATCCCCTCCTACAATCATTACTTTATTCCCTTTACCACAGGAGATTTTGTTTTCACTTATTTCTCCTTCACAGCAATAACCCTCGGAGAAAATATGGCAACATTTCTTCTATTTAAAAAAATATAAAGAGCATTCACTCTGGAAAGTTGAAGATTTTAAAAAACTTCCATGCAGTAAAAATTAAGAATCTCAGGAATAGCAAGAAGAATAAGAGGAAAGAAGAGACTGACATACTTGATTTTCAGGCTGTGTCTGATTCTGAAATTATACAGTCAGATAAAAATACTTCTTCAAAAATACTGAATCGAAGGCCTACCTACAGCGGTATGTTAAAGGCTTCTCCATGATCTCGACAATGCTTTCGTGATGTTAAAAAGTCTACTAAGAAAACATGTCCTATAACTGTAAATTTCTTCTCTACAGGGTTTAATGTTCAAAAAATAAAAGCACTTTAACTATGCTTAAGTTGTTCTGTTTGTATATTACCATTTTTTTTAACCATATAGTCTTCTGAAAAAGATAAGCAGTTCAGTTGGACAATATTAATTATTCATTTAACTCCCATAGTCTAGAAATAGGAAAGCATGAAAACTCCATTGTAATCCATGTAACTGCATTTTTATAACCTATTCCAATACAAAATAACAAAAGCCAGCTAAGAATTTTACTGGTGAAGAAAACCCGAAGAAGATGTTGCCTTATTGAAGGAAAATGAGGTCCGACCACAATCACCTACGAGCAGGAATCCATGTTAACATTAAAGGAATAGTTTTTCTCACCGTATTGAAGGAAAATGAGGTCTGCCCAGTGGCCACAATCACCTACGACCAGGAATCCATGTTAACAGAGGAATATGATTTTTCTCATGAGCTGAAACTGTGATGCAAGATGAGGGAGTCGCAGGAAAGGGTTTTGCAAGATGAGAAACTTTTCATTGTAGCGCAAAGCAAGAGGAAAGAAACTTTCGTTACCAGCATAGCGCAAAAGCAAAGAAAATTTTGGGAGGGAAAATTAAAAATAATAAATAAATAAAATTAATAAATTTAATGTGTAAGTTAACTATGTATGATTTGTAAATAAAAATTTGGTCAACATAAAACAAAAAATTGAATGACATATAAATAGAATATTTTCACTTTAAAACCATTATTTATTAACAAAAATTGGGCATTTTAGCATTGTAACCATCCACAATGCATGAACTAAAGGAATTCTCATGTGAAAAGTTTTAATTGTTATCATAATTTAGTCATGAAGAGTTGGCAATGGAAGAATTTTTTTTTTGTGGATTCTAGTTCCATGGTAAAAGAGTTGGAGACAACTTCACAATAAATATGTATCTTCATAAGTATTAATACAAAGGTATTTGGATTATCTAGTGGTCTTGAGCTAGATTCACTTTTTCACAAGATATGGGGTTGGTACTTTTAAAAATATCACAAGACCCAATTAAGCACTTCCCATTGTTATAAGATGGAGTAACTTTAGCACAAGAAACTCATTTATTCATGTCAATAGTCCTTGCCTTTAATGAGCTTGGATGTTTATAGGTACGATGGTAAAAAACTAAACCTACTACTACTCCAAGAGAATAAGGTTCATTTCAAAAAGAAAATTTCACATGAAGAAAGGTCCATCCTCACTTATAACCCACATCTACAACCCAAATCCATTACATAATGAATGAAGCTACCACCTATATAAAGGAAGAGACAACATGTATGATACCCTAAAGCACACAAAAATCAAAGCGAGGGCTTTAAAGGATCCATCTCATCTCAAAAAAGGAAGTAATGAAGATCGTCTCCTGGAACTGTAGAGGGATGGGTAGGAACCTAAAAGAAGAAGCAATGAAATGTCTAGTAAGGTTGGAAAGGCCCAACATTCTTCTGATCCAAGAGACCGAAAAGGAGGAAATGGAATTTCTCCATAAAAGAAAACAATTTTAGGGAAAAGGGGGAGGTGTCGCAGTCTCCTCTAGAGGTGCCTCAAGAGATCTGGGAATGTTATGGGACAAGACATGCTTTGAGAAAATCCAGGTTAAACTTAACTCAAACAGGATTTTTTCTCAGCTTTTTCATCTTCACACCAAATAAACTATGATTCTCTTCAACATTTATGCTCTAGTCTTCTTGAGAGATAAAAAATTCTCTTGGGAATCCATTAGGAAGTTAGAAAATGAGATTCAGATGGATAATGTCATTCTTTTTGGAGAAATGAACATCACTTTAAGTCAAGAGGATAAGAAAGGGGGAAGCATTGTAAGGGATCTAGCCAGGGAATGGGTGGAAGAGCTCATTCAGGATTGGGATTTGTTGGACGTCAAGCCACCCAAGGGAAAATATACTTGGACCAATAGAAGATCGGGTCCAGGCTACATTCCTAGAAGGTTATATCGTTTTCTCATCCAAAGCTTCTTCTTGCTCTTATTTCTTGATGTTAGTTATGTTATTATTTCTTCGTCGGTCTCTGATCACAAGCCCATCATACTTGAGCTGAAGCCGCAAATGAATCTGGGACCTATTCCCTTCCGTTTTAGTGCCCTCTGGGTGCAACATTCCGAATTTTTGGAAAACGTTGAGGAAGTCTGGAAACAAACTGTCAGTGGATCCCCCTTCTTTGTATGGGAAGAAAATATGAGTAGAATGAAGAGGGTCCTCAAAAGCTAAGCTAAAGCCCTCCCCTCTCCGATGAGTCAAGGCGGATGACCCAAGCCTATTTGGAAAGTCACCAGAAACAAATGGAAGAGATGGACATCTTGAAGGACATATTAATCCTGGAAGAGGAGCTCTAGGCTAATCTCCATAAGGCTTGTTTTCGGGAGGAGGAATATTAGAGGCTTAAATCTCGGAGTCTGTGGCTACAAGTTGGGGACAGGAAAACCTCCTTCTTTCACAAGAACACTCAGGCCATGAGAATTTTTAACTAGATAGTGGAGATAACCTCAGGAGATCAAACCTTCTCCGACCCCACTAGCATCAAACATGCTTCCCATAAGCACTTCAAATATCTGTACATAGAGGACAAGAAAGAAAGTCTCAGCTCCAATTTGCTTGAGTTGGTCCCTCTAAAGGTCAATGCCCAAATGAACGTTATGCTAAATGCTCCTGTCACATTCAATGAAATCAAGCAAGCTCTTGATGAAATGGATTCGGACGAGGCTCCCGGGCCAATGATTTCGCTTCCAGAGAGTGTTCCATTTGTTGTTTGTGGGGATGTGAGTGGAGTTAGATAAGAGGCCATAGGTTTATTTTATGTTTAAGTGGCCAGCCGCGTTAGAGCCCCATCTTAGATTGTCCGACTCATCGTGCCTTTGAATCTTCCTTTTCCTTAGCTCATCATCTAGGTTATCCCAATCGTGAGAGTGATTTTCTTGGACCTGTTCCATGGCCTCCAGTCATTCCCTCCATTCAGTGTTTTCTTTGTTTTTCCATAAATATTTGACAAGCCTTTTGTTGTGGCTGTCCATATGAGTTCATATTTTTTGGAATTGGTCTTGATTGAGATGAGGGCATTGCTTCCATGCATCATCCCAAAACAGTGTTTTCCCGCCATTTTGAGCTTCCTAAAAGAAATGGTTTTGGACCATTCCTTTGTTCTCCCAAGCTTGGTTCAAGACCAAGGAACCTTTGAGGTTGCTAGAGAGCCTAATTAGAGACTTCAAGTTGTGAGATGGGGCATATTTTTCCTTCCAGAGTGCTACCCAAGAGGTGTTGGGGTTCGTGATCCATCTCCACCAGGTTTTGGCGCCTAGAACTTTTTGCAACAAGTTTGGGTCTCCAAGACCAAGCCCCCCATCTTTTTTAGGTCTTCAGATTTTTCCCCAGGCTACTAGGGCCCTTTTTCCCTTGTTCTCTTTGTCTTTCCATAAGAATTCTCTTTGAATGGTTTTGATTTGGTTTGAAATAGATTTGGGAGCAGCAATGATCGAGTATTGTTATTGAGGAATGGCTCGCAAGACTGAGCGGACCAAGACTAATCTTCCCGAGAGATTTAAGGACCTGAAATTCCAATTGGAAATCTTTTTTGTTTTCAATTTGGTGACCAGAGATTCCCAGTTGGCTTTGGCCAACGGTTTATTAGTCAGAGGTACTTGGAAGGGAAGGAGTTGAGCTCAAAGCCTATAATGCAAGCTATGTTGAGTTGAATGGTCTAGGAGGTATTTAGGAAGAATATTTTTTATTTGGCTTTATTGATGGAGGTGCCAAAGGCCTGGGAAAAATCAACAAGAATATTCTGGAAGGAAAGGGCTTCTTTGACCGAGGGAGAGCCCATAAGAAGAGTGTCATCCACATATTGTTGAGGGTTGAATGGGTGTTAGAGGGGTATATATTTAAACCAAAGATGCTTCCATAATAAGGTGTTTGCCTATAATGGATTTAATAAATTACAAGTAAAGCTTATGCTAGTTTGAAGATCCATTTACAATTACAAGCATACATAACTTAACTAGTTGATTGAGAGGCAATGAGTAAATTTCTCAGCCCGATATGTCAAACAAGTATGGATTTATTATGAAGTGATCATCTGCCACAGTTTAGGTTGTTGTTTGTATGGATGAAATACAAACATTTCCTAGAATGATCCCCCTTGAGCACACCCTCTCCAAGGTCTTAGGGCTTAGAGGATTTAGAAATTAAGGATTTTAGGTGTTAGGGGTGAGGGATTAATGGGTTATGGGTTAAGCGTTAATGGTTTAGGAGTTTATAGGTTCAGGGGTTATGGGTTTAAGTGTTAGTGGTTTAGTGGTTTAGGGGTTTAGAGGTTTAGGGTTTTAGGGGGTTAAAAGGGTTAGGGGTTTGGAATTAGGGCTTAAGGGGTTAAGGGTTTATAGGTTAAATAGGTTTATGGTTTTAGAGGTTTAGGGGGTTTGGGGATTTAGCAGTTAAGGATTTTAGTGGTTAGGGGTTAGGGGTTAACGGGTTAACGGGTTAGAGGTTTAGGGGGTTAAATGGGTTAGGCGTTTAGAAGTTTAGGGGGTTAAGGGATTTAGCAGTTAAGGATTTTAGGGGTTAGGGTTTTTGGGGTTAAATGGGTTATGGTTTTAGGGGTTTAGGGGGTTAAATGGGTAAGGGGTTGGGACTTAGGGTTTAAGGGGTTAGGGGTTAAGGGTTTAGAGGTTTAGGGTTTAGGGGGTTAAATTGGTTAGGGGTTTTGGGGGTTAATTGGGTTAGGGATTATAGTCATTTCTTAGGTGAACAAGGCACAATCTAGTTGTAGTAACTGTAACTTGGTCAAGTTTTTATAGTCAAGGAAAGACTTGGTTGGGTTCCCAAGTCCAAAAAAAAGTAAGGGTAATTGTGAGGGCATGATAACTAAGGAGTGTTGGATCGTGCCAAGGATTGAAAAGGCATGCTAACACATGCTAGAAAGTGTTAATGGATGTTGAGGAGTATTAGGGAGTGCCAGGACATCGCAAGGTAGAACTAGGTCAAAATTCATGGAAATGAACGAATAAGAGTGTGTGCCAAGTAGTGTCAACGGACTCCAAGTGTCTCAAGGATAAAGTGTTTTAGGAGAAGGAAAAAATAATACTTATAGGAGGTAAGCCTAAGGTTACATAAAGGGTTGGAAAAAGTAGTTTCAGACAAAGGGAAATTTTGGGTTGGGCACAACATTGATTTTCCAATGACTTATTTGGGTTCTCAAGTCGCAAAAAAAGTAAGGCTATCTATGACGACATGAAAGCTAAGGAATACCAAGGTGTGGCAGGGAATTCCCAGAAGTACTAACATGTGCTAGGCAGTTCCAAGGCATGATAGGCATTCCAAGATGTGCCAGGTGCCAAGTTGTGCCATGAACACGTGCTAGGGAGTGTGAGGGCCAAGTGTTAGGGAAACACAAGGGAGCACTAGTTTCAAATGCATGGAAATGAAGTATCATCCAGTTCCAGGTGTGCTAATAAGGGAGTGACACGATATTCTAGGAAGTGGCAAGGAATGTTAGAGTGCAAGGGAAGCATACAAAGATGTTCCAAGTGCCAAGGTGTGCCAATGTGTGCTAAGGAGTGTTAGGGAGTGCCAGGAAAAAAAAAATAGAGCACTAGGTCAAAATTCATAAATGAATGAATAAGAGTGTGTGACAGGGAGTGTTAGCGAGTTCTAGGTGTCTCGTGGACGGAGTAACATGGTATGATAAGTAGTGCTAAGTCATGTTATAGTGTCAGGGAGATATGCATCCAAGATGTGCCAGGTGCCAGGGTGTGCCAACATGTGCTAGGAAGTGTTAGGGACTGTCAGGGAAACAGAAGGGAGCATTTACATTGTCGCCATTGCAGGACCCCGAGAATTTTTTTCCATAGAGAATTATTTACGTTGTATCCATTGCATTAAAGCAAGAGGTCTATATTCAATTATTTTTTGTTTGTGTTTATAAATTGGAAGAGAGAAATCATAAACAAGAAGGGCCTGAAAGAACTGAACAAAGAAATGGAGGTCACTAGGATAAAGTTAATGGAATTGGAGTTGGTAGTTTCAGACTGTCACAAGGGAATCCAAGACAACCATGACCTGGTTGAAGAAGTGGAAAACAAGCTGGAAGTCCACATTGAGGAAGATATCAATCCATTTTCGACTAAACCAGATATATAATTGTGGCTCTATGTACTCACAGTATTTCATTGAGATTGTGTTAGGTATCTGTTATTAACCTATGCATGTATCTATTTAAATGGAAACTATATTGATAGCCCAAAAATTAGGCATTATGGATTGTCTATAGTTTGTACCAGTTCTGAAAAATAACTAGAAAAAATTAATCTCTTTGGCTGCAAAAAGTATTATACTTGTTCTGTTGGGGAGTTTCTCTCAGGAAATTTATGGATAACCCGACATATTTTTTATATGCGTACTATGAAAAACATTTATAAATTTACTTGTCAAATCAGGGTCAATCCGATGCAACAACTTTTTCCCCAAAACAAGCACAAGATCAAGCCAACATGTGTGCTATGTGCATTTAAAGAGATGGATAGGTAGGTTTACCATTATGAGAACATGGTACCTTAAAATCTGACCACAATTGGTGAGTGAAAGCATTTGCGAAATGGAATCATGAGTGGAGCATTTTCCAAAAGATATTATTCATTTACATTACAATATATACAACATAGTTAGTGTTCCATCCATATTAGCGCATACACCTGATGGTATCAGTCCTTAAACTGGTACAAAAAAAATGATTTTATATATTCACATACATGACAGTCACAAGATGTCAAAAAAATCACATACTTATCGAAATCCTCAACCATGAATATGCTAAATTGCTTCCAAATGTGTTTGCAACTAGGTAGGCATCAAAGACAATCATTGCAATGGGTTAAGGGGATATAAGAGAGAATTATGTAAGGAGTTCCTTCTAGGTAAATGACATTGGTATTATTATTGTTAAAGGGGGTGGCCTACAAGGATACATTGGTAGCTATTGATGCAAGAGCATAATTTCAATAATTTTTTTCAAAATTTGTATTTTTCCTCTAGAAGGTCTCAGAGATTTATAGAAGAGGAAGTTGGTGTCCTTGTTGCCCAATAATTTTGTAGAATTTCTAATTTCATATTTGGGATATGAAATTTTAGTAATTTTATGCATAAGTTAAGATGTTGTTTGATTTTTAAGGCATCCTAGTCATTAGGAAAGTTGAGTCTTATGATTAGGATTACTTGTGGCATCCTATGTATTTTTCAAACTCCAATACACCAAGGCAAATATGTGGAGGAAATTTGGGGGAAGTGTGATTGTCCATAAAATGTAGATCAGATTTGGGGTACTTGTAGCTCTTTTCCTTGGACCCTACTAGTTCTTAGAGGTTGTATTTGGAGCGGTTAGCAGGAAAAAGCATAATATGCCCAAGAATATTAGTGTTGGAACACCTGTGGTTTGGGAGAAAGGATAAGGGGTTCTAGGAGTTAAGGGGTTTAAGGGTTTAGGAGCAAGGGGTTAAGGGTAAAGGGTAAAGGGTTAGGGCTTATGGGATTTAGAGGTTAGGGGGTTGAGGTATAGGGGGTTTAAGGGTTAGATGTTAATGGCTTAGTGGTTAAGGGATTTAGGGGTTAATATTAACCATTAAGGGCTTACATGTCAGGGGATTTAGGGGTTAAGTGCCTAAGGGTTATGTTATTTAGGTGTCAGAAGGTTAAGGGGTTAAGGGTTAATGAGTTTAGGGGTTAGGGGTTATGGGTTAAGGGTAAAGGTTTAAGAGGATATGGAATTAGGTTTTATGGGGTTCAAGGATTACAAGTTAGTGGTTAGGGGTTAAGGGGTTAATGGCTTTGGGTTTAAGGGATCAAGGGGTTAATTTTTTATGAGTTATGGGTGTAGGGATTAAGGGATTGTGGCTTTGGGGTTAAAGGGATAGGGACTTTAGTGGTTATGGGTTAAGTGCATATGGGTTGTGATAATGTGGCCCCTAATCCCCTTGTCACAACTATTGGGGGTTCCCCTATCAATTTCTCTCATTGCCTTACCTATAGGTCCCCTAGCCCCTATGCCATAAGGCCCTAAGGCTCCTTCTCATTCTTTAATGTTAGGATTATAGATCTCAGTAAACCATGCTCTAACCTCTCACTTCTACCCAT
Source organism: Pinus albicaulis (assembly GCA_034641835.2). Taxonomy (NCBI): domain Eukaryota; kingdom Viridiplantae; phylum Streptophyta; class Pinopsida; order Pinales; family Pinaceae; genus Pinus; species Pinus albicaulis. Next base: position 386,661,611 of record CM076583.1, read on the forward strand.
CCTTGTTACCCTTATGTCCCCTTGCCCTGCTCAATACACCAAAAGACCCCCCTCCCCCAAAATTCATGAGAATTGAACATTTGGAGGCAATCATTTAACAAAAACTTCACAACTACTCCATTTATAATGGTTTCTTGGAGCTATTAGATGTTATTTCATTGAGAGCTACAATGATAGGTGAGAGCTATGCATAGCTCACTGAAGGTGTATCAAGAGACTATTAGTCTATTGGCTATAGAATTTGACTCTTTTTTTTGTAACTTAGCGAAATGGAAAAGATGTGGAGACAATCTCCATTCTTCTTCTTTCACCGGGCCATGTAATATAAATGAAGCAAATAGTCTCAACCCCTTGGAGAAGGAAAGTTGAGAACAATAATTAGCATGAACAAACAAAGAATCCAATGGGTTAAGCTTAGAGGGGTCTCCCTTTGTAAAAAAGCATCCATAAGATTGTTATAGTTAGTATGAATCTTTAGTAGAGGTTGAGTAGTCTTCACATCACCAACCACATCCAATAGAAAGGTACCAACCCCTACAATAAAAATGATGTCTCCAAATAAGGTGTAGTTAATACCAATAATATCATCTTATGAATCTATTACAATATGATTTGGAAATTACGTTTCCATACATGTGTGAAAGAAAAAATCCATTTGGTTAGCAAAAGGAAGTCTTTTTTAAGATCTCCAGAAACCCCCTTGAAGGAGACAAGAAGGGTTTGAAACCATATAATACAAGTCTATCTATGAACCCTATTTCTGATATTTTCTATACATGTGTTTTTTCACTCGGTTTTACATGTGATAGACAATATATGAAGCCTTTTTTTCCACATATCATCTTCATTAGATATCATGTTGTTTAGAATGAAGTGTCTGGATTAGAGTTAAAGTTCCTATTTTAGTTTGTTGTCTTTTTTTGTCTTTTAGAGTACAAGTGTTTCTGGTATATTGTGCTAAGGTAGTTTGGCTTTCAAATATTCAAGGAATATGTGAGCTAATATAAGAAAATATTGTAATATTTGAAATAACATGATGAACTATTTAGCACAATTTATGGTGTTGGATTGATTGAGATGTTTATTTTTGGATAGATGGATGTACATCTCTTTAGCCAATAGACAAAACTCATTAAGCATTGTTGCAAATATGTTATTGACATGTTGAAGTGCCATTGAGACTTAGAGGTAGAAGATTTAGACTTGTATGTTGTCACCTATCCGGGTGTGATGATACCTTGTGGAGGTAAGCAAAAAATCCATTTTTTAAACTTTTGGATATATTCTATACACCCTTGAGATAATTTCAACCTTTTAAATAAAACTACAAACCAATGTAAATTCATGCATAAATTACTATTTGATTTGGGGGTGACTCAACAAATTGTAGCATGTTGGCTTGTTGAATTTGTTAGTAAGTTAATTAGGGCTTGATAAATTTGTAAGCTTCAGTGTGATTTATTGTAGTTGTATGTGTTTTAGAGAAGCGAGTTTGGAGTGGTGGTTGTGCTTCCTTTATTGAATTTGATTTCTTTGGTTCTTCTTCTTGTGCATGCCCACTGTGGTACATTCTCGTTAGTGGTTAAGGGGTTAGGGATTGGGGGCTTAAGGGTTAGGGGCATAATGAATTAGTATTTAAGGGATTAGGGATTGGGGTTAGGGGAATAATGAGTTAGTGGTTAAGGGATTATGGATTGGGGGGTTAGGGGTTAGGGGATTTATGCGCATTTAGGGGTTAGAGGAATAATGAGTTATTGGTTAAGGGATTCGGGATTGGGGGCTTAGGTGTTAGGGGATTTAGGCGCAGTTAGGGGTTAGGTGAATAATGAGCTAGTGGTTAAGGAATTAGGGATTAGGGGCTTAGGGCTTAGTGGATTTAGAAATTAAGGATTTTAGGGGTTAGGGTTGAGGGGTTAATGGGTTAATGGTTAAGCGTTAACGATTTAGGGGTTTAGGGGTTAAGGGATTAGGGGTTTAGGTGTTAGTGGTTTAGGGGTTTAAGGGTTTAGAGGTTTATGGTTTAGGGGTTAAATGGGTTAGGGTTTTATGGTTTTAGGGGGATAAATGGGTTAGGGGTTGGGAATTAGGGCTTAAGGGGTTAGCGGTTAAGGGTTAGACGTTTAGGGTTTACGGGGTTAAATGGGTTTAGGGGTTTAGGGGTTTAGGGGGTTAGGGGATTTAGAAGTTAAGGATATTAGGGGTTAGGGGTTAGGGGTTAAGGAGTTAGAGGTTAAGGTGTTAGATGTTTAGGGGGTTAAATGGGTTAGGGGTTTAGAGGTTTAGGGCATTAGGGGATTTAGCAGTTAAGTATTTTAGTGGTTAGGGGTTAGGGGTTAGGGTTTGGGGGTTAAATGGGTTAGGGTTTTAGGGGTTTAGGGGGTTAAATGGGTTAGGGGTCGGGAATTATGGTTTAAGGGGTTAGGGGTTAAGGTTTTAGGGGTTTGAATGGGTTAGGGGTTAAATGGGTGAGGGTTTATAGTCATTTCTTAGGTGAACAAGGCACAATCTAGTTGTAGTAACCATAACTTGGTCAAGTTGTTATATTCAAGGCAAGACTTGGTTGGGTTCCCAAGTTCCAAAAAAGTAAGGGTAATTGTGAGGGCATGATAACTAAGGAGTGTCAATGCGTGCCAAGGAATGAAAAGGCATGCTAACACATGCTAGAAAGTGTCAATGGATGTTGAGGACTATTAGGGAGTACCAGGCTATTGCAAGGGAGAATTAGGTCAAAATGCATGGAAATGAACGAATAAGAGTGTGTGCCAAGTAGTGTCAACGAATTCCAAGTGTCTCAAGGATAAAGTGTGTTAGGTGAAGGTCAAAATAAGACTTGTAGGAGGTAAGCCTATGGTTACATAAAGGGTTGGACAAAGTAGTTTCAGACAAAGGGAAACTTTGGGTTGGGCACAACATCGATTTTCTAATGACTTGGTTGGGTTCCTAAGTCACAAAAAAACCAAGGTTATCTATGATGACATGAAAGCTAAGGAATACCAAGGTGTATCAAGTAATTCCTAGAAGTACTAAGACATGTTAGGCAGTTCCAAGGGATGATAGGCATGCCAAGATGTGGCAGGTGCCAGGGTGTGGCATGAACACATGCTAGGGAGTGTGAGGGCCAAGCGTCAGGGAAACACAAGGGGGCACTAGTTTAAAATGCATGGAAATGAAGTATAAGCCAGTTCTAGTTGTGTTAAGAAGGGAGTGACATGGTATTCTAGGAAGTGCCAAGGCATGTTAGAGTGCTAGGGAAGCATACAAAGTTGTTCCAAGTGCCTAGGTGTGCCAATGTGTGCTAAGGAGTGTTAGGGAGTGCCAGGAAAACATAACAGAGGCGCACTAGGTCAAAATTCATAAATGAATGAATAAAAGTGTGTGACAGGGAGTGTTAGCGAGTTCTAGGTGTCTCGAGGAGGGAGTGACACAGTATGATAGGTAATACTAAGTCATGTTATAGTGTCAGGGTGACATGCATCCAAGATTTTATATATTCACATACGAGACAGTCACAAAATGTCAACAAAATCACATACTTATCGAAATCCTCAACCAGCAATATGCTACATTGCTTCTTAATGTGCTCGCAACTAGGTAGGCATCAAAGACAATCATTACAATGGGTTAAGGGGATCTAAGAGAGAATTATGTAAGGATTTCCTTCTAGCTGGTAAAGGACATTGGTATTACTATTGTTAAAGGGGGTGGCCTACAAGGATACATTGGTAGCTATTGATGCAAGAGCATAATTTCAACAATTTATTTCAAAATTTGTATTTGTCCTCCATAAGGTCTTAGAGATTTTTGGAAGAGGAAGTTGGTTTCCTTGTTGCCCTATAATTTTGTAGAATTTCTAATTTCATATTTGGGATAGGAAATTTTAGTAATTTTAGGCATAAGTTAAGATGTTTTATTTTTTATTTTTAAGGCCTCCTAGTCATAAGGAAAGTTGAGTCTTATGATTAGTATTACTTGTGGCATCCTATGTATTTTTCAAACTCCAATACACTAAGGCAGATATGTGGAGGACATTTGGGGGAAATGTGATTGTCCATGAAATGTAGATCAGATTTGGGGACCTTGTAGCTCTTTTCCTTGGACCCTACTAGTTCTTAGAGGTTGTATTTGGAGGGGTTAGCAGGAAAAAACATAATATGCCCAAGAATATTAGTGTTGGAGCAGCTATGGTTAAAACACGAGATTCAAAGTTCAAATCCCCTTGAGTTGCCAACCAAAAAATAATAATTTTTTTTATCTATTTATTTATTAAATTTTTAAAATGTGGTTTAATGAAAAAAGAAAAATATAATATAAAATAAATAAATATGACATGATTAAATTTCATGTGGTTTGAATATCGATTTTCAAAAATAAAAAAATATAATTTTATCCACTATCCACTCATGGATATTTCAATGCAAACTTCCCAATGCTAATGATTTTGTCTTAATTTCTAACTATCTTAAATGGGTTTCATCTTAATTGTCATTGTCTTAAGTCGCCATTGTCTTAAATATAAAGTTCTGTCTTAAATATTTTTGTCTCAAAGTGATTTTGTCTTAAATCTAAAATTTTGTCTTGAAATATTTTTGTCTCAAATTGCTTTTGTCTTGAAATATATTTGTCTCAAACTGCTTTTGTCTTAAATATAAAGTTTTGTCTTAAAATATTTTTGTCTCAAACTCGTTTTGTCTTAAATATAAAATTTTTTCTTAAAATACTTTTGTCTTAAATTTTTTTGTCTCAAATTGATTTTTTCTTAAATATAAAATTTTGTCTCAAATTATTTTTGTTTCACACTATTTTTGTCTTAAATTTTATATTTAAGACAGTTCAATTGATATTAAATTTTAGTATAAAATAACTAAAATAAAAAGTGACTTTTTAAGACAAAAGATTTCTTTTATCTTAAACAAATGTCTTAACATGTCTTAAAATGCCCTTGGTGTAGTAGTGCGATGTCAGAATTATGAGAAATCGTACAGTGAGTTGTCCGAAAATTTAAGTTTACTTATGTTCCTACGTCATGTTGAGGATCTCTAAACGCTGAACTCTAGTTCGGTAACTCAAAATATATTTCTGATAAAGAAAACGTTGTGGAGCGACAATAGTGTCGATTTGTCCATTTTCAAGAGTTAAAAATAGATTATGCGTGAAAAATGGTAAAAACTCTGAAACAGATCTATTTACAACTACGAAAATAAATAGCTGATAGAATGAAAAAGAAACCATCAAGTTAAAGAACATATAATTTAGAAAGAACAAAACAGGCTTAAAAGAAGTTTATCCCGAAAGAACAGCTTTACCTACCTCTTGGCAATGGCGGAGCATCCCAGCATTGTTAATATTTTCCCCTCCGAGTTGTCAGCTGATTAGCACGCAATTGTTGCTATACTCAAATTATTCCTCCATTCCGTGAATTTAAAAAAAATATAGAAACGATGATTGAGAGTGCAGCATTTTAAATTTTCTTTCTGGAAGATCGCAAACGATAATCACGCAATTGCCCTAATGTGAATTCTTCCGTGATGTGAATTAAAAAATAATAGCAATTTGAGGAATTTATTGATAAATTGCAGCAAACAAAATCGATCAGATTGAAACGGCCAGAAAACAGTTTCAAGAAATTTTAAAAATAAAATAGAATCAAAACAAGGAAGAAAACCATTGCAAAAAATTTTAAAATAGAATGAAATGGAGTTAGTACCTTAAAACGCACTTTACCATGCCTCTTTGAATCCTCACGCGGAGGCACAAGGCAAAGACAGAGACCGCACAGAAAGACACAGAAAGCTTTACAAGAAAAACATGTGCAGCCAGCTGAGCGAGGGAGGGCATATGGTAAATAATTGAAGAGCGAGCGGAGCAAGATGTGTTTCCGTTGTATCTAGTAAACGCCCGCTCCATGGCTTCAACCGTCGCTCTGCGGCTTGAACGATCACCATGTTGATGAGGATTACAGGATTGGTCGATTGAATTTCATCCGTTGGATAAATGGTGTTACAATCGAAGGGCATAAAAGAAGTGGTCGGAGAATTCAAATTCAGTGGTACCACTTATTGCTTTTGTGATGATAAGACACTATCACACGATTGGTCGGTTGAATTTAATCGGCTGGATAAAAGTTGTTAATATTGGTAAGTGAGTGAAACCACTTTTGTAAGTGGAGTTTGAGCGTTTCAAGCTATTTATTCATGCTTAAGTATGTTCCCGGAAGTTTCTAATTTGACGGATAATGGTGATTTAATAAACTTTTTACTTTTATTATTATTTAAATATTTTAGTTTAAAAATTCCTATGTTTTGATCAAATTTTTATGATGCCTATTAATTAAATTGGTGAATTTACATTAAAAAAAACATTTTTTAACCAAACACCTCATTACCATCTATTCAGAATTCATAAATATTCAAATTCATTTTTATCCATATTATAATTTATAATAATAATTAGGTCAATAGGTCTTTTCTTATGAATTACAAATTTTTTTGGTTAACCTTTTTCTTCCTAGCTTGACATTTGTCCTTTTTCTCTTCGTCTGACATCTGTCTAACGTTTTTTTTTCCAGCTTCGAAAGTTCAATTTGGTTCTTAAGATGGTCGTTGGAGAAGATAAAACTAACATTTTCCTCTCAGCCTCTGACATCTGTTTGGTTTTTAAGAAGGTCGTTGGAGATAAAAGTAACATTCTCCTCTCAGCCTCTGACATCTGTTCGGTTTTTAAGAAGGTCGTTGGAGATAAAACTAACATTTTCCTCTCAGCCTCTGACATCTGTTCGGTTTTTAAGAAGGTCGCTGGAGATAAAAGTAACATCTGGCATTTGACATCTGTCCGAAGGGCTTTTTTTGGTCACTTTCCATACGCGCACAATATTTTTTTAACAACTTACACCAGAAATACGCGCACAATATTTTTTTAACAACTTACACCAGAAATACGCGCACAATATTTACGCGAGAGGGTCCATCAAATAACAAACAGCATCCCTGCCAAAATTGTATCTTCTGCACCGTCTACAAGGAAGGCTTGATGACGGTCACAGTGAAGAGAATCAGAAACTACACGCCAGAATGGGCCTCCGAATTCCTGAACGAGGTGGAGATCATGAACGGCATCAGCATCAGGCACAGGAATCTCGTCGTCTGAAGAGGCTGTTGCATAGAGAACGACTAAAGGGAGGGGCACCAGCGCTTTTTGATATATGATTACATGCCCAGCAGTAGTCTGGATGAACATCTCTTTGGAGGGGAGTCTATGGCCGAACCTTGAGCTGGCCGCAGTGCAAGAAGATCGTCTTTGGGACTGCCAAAGGGCTCGTGTATCTCCATGATGGAATCGAGCTAGCAATTTATCATAGAGGCATCAAAGCCTTTGAAGCCAGAAAAAGCACCAAAACACCTCATTTGTCCCTGCAACCGCCAAGTTCTGCAGTGGGTTGTTGGTCTTTTTGGTTGCGTGCGTCAGAGTTTTCGTGCTATAGGCAACTCGTTGAGAGGAGTCGATCCTGTCGAAGGAAAAATAAAACATCTGTGCTGTACAACCTGATTTGATTCGATTTGAGCTGAGAAATTGCTTGTTCTGTTACTTTTCTTAGGTTGGTTGCACACGGTTCTTCTTTATTAATTATTATTTCAGAGATATTTGTAGTTTTTAATGAATTTTAATTATTTTAATAAAATGAGCAGGTATTGGGCACATGCAGTGCTAGCTGTGATTTGCTACGGTGTGTATATGTTTGTTCTTTTTTTCAATTGAATTTTTATTCATCTTAATAAAATACGTTGGCGTATTTTCCACGTCCAAATAACTATGGTTTGCAGGTTTTACTCAGTTCAACAATAATAATATTATGTACTGTTTCACCGTAACATCATTCTGTATGAGATTCCTTGGTGTAGTCTTACATGTCATGGGGTTCATCATATACGTCATCTAGCCCGCTCATCATGCACCGCATTCTGCCCACACATCATTTACAATACACTCTTAAGTTAATGGAAACATTCCCCAAAGCCAGGGACTCACTGCTCTGAGTGCTATGCAGCACTACTAGTTGTTATTTGGCTATGTTTTTTTCTTTTTTACTTGAATTTTTATTAATTTTAATAAAATGAGTTACAAATGTAGGAAATTGACTTGTAAAACCTCAAAAAAATCATTTTAATAAAATAAGTTGTTAAATAAATGTGTGAGTCCAATTTAGGAAATTTACTTGCTTCATCTGAGAAACCTAAAAAAAATCATTTTCACAAATGATTTGTCAAATAAATGAGTGCGTCTAATTTAAGAAATTGACTTACTAACTATATTAGATAACTACTGGTAAAAATCAGACAAACCAAAACACTAATCATATAATATAACTACTGGTAAAAATCAGACAAACCAAAACACTAATTATATTATATGATTAGTGGGTAAAAATCAGACAAACCAAAATAAAAATTGATTTTATGGAAAATAAAAGTCTGAAAATTAAAAAAACATACATTAAATTTTATGAAAAATGACTACAATATAGTCAATAAGTTGAGAAGAGAAAATGCACACCAATTAGATATAAGATTTATATTTCTCATTTTTGTTAAGTGGAAATATTATCAAATAATAATATTTATTACATAATTCAAATGAATAAAATAAACAAATTTATAAAGTGATTTTTTTATTTGGATTAATGATAATTATCAAATTACTATAGTTTCTTTTTAATTAATAAGAGAATTTTGAATTATATAAAATGAGCAAAATTTATTTATAAGAAAGTTGAAAAAATTAATATAATAATTTCCAATTTGTAAATTTGTTTATATAGTGTTGAAGTTTCTGCATTTTTTTTTTTTGGGTAAATTGTAAATATATTTTGAATATGGTTGGTAAGTCTTTTCATAGATATTTTATTATTTTCTATTTTTTATATTTTAGAATTAAAAATTAAAATTAAAATGTAAAAGTAAGATAATATTTAGTTATCATGAATGTGTACTTATCATGAACGCTAGTGGGACTTAGTTTACTTAAATGCATTGAGCACCAAAATTTCCCAATACCTAGAGAAGGAAAGAATAAGAAATAATTAAAAAAAACCTTATAAGGTTAACCTATATGTTTAATTAATTATAAAATTATTCATAATAATAGTAAAATAATGAATTTATTTATAAAACAAATGAATTTATTTATGTTCATTATCACATTCCTTAATTTTGTAAGAAATATATTTCAACTTCAATATGATTTAAACTTCTAAAAAATATGTTTCAACTTCAATAGTATTTAAAGTGAGTTTTAACTTATTATTTTTATATAGCATTTTTTACTATGCAAAATTCTCGCAATAATAATTCAACATGGCAATAATAATTCAACATGGCTGGAGAATTCTTCTACAAACATACTAAATTGTAAGTGCATTTGAGAAAAACCAGCCCTCTCCAATATTGCCTTTAAAATAATTCCAAATTTAAATAGAGAATCAACATTTTATATCTTTCCAGGGTTAGGATGTTGAGAAAGGTCTAGACCTAAGGATTTGTTTTTATACATTTTGGATGCTAATTTTTTTATATAATCATTTGTTTAAACATAGTTTTGTGATTCAAATTATTTTTTAAATTAATATAAATTGATATTTAGTTATATAGGCATGTGTATTTATTTTGGAATAGGGATTTATAATTTTAATTTAATTATTGATGACTTGAGGATTTAATCTCTACATAGTATTTTAGAATATTTTGAGTGTTGGAGATTATCTCTAAGTGACATTGAGTTAGCATGTAGTTTTAGGCAATTTATAAATAGTCTAAATTTAAGATGTTGCAATCATGCTCCATTTTTAATTTAGAAATTGTCAATCATGTATGTGTGAAATAAGATTAGAATATCTATTTTTAAAGGTTTTGAGTCAATTCAATCATGTAGTTTCAAGCAATTGAATATATGTAATTTTTTAAGCACCAAAATATCACAACAAATTGTGTTATTATATGGTTCTTTCTCACTCCATCTATCACATAGTAAAAATCTCCATAGCGGATTCTCCCAACACTCCATAAATTACCCACTTAGTTCTCATCATCAAAGTTTTTTCCAACACAAAACAAATGTCAAATTAGGAAGAAGAAAAAAAAACCTTCAATCAATCCCATGAAGTAAGGAAAAAGTGTAATTCCTGGCAGATGCTCAACAAGCAATCTTTTGTTTCCTTCTCCATGAAATTTATAATACTAATAAGCTACATGTCCTATTTTGCAATAAAGTGGTTAATCACTCCTAATGTATTTAAGTATTTTGTTATAATTTAATTACATATTTAACTATTGGTTTTCCCAAAAAGAAAATGGTTATTTTTTTTTTTTTTAATAAGTGCTTTGAGTTCATATAGATGAAGTAAATGTTTTTAGAAATATGGAGACTTTTTAGAAAAATTGACAAAATTTTGAAAGGGAATTGATATATGTTATTACTAATGGTTAGCATTGATGACTTGCCATTAGGAAATTTCTTAATAATCTGTTTTTCCAACATTCAATGTGGTTAACGCTTGTATATGGAAAGAGAGTTACTTACTTGTAAGTAAAAATTTTAAATTTTATCTTTTGAGTATGCCAATCATCTCAAAAATTGTATTTACCTTGTAGGGAAGAGAACATTTTGACCTATATGTTCCAAGTTTAAACTGCATTTTTGATTTATTTATTTCAATATCGATGTCCTTCATGACCATTTGAGATAAAAGATTGTATGTTGCTTATTTTTCTTGTAAATTGTGTGCTTCGTCATATTAGCTTTGAATTACAAAAGTTGATGAGCTTCCTCATATTAGCTTTGAATTACAAAAGTTAATGCTAAAAAATCCTTTCAACTTAATGAAAATTTTCATAAATAGTTTTTCTTTTTCTCAAAGGAACTTACAATTTAGAGTAGAGTAATTCTCCCCACATGTTGAATTATTTTTATAGAATTTATGCATAGTAAAAAGTTGGTGTTAAAAAGCAAATTTTCATAAAGAAATTTTCTTTTATTCAAGGGCACTTACATTTTAGAAGGATTGTAGAAGAATCCCTCAACCATGTTTAATAAGAAATGTCATATAAAAATATTATCCAAAAACTCACTTTTTTTGGTAAGCTGGACTACATCTTCATCATGTTATCAGCTCAATCATGGCGGGTTCATGGCCTAGAATTGAACGAGTGACTTCACATCAAGGATCTTGGGGGAGAATTGAACCAGAGACTTCACATTATCCTCTATCATCATCTATCGTGGATCTTAGGGGAGAATTGAACTAGTGACTTCACATAGTTGTCTATCGTTTATCCAAGACAGAGTGGACATAATAAAACTCACTTTAATACTATTGAAGTTGAAATAAATTTCTTAAAAGTTGAAATATGTTGTCATAGAAGTTGAAATATATTGAAGTTGAAATATATTTCTTAGAAACTTAATGAATTTGAGAATGAATATAGATTAGTTCATTTGTTTTATAAATAAATTCTCTATTTTGTTATTATTAATGGATAATTTCGTAATTAATTAAATATGTCAATTTTTGATTTTTTGAAATTATATGAATAAAAATCATTCAGTTAATAATGAATAAATAAGTAAAATTGTATTTTAAAATGAAACATTTAACAAGTTCATTAAACTAGCTTATATTTCTATTCTTCCATTTTTATAACTATCCATTGATCCCATTAAGTAATTAAGTTAAGCATTTTATTTATTTGGGGAAATTAAGCTATATTCTTGATCAATTAATAGGTTGAGATTGTAATTTTTATTTTTTTATTTAAATTATCTTGTATTCTTCTTTCAAAGGCTGGTAATATTGAGATATTGAATTCAATTATACATGTCTTTGAAATCATCACAATTTAATCTTATCGACCTCTCTTTGTACTTTTTAGTTTATTATATATAATTTTATTGGGAATATATATGACAATAATTTTATTTTATATATACCTTTTTTGAATGAATATGACAAACAAGTTATCGTTTAGTTTTATGTATAACTAATATTTGTTATAAAATTAAAAAATTAAATTATAAATTTATAATACTAACCTTTTTCATAATTTTTAAAAAAAATATTAAATATATTCTTTGATTTTCAAAATTTAAACGGTGAATATTTATTCAATTTTGTTTTAAAACGTTCAAATTCAAATTCAGTTTATTTTTTTTTTAAATTAAATTTATTATCGTGATAATAAAATTATATTTTAATAAAGATTTATTATTAATATTATTTTTTTAATATTTTTTTATAAAATTAATAATATTCAAAATTATTTTTATATTATAATTAACATCAATTAAGATTTTAATAAAGTATTAATTGTGGTTGTTTAATATATTATTTCTAAGATAAAAAAGTAGGAAAAAAATGTTCAAAGATGACTATAATTTTGTTGACTAAAAATTTAGGAAGGTTAGAGGTGTGGAAAATGTTTTGGAAATGACAAAAATATAGGAGAAGTATTTTTCATCTTGAACCCTCTTAGTATGGCAAAGGGAGTAGGTTTGTAACATACACCGATAACCTCACATGGAAATGCAAGGAGTTCAATATTTTTTATGCTAATTACCCATGGGTAACTATCCAAATCACTATTAAATATTCCTTACTAATCATTAGATAGAATTTTAACAAATTCATAGTGTAACCTTAGTATAAGAATAGTAAGTTGCTTAACCATTAACAACCTCTAATGTAATACATTAACATACAACTGTATGATGTAACCTTGCTTTCACTTCATTTTTCATGTAGTCATCACATACTTGACATTATGAACATCACAACAAGAAAGGAATCAACATCATCAATTTGACACAATAATCAATCACATCATTGAACACCAAGGTCAAAACCAACAAACCTTTAATTTTATTATTAAACACTCGTGAGGGTGTTCACCCCTTACTCAATGGCTTATAAGGGAGACCATCCCTTAACCAATGTTATAAATCTTACAAGGAAATCTACAGATATCTATCTTAATGCCATTACAATAATTATGATAGCATTTACCAACTAATCTTCATATCTTCATATCTTGGTGGCATGGATGTACCTAAAATGAACCATCATGCAACTCACACTCATCTTCATTAACCATTAATCATTTACCTGCCACCATCTTAATCATAATAATTCCTTTGTACAAGTTAACATCATTTCCTGCTAATGTTGTGTTCAACATACATTGATATCAGTATTCATAACATATTAAACAACTCATTCATAAATCTATACTAGTGATTCTTCTCCATCTAATCATGTACATTCATGGCATGCAATTAAAATATCTTGACATGCTCCCTTTAATCGCAGTGCATATGTGCTAGTTATAAGTAATCACATTTACTAATATTTCCCTTGCATAAGCACACATTCCGGCAAGACAATAAGTACATCTACGAAGAAACTGATACATCAGTTACAATCTTCGTGCATGCGATTTACATAAGTTTAATCAAAATAACTAACCCTTAAGCTTTTACTTTTGGTTCATGTAGACATAGCTAACACAAAAAATGTTGTTCGTATGCATACAATGCATATAGTTTCCAAAAGAATTTTTCTAATGGAATTCTTAACAATATCAAGCGTAAAAACACACGTTTCCTTTTCGAGGGAATTTTAGCATAATAAGGCATGCAAAACATGTTTCTTTTTCCATTAAACTTGGCTAATAAAACATACAAATACATTTATTCTTTCCAAATATTATACAAACATTACCCACATATATATTCCATGGAAACCAACACATTAATATGGGTTTATGCATGTAATCCATCTTCTTTTCCAAAGAATATTTCCCAATGTAGGCTAACTAAATATGCTATCATTTCCCACATACAACTGTATATTCTTTCCAATGAAAGATAATAAAAATCGTACATGCATATACATGATGTTATTTAGAAGGAAACTAACATAATAATTATGATAGCATAATATATTCACATATGATTTTTCTAGATGGATATAGCCCAATAGATCTTTTATCCATGCAAAGAACATAAATCTCCAACACAATCACTATTATGTGTTCATGCAAGAGCTTCTCATAATAACTCTTCTTTAATGTATGTAACACATATTCCCTTCTTGGAATTACACCATCATTAACTATTCCTTTCATGTAAAAAAATAAATAATTCTTTCGGAAAAGGAAGTTAATATAGCGTAGTTTCTTTGTCTTTCTACATGCAAGTTTGGCATGCTTCCCTTTCAAGAAATTATCATAGATAATCATCCTTTATGCATAAAACTAGAAAACTATAACAATGTTAACTTAAACTTTTATACACCTAAACCAAGAAATGGACACAATTAATCAAGCGATGCATTCTTTTAAAGAGATTATTCTTTTTAAGAAAATTAACAAAGTAACTTTCCTTATATATATATAGATAAAGACAAGCTAAGTTACTTATCTTTTACTATTGTAGATAGATATATTTTCTTTCTAAAATGTTAACATAATTATTATCTTTATCTACATACAGTAAAATATTTTTCTTTACTAGGAAATATAACATAAGTTCTCTATAAAAAAAATCAAGAATTGTTTTCCCAGAAAACGCGTTAACTTATCTTTGAGCCCACTACACATTTTCAAGTATTAAAATACTTAATTCAAGTATTAAAACACTTAATTCAAGTATTGAAATATTTAACTCTTCCCCAAAAACATACTATGAGTGATTATCCACTATCACGATAAATATGTAAAATTTTAAGTACATTAATGTAATAACTTATCTTTCCAAAAGCCGAGTTCTTGGTCGCATTTTTAACGAAAATATTTCTTCCATTAGCTCCTATCTGTCACTCTCTTCGTTTTTTTATTCTCTTTCACTGCTACAAAAACCTACACGTAGTAGTTGATGTTTTCCTTAGCATTCTTTGCATCTGTCTACCATAAGGAACTAAAAAAACCATCCTTCTCTTAAAAACTTAGTGCTACTGTGAAAATAATCAGTAACAATTTTCCTCTCATCAATGAATACTAAGCTTGCGAAGGTTATAAGAGAATCGAAGGTTTGCATAGAGGGAAGGAAGGACTATCCTCTAACATGTTCATAGAACTACAATTTCTTAGTGCTACTGTGAAAATAATCAGTAACAATTTTCCTCTCATCAATGAATACTAAGCTTGCGAAGGTTATAAGAGAATCGAAGGTTTGCATAGAGGGAAGGAAGGACTATCCTCTAACATGTTCATAGAACTACAATTTTGTGATGTCATGCTATGTATCACTACGTAAAAACCATCATAGAGGCTTATATAATGGAGTTTGCATTGGAGATAAGCCAAGAAATTCTACATGCATTTCAGAGGAATAGTAAATCTGGCGGGGTAGGAGCATCACCCCTTAAATGCATGTAATGAAAAAAAAAATACATTCTAACGGTGAATTAATAAGTTTCATATATTGATAGAGAAAAAATACGTGAGTTTTCCTCCATAAAATTTCATTTCTATCGGTTAAGAGCTTGCCAGTTGCAACTACACCTAACACTAATGAACTCATGACTCAGTTTCTTGACCACCAATTCTTTAAAATATTTAACTTAGTAAATATATTAAGCTTTTATGGTAATCATGTTACATACTCCCCTCCCCCCTTCCCCCCTCCCCCCCCCTTAAGAGAACATCTTCCTCGGTGTTCATTCCTTACTAGGACTTAGCTTTTATTCATGATATAGCATTCTAAACAACCCAAAAGGGGATCCATCCCATTTAAATTAAAGCACTTTCATTTCCAAGGAATTTAATTAAAAATAAATAAATTAGAATCTCTATACCCACTTACCATTAATTCCCTATTACTATTGAAAGTGATGATAATTTTTACACAAGCACTCTAAGAATGGTTGAACAACCCATAAACACTCCATGCAAAGTAGCCTGTAATGTATGACTAACAAATTCAATCACATTAGTCACAACACTTCCAATAAAATGAAATAATTTAAACTATAAATCATTCATGAAATTTCATGTGATATTTTAGTCACAGTACTCTTCCTAGTCTTCAGAGAGCACCAACCCTCTATTGATGATAAATCATAAAAATTATAAATCACTACACTAAGTGCACATTGTCTTAGATCCCACTGAAGACATCCACACTGTACTTCTAAAATTACTCAGAGAGCACGTAGCTCTCTAATCGTACAAATGGTCAATCAATGCACCAAGTGAATATTTTCTTAGCCCCTTCAAAGACATTCAAAACTTTAGTAATACAATAAAATTAATGTATACTTTCCGTAATTCCTTTTTGAGTGCTAGGCTCTTTTCCTCTCAATATTTACATAAGATATTTTCAAAATCATATCAAAAATTCATTTTAATACAACAAATAATTGATTAGTTAACTTGTTCTTATATGAGAACTACAAAACCACAATGATAAAAAACATTATCCTCTGAACCCATGGGAACTGGTTTCCACAACCAAATAGAGTAATTTTCACATCTAGACAGTTTTTTTTTACAGAGACCATACCAGGGCCAGTCTAGAATCCACTGGCAAACTAGCTCAAGAATTCCAATGACCACACAAGGTTTAATATAGGATTCCTCTTGGCAGCATCCTGCCTATTCCTCTGACATCGTCCCATCTATGAGAAATTTTGGGCCTCCTTAAACAAGCTCCAAAATCAATCGAGTTGCCTTAGGTTTTTCCCTATTCAAAATATTGGCCAACTCTTTTCCCTTACTGAGATCATCTATCTCTAGGGAGAGAAAATCCAGGTAGGAAAGTACCATCAACCCCTCCGGGTAGGCAACCACCATCAACCCCTCCGGGCAGGCAACCACCATCAACCCAAGGCCTTTTGGATTTTCACAATTGTTCACAACTTCTTTGCATGTTAAAATTCTCTTTTAGTATTCTTTCCCATATGCACATTATACATAAGACAAAAGAAACTTTATGTACATCATACATCATACTTGTCCCTCAACATGGGTCCAATGATATTTAGATTAATAGGGAACATGACTAACATACATGTGCTATACATTATTATTTCCCAAATAACGTAATCATGCACATTATATCATTATACTTTAACATTTATGGTTGTGATTCACATTTCAATGTTTTAGTTTCACGGGTTTTATTATTGATATTAAACTACCCATGCTTAATATCATCAACAATGCTAGTCATAACTATGCATTTCTTAAATAAGTATTATCTTCTGCAATCATTTTAGTTTCATGCATGCAATGATATCATGCAAAAAAAAAAATTATATATATATATATATATATATATATATATATATATATATATATATATATATATATATATATATCTATTAATAATACTGTTTAATAAAGATTAGGTGAAAGAACCAATTCATATAGTACCTTATTACCAACATAATCGTATTATTATGAAGTAATACTAGTAATAATAATACAATTAATAAGATTTAATCAAAATAAATTATTTCATATAAGTTTTATCGTTTAGTCATGCATCACTAATCAATTCTATTAATAATCTTAATGTAAGCATGACATGACTCATTCAACAACTAGCCATTATAGTCAAGTCTCATTGCTCAACTCATTATGTATTTTTAACATCTTAAAGCTTCATTCAATTTCATTTTAAAACACTCTATCATCCTCTTCAAGGAATTTCCCCATATTTTGCAATCATGCATTAGTTTCACACACCATCACTATACACATTCATATTTTTCAAGTAGTGCATGGTAACTTTAGTTATATCCATTAAATAGATCAGTAATATTTCATATACGCAAATGTTAATAGTCAAATCTCACTTTCACTAGTGAGTACTCAGGTTTTTCATAAGCGCAACAAAGGTTTTATAGTATTTTATCCTCAACATGATTCCAGTGTTATGAAAAATCGTTTTGCAGCAGAATTTATTACTTATTACTGTTCAATGTAGTTATGAACATGAATTACACATCTCATGTCAAAACTAGATTACTGCATATATCAATCAATATGTAGATTTCTAGAATCATACCTTAACTGATGTCCCTTAGTAGCATAACTCAATTTCGTTTTGCTTAACAAATCCAAAAGGCACCAGTGCTGCAACCTTTAGCTTTGATAGCACTTGTAACATACACCGATAACCTCACATGGAAATGCAAGGAGTTAAATTTTTTTTATACAAATTACCCATGGGTAACTATCTAAATCACTATTAAATATTCCTTACTAATCATTAGATATAACATTCACCAGTTCATAGTGTAACCTTAGGATAAGAATAGTAAGTTTCTTAACCATTAACAACCTCTACTATAGTAAATTAACATAACATTGTATGATGTAACCTTTCATTCATTTAATTATTCATGTAGTCATCACATACTTGACATTATGAACATCACAACAAGAAAGGAATCAACATCATCAATTTGACACAATAATCAATCACATCATTGAACACCAATATACCTTGGAAACCTCGTACGGTGAATCCAACAAACGTTTAATTTTATTATTGAATTCTCATGAGGGTGTTCATCCCTCAATCAATGGCTTATAAGGGACATCATCCCTTAACCATTGTTATAAATATTACAAGGAAATATACAAATATCTATCTTAAGGCCATTACAATAATTATGATAGCATTTACCCACTAATCTTCATATCTTCATATGATGGTGGCATGGATGTACCTACAATAGACAATCGTACATTGGACCATCATGTAGCATGCACTCATTTGCATGAACCATTAATCATTTACTGCCACCATGTTAAGCATAATATTTCCTTTGTACAAGTTAACATCATTTCCTACTAATTTTGTCTTCAACATACATCAATGTCAAGGTTCATAAAATATTAAACAACCCATTCATAAATCTATACTAGTGATGATTCTCCATCTACTCATGTACATTGACACGACATGCAAGTAAAATAGCTTGACATGCTCCCTTTAACTGCACTGCATATGTGATTGTTATAAGCAATCACATTTACAAATATTTCCCTCGTATAAGCACA
Organism: Pinus albicaulis; assembly: GCA_034641835.2. Classification (NCBI taxonomy): domain Eukaryota; kingdom Viridiplantae; phylum Streptophyta; class Pinopsida; order Pinales; family Pinaceae; genus Pinus; species Pinus albicaulis. The sequence goes on from CM076583.1 coordinate 386,680,666, forward strand.
CATTACTGCAAGACAATAGCTACATCTGCCAAGAATTCCTTTAAAAGAAGCTAATACATCAATTATGATCTTCGTGCATGCGATTTACACAAGTTTAATAAAAATAAATAACCCTTAAGCTATTACTTTTGGTCCTTGTAAAGAAAGCTAACACAAAAAAATTTGTTCCTATGCATAAAAATGCATATAGTTTCCAAAAGAATCTTCCCAATGGAATTATTAACTTAAACAAACGTGCAAACACAAGTTTCATTTTCGAGGGAATTTTAGCATAATAAGGGATGCAAAACATGTTTCATTTTACATAGAAATTAGGTAATAAAACATGCAAAGGCATTTATTCTTTTCCAAATATTATACAAACATTTCCCACATATATATTCCAAGGAAACCAACACATTAATATGGGTTTATGCGTGTAATCCATCTTCTTTTCCAAAGAATATTTCTCAACATAGGCTAACTAAACATGCTATCATTTCCCACATACAATTGTATATTATTTCCAATGAAAGATAATACAAATCTTACATGCATATACATGATGTTATTCCGAAGGAAACTAACATAATAATTATGGTAGCATAATATTTTCACATATAATTTTTCGAGATGGATATATCTCAATAGATCTTTTATCCATGCATCGAAAATAAATCTCAAACACAATTACTATTCTTTGTTCATGCAAGAGCTTATAATAATAACTCTTCTTTAATGTAAGTAACACATATTCCCTTTTCATGGAATTACACCATCACTAACTATTCTTTTCATGTAAACAAATACATAATTCTTTCTCAAAAGGAAGTTAATATAACCTAGTTTCTTTGTCTTTCTACATGCAAGTTTGGCATGCTTCCCTTTCAAGAAATTATCATAGATAATCATCCTTTATGCATAAAAATAGAAAAATATAACAAGGTTAACTTAACATTTTATACACATAAACCAAGAAATGGACACAATTCATAAAGCCATGCATTCTTTTCAAGAGATTATTATTTTAAGAAAATTAAAATAGTAACTTTCCTTATATACATATAAAGACAAGCTAAGTTTTTTTTTTTTGTAAATTCCATAGTACCTATCCATTTTATATTAAAAGAGCAAGTTGTTGAATATTTACATCAGTATATGGTTGCCTCAACCTACCCGAAGGAAACCAGGTCTATTGCCCACCTCATTGTAAGCTAACTAAAATTGGTACTATTTCTTTCTTTGACTTACTGTTATAATTACTCGACTATGCCCATTGAAGTTACATACAAAGAAAAAGCTATATATAGTATCAAAAACATTCAAAATTATGAAAACATGATTAAAATTATCCATCTGATGAGTCTATAGGAGCTGGGCCTTTGGTTGTAGACCCAGGAATCTCTACTTGCTAGAGAGTCTGAAGTTGATGCTCAATCATGCCAATTCGAGCATTCTACTAAAACTGAGTCTTGGTCATCTCTCTCATATCTTGCTTCATCTACTGGATTTCAAAGAGAACAAAGGAATTGAGCTAATTCTCTTGCATGCTCATCATTTCTCTTGCCAAAACACATTTGATCCTCCAGTAGATCTTCACAGTTTGTTTAAATAGGGAAACTCTGCCCCTTGTGCTTCCTGGATCTGATATAAATTCCATCCTAGACTGTTGTTCTTGGATATCTGTTTCTTCAACATCACTGTCCTTCTCCCAACCTTGAATGGTTTTCTAAATTTGCTCAGGTGTAGTATGTTCATAAATACTAGCTAAATTTTCCAGAATCTAAGTGTTCATTTTATGACCTTGTTTAGTAGGAGGGTTGACTGAGTTCCAGTGAATGTCTCTAATAATAGATTTAAGAGGAACCGGTCTTGCTTTAGTCATCTTAACTTGATACAATATCCATATGATTTGAAAAGGAGAAGGACTATAACACTTAGAACCAAATGAAAAGTACAAATTCTTATCACAGACACTCTATTTGCAGGACCAGAGGTTTATCTTAGAAATAAACTGAACTTGATACCCAGAGACCATAACAGAGACCATATAATAGAGAAATGTAACAGAGACCATAACAGAGACCATATAACAGAGAAATTTAATAGAGGCCATATAACACGTAGCCCAGAAGTGGATGATAACCAATGAAGCCAGCTATCACGAAGTGCCCTAAATTTTTTTTGACAGATAGGGTTTTTCAGAGCATTTGACCAAATAGAACAGCATAACCCATTAACCACAAGAGATTTAAAATACCTAAAAAATCTATCTGGGCTTCTAAAATATGGAACTATATTTAATCCTATCACAACTGCAACAACATGGAGATTTAAAATAATCCGTGGAGAGAAGGAAACGAGCATATTAAATGGAATTCCATACGCAAACGCAGTTTTGATGATCTGAGTAGTGTAACGAATACAGTAATGCAAAGAATATCTGTGATAAACCATTACATACCCAGTTGTCCTTAGACAATGGTGATTTTACAGAGCCTCCAATCCTCTTACCTTCCAGACTAGAAGCATCGACCAGAGACTTGAAACAATTTATGAGAATGAAACTTTGCAAAGAAACTTACCTCTATACATGCAAAAAGTCAACATGATTTCCAACCTGTACTCTTCACCATGTAGTGAATGCGGGGGCAATAGAAAGAGCTAGTCATTATGGTCATTGATCGTGGGAGATGCCAGGTATAATGATCCAGTTAAGCCCTTCTGACATACTTATTGATTATCCTGGATCACGAAACGCGTGTCATACCCCACTATTTGCGAAGTTTGACACCCCGGTCGAGGATCAGGATCTTCTGTGAGGTCTCTGCTAATAATTATTTGCAGAGAGTGTAATTCGATGTCCAAAATTCTAGCTCTTGGTGTAACATCGAGGTATATTTCTGTATTGTTACAACCCCAGTTAGCTAGATAATCTGCTACCTCATTAGCTAATCTAGGGATATGAAGAGGTATCAAATATTGAATTTGTTGAATCAACAACCCAATTTCTTTGATTAAGTTTTTTGTATGCCAAATTTTTCTTATATTCTCTGATTTTGTTCCTTGCTGAAGTTTTCTTAAGATCCCTATAACCGGAGTAGAATCTCCTTCAATTATAAGTATTTGGTAATTCTCTCTTTTTTCTATGATTAAGCCTTTTTTAACTACTATCAATTCTGCTTCATTAATTGTTGCATGACCCAAATCCATAGAATATACTCAATAGCCTTCACCATGGGAGTTTCTATATATTCCTCCTATACCTGCTTGTCCTGGATTACCTTCTGATGCACCATCAAAATTCAGTTTAATAGATCCATTTTGGGGGACCTGCCATCTATCTGGTGAGTTTTTCTGAGGAGCTGAATATTTCCATAGAGTAGTTGACAACATTTGAGGCTTTAAGTTTATACTGGCCATTATTAAGGCTTCAATTCCTTCCACCTTCCAATCTTCCTCCAACCATTTTTCGACAAGAATTGTTTTGCGGATGTTCTCTATCATTTTCTCCCAGATTTGATCAGTGGTATTTTCTTCTCCCCAGAATATTCTATGATTTCTTTCTTTCCAGATACCCCAGAATAAGAATCCCATAGATAAAATCCATGCTCTATTCAAGACCTGGCATTTGAATCCACCTTTTCTCGAGCTGAAAATGGTTTCATTAATATCAGTATGATCTCTATCTGTTTGTTTAAATATAGTAGCTAGATTCCTCCATAGAATATCCACTATTTCACATGTGTTAAACAAATGCTCTATTGATTCATTTTTTTTCCTACACAGATAAAAATACCCTGGGTCATGCATTCCTCTCTTCTGCAGATTATCCCAAGTTAGGACTCTGCGATAACTTAAAATCCAAAGAAAATATTCAAATTTTGGCCAATGATTCATAGACCATATTTTTCTCCATCTGGATCTCACATTATAATTTTTATTTTGAGAATGAATAATATAAGCTTCATTAATAGTGAGCATCTATTTTGTTTGATATCCCCATCTAAAAATATCACTACCTGTTGTGGTCATTATCTTCCTTATTCTCAACTCCTTATCAAGGTTATTCCACTGCTGGGTTTCCGGTGTGTCTGGCCAATCCACTTTTTCCTTCCATTTTCTCCACTAGTTGTTATTTTGTTGGCACCAGTAATTATAAATTAACCTGTTGTTTGGAGTATTTGTAAACAAGAAGAGTTCTCCAAGGTCTAGTATACTGAACAACTTTTGTATTTATTGCCATGAATCTTCCCAAAAAAGTGCAGTTCTTCCTTCTCTTACTTCCCAAAAACTATGCTGGTGTATTAGAAATCTATTAACTTCTACTAGAATCCAGATTGTTGATCCTTTTGGTACTGAGTCTATTTTTAGTTTCCCTGTTACTGACTGGGGCATACCATATTTCTTTTCCCAGATCTGCTTCCACAAATCTTGCCCTCCATGGGTCTATCTCCACCATATTTTTGCTCCCATCACCTAATTTAAAATGAGAGGATCCTGGAGGCCCAAACCACCGGATGATTTCACTTTGATTAATTTATCCTAGGAGAGAAGATCCCATTTCCTACAATCCTGAGCACCTTGCCAAAGGAATTTTTTGAACATATTAACTAGCTGATTACATATACCTTTTGGAACTGCTCTGCCTGATAATTGACATATCCGAATAGATTGAGGAACATACTTGAGTAAGATTAATCTCCCAGGCGCATTCAAGGCTCGAAATGCCCAAATATGTAGTTTTCTCTCCATTTTTGTGAGAGTATCTTTCCAGTCTGCAACTCTTAATGGTGTAATGCTTAAAGGTACTCCCAATTATTTCATAGGAAATGTGCCTATGTGAAATGCTAGGATTCTTGTTATGAAAGCTTGAGCTGCATTTTTAATATTAAAGAAATATTAGATTTATCTATGTTGAAAAGAGTACCTGAGGCGTCCATAAACAGCTCCATAATTTGCAAAATGGCTTTAGCCTCTTTCACGGAAGCTTGAAAAAATAGAAGTATATCATCGACAAACTGTTGATGGGTTAAAGAAAGAGCAGGTCCCCACAACTTTAAGCTTTTTAGCTTTCCTTCCACTAAGTGGGCTTTAAGTAATCTACCCAAACCTTCAGCTGCTAAAATAAAAAGAAATGGAGACAGGGGATCTCCCTATCTGAGACCTCTAGAAATATTAAAAGGCTGAGATGGAATACCATTAAGAAGAATGGAAAAATCAGGAGAGGTTATAAATGATTGAAGCCACTCCAACCACCTTTCATCAAAACCAAAAGCTTTTAAAACTACAATCAAATAGGGCCAGCTAATACGATCATAAGCTTTAGAGAGGTCCAGCTTAATCACCATACCTTTCATTTTCATATATTTTAAGAATGAATTGCTTCTTGTGCAGTTACGATTCCATCTAAGATTTTTTTGCCAGTTACAAAGCCCGTCTATTCTGGAGAAATGAGATGTGGAAGTAGAGGCTTTAATCTGTTGACCATTATAGTAGATAAAAGTTTGTAAATCACATTGCATAACGCTATAGGATGAAATGCTATTAGAGTGTCTGAGTTTCCCTGTTTAGGAATAAAAGTAAGGAATGTCGCATTAAGTGCAGGATAGACTTTACGAAATCTCCTGGATTCCTCTACTACTTCCCAAATGTCACGACCCATGAATTTACATGCTTCTTTAAAAAATTTAGCTGTAAACCCATCCGGGCATGGCACTTCATTTCTCGGCATGTTCATAACTACTTCTTCCACCTCTTCCATACTTAATTCTCTTAATAGAGCTAAGTTCTGGTCTCTTGTGATGACTAAAGGAATATACCTTACTATTCTATTTATAGCTCCATGTCTGTTCTGATTTGGTTCTGTCAACAAATTTTTAAAATGTTCAACCAGTTCATGTTCCATGTCCTCATATTGAAGTAATCTATTACCATTCTGATATTTTAACGAGAAGATCCTATTATTCTGTCTTCTTTGTATCATACTTTTATGAAAGAAACTTGTGTTCCTCTCACCTTCCTTTAACCATTGAATTCTTGATTTTTTCTTCCACAAAATTTCCTCTTGTTGTCTGTGTTCTTCTAGAAGACTAAGGGTATTTCCTTCTTCAACTATAAGAGCTTTTGTTCTCCCATTGAGGATCATGTGTTGCTATATTTCTTTCATTTTTCCCTTTAATCGAATCTATTCTTGATGAATATTACCAAATTCTTCCCTGTTCCATCTTTTGATTTCCATATTTAGGGTTTTCAGTCGCAATTGAAAGGAATGCATCTTATTTCTACTAGTAATTTGGTTAGATTCCCACCAATGTTTAGATTTTTCTAGAAATTTGGGATCTCGTAACCAAAACAATTCAAATATGAAAGTTCTATTCTGAGGGGCTACTTTTACTTCAATTTCAATATGAATTGGCCAATGATCAGAGGCTAGTGTTGGCAAGATTGCAACCTCATAGTAAACATCTAAACTAACAAGGTCTTCTGAGGCCAGAAAACGATCAAATCGAGATGCTACTTGGTGTATTTCACCTCATCTATTATTCAAAGTGAATTTCTCGTTTACTGTGGGAATATCTACTAAATGGAGATCAGATAGAAAATCTCTAAATGATTCCATTTCCGGATCCTCTCTCCTTATTCCTCCTTTTTTTCACTCAAATTTAGAATCATATTAAAGTATCCTCCTAGAAGCTAGTATTTTTCTTGACGCGTCATATTTAAAAATTTTATATGTTTTATAAACTCCAATATTTCCCCTAGAATTGGAGGCCCATACACAGCTGATATCAATATTTTTTCTTTGGAGCCAATTTGTCTGAAAGTACCTGATAAAATTCTCGGGAATGCGATCCAATCCTCCACCACTATTTTTGTTGGGTTCCATAAAACTTCAATACCCCCTGTTGTACCCCTTGAATCAATTTCCATTGCCTCATACCTTGGCTCGAATGTTTGAAGGATATTATCAATTTTCAGGCCTAAAACTTTTGTTTCTTGGATGAGCATTACCTAGGGTTTTTCCAATTTCAGTCTTTCTTTTAAATATCTCTTCTTGCCTTTACTGTTAAGGCCTCTTATATTCTGGGAGAGTACTTTCATTGATTAACTTTAGGGATTGGTTGGAATACTATTGTTAACGGTATTATATTACATGTATTTATCAACATCTCTCCCACTAATTGTATGGACTCCTGCAAAGTTCTTCTTCCTCTTTTCTTGGTGATTTTTTGGGGGTTTGGATTTTTAGCAGCTTGTTCTATATTTTGAACTTCCTTGTGCGCTTGAGTAGTCACATAATGTTCGAAAGTTTCTTTATACGGTTTTTTTTGTTCAATCGGAATGAACTGGTCATCAACATTTCTCCATTCAATCAACAGGTGTTTCAAAACCCTTTCTTCTGCACTTAGCTCCTCTTTGTTTTGTTCAAAATCCATAGGTGTTTGTTCCATTACGGTACTATCCTCTATCTCTGTATTTTCATGCATTTCTTTCCTTTTACGAGCTTGAGTTTTTTTATTTTCTACCTTCTGAACATGGTTTTCATTAATTTCCTCTATTTGTGATGGTTCGCCTTCTTCTTGCAAGACTTTATACCTGTTTGCTGCAGTATTGGCTGAAGTCTTTTGGATTGGGGTATGCTGTTGCGTTGTTGAATATTTGTTATTTATTTTTTTATTTGTAACAGTTGTAAATCCATCCTCCCTCTGTCGACTTTGCTCTGGATTTAAATTTTGGGTAATTGCTTGTTGGTCATTTGTATTTAAGGGGAAAGATTTATAAAGATTCCCATATTCATGGTAGGGTCTACATCTGAATGGGATATCCTTGTAATCCAAGAGTTGCTCCAAATATTTCCTTCATATTCTAACTCAATTTTTTTCAGGTAATGGCTCAGAGATATTCATATATACATAGATTCAAGAAAAATAAGTATACCAACCTTGCCAAGCTGTCTCTGCAATTTTAAGACAATTGCCTAAAGAATTTTCGATACCTTCCAAAATATCATGGTCCCAAAAATCGATTGGGAGGAAAAAAAATCACACCCATACTAGTGCTGAAAGAAATTTTTCCTGGTCTGTATTATAACATTCTTCCCATTGTCGAAGAAAGAGTCCCGCATTGTTATAAAAATATGGGCCTCCTTCAAAGATTCGTTCTTTATCTACCAGGTTAGTAGAAATTACTATAAAAAACCCCCTGGCTCCAAATTTTACATCAATATGACCTTTGGGCTGCCATTTTATTTGTATCCATTTCAATAAATCTTTTTCTGTAGGCCAAATAGCTATAAACTTACAGATTAATGCATGATCCTTCATATAACTTCTGTACTCGTCCAGTTTATTTGAAGGAATAATGAATCTTGGCTTCTTCACTACTCTTGGTAAGCATTGCACTTTGGTTTTTTCTTTCCAATCTACTCCCAAAACAGGAACTTTCCTCTGAGAAGTTTTTCTTTGCTGCTGCTCACTTGATTGATCTATGTTGGTTACATTGCAGTAGGAGGGGGTTGATGTTCCCCCTCCTGACGATGCTGCCATAGTCGGCTCAAGAAAGCACGCAGATCGAAACACCAACCTCTACAATTTTTTTTGTCAAACCCTAACTTCTTCACTCAACGTCTTCTTGGAGCTCCATTCTATTAACCCTTAACTTAAAGACAATCTAAGTTACTTACTTTTCAAGAGATTATTATTTTTAAGAAAATTAACATAGTAACTTTCCTTATATATATAAAGACAAGCTAAGTTACTTATATTTTATGGTTGTAGATAGATATATTTTCTTTCTAAAAAGTTAACATAATTATTATCTTTATCTACATATAGTAAAATATATTTCTTTACTAAGAAAGATAACATAAGCTCTCTATACAAAAAATCAAGAATTATTTTCCCATTAAACACATTAACCTATCTTTGAGCCCACTATACATTTTCAAGTATTAAAATACTTAATTCAAGTATTGAAACACTTAAATAAAGTATTAAAACACTTAACTCAAGTATTAAAATATTTAACTCTTCCCCCAAAACATACTATGAGCGATAATCCACTATCATGATAACTATGTAAAATTTTAAGAAAATTAATTTAATAACTTATCTTTCCAAAACCTAAGTTCTTGGTCACAAATTTAACACAAATAATTCTTGCATTAGCTCTTACTGATCACTCTCTTCATCTATGTAGTCTCTTTGACTGCTGCAAAAACCTACACGTAGTAGTTGATTTTTTCCTTAGCATTCTTTGCATCTGTCTATGACAAGTAAATAAAACAACCATCCTTCTCTTCGAAACTCGGTGCTACTGTGATAACAATTAGTAACAATTTTCCTCCCATCAATGACTACTAAGCTTGCGACGGTTATAATAGAATCCAAGGTTTTCATAGAGGGAAGGAAGGATTTTCCTCTAGCATGTTCGTAGAACTACAGTGGTGTGATGACCTAGTATGTTTCACTGTGAAAAAACCACCATAAAGGCTTATATAATGGAGTTTGCAGTGGAGACAAGTGAAGACATTCTACACAGATTTCAAAGGACTAGTAAATCTGGTGGGTAGGACCATCACCACCTAAATTGCATGTACTGAAAAGAAAAAAATACATTCAAATGAAGGATTAAGCAGTTTCATATTTTGATAGATAAAAAATGCGTGAGTTTTCCTCCTCCATAAAATTTAATTTCTGTCGGTTAAGAGCTTGCCAGTTGCAACTGGACCTAACCCTAACGAACTCATGACTCAGTTTCTTGACAACCAATTCTTTAAAATATTTAACTTATTAAATATATTAAGATTTTATGGTATGCATGTTACAAGGTTCTTTCATCTTAGGGTGTTTTGGGAAAGTGCAACACCAGGTTTTAATGTGAAGCTCATGAGAATTAGTTCTAATCTTTGCAATGTTCATTATCTTATTAGTACTAATCAAGAAAGAGAGATAATTCAGGTTAGCAAGGTTGGGGGTGATCTCATCCTTGTAGTAATTTAGCTTCTTTTTCCCCTCTAGCTCCTTATCATCCCGCAATTTATCCTTAAATTTGGAGATAATAATATTTTTAATAGTATCCTTATTTTCCAGGATGATATCCTCCTTTATCCTCCAATGGTCGAGCCAAAACAATGCATCCTTACGTTATCCACACTTGAGACAGAGGTGGGGTTCTTTTTCTAGAGTTAAAATAAAATTTGGGAAACCTCTTGGCTTCCATGTTGTACAAAAGTACCTAAACATAGTCATGCTTTCAATGGGGGAAAGTCTAGCTTTGATCAAGAGGATAAGATAACGAATATTTCCTTTGATATGGAGGTTGTAACTTATCAATTGATTTTGAATCACCTCAACATCCTTCGACGACTCTCTGGATATACTACAACCTCAAAAATCACATCCATATAAAATAACAGGGGTGATGAGAATCCAAAAGATAACCTTATTTTTACTCCAAATCCAAATATCAGTCAATTACAATTATTTTCAAGTTCATGTAAGATTTTCAACCTGTAATAATTCACTTTTAATTGATATAATTCGAATTGAGTTAATGATGAATATCAATATATAAATATTTGTAGGAAGAAACCTGCTCCATGTAATTGTTTAAAGATGAAATTACCATGGTTGATATTTTCGATTTAATTATAATGGATTTAGTCTTCTGGGTATTAATTGTCATGCACATCCTAGAGCAGTAACCATGGAGTGTCTTAAGCTGCAAGTAGAGATCATCATGGCTTCTAGATAGAAGAATGATATCGTCAGTGTAACACCCCCAATTCATGTGATTGCATTTTAAAGTTAGATACTTGAACTTTACATCCTAAGGGGAGTGGACCCCAAAGGATAATTATTTTGTGAATGTAATTAAACATTTAATTGAGGAAATGAATAAATTATTGTGGTGCAAATTGACCAAAAATGAGATGATGAGATCACTTGCTAAATCTTTGAGGATGGATGAGGCAAATATTTCCCCACAATCTTTCAAAAAATCCTTGGAAGATAGTAAGTTTTAAATTCAGATTTTTGAGGAAAAATCTCAATTTCTCCAATGATGAGGAAAGTAGTTGGGAAGAGGTAAAAAACTGGAAAAGCTGAGGAAAAGCATAAAACAACTTTAAAGAATCCCTAAGTGGGAAGCCTAGGCAAACAAGAAGAAAAGAATCCTGAGATTCTGGACGCAGAATTAGAAACATGCTTTGGGGAACAATAGCTTAAATAAGCTGCTCTTGTACAGATTAGAGGTTAATATGCTATAGGAGGTGATCTCAGCTCGGGGGTGAGTTCTGGGAGATAGAAGAACTCTAAGGTTGGGAGGTTGGTCTACTGCACAAGTGGTATGTCTCTGAGAAAATTTGTCTTATTGTTTGTTATAGTATGAAATGGGCTACATATAAAAACAAAATTTATTTCTAAGTTAGTTCATATTATTAGTCTACATTTAACAGAATGTAATCACCGGGTAGTAACCTGATCATTCTGTATAGTTGTAGAGGAACATCCTGTAAAGGAGAATTCCACAGAATGTTTAAACCTCGGGTGGGTCTAAATCTGAGGAAACCTTGTTCTTTCAGGAAACACTGTGGAATTGTGTTTAATATGCTTCTGTTTCCAAGCATAATTTTTAGTACAAATATCATAGCTAGAAATGGAATTAACTGTAGTACACCAGAACAATAGCAGGATATGAGTTACCACATATACTGTCTATGAAAGAACAGAGGGAGAGACTCAATAGACTGACCTCAGGTTCAGCCAAACACTCCATTATAATTCCAGGAAATCGAATGATTTTAGACAACAAGGTAGTCCATAAGCCCTTACTCTAGTGAAGGAAAGTAGTAGATATTCATAAACAAATAAATAGAAAAAGAACAGAAAATGGTCTCATGGAACTATTCTAATATCATAGTACTGAGAATGAATACATAGAGTGCAAAAATTATGAGTAAGCAGTTGAGAAGCATAGGAGTAAGAAGTAAATAAATTGCAATATTCTACACAGTAGCATTTATTTAACCAACATTCCCTTGACTATGAGGGCAGTGAAAAGGGTTCACATCCCATTACCAGCTCTTTAGAATCCAACTACCATCATATGCATAGGTAGATACGAGCTGTAACTAATTACAGGAAAATGAGAAGAAACTGGAGAATAGATTTATGCTTGCATACCTTTGAAAAATGAGAAAATATAAATTCTAGACTTTCATACATATTAATCATCTATTGATAAATAAGAATGGTCTCATAAATGTCCAGCAAGCTTTTCATATGTCTAGACAGATAGGTATAAAACCAGTTCAGTGTAACCAGGAGCAGAGGCAACTGTACTTATGATATAAATACCAAAGTGTAGATTTTCCACAGAAAAGAGTGAACAAAGTACATCAGAAGAATAGATAAATAGCATATATTACTACCTGTAAGTCCTGATGTATGCAATTAAGAAATCTGGAATGTCAGTAGCATTTCCGGAAAACAAAATAAGGTTCAGACGAGAAAATTAAACAAACCCAAATTCCATGGTATGAAATCATATGCATTATTCATACAGTCCCTGTACATTTAAAACTGTGGCAGAGTATATTAAAATCGACCTAAGACAATAGGGAGTATATAATTGTCCCAAAATTTTCAAAAGACATACAGAGCCTATTAGGCTAGGGTACATAAATCACAACCCCCATCTTAACAGAACGAATTTAGACAAGCGCCATCCAAGGATGATGACGCTAACAAGAAGAAAACGAAAACCCTGACTCAGAGAGCGAGTCTCGTTCCGTATGCAACCTTGCGCAATATCACAAGAGAAGCACTGTTTCGATGCTCACGAGACAACGTATCAGGAGAGGAGAAGAAACCCCATACGTATACCGACCTAGAGGGCCAAGAGACCGATGTTAGCGTCCACACGATCGAAAGGGTCACTCTCTACTGTCATAAGTACGCAGGAGTCCTCTGGATTTACCTGTAGAAGACAAAGACGACCCAAAATGCAAGTTAGTCATTGCGCCATCATAGAGAAATAAGCACATAAATAAAATAAGCTCGGTATTAAAACTATTACCTGTGGAATGCAAACCCTCAGACGCGTCGAGCCCTGTCATCGAACATTACACAGAGAGGGATTAACATAAATTACCCTCGAGAATAACACGACGAAATCAATAATTATATGCTGAAATGGCACGAATAAATAACATACCTCATATAGCTCCATGGAACAGGAGGCGTCTGCCTGAGGAGAGGCGACGCAGGCTACTCAAGAGGTATAGCACAAATCAGTCACAATTTAAATATAACCAGAGAAGGGTCGACGTTAACTCTGAAATTAGAAACCAACTACACCATGCACTGAACGGAGACATTGAACATCAAAAAACAAACCAGACACATTCACCTTACTGATCATTCAATGTATATATATATTTAGAGCAAGCATATGGCTTTTATAAACAAATTAGGAAACATTCACGCCTGCAATAGAATTAAAATGTGCGTGGGGGAATTACCTGACCGCGTATTGAAGAACGAGAGGCGCCATATTTTCTCTCTGCAACGGAGAGTCGAAACCCTCAGCAGAAGTGGAATGGCACAGACGCGGAGGAGGCCTGCAACGGATGAACGCGGAAACCGGCTAAACTCCACACTCTGAACTTATATAAGCCTTCGTTAAACCACATGAACCCTAACTGAAAACGATCGCCATCGTCCACTTGGCAGCATCAGAACAGTTAAGCCACGGATCGAGGGGTAGCCTGGGAGATTTAATACCGTCGTATCAAAATTTATGGATGCAGATGCAAATTGAATTATATATGTCCTGTGCCAGTATCGGCGTGGGTGTTGATCACCACGTATTCTGAGTATGCCAGCGACGTGGACTTACCACGTCAGCCAACGCAAGGGCATAAAACCATACAACACCCATTTAGTTAGCACAACGCTTGACGTGGATAAAAATTCCACCATGACGAGGCCCAGAGAAACCCAATCTGGAGTGATAATGCTCTCTACGTGCAGAGTAATACCAATGCCAGTACTATCTATTAAATCGATTTAAAGTCTCAGGTACGAGGATGAGTGGTCATATCAACCCAGGCGCATGTACATGATAATACCAAACGCATGAGGAAAGTCCATTCATAAAAAAATGCATTTCAAATTTTATGACAAGGCTATAACCATATATATAACGACGTAACGATGGCTATTTGATAAGTCGAAAATGCCTTAGGGCAACAACTCATACAACGCAATTTATATAACATATGTTCATAGTCCATATGGGTTACGTGTGAGTTCAATAATTTCATAAATGGGATGCATGACCATTAAGCTAAAGGAGAATGGCTATACGAGACCTATGTAAAGAATAGGTTCGTATAAATCATCTCCGTAATTATAATAAAAATAACATAAGACGAGAGATAGTGATAGAGGGTATTATTGCAACATGATGAAATGAAAACGATCATAGTGAAAGGATTGATTTGTCATAATAACCCTATGCTCACAAGCTTACATTCGCAAAGGAAATTTTTTTTTTTTTTTGGGTGAAATTCGAGGTGTGACAAATGGTATCAGAGCCCAAGTTATAAAATTGGGCTGGTGACTTTGTGCTCACGATTGCTGTGTACTCACTGTGTAATTTTATTGCTGTAGCAAAAGTTTTGTTTTTGTTGTTTTGTTTTTTCTGTTCACTGACCTGTGTTATGTATTGTATAGTGAGGTGATAGAATGGAAGAAGGTGGTGAAATTTATGTAGATCTGCGTGTTGAGCCAGATCCCAATGCGGCCAGGATGGCTATGTTGCGAAATTTGCAACAATAATTGGCTGAGATAAAAAGCCAGAATGACAGATTGTCATTAGCCAGTGAGGAGCAGGAAAAGCTCATCAGGGAATTAACCTCACGGAACAGCCAAGAAGGCGAAGGTTCCGGGAAGAGGAAAACTGATGAATCTGATGAGGAAGATGCTATTCGACATCAGAATAAGCAGAAAAAGGAATTACAAGGGGAATTCCGGAAAATCAAACCTCCCTCCTATGATGGGGAAAAGGAGGAGGATGCTTAAGCCTAGTTGCTGAATATGATTAAGTATTTCTAGGTTTATGAATATGAAAGCAATCTGAAGGCCAGATTAGCTGTCTACCGCTACAAGGTAAGGCTACCTTGTGGTGGGAGGAGACAAAGATGGTGCATGACATAGATGAAAAGACAGTTACTTGGGAAGATTTCCAGGCTAAATTCAAGAATCGCTACTTGAATGAATGGTACTATGATGACAAGGCAAAAGAATTTCATGAGCTTAGATTGGGACAGCTCACTATCGATGAGTTTGTTACTAAATTTACCAATCTATTAAGATATGTACCTTACATAAGGGAAGAAAAGGCAAAGGTACAGAGGTTTCTGAATTGTTTGCCTATGGTATACAAAGAGAAAATTGAGTTTGACAACCCAAAAACAATGGACGAAGCTGTTAGAAAGGCTAGATTGTGTTACCAACATTTTAAAGGAAAAATTGATCAAGGAAAAAGTTGGGCAAGTAAGAGTGAATTCAAAGGGAGAAAACCGAAACCAGCCTATTTGAAGAACTTTGGCAGAGATCATCAGCGGAAAAGATTTGGAAAACCCAAAGAAAGTCAAACTGCACAGTCTCAAGTGGCATCGAAATCGATAGAGGGAGACAGTAAAAAGGAGGGAACAGTCAGAATGAAGGAGCCCTTGAAATGTTGGGGTTGTGGAGAACCCCATCTTTTGAGGGACTGCCCCCATAGAAATGTTCATATTCTCATGAGGGATCGGGAAGCGACAACAGTAAATGACATAGCCAGAAACATACCAACTATCAGTGCAGCCCTAGAAAATCGGCAAGCAGATCATCAAGCAACCATGGTGGAAATGGAGGGTAAGATTTCTGACCTACCTGTTTCTATTCTGATTGATCTAGGTGCTTCTTTGAGTTACATTAGTCCAAAGATTGTAGAAAAATGTAACTTAAAAACTGAAAAATTTCAACAGTCATGGTTGGTACAGATGGCCACTGGAACAAAAAGGAAGGTAACACATAAACTGCCCAGAACAGAAATCCAATTAAATGAGTTTAGAACAGAAGTGAATCTGAACATTCTACCTTTAGGGTCATATGATTTATTGATAGGAATGGACTGGCTGGAAAAGAAGAAAGATTTGATGAATTGCTGGGATAAGACCTTGCATTGTATAGATGAGGAAGGGAAAATTTTTATTCTCAAAGGGAAACCAAAACCAATTTCTGTCAGACAAATTTCAGCATTGTAATTAAAAAGAACAGCTAGAAAAGGATATCAGGTTTATGCAGTGCATGTGGAAGACACAGAACATAAAACTGAAGAATAATTACTGGATACTGTACCAGTAATAAGAGAATTCAAGGAATTTTTTCCAAAGGAAATCCCTCATCTTCCCCCCAAAAGAGAGATTGACTTCTCAATCGATCTGGTGCTAGGAGCAACACCTGTTTCACGAGCACCTTATCGAATGAGTCCTCCTGAACTTATAGAATTGAAAATGCAACTACAAGAACTGCTAGACAAAGGGTATATTAGACCAAGTGTGTCTCCTTGGGGAGCACCAGTGCTGTTCGTGAAAAGGAAAGATGGAACTTTCAGGATGTGCATTGATTATAGGCAACTGAATAAGTTGACCATTAAAAATAGATATCCTTTGCCTAGAATTGATGATCTTTTTGATCAGGTGAGAGGAGCTTCAGTGTTCTCAAAAATTGACTTAAGAACTAGTTACCACCAGCTCAGAATTAAAGAGGAAGACATCAGCAAAACAGCCTTTAGAACCAGGTATGGTCGCTACGAATTTGTAGTTCTACCTTTTGGTTTGACAAACGCCCCTGCCACATTCATGTGCCTAATGAACATTGTGTTAAACAAGTATTTGGATAAATTTTTCCTTGTGTTCATAGATGATATTTTAGTTTACTCAAACAGTGAAGAGGAACACAAAGAACACCTGAGGATAGTGCTGCAAACTCTAAAGGAAAATCAGCTATACGCTAAATTTAGCAAATGTGAGTTCTATAAGGACAAGATCCAATACTTGGGTCATATTATTTCTAAACAAGGCCTTGCTGTTGATCCGGAAAAGATAAAGGCTATAAAAGAATGGCCAGTACCCTCTGATGTTTCAGCAGTTAGATCATTCACGGGGATTGTCGGCTATTATCGCAGATTCGTGGAGATATTTTCTGCCATAGCACATCCCATCACTTCCTTACAGAGGAAAGGTGTCAAGTTTGAATGGACTGAAAAATGCCAAAATAGTTTTGACCAATTAAAGCTGAAACTTACCACAGCCCCTATACTGAAGATTGCAGATCCTGATAAGGAATTTGTGGTATGTACGGATGCATGTAGAGAAGGATTGGGAGGAGTTATGTTGCAGGAAAATTCTGTGATTGCCTACGAATCCAGGAAACTGAAGATACATGAACAGAATTATAGTGCCTATGATTTAGAGTTAGCAGCTGTTATTCCTGCTTTGAAAATGTGGCGGCACTATCTTCTTGGAAAAAGATTTACATTGATGACTGATCATATTAGTCTCAAATATTTCTTTTCTCAAACTGAATTGAATGCCAGACAAGCCAGATGGCTGTCCTTTTTAAGTGAGTTTGACATGGATATAAAACATATTAGAGGGAAGGAGAATAAAGTTGATGATGCATTGAGCAGAAATTCTTGCCAGCATATCAATAATATTGGAAGTAGTGCTCAGATAGATGTAGAAGAATTGGTGAATAAGGCAGCAAATCAAGACCCAAATTATGAAACACTTCTGGTAAAACTACAGAAAAAGGAGAAAACTGATTTTTCCCAAAACCAAAAAGGGCTGATTTGTTATAAGAACAGATTGTATATTCCCAATGTAGAGTCTTTAAAAGGAGAAATTCTGGATGAGTATCACAAACAACCTTATGCAGGACCCCTAGGGTATCAGAAAATGTTAACAGCCCTGAAAAAGAAGTTGCTCTGGCCAGGAATGAAGAGAGAGGTAGCAGAATATTTAAGTAGATGCATGGAATGTCAATTAGTTAAGGTGGAACATCAGCATCCTGCCGGCCTTCTAAACCCTTTGCCCATTGCAGAATGGAAGTGGGACACCGTTTCCATGGACTTCATTACAGGATTGCCAAAAACAAAATACCAGCATGATTCTGTAATGGTAGTAGTAGACACTTTAACCAAAGCTGCTCACTTTATACCAGTGAAATCTACCTTTGGAATAGCTCAAGTAGCGAATGTGTTTCTGAAGGAGATAGTAATGCTCCATGGAGTTCCTAAGGTGATCGTGTCTGATAGGGATTCTAAGTTTACATCAGCCTTTTGGAAGGGGTTATTTGGAGGAATGGGCACTAAATTCAATTTTAACACCGCCTACCACCCTCAGACTGATGGTCAAACGGAAAGAAAAAATCAAATTTTGGAGGACATGCTGAGAATGTATGTGATGGATAGACCCTCAAAGTGGGAAGATTTCTTACATTTAGTTGAATTTGCCTATAACAACAGCTATCAATCCTCCATTAAAATGAGTCTGTTTGAGGCACTGTATGGAAGGAAGTGTCGTACCCCTTTGAGCTGGAGTCATCCAGAAGAGAAAATGATGTTGGGACCCGATGCTTTACAGGAAATGGAAGGAATTGTCAAACAGATACAAAAGAACATCAAGACAGCACAAGATCGCCAGAAGAGTTATGCAGATAAGAAAAGAGTGCATAGAGAATTTAAAGTTGGGGAGCATGTATATTTGCGTATCAAACCCAAAAAGAGCACCCTTTATGCTGGGAGTTGTGCAAAATTGTCCCCTCGATATTGTGGTCCCTTTGAAATATTAGAAAGGGTGGGACCAGTGGCTTACACGCTGGCCTTACCACCCCATGTTAGAGTTAATGATGTATTTCATGTTTCGTTGTTAAAAAGATATGTGCATGATGCTTCTCACATAGTTGATTGGAATGTTGTACAGGTGGAACCAGAAGGGGAGTTTCTGCCAGAACCGCTTCAAATATTGGAGCAGGAAGAAATTGAATTGAGAAGCAGAATGGTAGCCAGAGTAAAGGTGCAGTGGAAGCACTTTACTGCTGAAGAAGCTACCTGGGAACGAGAGACTGAAATGATGGGAAAATATCCATTTTTATTTGCAAAATAAACTCTCGTAGTTGAATAACAACACCGAGGACGATGTTTATTTTCAGAGGGGGAATATGTAACACCCCCAATTCATGTGATTGCATTTTAAAGTTAGATACTTGAACTTTACATCCTAAGGGGAGTGGACCCCAAAGGATAATTATTTTGTGAATGTAATTAAACATTTAATTGAGGAAATGAATAAATTATTGTGGTGAAAATTGACCAAAAAAGAGATGATGAGATCACTTGCTAAATCTGTGAGGATGGATGAGGAAAATATTTCCCCACAATCTTTCAAAAAATCCTTGGAAGATAGTAAGTTTTAAATTTAGATTTTTGAGGAAAAATCTGAATTTCTCCAATGATGAGGAAAGTAGTTGGGAAGAGGTAAAAAGCTGGAAAAGCTGAGGAAAAGCATAAAACAGCTTTAAAGAATCCCTAAGTGGGAAGCCTAGGCAAACAGGAAGAAAAGCATCCTGAGATTCTGGACGCAGAATTAGAAACATGCTTTGCGGAACAATAGCTTAAATAAGCTGCTCTTGTACAGATTAGAGGTTAATCTGCTATAGGAGGTGATCTCAGCTCGGGGGTGAGTTCTGGGAGACAGAAGAACTCTAAGGTTGGGAGGTTGGTGCACTACACAAGTGGTATGTCTCTGAGAAAATTTGTCTTATTGTTTGTTATAGTATGAAATGGGCTACATATAAAAAAAAAATTATTTCTAAGTTAGTTCATATTATTAGTCTACATTTAACAGAATGTAATCACCATGTAGTAACCTGATCATTCTGTATAGTTGTAGAGGAACATCCTGTAAAGGAGAATTCCACAGAATGTTTAAACCCCGGGTGGGTCTAAATCTGAGGAAACCTTGTTCTTTCAGGAAACACTGTGGAATTGTGTTTAATCTGCTTCTGTTTCCAAGCATAATTTTTAGTACAGCTATCATAGCTAGAAATGGAATTAACTGTAGTACACCAGAACAATAGCAGGATATGAGTTACCACGTATACTGTCTATGAAAGAACAGAGGGAGAGACTCAATAGACTGACCTCAGGTTCAGCCAAACACTCCATTATAATTCCAGGAAATCAAATGATCTTAGACAACAAGGTAGTCCATAAGCCCTTACTCTAGTGAAGGAAAGTAGTAGATATTCATAAACAAATAAATAGAAAAATACCAGACAATGGTCTCATGGAACTATTCTAATATCATAGTACTAAGAATGAATACATAGAGTGCAGAAATTATGAGTAAGCAGTTGAGAAGCATAGGAGTAAGAAGTAAATAAATTGCAACATTCTACACAGTAGCATTTATTTAACCAACATTCCCTTGACTATGAGGGAAGTGAAAAGGGTTCACATCCCATTACCAGCTCTTCAGAATCCAACTACCATCATATGCATAGGTAGATACGAGCTGTAACTAATTACAAGAAAATGAGAAGAAACTGGAGAATAGATTTATGCTTGCATACCTTTGAAAAATGAGAAAATATAAATTCTAGACTTTCATATATATTAATCATCTATTGATAAATAAGAATGGTCTCATAAATGTCCAGCAAGCTTTTCATATGTCTAAAAAGATAGGTATAAAACCAGTTCAGTGTAACCAGGATCAGGGGCAACTGTACTTATGATATATATACCAAAGTGTAGATTTTCCACATAAAAGAGTGAACAAAGTACATCAGAAGAATAGATAAATACCATATATAACTACCTGTAAATCCTGATGTATGCAATTAAGAAATCTGGAATGTCAGTAGCATTTCCGAAAAACAAAATAATGTTCAGACGAGCAAATTAAACAAACCCAAATGCCATGGTATGAAATCATATGCATTATTCATACAGTCCCTGTACATTTAAAACTGTGGCAGAGTATATTAAAATCGACCTAAGACAATAGGGAGTATATAATTGTCCCAAAATTTTCAAAAGACATAGTGAGCCTATTAGGATGGGGTACATAAATCACAACCCCCATCTCAACAGAACGAATTTAGACAAGCGCCATCCAAGGATGACGACGCTAAAAAGAAGAAAACGAAAACCCTGACTCAGAGAGTGAGTCTCATTCCGTATGCAACCTTGCGCAATATCACAAGAGAAGCACTGTTTCGACGCTCACGAGACAATGCATCAGGAGAGGAGAAGAAACCCTATACGTATACCGACCTGGAGGGCCAACAGACCGATGTTAGCGTCCACACGATCGAAAGGGTCACTCTCTACTGTCATAAGTACGTAGGAGTCCTCTGGATTTACCTGTAGAAGACAAAGATGACCCAAAACGCAAGTTAGTCATTGCGCCATCGTAGAGAAATAAGTGCATAAATAAAATAAGCTCGGTATTAAAACTATTACCTGTGGAATGCAAACCCTCAGACGCGTCGAGCCCTGTCATCGAACATTACACAGAGAGGGATTAACATAAATTACCCTCGAGAATAACACGACGAAATCAATAATTATATGCTGAAATGGCACGAATAAATAACATACCTCATATAGCTCCATGGAACAGGAGGCGTCCGCCTGAGGAGAGGCGATGCAGGCTACTCAAGAGGTATAGCACAAATTAGTCGCAATTTAAATATAACCAGAGAAGGGTCGACGTTAACTCTGAAATTAGAAACCAACTACACCATGCACTGAACGGAGACCTTGAACATCGAAAAACAAACCAGACGCATTCACCTTACTGATCATTCAATGTATATATATATTCAGAGCAAGCGTATGGCTTTTATAAACGAATTAGGAAACATTCACGCCTGCAATAGAATTAAAATGTGCGTGGGGGAATTACCTGACCGCGTATTGAAGAACGAGAGGCGCCATATTTTCTCTCTGCAACGGAGAGTTGAAACCCTCGGCAGAAGTGGAATGGCGCAGACGCGAAGGATGCCTGCAATGGATGAGCGCGGAAACCGACTAAAATCCACACTCTGAACTTATATAAGCCTTCGTTAAACCACATGAACCCTAACTGAAAATGATCGCCATCGTCCACTTGGCAGCATCGGAACAGTTAAGCCATGGATCGAGGGGTAGCCTGGGAGAGTTAATACCGTCGTATCAAAATTTATGGATGCAGATGCGAATTGAATGCTATATGTCCTATGCCAGTATCGGCGTGGGTGTTGATCACCACGTATGCTGAGTATGCCAGCGACGTGGACTTACCACGTCAGCCAATGCAAGGGCATAAAACCATACAACACCCACTTAGTTAGCACAACACCTGACGTGGATAAAAATTCCACCATGACGAGGCCCAGAGAAACCCAATCTGGAGTGATAATGCGCTCTACGTGCAGAGTAATACCAATGCCAGTACTATCTATTAAATTGATTTAAAGTCTGAGGTACCAGGATGAGTGGTCATATCAACCCAAGCGCATGTACATGATAATACCAAACGCATGAGGAAAGTCCATTCATAAAAAAATGCATTTCGAATTTTATGACAAGGCTCTAACCATATATATAACGACGTAACGATGGCTATTTGATAAGTCGACAATGCCTTAGGGAAACAACTCATACAACGCAAATTATATAACATATGTTCATAGTCCATATGGGTTACGTGTGAGTTCAATAATTTCATAAATGGGATGCATGACCATTAAGCTAAAGGAGAATGGCTATACAAGACCTATGTAAAGATTAGGTTCGTATAAATCATCTCCCTAATTATAATAAAAATAACATAAGACGAGAGATAGTGATAGACGGTATTATTGCAACATGATGAAATGAAAACGATCATAGTGAAAGGATTGATATGTCATAATAACCCTATGCTCACAAGCTTGCATTCGCAAAGGAATTTTTTTTATTTTTTTTGGGTGAAATTGGAGGTGTGACAGTCAGCATAAAGGAGAATAGTAATGACCATACCAGTGAGCTCAGGGCCAATGCAACCCACAATTTCCATACACTCTTCAATCTTATCGATGTAAATGTCAAAAAGGGCGAGTGAGGCACTAATCTTATTTCCCAATATGAGAATATACATTTTGCCTAAATATGGCTAATCATAATGGTCAGGAACATTTTTTTTGAATACTTTTAGACATAAAAACAATAAGTATTTGTGTCCAAAACTTTACAAAGTCGTAATTTACCTTTAAATTGAGAAATTTGTGAAATATATATATATATATATATATATATATATATATATATATATATATATATATATAATTTTAGATTATAAATACTAAAAAAATTACAACTAAAAAAATTCTAAAATTTATTTAAATAATATTTTTTATTTAATAAATATTTCTTTTTTAAATATAAAATTTAAAATAAGATAAACTTTTTAAATATTTTAAAAATAAATGAATTATCAAATAATTACATGAAAATATAAATAAATATAACCCCTATAAGAACTGTGAAAATATAAATAGATATAACTCCTATAATTGTCTTATAGAAAAAAAAATCTTTATAGGTAGTGTGAAGTCTTGCTTTGTGTATAACTCAACTAGCCATTCGACTAAGTTCTACTACAAAGCTTATTTTGGGATGTGATTGACATTCTACAAAGGTCTATGGGAAACCTTATTTTAGGAAATAATTGACTTGTTAAAATAATATAAGAAATAAGTATGTAAAAATTGTTTACCTATTTGGTCATTTCAATCTAAAATGCTTCAATAAAAAGATCTAATGACCTAAATTAGAATAATCTGCCATCAAAATGTCTTGAGATATGGTTAATACATCGCTTCTAATGCGCTACTTTTCATTCTTTTCCCGTGATAAAATAAAATCCACAAAAAAAATAATTGAATAATTCCAAAATCACCTATCCAATAGACAATTTCAAATATCGCCAACACCATCTATGACATCTCTCATATATATATATATATATATATATATATATATATATATATATATATATATATGAAAATATATATATAAGCTATAATATAAAAATAATATATATATATATATATATATATATATATATATATATATATAACTATTAAAATATAAAAACTAAATTGTACATATATTATATATATAAACATAAGAATATTATTTTAAAATCCGTTATTTTATTTATTTTATTATTTATATACTTTAAAATATTTATTTTTTAAACATTAAAATATAAAAACTAAATTTTTATTATTTTGTGATGAATGTATCCAAATTTAATTTTATAGATCAAACATATTATAAATGTATTTATGTTATCTTTTTTTGGATGTATATTTTTTATTTCATACCTAATTTATTCATAAAAATAATAATTTTTATTTTTTCTTAATTATATCTATATCTATATCTATATATATATATAATGATAATGATGATGATGATGAATGTCCATTAAGACTAATTTTTGGTCTATTGGATCTAAAGAAAAGAGTTATTTAATTTGATTTAAGATTTTATTCATATGCTCAAAAAGCTTAGAGAGAAGCCTACCGAGCTCACTATAATTTTGACATCTTAAAATACTAGAAAAATCAATATTACAATAAAGATTATGAAATTGAACTCTAATATGATTGTACACAAGACACTTTAAAAAAATTATATATATATATATATATATATATATATATATATATATTTCTTTTTTAAAGTAACTGACATAGACCTTAGACCTTAGCAAAGATTAATCATCTCATATATATAACTTTTAAAATTTATAATGAGCTTTATGTATAATTTCAATATGTATGGAGTAGTCGTTATATGACAGGAAGTTGGTGCAACACCACAAGTGGAAATACTCAAGATATGGCCAACCGCGACATTTACATGAACGGTCATATCCATATCCATAAAGATCACGTATTAACTTATTATCACGTATTTACATATTAGGAAAGTATTATTAATTTTTTATATTTAATAAAGATTTGTCAACAAGAAGCGGTTAGCGTTTATATAATACCAACCATTACTCACTGTGAAATCAAGGAACAAGAGTAATTTTTTAGTATACACTAATGTAAGGGGAGTTACTTCTTAATAAATTCAACTGATACGTGTTATGATAGATGTAATTAGAATGGAAACGAGAAAAGGGTTTTAAGTGTGAGATGAGTCTTTGTTGCTCCAAATGAAAGGTGTACTATTTCTTTTTATTTTTTTAAATTTGGTAGTGTGTTTTCATTTTTTATTTATCAGAAAGGAAGATTGCTATACATATACTGATGTAGTTAGTGGCCTCAACCTGCTCGAAGGAACTCAGGTTTGTTGGCTACTTGGGTAAATTAAAAGCCAATCAGTATTGGAATTGTTTCTTCCTTCTACTTACCGCTATATCTATTTTACTATGTACATGAAAGTTGAATTTTAACCGAAAGCAATAAAAAGTTGCCGCAAAAATCATTAAACTCTATTAAAATCAAATGTCGCCCATCAGAAGAATCAATAGGAGTCGGGTCTTTTGTAGTAGAACCCGACATGTCTACTTGATGCATTGCTTTAAGATGTCATTCAATTCTCCCAATTCTTGTCGTGGCATGATACTGACACATGTCAATTTCTTGGATTTCTTGTTTTATTTTTTGCAGAAATTAAACCACATTTGGGTATCCTTCTATTTCCTACATGCTAGTCATGGCCTTCGCCAAAACACATTTCATTATCCAATAGGTATGAACTGATTGATGGAAAATGTATAACCTCCCTCTTGTATTCCTGGGGTCCGATAGGAAGTCTATGGTGGCTTCCTACTGTTTGATGTCGTCTTCATCGTGGTTGATCTATCTTTCCTAGCCATGAATTGTGTTGCATATCCGAGTTGGGTTTCTAGTTTCATAGAGATAAACAATATTTTCCATAACTTATTTTTTTATTTTTCTTCCACACTTACTTGGTCCCACATTCAGAATTGGTTTCTTCTGCTTCCCTTTTCCGATACCTTGTCATTTCCCAATTTGAATTTTAGCGATGGTTTTAGGTTGACAGGCAGACCCTGACAGCTCTTGTAAAATCCTTGTAAAACAGTGAAACAGTCCTGTATATTGCAAGGTAAAATCAATAACAGAATTCATATGAGCTTTGGTGGAGCCCACTACACCCTTATAAGCACGTGAAACCTCAAAAATTTCCATGCAACTGGAAACATGAATGGTAAACATACAAAAATACAGAGACCATCTTGCATAAAATAATTTTCCAAATATCTTTGCAACTAAAGCAGCGAGTAAGATGATTTAGATTAATACTGGGGCGACTAAAACATAGAAACTGAACGTAAGCTATCCTGACACCAAAGAGTGGAGAATTATGCTGAGAAGGGCGAATGTGGGTTCATAAAATATCATTGGTGAGAATGCAATCTTTCTCATAGGCTTGATGGAATTCTTCATTGTTGGTGGCCCACGGAGCCCAGACCGTGGAATGAACCTCCCGTAGAAGGGAGCTCAATAGGACCTTCATTTGAACCTAATAGGGAAGCGATGAAGTAAATTGTAAACACAGACCAACCGGGCTTAAACCATTAGCTGACCTTGCTCTATTATGTAAACACCTATGGGTTTGTAACTCGATTTCACCACAAAATAGAGAATTTGAATGAACTATATTCAGGACAAAGGACATGCTTCTAAATAGGGATCAATTGTTGGGGCCATAATAATGAAAACCAGCATGCAAGCCATAATGATAGACCCTTCATTATCCTTATAATACAGAGAACGAAAGAAAATTCCATACTGATAAGAAAACCCACTACAAAAACGAAAAAATTCATGCATGTCATAAAAATCGTCCCCCAACTTGATGTCTCCTTCATTACTTAGAATAGGAAGAGGTAATTGAAAAGCGAAGGTTTCAAGAGCCATGACATACCAAGTTACCCGTCGTTGCCATAGACCTGCCTCTGTTTCCTTGGACTCCTATGGAAATCGCCTGCCGAGAACATTACCTCGCTGCGCCTTCCTTTCTTTCCTTAACCCTATCCGCAAGCGATGCTTTTTCCAACTATGTTCTGACAAGATTTTCTTGCAGCCAATTTTTGTGTAAGCTTCCATAATGGTTAAGCATGTCAGGTACCATCCTCCGGCCTTCTGTAGTTGTATATGTTATTGGACATGAGGGACAGCCAGGTGTGTGCCTCCATGTGACACCGACCACTGTCCATTTTCCTCATCGTGGAACCCCGATTTGGGGTCGTTAGCTCTATCTTTGTCTCTTTCTATACTGAGTTGAACAGGTGGAGCTCTATATTCCATTCCTAATCAGCTTGACTAATGTCTAATTGTCAGCCTTCATTCTTGCAGCCCTAGTTAGCTAAATAATCCGCAACCTCGTTCCCCCCTCTACGAACATACAAGGGAATCATGTAACCAATGTCCTGTATTACTCGGCCGATCTCTTGAATTAGTCTCACTGTGCGCCAAATTTTACTTACATTTTCCCAGGGGGTCCCTTGTTGAAGTTTTCAAAATACTCGTGTAACCATCGCTAAATCATCTTCAACTATAACTCTATGATAGTTGTCTCGAACCCCAATTGACAGTCCTGCTTTAACCGCCACTAGTTAATCTTCATTGTTAGTTGCAAACCAAACCTCCATCCCATATACCCTACACACTGAGCCTTGAGAGTTTCGAAAGAAGCCTCCTATTCCTACTTGCCCTCGGTTTCCTTTGGACGCCCCATCATAATTTAGCTTCAAAAATCCTACTGGGGGAACTGGAAAATGTCTAATGGGTTTTTCCTTTGGGGTTTGAATTTCCATAAGGATTTCCCTAGCATTTGGGGTTTTAAATTCAACATAGCGAGGATCCAACCTTCATTACTAGTCACCATCCAATCTTCATTAGTCCATTTTTCTGCTAAGATTGTCTCCGGGATATTATCCAAAATCACCTTCCATATCTGGTTTATATCCCTCGCTTCATCTCTAAAGATTCGATGATTTCTTTCTTTCCATATTCCCCAGAGAAGAAATCCCATCGACAGCCTCCATGCTCGATTCAAGACTTCACTTTTGTATCCTCCTTCTCACCATTTTATGATAGTCTCATTTATAATTGTAATGTCTCTATCAGTTTGTTGAAATATCACAACATTGTTTTGCCATATATTTCCTGCGAGGGAACAAGTGTTAAATAAATGTTCTATACTTTCAGCATTCTTATTACACATTTTGCAGATTGAGGGACCCTGCATTCCTCTATGTTTCAGCTTCTCCAAAGTAAGGATCTTATGATGGTTTAGTAGCCAAAGGAAGCGTTCTACATTAGGCCAAAATTTGGCTCCCCAAATTTTTTTCCATATTTGGACTATCCTGTTTTGATGATTATTGGATTTGATAAAGTAGCCTTCTTCTATGGTGAACATACCTCTACTTCGATAGCCCCATCTGAGAATGTCTTCCCCATTTGTCGAAAGTAATTTCTTGGTTTTCATTTCCTTCTAAAAATTATTCCATTTTAGTGTTTCTGGGGCATTCCACCATTGCCCTTTCCCCTTCCATTTCCGCCATTTATCATCCTCCTCTCGACACCAGTAATTGAAAACTCATCTTTGGTTGGGTAAATTTGTCAAGAGAAATATTTCTCCTAGGTCCAAATGGCTAAATAATTTCACCCTCTGTTGCTAGGAGTCCTCCCAAAAAAGAGCCATCCTCCCTCCTTGAACTTACCATAGGCTATATTGTCTTATAAGATCTCTGTTAATCGCAGCTAGGTTCCAGATATTAAATCCTTTTGGAGTGACATCTGCTTTCAATTTCCCTGTAATTATTGTAGCCATATCATATTTTCTTTCCCAGATCATTTTCCAAAGGTTGGTTCCACCTTGGAGCCATCGCCACCATAACTTAGTGCCCATTACCTGATTTAACACATAGGGATCTTGAAGTCCCAAGCCGCTCACATTTTTTGTTCTAATGAGCTTCTCCCATGAGAGGAGAGCCCATTTTCAAGTGTCTTGTGCTCCTTGCCAGAGATTTTTTTAAATATTTTCACCATATTGTTGCAGATTTTTTTCGGCACCGCACTACTTGACAGATGAAATATGGGGATGGCTTGAAGGAAGGATCGAAGCAGGATAACCTGACTGAGGAATTTAGCATTCAAAGAGCCCAATTTAGAAGGCTTTTCTAGATGCTGGTAAGGATATCCTTCCATCCTTCTACCTTGAGGGAGGAGAGGTTGAGAAGAAAGCCCAAATACTTCATTGGGAATGTTCCAAGCTTTAAACCCAAAGATCTGGCTAGGATTCATTGAGTAGCATTGTTGGAATTAAAGAAATAGACATTTGATTTGTCATTGTTTATCATATTTCCTGAAGCTTCCATAAAAACTTTGAGGATTGCCAAAATGGATTTGTTTTCGCTTAGTGAGCTCTGACAGAATAGCATAATGTCATCTACAAATTGCTGGTGCGAGAGAGTGAGATCCGGTCCCCATAAGTTTAGGCATTTTAGTGGGCCTGCTACTATTTGAGATCTAATGAGATGACCTAGACCTTTAGCTGCTATAATGAACAAAAATGGTGATATAGGGTCTCCTTGATGCAGTCCTATTAAAGCATTAAAGGGTTGAGAGGGAGCACCATTAAGTAAAATTGAAAAATTTGGGGAGGAAATAAAAAACATCAACCATTGTATCCATATTTGATCAAAACCAAAAGTGGATAGAACTTCCCTCAAGTAAGACCAGCTTAGACAATCATAGGATTTTGAGAGATCCAGTTTGATCAACATAACTTTAATTTTAAAGTGCAGAGAGAATGAATTTCTTCTTGAACTATGACTCTCTCATTCAAAATTTGTCTTCCTTTCAAAAATCCTGTTTGTTTAGGCGATATAATATTAAGGATAATTTGTTTTAATTGGTTGACCATGATCGTTGAGAGAATGTTGTAGATAACATTACATAGTGCAATTGCTTTGAAGGCCGCAGGAGTATCAATATTTTCTTGCTTAGGGATGAGTAAGATGAGAGTTGAATTTAGTGTTTGGTACACATATATTGAGCATCGAGATTCCTCAACCATTTCCCAAATATCCTTTCCCATAAAATTCCAAGTTTCTTGATAAAATTCAGCTGTAAATCCATCTGGGCCCGGAGCCTTGTTTTTTGGTATATTTTTAACCACCTCTTCCTAGGTAATTTCTCTCAGTAAAGCTAAGTTTTGATCTCTGCTAACAATGGAGGGGATATGGAGAGTAATTCTATCTATAGCTGCCTCTCTATTTGGATCTAGTTCAGTATGCATATCCTTCAATGATTCACTAACAGTGCTTCCATTTCTGAGTGCTGAAAAACTCGATTTCCATTTCCATCCTTCAATGAGAAAATCTTGTTATGATGTCTTCTTTGGATCAGTGATTTATTGAAGAAGTTTGTATTTTTCCCCTTCTTTAAGCCACTGAACATGTGATTTTTTTTTCCATAATATTTCTTCCTACTTTCTCCACTCCTTCAGTTGACTTAATAGGTTTCCTTCTTCTAAGGCTAATTCTTCTATCTAGCTAGTTAAAATCATCTACTGTTGATTACGCTTCATATCTTCCTGTAGTCTATTCATATTAGAATGGATATTTCCAAATTCTATTTTGTTCCAATTTTTTATTTCCTTTTTTAAATTTCGCAACAGTAGCTGAAATGAATGCATTCTATTCCTTCCCTGAATGATCGTGGATTCCTAACATTTTTTTTCTTTTTCCAAGAAATATGGATCCCTTAACCAAAATAATTCAAATATGAATGGTCCATTCCTTGGGCATTTTTTTATATCAATTTCCAAATGTATTGGCCAATGGTCTAACCCTAGAGAAGGAATAATTACTACTTCATAAAAAACATCTAAACTAACAATGTCCTATGAGACTACAAATGTATCTAATCTGGATGCAATTTGATGTGCCATCCCTCTCCGATTATTCCAAGTAAATGTGCCATTCATAGTTGGTATATCTACTATTTCGATATTCATGAGGAGGTCCCTAAATAACTCCATTTCCGGTTCTTCTCTTCTAATTCCACCTTTTTTTTCCCTCAGATTCAAGATCATATTAAAATCTCCACCTATCAAACAATATTTCTCCTAATGTAGGTTTCGAAGTCTTCTAATAATGTTTAGAAACTCCTCTCGTTCTCCTTGGATATGAGGCCCATAAAATGTCGATATGAGCAAGTGTTCCTTTGTACCCTCTTGTCGAAAGCATCATGTTAATATACATGATAAACCAGTCCAGCCTTCTGTTATTACCTCTGCTAGGTTCCATAACATGGAAATTACCCCCTGTCGTACCTCAGGCATCTATGGCCATGACTTCATAATGAGGTTTAAATGATTGCAGTATAGTTACCAATTTTTGGCTGGACACTTTTGTTTCTTCGATCAACAACACTTGTGGTTTTTCAAATTTTAGCCTTTATTTTAAATATCTCTGCTTTCCTTAGCTATTGAGGCATCTTATATTCCGAGAGATTACTTTCACTGATTAACTTTTGGAATTTTTTGGAATACCATTGTTAACGATATTATATTTCTAGTGTTAACTAACATTTCTTCTACTAATTGGATTGAATCATGCAAATTTCTTCTTCCTTTTCTATTACCCCCTTTTATTTGGGTGTTTTAATATTTAGAGGAATTAGTGTCAAGGGTACTTACTTGTTTTCTAGCCTAGGATGTGAGGTAGTGCTAAAATGTTTCCTTGTAAAACTTATTTTGGTCTTCTGGGATAAATCTATCATCTAAGTTCCTCCATTCATGCAGTAGATGTTTCAACACCTTTTCTTCTGCACTTAAGTCCTCTTTAGGTTGTTCAATGTCCATTAGAGATTTCTCCATTCCATGTATTTCCTCTATTTTAGTTTGTTCATGCAGTGCCTTTCTTTTTGTTGCTAACGTTTTCTGTTGCACCATTTCCTGAATTGGAACTGGAGTTTGTTCCATATCTTTAGATGTTTCCCCATATTCTTGTAGGATTTCATAACGGCTCTAGATACTCTTTTGTTTTAATGTATTATTTGGACTTGCATGTTGTCTGCTGGTCTTTTTTTTATTGGTGACAGTTATAAAGCCATCTTATTTTTCTTGAGGCACTTCAATGCTCATTGAGGATTTTCTTGCCTACTATTCTAGAATATTCAGTGGATAGGTTTTGGATAGGTGGTCATACTCATGGCACCGTCAGCATCGAAAAGGAATATGTTCATAGTCTAGGATTTGCTGCCAAATCTTTCCTTCATATTCAAGTTATATTGATTCTCAAAGTGGTTCAAAAATGTTCATATACACACAGATTCTAGAAAAGGAGGTATATCGACCACGATGAGTTGTTTAAGCAATTTTCACAAAGCTCCCTAATTAATTTATAATTCCTTCTAAAATTTTAGGATCCTAGAAATCCATTGGAAGAGAAAATAATCTTACCCATACTGGTGCAGCAAAAAATTATTCTTCATCTGGGTTATAACATTCTTCCCATTGCCTAAGGAAGAGACCAGCACTATTGTAAAAGTAAGGACCTCCCTCAAATATTATTTCTTTATCCAGAAGATTGGTGAAGATGATCGTGAAGAATCCTTGTGGTCCAAATTTTAGATCAACAAGACCTTTGGGTTGCTACTTTTCCTGAATCCATTTCAATAAATCCTTTTCTATTGGCCATATGCTAATGAGTTTACATATGAGAGCATGGTCTTTCATATAGCTTCTATATTCATCCAACTTATTTGGTGGAATGATGGACCTTGGCTTCTTCAATGCCCGAGGCAAGCATTGTCCTCTGGCCTTGGATTCCCACTTAGCTCCAAGAACCGATCCACATTTTGAATTTGCCCCACCTTGCATGTTGGAGGGCCTGCTACTCTTTTCCCCAGTAATGATATTTTGATAGGAGGGGGTCGACCCCCCTCCCAATGCTGCTGCCATACAACCCTCCAGGCACTATTATATCTGGTTCACCTTTCTCATGACTCCTGGGTAGTCGTTGTGAGGGAACCCTATCCGCGCATGACCGTTATGATGAGCTTTGTGTTTCTTCAAGCTCAAAAAATCTCTCCTCCTCAGTTATACATATAAAGGTGTACCATTTCTAAAGATAGTGGTTGGATTGAACAATGAACCTCCCTAAATATTATGGTGAGTTGATGCGTGATAATGACACAACGGTTGGAATTCATACTACAAATAGTGGTAGTTCAGAATGGCGATATCTCACATATGCACTAATTCCAAAAATTATTGGAGAAAGGTCCATGCATTATAAAGACAAATATTGCAGCTTGTTGATATTATAAAATGTTTATAAGTATGTATTGACATTGAAATATGGTGCATTGGATGGGGTGAAGACATTTGTGATATGTACTTATGGGTGAATCAAGGATAAATATAATTAGTAATACACTTTGTTTGATATGTATATATGACATTATAATTCTCTCATGAGGGTCTCATTGAGTGGGGTTTGTTCCATTTTCTCTACATTTTCTTTGCTCCGTCAAATAAATTTCTTAACCATAACTAGTTTCGATGCTTAAGGTTAGAGCATATGACTAACTCTAATGTTTGAGAGAATTTTCTTTGAAAGCTTTCCATTCAAAGCCTTGATGTAATTGGAAGTTAATAATGGTGATAAATTAAAGCAGTAAATTTTTCCTTTTGATTCCAAAATTACCAACTGAATATGACGGTGGACACTAAGGGAGAAAAGGGCACATTGTTCAAGAAAATATAAGTTAATTGTGCATTAATTAATTTATTGGAAATATTGTATGTTATTTATTGGAAATATTGTATGGTTATGTGCAGAAAGATTAATTATGTTATTTTTTTGAAAAATATTGCATCTGAATCTTGTGCACAAAGCATAACTACAATGTTATTTTCTAGAAAAAATAAATCATATGAATATTGTGCATAAAAGATAAGTACCATGCTATTTTCTTGAAAAATATTGCATATGAATCTGTGCATAAAATATAAGTATGATATTATATTATTGAAAAATATTGCATATGAATCTTGTGCATAAACATATAATTAACCATGTTATTTTCTTCAGAAAGATTGTGTAACACCCTCCTCCTATATCTACCCAAGTAACCAACCAACCAGGGTAAACATGAGACAAGAGGATACTATGATCATATTTAACCTCTTATGTGACATTAAGGAAGTAGAATCAACGAAAACACACCATAATGACCTTCCACATCATCAACAAGACTCTCAGGAACCATCCCAACCACTCAGGCAACTAGACCTTGGGTCGCACTGCGTTTTTAACCCACTTAACACTAAACACTCCCACAAGCCTACATGCTTGCATGTGGGAGGCTCTGGACACATGAAAAATCCTACATGCTTGTGTCTAGGGACTAAATTTTCCAGAACTGTGCTTCCGTTCGTGAGATTTAAGGCAATTTTTCCGGCCTAGATCCCAGGTCACCTCCCAAAATTAAATGAAAAGTTCAAACATGAAATATAGTAGTGAAAAAATGGTGCAAAATAAAATATTCGAACAAGGAATTCACTAGACCCCTACTATCCATGACTTTAATTTCGTCAAAAATTCCATGCAGATGTAATCTATAAGTTTAATTAACATATCTGAGCATATGGGTCTCATACTTAATTGAGAATCATTAAGATATATTTTTTCTACATCATGTTAACTACATTATAGTCTATTTATGCATATATACATTTTTCATTCAATTACAAATAAAAATATAGCGAGAGCCATACTTTATCTCCATCATAACACTTGGTGATAATAAACATATATGCAATGATAAGGACAAGCAAAGGACAACCATATATGCCAAAAAATCATAAGTAACTTAGCCCAATATTTGTCTTTCGACCTCCAAATTGTTTGTCTGACCATGGCTCCAGGAACTAGTAACTCAATCCACAACTAAAGGAATCATGAGAGCCAACCGGAAAAAAGAAAAAAAAAACAATGAAACTGAATTGACAACACTGTGGCTACACAGGAAATGGAAAGGCTAGGAAAATCCACTATCAATCAAGGAAATCCTCCATGCCAATGATAGATCATGACCAAGAAACCACATGCATACACCATGCATGCCAAAATTAGTGAGGAAAACTTACATGCAACTCGGTGCATGTAATCAATACCCACTGTAGCTCTTGATATTGATGTCATATTGCAATTTCTTTCTCTTCATTTCCCTTCTTGCCCCAAATATACAAGTATGCCAGACCCTCCAAGAATGCTCGAAGAAAACTCTAAGTATCCAAGAGTATGAGAGAGAGAGAGAGAGACAGAATAATGAGAGCTCCAAAACTGCACTAACAAAAAGCCTTGAACTGCTCCTTAGAAGTATTTTTATCAATGATACCTTTATTTTATTATTTTTCCATTATTTTCCTTCATTTCCCTCCTCACATGAAACCTGTGACCTTTCACCTCCATTTTCTCCTATTTTTCATTATTTTCATAAATAAATTCCAATAAATGAAACTTTGCCTTTCCATAGCCTTAGTAATTTCCTTTTACAATTTCCTTAGGAATAACAAACTGTGTGAACACCCACAATAGGATTTTTTTCCCTAACATTCAACTTCGAATATGTGTCCCACGACCTTCGTGATTATCTTTCCTTTATTAACTTTTATTACATGGAATTTTCAACAAGGTTGTTACATAACCC
Source organism: Pinus albicaulis (assembly GCA_034641835.2). Classification (NCBI taxonomy): domain Eukaryota; kingdom Viridiplantae; phylum Streptophyta; class Pinopsida; order Pinales; family Pinaceae; genus Pinus; species Pinus albicaulis. The sequence continues at coordinate 386,716,515 of CM076583.1, forward strand.
TCCCGCTTGGGGGAACACCATCCTTGGTGTTTAACAATACCTACAACCAATAAGACTATTGTGGAAAACATACCTCCCAAGGAGATTTATAACTTATATCGTTGCAGTATTTATAATGATCATCCTACTAAGAAGAAAACCAACATGACAACATAACTACATAACATCATAATGACAACCATAATTACATGACACCATATCGCTTATTGGAGCTTTATAACATAGCTCATGGTTTTATTTACATCCATACACATAAGTACGTATATCAAAACATCACGCCAAACATATACGAACATCATACCAAAATTGTTTTGCCTCAACTGACAAACAATAAAGGATACATATCCCACATCTGATCTGCCATCTCCCGTGTAGATTCATCAGGTGAAAAGTGTTTCCATTGCAATTTAACTTTCTCGATTGCTTGATTTTTGAACATGAGCCTTTTTGTCTAAAAAATTCATTGAGGCTCTAGATGAAATTCTCCTTCTAGCTCCACCTACAATACAAACTCGTCAATCACATGATCAAAATCCTTAACATATTTATTAAGAAATGAAACATGGAAAACATCATGGAGTTTCACTATGGAAGGCCGTGCAAGTCTATAGGCTATTGGCCTAATCCTCTCAATAATCCTGAAAGGTACACAAAATCATGGTGTCATCTTGTGACATGATCCAATCTACAAGGAGCTCTTCTTGGGCTTGAAGCATAAGTACATATGTTCCCCAACCTAAAACTCCTTCAACAACCTGTTCAAATATGCATAACTCTTCTCGCTATCATGCTATTCTTTCAAATTCTTCTATATTACCTTCATTTCATGTTCCATCTCTTCCAACGTGTATATTCCAATCAAAACCCTATGAACTATATCACTCCAACTGATGGGATAATTGCAACTCCGCCCATATAATGCCTCAAATTGATTCGTCCTCAATGATTCATGATACCCATTTTTGTAAGTGAAATCTACAAGTGGAAGATACTCTTCTCACTTTCATTTTTGATGTGTCACATACATCCTCAACATGTCCTCCAATATCCTGATGACCCTCTCTATTTTTCCATCTTTTTTGTGGAAGATAAGTTGTGATGAAAGACAACTCTATGCCCAAACCTGCAAGAAACTCCTTCCAAATCTTGAAAGTGAACTTCGAAACCCCGTATAACAAAATATTATTCAGAACACCATCCAATATGACTACATCCTTGATAAATACCTGTGCTACATCGCTAGCTGAAAATGTAGACTTCACTGCAATGAAGTGTGCTACCTTTGTGAACCTGTCCACAACAACCATAATGGAATCGTGTTGCAAACCTATAATAAACTTCATGGAAATGACCTCCCATTTCCATTATGGTATCCCAATCAACTGTAGCAGTCCACCTCAGTGCTTACATTTTTCCTTGACTTGCTGACAATCCAAACACCTAGCCACAAATTATGCTATGTCTCTCTTCAAGTTTGACCAATAATAAAATTTCTTCACTGTTGTCGGTGTCTTCTAATAGTTTGCGTGACTTGAATATGGTTTCGCATGAAACTATATCATTATTAACTTCTTAAGCTCACTGTTATCTAACACACATATCTTGTCTCTAAACCTAACCAAGCCATTTATTTTGAGACGATAATCCAAATCTTGTAATGTTTTACTTGTACCTATAACTGTACCTGTACTTTCCTGCAACATGTGAAAAATATCCATATACCTGTCATCATGTTGACCTACCTACAAGATCCTATCCTATAGATCTGTTCCATACAAGCTCATGGCTGCTATGTGATTCACCTGTATCTTCTTGCTAAGCTTATTTGCAACCCTGTTCTCTTTACCTTTAATGTACCTGATCTCAAAGCCAAACTCACTGACCATGGCCAACCATCTCTCTTTCCTAGCATTCAGATTCATCTAGTCAAATAGATACCTCAATCTAGTGTGATCACTCATCTATACAAAATATCCACCTAAAGATAGTTCCTCCACATATTCAATGCATGTATGATCACTCCCCGCTTAAGATCATGTGTCTAGTAGCTCTTCTCATGATCATCTATTTTTTTACTCATAGCATACCACCTGTCCATCCTGCATAATGATTCCACCATGTCTTCTCTTAAAAGCATCTGTACATACTACAAACTTTTTGTTTGGATCTACAATATCTAACACTGGAGCATGTGTCAAAAACTGCTTAAGCTGCTCAAAACTAGCCTCACACTGCTCTTTCCATTCAAACTTCTTACATTTCCTCTACAATGAAGTAATAGGATAAGAAACATATGAGAATTTCATGTTCAACCTTCTGTAATAACCTTCCAATCCCTTGAAGGATCTCACCTCATCCACATTCCTAGGAGCTACCCAGTCCATGATGGCACTTATCTTTTCTAGATCTACTGCGATTCCCTCCTTGGAAAAAAGATGTCCCAAGTAATGTACCTCAGTCTAAAAGAAACTATGTTTTCTAAGATTATCATATAATTGATACTCTCTTATAAATCTCAATGCTGCTACTAAATGTTTAGCATGTTCTCCTCATTTTTAAAATATACCAGTGTATCGTCAATGAGCATAATAATGAACTTGTCCAGAGAATTATGTAACACATTTTTCATCAAACACATGAATGCATCTGGAGCATTAGTCAAACCGAGAGGAACTACAATAAACTAATAATTCTCATACCTGGTCCTAAATGTAGTCTTCTAGATTTCCTCCTCTTTGATGTGTACCTGATGATATCCTGATTTGAATTCAATATTAGAAAACATTGTTTCTCCCTTTAACTCATCAAATAAATCATCAATCCTTGATAATGGATACCTATTATTGATGGTCACTTTGTTCAACTTCCTGTAGTCAATGCACAATATGAGAGTACCATCCTTTTTATTTACAAACAGTATCAGTGCATCCCATGGTGATACAGTCAGCCTAATTTAACCTTTGTCAAGGATCTAATTTAGCTACAATGTTAACTATATTAAATCAGGTGTGTTCATCCTTTAAGGTGATTTTTATGCTGGAGCTAACGCTAATTTCAACTCAATAAAAACGTCTACTTCCCTTTGAGGTGGAAAATCTAAAGCATATGTGAGAAATCCATCCTAAAAATATTGTAGAACTGGGTACCTACTCAAAGCATCTGCATCCTAAACTTCATTGCCTTTATCCCAATAAATATGCATTGCAAAAAACACACACTTTCCTATGACTACGCTTGGCCTACATAGCTACCACCATTCTTACCAATGTTGCTTTCTTCTTACCCTATAAAACTCTTGGTTCCACATTGTCATCCAAGCATTTAATGTAATTGCCATAAAGTTCTATCTTGGCCCTGTGAGGATATAAACAATCTATACCAAATAGCATGTTGTATGATCGTAATCACAATATGTTCAACTGTGTTGTTAAAGACAAGCCATTCGACTCAAATGAAAAAAGGTCTTACTTAGTGATGAACTCTTTTCTTTGTACATGTACCAAAATGTACTAACCAAGACTCTACACTACAAGAAAAAAGCACATTGGTGAGGGTCATGCTTGTGACGGACCTATAAGGTCCGTCACCAATGTCACATATGGTGATGGTCATTAAAAAACCGTCACTGTAAGTGTATATAGTGATGGTCCTTTATGGTCCGTCACCAAAGACATTTTTAATGACACTTTTGGTGACGGTCGTTAAAGGCCCAGCACTAATTCTCCCTTTGGTGACACTTATAGTGACGAACTTTTAATGACCCTCACTGATGTTCTTTTTGTTACTTTTGGTGACGGTCAAAAAATGTCCGTCATCATTGATCACTAAAAACCGTCACTGTAAGTGTATGTAGTGATGGTCCTTTATGGTCCGTCACTAAAGACATTTCAATTTTGGTGAGGGTCGTTAAAGGCCCATCACTAATTCTCTCTTTGGTGACACTTCTAGTGATGAACTTTTAATGACCCTCACCAATGCTATTTTTGTTACTTTTGGTGACGATCAAAAAATGTTCGGCATCATTGATAATTACAATGAGTTTTTTATGATGCTATGTGCCTGTTAATATATTTTTTTTCAAAATATAATGATTTAATACCATTATTGTTGAGAATTGTTTATAATATGTCCAACGCCATAGTGGTTAGGGTCGGTCAATTTTTTAAGAAGTAATAAGCGTGTATCATTTCCCTCAAGTAATGACTAGTCGAATAGAGATTTCCTATGATTCAACACATGATTCATATCTATTAAGTTTATTATCTAGCAAATTCCATTTTTTTGAAGATGGAAACAAGAAACAGTGAAGGAGGCATCCTGAAACATCTTTCCTGATCCTAGTTGGAAAGTGATCACCAAAACTAGGTGGGGGCCACACAAGTGAATTTTGTCGCAAAGTCTATTTTTAGACTATGTCTATTTTTAGACATATGGATCATGGTCTATGAGTTGCAGGATGCTATTTGTGGATGGTTGGTCAAGTTGCTAAAAATAGATGGACCTCTATTTTTAGACATTGGGCGGAGTCTATTTTTAGACTGCCAGTCTAAAAATAGATCAGTCGAATATTATTAGCCCTTAATAATATTTGGATTATAAACATTATCTTATCCTCTTGGAGCACTTCAGTTCGAGCTACGGATGTGGCACATGCAGCTGACAGAAGGAATTACGCTATTCCTATGGGTTAGTTGAGCTATTACATGGTTGACTTCAGTTAAAACTCATGTGGCAGAGTTTGGTGGAGTTGATGAGACAGTTGATGGAGTTGTGTTCGGTTTAACTTAGTTGAACTAGTTGTATTTAGTCTAACTGATAAATACACTAGTGATGAGTGGTGTGAATTAATTATAAATTAATTCACTAATTATTAACTCATAAATCAACTAAAGAACACATCAGTTAACTGCAATGCATGGACAGTTCAGTAGAGACCAGTGTTAGAGGTGGGTGAAAGGGTGAGTCTACTATCAGTTGTGACTATAGCTGTGCATGAGATTTGCACACACATTGATTGAGATTGCCAATGAGGATTACACAAGACAGAATCCAGTGATCTTGGAACTCTGATCTCATCATTATTCATCTTGGATCGTTAAAAGAGAGACAAAGTATATATGGAGGAGATTTAAACTTGTGACTTGTTCAGACCGAGCTAGTTTGTGTGTAGCATGTGAGATAGTGCCGAGAGTTGTGAAGTGCTGAGAGTTGTGACGAGCTTTGTGCTATGTATTGTTACATGTTATCTATCATTATAATATACGTACAGAGGGGTTTTCACCGTAAGCTTCCCCCATTACATACCGTGTTATATGTGTGCTTGATTATGTTTTAATGTGCGCATGCGACTGCTTCTAATTTCCGCAAATTGATGATCAATTGTAGAAGAGGTTATGTATTATGCATGAAGCTCAAATAGTGTGTAATCAGGATAATCTCTGTGAATAATTCATCTATTATTAAAATTTCTAAATGGTATCGGAGCAAAATTGATCATCGGATCTATTACAGTGATTACATTTTATTTCGGTAGACAGAGTCTGTACGAGGGCCAGGTAGCCTCTGGATCCATCCTTTCTTTGAAAGGTGATATATCCAGTAAATTCCCCTACAGTCGATCTCTGTGCTAGAAATACTTTGTTCTCACAGATCAGAAGCAGTGGAGTTTTGAGCTGGTGGAATTCGAATTTGCAGTTGTGTTTTCTTGATGTCGAAGTCAAAATGTCTTTCAACGGATTGCGATTGGAGTATGCCCTTGAGGGCAGATCGAATTATGTTGCATGGAAGGACAGGATGGAGGCGGTGTTAGATGACAATGGGCTGAAGGAGTTCATAGATTCTGAAGTCCCAAAGCCTACTGATGCTGCTCAAGTTGAGGCTTGGCAAAAGAAGACAGCAAAGTGTCGAAGGATTCTGTTGGAGGGCGTGAAGGATCACATAGTATCCAGCCTGCATGGTAAAGCTTCTCCATTCTTGATGTGGAAAGCTTTGACAGATTTGTTCCAAAGCAAGAGTGACAAAAGGAAGTTGGCGCTCAAGGATAAACTCGGGAAAATAAAGATGGAGAAGAATGACACTATTCCGGTATACTTGACAAAGTTTGTCCATTGCAGGGATGAGCTTGGGAGTGTAGGAGTTAGTGTGGATGATGAGGAATTGGTGAGCTTGGCTCTCCTTGGGCTTCCGAAGAGTTGGCACTCCTATCAGGACTCTGTCAATGGTCGGGAAAAATTGCCAGGATGGGAGCGACTTTGGTCGGATCTTGTGCAAGAGGAGATAAGGCGGAGTACCAAGGATGGATCTTCATCAAAGGCATCTGATGAAGAGGATTGCGCTTTGGCTGCCAAAGCAAGGAAGGGGAAGGGCAAGAAGAATGCTTCTCAATCTGGTGCAGATGGTAAAGAGCGTGACATGTCCAAAGTGAAGTGTTTTTACTGTCACGAGCATGGGAATTATGCCACAAATTGTCCACAGAAGAAGAAGAACAAGCAGGTTGCTAGAGCTGCAGCTGGTGAGGCTCTTGCCTCGCAATTTGAGCTGGACTTCTCATTGATCGCATGCATGGTGTCTAGTGCATTGGGATCGGGGTGGTATTTTGATAGTGGTGCTTCCTTTCACATGACGGGAGATGTGAATCCTTTCGTAAGGATTTGGTGAGAAAGACCCCGCTGCATGTTGAGTTGGGCTTAATAATGGATGATACAATGCGACCGGAATTGGTACCATAACCTTTCAGAGGGAGTCATGTAAACTCATTCTTTTACAACATGCAGTGCATGTTCCAGGTTTAAAGAATAATTTGATCTCAGTCGCAATGTTAGAGGATAAAGGGTATGAAGTTGTCTTTAGTGAAGGAAAAGTTTTCCTTTGGCACAAGGCAATAGGACAAGTCAAGAAGGTTGGGATTCGAACAAAGAATCTCTACAGAATTGAAGTAGATGGGATGTTTACGAAGCTTCCTACTATTGGGAAGTGCAAGAAAGACATGCAATTGATGCTTGAGAGGGAATAAGTTTTGCATGCAGGTAAGAGTGAACCTCGAGATGTGGAGAAGCCATAAGATGAGGATCATGGAGTGGGAGAAACCACTCATGCAGATAAATTTCATGCCAGATGGGTAGAGGGAGTGCATGCAGCTATACCACCAGGTGAGAGGTGGGGCGACATGCATGATTAATCCCAAGAGGATATTTTTGGGCAGGATTCATGAGATGGTGTGGATCTCATGAATTGAACCTGGCTACGAGGTGCCCACAGTGCAGTAGTAGCATGATCAGTCGGATTGATGCAGGCAGATTAAAGTGACAGTGTCGGATACTGGAGCGCGAATCAGAGTTGACAACAAGTGCAAGAGTGCATGGGTGCAAGAGTTCAACGGCGTAGTGGTTCCTGATGACATGTGCAATTGGGCCCAGTAGAAGTCGAAGACTTTAATGATAGATGCATCAGATTGATTGAGTTGTTTGGAGCCTATTCAGTTTCAGAGGAGTTGCAGAGCAAATGCATGGAGTTGGCATGGCGCTTGTGAAGGTTGCAGGGCGAATGCATGGAGTTGCATGTCGCATGCAAAGACAGTCCTTTCTTGTTGAGAGGGAGTGTTGAAGATTGCAACAAGAAACAGTGAAGGAGGCATCCTGAAACATCTTTCCTCATCCTAGTTGGAAAGTGATCACCTAAACTAGGTGGGGGCCACACAAGTGATTTTTGTCGCAAAGTCTATTTTTAGACATATGGATCATGGTCTATGAGTTGCAGGATGCTATTTATGGATGATTGGTCGAGTTGGTAAAAATAGATGGACCTCTATTTTTAGACATTAGGCGGTTTCTATTTTTAGACTGCCGGGCTAAAAATAGAACAGTCAAATATTATTAACCCTTAATAATATTTAGACTATAAACATTATCTTATCCTCTTGGAGCACTTCAGTTTGATGCTTGGATGTGGCACATGCAGCTGACAGAAGGAATTACACTATTCCTAGGGGTTAGTTGAGCTATTGCATGGTTGACTTCAGTTAGAATTCATGTTGCAGAGTTTGGTGGAGTTGATGAGACAGTTGGTGCAGTTGTGTTCTGTTTAACTTAATTGAACTAGTTGTATTTAGTCTAACTGACAAATACACTAGTGATAAGTGGTGTGAATTAATTATTAATTAATTCACTAATTATTAACTCATAAATCAACTAAAGAACACATCAGTTAACTGCAATGCATGGACAGTTCAGTGGAGACCAGTGTTAGAGGTGGGTGAAAGGGTGAGTCTACTATCAGTTGTGACTATGGCTGTACATGAGATTTGCACACACATTGATTGAGATTGCCAATGAGGATTGCGCAGTACAAGCCAGTGGGATTCAAACTTGGATCTCATCATTATTCATCTTGGATTGCGCAGTAGAGGCAGGCAGACTTGTGGAGGAGATTTGAACCTGTGACTTGTTCATCTTCCGTGCTAGTTTGTGTGTAGCATGTGAGATAGTGCTGAGAGTTGTGAGGAGCTTTGTGCTATGTATTGTTACATGTTCTCTATCATTATAATATACAAATAGTTGGGGGTTTTCAGCTGTAAGCTTTCCCCATTACATACTGTGTTATATGTGTGCTTGATTATGTTTTAATGTGCGCATGCGACTGCTTCTAATTTCCGCAAATTGATGATCAGTTGTAGAAGAGGTTATGTATTATGCATGAAGCTCAAATAGTGTGTAATCAGGATAATCTCTGTGAATAATTCATCTATTATTCAAATTTCTACACATTTAGATAAAGTTCCACTATTTTGTGTAGGAAATATATTATTTAATACATAATCGGGCTCTGAAAATTATATTACTGAGAAAGACCTAACAATCCTCAACAATTTGGGCACACCTTAAATTACTGCTTTGGTACACACTAACATTTCTTATTACCCCACATGTCTTGGAACATCTTTGTACCTAGAACATCTTTTGATGACATTGACGCCCAAGCACATGGTGGCATGCGCTAACACAACATGGAACTCTCCTAGCATGTGTTGGCATGCTGCATATAGTCCCTAGCATGCCTTAGAACACCTTGGTTGAATGCATTGACATACATTAGCACTTGGCACACAATGCCACTTGGCATGTATTGGGACCTATTATTAGTGTGCCTAGCATGCCCCTTTTCAAAAAGAATGAGTCCTGACTTATTAACCCTCTTATTGGTTCTTCCTTTTGTTGCCTTGACACATATTGATATACCCTGGCACCCTGCGCCACATCCTTAGCACCTAGCATGTATTGGCATATCTTGGCACTATTAATTGGCACATGATATAATTAGCACACCTTGGAACTCCCAAGCACACTTTGGGAATTCTTAACATGCCTTGATATTCCCTAGCATGCCTTACCAATGCTTAGCATACCTTGTCACACCCTCCTTGGCATGAAAACTAACACTGACCATTAACACTAGTCTCTGGCAGTACACGTTCCTCATATTCATTAACTTCCATGAATTTTTACCTAGTGATCCCTTAATGTTTTTTCCCAGTACTCCTTAACACTCATCAACATTCATTATCACTCTCTAGCACACCTTAGCACTCTTCAGCATTCCCTTCCACTTCATAACATGCATAACACTAGTCCCTGACACATATTGGCACTTGGCACGTGTTGGCGCTTGGAAAGTCTTAGCATGTATAGAATACGTTGATATGCCTTGGTATGATTTAGCATGGTTTAATATTAAATTTATTTGTGATGATTAATTGTTGGAAAGTAGATGAGAAGCAACAAAGGAATACTTGGCACTTAGAATGCACTAAGACTTTGCACTTGGAACCTATTGTCGCCTAGTGTTAGTGTGTCTAGCATGCCCCTCTTGGAAAAGGTAAATTGATGACTTATTAACCCTATTATGTGTTCATTTCCTTGTAGTTTAACTTTTTTCTCCCTTTTGTTGTCTTGAAAGTCCCTGATACGCATTGACCCACCCTTGCACATCTTGGCATGCCTTATCACTTGGCACATCTTAGCATGTTTGACATGTATTCCCACTATCTGGCACATCAAGGGGGTGAAGAGAGATGTAGTCCTAAAGTAGGTCAAGTACGAGGGCCGAGTAAGGGTTGCTAAAAGGAGGTCATGGTCATCCTCCAAGAGCAAGATCATCATGTGAGGGTTCAAAAGAATCTTGCATACCTTAATGGTCAGTTTGCGCTAGGAAGTAGGATGGCATATTGTTAGTTCTCTTCTGGCAGATCAAGCTTAAGAGAGGTTTCTCATGAGAATCTGGGCATGTGATTTCAATGGCATCTTTGTGTGAAGGCCACATCAAATTCTGAAATGTTGAAATTTGCAACAAGATACAGTGAGATTGGAAACCATAAAGGACAAAAAAAAATGCACCCACACTGGTGAGGAATTTTGATGCACCAGGAGTGAGGAATGTGGGGCGTCTAATTAATTTTTCCCTTAAATAAATTGGACAATAAATTTTAATTTCATCTCATAACAACTTGTGTCAGTTAATTAAGTCATGATGACCGAGTTAGCTCAAGAAATTCGAGTTGAGGGTCTAATATGAGGCATCTAGAGGGATTCTAATATTTTTCGGGTCCAGTTGAAGTTGATGCATTAGTGGGGTGCAAGTTTAATTAACTCAATTAAATGAGTTAAAATTAGTTTAACCCAATCTGGAAGTTTTTCCCTTCCATTGACAGAGTCTTGATAACTGTGCCAACTCTTGGGAAGTCCTAGGAGAGCCAAGCTCACCAAATCATCATCAAAAATTGTTATTCTAATGCTCCCTAGTTCATCCCGACATTGGACAAATTACTTTGTTAAATATTTTGGAATGGTGTCACCCTTTTCCATCTTGATCTTCTTGAGTTTATCTTTGAGCACCAATTTCCTATGGTCGTTGCTGCTTTGGAATAGATCCTTCAAAGCCTTCCACATTGCATATGGTGTGGTTTTCCCATGGAGGCTTGAGACAATGTGGTCTCGTACTCCCTCCAACAAGAAAATCCTCACCTTTGCCACTTTATTTTGCCATGCATCAAGATTTGCATCATCTGTAGCACCAGGTTTAGGAACACCTTTGTCAATGAATTCCTTCAACCCATTGTCTTCAAGTATTGCCTCCATCCTGTCCTTCCAAGCAATGTAGTTAGAGCTGTTGTTGAGTGCATACTCTAACCTCAAGCCATTTCGATCTTGAATCAGCTATAGCACCAAGAAAGTCTTTCGGCAAATTCGAATTCTATCCAGTCACAAAATCAACTCCTGCTTCATTTCTGCAATTTCTTGTGCGCTGATACCATGTAGAAATTATACAACATGCATGTATATCTTGGATTCACCCGATCTAACAATGTACTAAAGTTAAATACTGAATTTCTTCTACAAATATTTTGCATAATTAAAAACACAATTGCTAATCACATGAACATGAAGAAATATCAATCACACACAACACATATAATTTCCCAGGGAAAGCTTACAACTCAAAACCCCACTATATTCTATTGTATATTAAGCATGTACCATGAAACAATTACATAAAAAACTCTTCTCACAAGAGCCCTCTAGTACTCAACTAATTATCTCACACTGTCATATGCAAAACTGACCAACACATAGCCAATTCTCAGCCTCCAGACAACCTGCCTTGCTTGCGCAATCCCTGATGGTAAAGATCCCTAAAGATACGAATTCTTGCCTGCCTTGACTACGCAAGTATCATGGGCACTCCAATGGGTGTTTGGTTGCAAGTGTGCAAGCCAATAATCCTAGAACTGATAGTCAACTTCCCTTTCACCTATAACTCAACTAGGTCTCCATTGGATCTGACATGCATGCAACTAATAATAGTAAACCCTCGGTTGCATGTGAGATCACTGATTGTGAATTAATTAATATTTAATTCACTAGATCTCTCACTAGTGTATCTTCAATTACAACTAGCACACATGAGTTTAACTCACTTAACTGAGTTAAACTATTTACAACTTGCACTAACTCATGCACCACTGCACTTCGAACTCTATTACAACTAGAATTACTCTGCATGCCTCAACAACTACCTATAACTTGAAATCCACTAGCTAACTGAATTTATCACTTTCAATTAACTGATTCAAGTCCACATTGAGAATAGATTACAATTTAATGTCCATCTTAATTAAGGGATAACCAAAATAGACATGCACCCAAAAATAGCACTGTGGGCCCCACCCTAGTCTGGGTGCTTAATGCAATCAGGTGCTCAATGCACTAGGTTCTTAATGCACTAGGCATGGGTGCTAAATTTTCCAGTTGAATCTCAATAGGTATTTTTTTTCTTGCTAGAATGACTGCCACAAATGTAGCCCAAGGTTTTGAGAACCCACTTAAGGTTGTCCCTACAAGCTCATCATCTAGCAAGGCTACCCCATTAGCTCCAATTTCATCTCGAACTTGTTGAATACTTATGAGATATGATGCCACAATATTTGATTCAATCATCTTGGTGTTACTAAGCTGCTCCCTTAACACCATTTTCTGCTTCTGATTGTCACTCTGATATAGGTTCAACAAAGTGGTACACATATCAAGAGCAATATTTTACCCTAATATGTTAGGGATCATGTGATCCTTCACCCCATCCATGATGATACATATGGCCTTCACGTCTTTCAATTCATAAGTAGATAGAGTTGTAACATATGAAGGAGTTGTAACCTATTTGTTTACAAAATCCCGTAGGTTGTTCTCCTTGAGAACCAATGTTATCCTCTCCTTCCATGGACTAAAGTTGTAAGTCCCATTTAACCTTTCCTTAAACCTTAGTTAGTTGATGCCATCCCGAAAAAAAAAAAATATACTACCTACCATGTCCTATTGGTATGATCTCCCTATCTCCCTTTGAGGGTTAACTTATGTCGATAATTGGGTCTTGATCACACTCTTGTGATATGCAACCTCTCACTGCTTTGGATGGGGTTTTTCCATGGTTATTGGCGTTTATCAACTAGCCTCGTCCTACTAACCACCAACCCCCTTGGTTATTTTCTCCCGAAACAACTTCTAATTCTTAGCCTTGTAGCCTCTGATTTCCACGAAACCTAGTGGAAACTCCTACATGATGTTGTTCCTTTCAATTGTTCATTTTCTTAGTGGTTTCTACTAAACCTTTTTACAAGTCTAGTTCCATCTGCCTAGTCACCTACACACACTTTTATTTCTATCATCGGTTCATTATGTGCAACTATTTACTACAACATCTGACCACTTTCCATCCTCCTTGATCGGATCTCCTATGCTACCACCACCTTTGATTACCACACTCGTAGACTCTTTCCAATGCCACCCTAGGTCGGTAGCCTTTGCGGCTGGTGACTTAGGGTTGTTTCCTTGTTGTTTTTTTTTGTTTCCTGCATTCGATGACTAGTTTCAACTCTTACATACTCACCCTGGGTTGTCAACCCCTCAATTGCGACTTACCGAGTTGACATTTGCTACCATTTTGTGCCTCAACGACTATCTATTACCCAATGCCTGCCACCATATTATCTCACTATCTTCTCCACAATATTGTTGTTGTTATTTAGCGACCCTATCTTTTTCATGTGCATCAAACTATTAGATTCCAACCCTATGCCATGAACTTTCTTATCGGTTCATGAGCAAGTTTAACTCCTCACTACTTCCGCGACCACCAGTTGCCACCCCAAAAAATTTTGTTGGCACTTTGTTGCCTGCTGCTAGTGTGCTCCCTTACCAAAATCACATTGTTTCTTGAGTCTCGATAGCCAATCCGCCCGACTGGAGCCTTGACCGCTACCTACACTAGTGGTGGCAGGGTATGTTAGCCATAAGCACTCAACTAACAGTTGGTAGAGCTATGGGCCACTCACACATTTTTTTTAATTTGTCTTTAGCCTCAAAAGATTATCCCCATCCCCACCCCCCCAAAAAAATAAAAAAATTCTACAGTCATATAATACGATCTCGACCTACTTAAAAAAAACATTACCTCATACGATTGTGGATGAACCTATCCCTCACAATCATGTACAAACCTAACACCTGTTATTTAGATATAAGTGCTCAACAAATTTTATGCTTTGATACCATGTTAGTTTTTGCTGCAAACCTAACACTCGACACTTAATTCCTAACAAAATATTGATCTACTGATTAATTGCATAAATATGTTCGCAACACATTAAATTCATCATAAGAAAAATATATCAATTTCAATCATGAAAATATGACACAACAAATTCGACCCAATCATAATTCTTCATTAGAATTATAAACTAACTTGGGCTCCCTTCTTGGGAAAATGGCCCAACCAAGGAAATACATAGAACAACTGGATCTGATCTAGTTGATCAAGCCCTCCTTGGCTGATCTAGATCCCTTGCTCCCCTTCCTTTGACCAAACACACTCATTGAGATTCTCTCTTAATTTTGTGTTGTTGTATGATGTGTCTTCTCCTTCTCCGTAGCCTTGCTTTTATAAATTTACATTGAGCTATTTTTCTAACCCTAATCCCCAAAGTGATTGACACCCAATTTTAGACCTCACCTCACTTGACATCAAGTATTGAGATTAAAACGCAATAAATAAAGTAAATAATTTACTTTTCCTAAGTTTAATTTAGCTCAATAATCCAACATAATAATTGATTTAGCTCAATAATCCAACAAAATGATTGTGTTATAAGTTACAAAAACAAATTTCTCACACTAGAGCAACCGTCTAAGGAGATATTGGGTGAATTGTACACACCTAGACACTTAGGAATGTGTAGAACTACTTTCTCGAGCTACAAACATCAACAAAGAAAATGTAAGGTTTAGAGAGTGAGTTATAGAAAAAGAATGATGAAATGGAAAGTTTTTAGGATATGTATCAGAAACTGATGTGTAGAGAAAATGAAGTGAATGATGAACTTCAATTGGCAAGAAAAGCAACTATTGACAAAAATATCAAATAAACAATAAATATGTAAACAAAGGAATAAGCTTATTAAAAAGGGAATTCGATATACAAAGTCTCAAATTCTAAGCTTAGGGGGAGAATTTTTTGTCTTGTTTCTCTTCTTTTCATCAAGCAATTACCAAATCATAAAAGTATGAAGATCAAAACAATAAAGGACACAATGTGTAGGCTCTCAACCAGGGGAAAACCCCTCTCTTAAGGGAAACCCAACCAAAATTCTCTTCTTCTTCAAGAATCAATTCAAAGCGAGACAACCAAGACCTCTAGACCAACAACAAACCTTCCTCCATCCACCAAGTCAACCCACCAACACAAGCTATTTCAAGTGAACTTGATCCAACAAAGTCAATCCAAGTCAACCTCCTTCAAACTTCAGATCTCTACCTCTTGCAATAGAATTTCGGCCTCTATTATAGATTTGCAATTTTCGTCCCTCCTTCAACTCAGAAATTTCGCACGTGTGGGAGATATTCTTCAAGTCTTAGGTCCTCCTTTCTTCGATAGGGTTTCTTCTTTCTTTTCTTGTCTTTTTCACTCTTTTTCTCCTTCTCTAGATTGCAGATCCAAATTCTTGAACTCGACCTTTATCACAACTGTAATAACTGTAGTAAATACTCACATGTGTAAGGGAGATTGACACAAACTTCAGATTTCAATTTTTCCTTTTGTCTCCTTGTTTATTCTAGACCTTCACTCTTCTTCCTTGTTATCTTACTTTAGATCGAACTTGATTGAATTAGATGCCACAATAGGTCGAATGATAGTCTATATATAGTCTCTTTTGTGTGGTCGAATCACCTTCATGAGGCCGACTTGATAGATGTTGAAGCCAACTTGGTGGAGGAGGGACTAGACACATTTTTGATACAAATATATTTTTTTTTCTCGACATAAGAAGCCCAAGAAGGGTTTAGAACATGATGAAAAGGACAATTACTCATGACACAACCTTAGAAGCACTCAATGGGTGCTTTGGCCTATAACCATAATAAATAAAGCATGAAACCCATGCTTAAAATTATTTTTCTTTGATCTTTATAATACTTTTATTTTCTTCTCTTTTGCAAATACAAAAAAATTACATCATGTCATGAGCCAATCAACAATTATGAAGGCCGATACTAGTTACATTTTCAACAAATTGGACTTGGAAACATTATTATAATAAAATAGGCCACAATGCATTATCTAACACAACATATTTCCTTTTACAACATATCCACCTTATATTCTCTTCATCGTTCCCTTCCCCCACTTTAAGAGTATGCTAATATTCATTAATCATTAATAATACTCAAAAGCAAACAACAACATGAAGTTATTATTACCATTATTTTTCTTTCTAAAATAAAAATAACGAAGTATAAAGTGTAACTTCTTTATTTTTTTTATATGGTTCTCAAGCCCCGAAGATTAGTGAATGCTACGTCCACATAATATTTGTACTAGGTAGATCCACTCGAAAGGAACTGACTAGGTAAATCCACTCGAAAAGATCATTTCCCGTTACATCCCGAGACTATCAAGAGAATTGAACTCGTAAAATTTCAATAACAAAATTCTTTAAGGAGAAAACTCGACCCATTAAACTAACCTTCAAAATTGGAGTTGTCTATCAAGGTAGTGAAACAGCCCAGACGACAAAAAACTGCCAGAATCCGATCAACTAAAATTCAAAAAAATCAGGTAGTTGGACAATTTGGAATCAATTTTTGATAATGGAAATGGATTGAGCACTATAAAAAACCCTTAGGGTACTCAAAATTCTAAAGTTTAACAACTGTAAACAAGATTCTGGGCAAAACTTTGCCAGATTTTTTGAAAATCATTGTCGGATTCTGGGCGAAAACGTTGCCTGTTTAGACTACGCATTCAAAATTTTCCTTTTCCTTTTTAAATTTTAAATATAAAATGTTACTTTGTTTTTAATTTTTCTTTTCCCTTTTATCTTTTTTATTTAAACATTCTAAATGCTGCCCAGGATATGGAAGTGGATAGTAATCTGAAGTTAGCCTGATTTAATAAAAAAACATTCTAGACTATTAATTTATTTTTTTAATCTCCCACGATTCCTTTTTAATTGTTATATCGATCTTGTTGACTAATGAAAAATTAACAATACTGATAAATATTTTTTTTGTAAGAATATTTGGACAAATAAAATTGAGTTTTCAAACTGATAAGTTTTTTTTTCAGAATATTTGGACAAATATAATTGACTTTTCAAATCTTTTGATACAAATCTGACAATGTTGACCACGTAACAAAAGTTATATTCTTCTCAAGTTAAAGTAGAGTGGAGAACTTCAGGACATATATATTACATCACGGTTGCCAGATGTATTAGAAAGCGTACTTTAACTTTAAAAGAAAAACACTTGTAGATCACCCATGTATGTAAATTGTGACTTTGAAATTCGTAGTTTCAGAAAATTGTGATGTGGACGTCGTGGAGAGCATGAGACGGATTGCCATTCAAGAAATGAACAGGAAGGTTTTGCCTCTTCTGTCTGCCTCCTCTGTTTTTTCATTTTTGCCCCTTTTTGGATTTAAAAGGTGTCGGGTTCGAATCCCTGTATTTGTTTTGGCAGGATTGTGAAATAGATGGACTGAACGAGCAATTGGAAGAAGATTGCAAGGCGATGGAACGGCTTCAGCTCCAGCTTCAGCAGGAAAGGGCCAAAAGATTGGATGCAGAACGCGAGAATGCGTGGCTGCATGACCAGGTTTGCATGCTTATGAACATGCTTTGTATAAATAAAGACGAAAGACATTACATCATGAACCATTACACCATGGGGCAAGGCTTAGAGGGCAAGATCGACATGCACCTCGTGTAGATCGGTGACCGCTTGCCATCGAAGAGAGAGGGCTTACGGGTGGGATGAACTATTCAGTAGGGGGTGCTTTATGGCCCCACATCAAGGTGGAAGGCAATATAAGCTTCAAATCAAGGCTGCAAAGGATGGGGCGCAGAGGGTTTGAACCCACTGTCATAGTTAGGGTCAGATAGACCCTGGTTTGTGCCTTCCGAAAAGAGCAAGGACATGGAAGACTGAACAAGCCCCAGCCCAAGTCCATTGAGGCTTACTGAAATGAAGCCTAGATGACTGAAATCTCATAATAATTACAATAGGAATGATAAGGTCGACGGGCTTGATGATTGGAATCTTATATTGCAGCATGCTTCATTGATGTCTAGTGGGAATTTCAGGTGTGTTTTGTTTGAGGCATTTTTGGAATAAGAATCATGCAATAACAGCTGAAAGCTTATGTGGGCATCTTTGAAAATGGTCCCAGTGAGCCTAAAAATGTGTTTACCCTAGTGGGTTGCTGATTTTGGTATGTGGGTATACGATTTTCTTTGTGTCTGAGCTCAAAACGAGCACTATACTTGATCAGTATCTGGGCAATGTATGATTTCAGAGATTATGGACCATGCTCAATACTGTGAAAGGATCAAGCGGAGAAAAGATAAAATGAGGGCATTTTAATTGGGTTTAGATCGGATTGGAATTAGAGGCTTTCTGTATATAGTCTGATATAACAGGAACATCAATAGATTATTACGTTATCTCTTGAGCCAGACATGGAGCCAAAGGTGGGGGAAAAATAAAGACTAGGGAGAAAAATTGGCAGCGGTTCATTCGGGGAAATATACCTTGGTAAGTTCTTTTTGGTTTGGGCACACCCAATTTGATTTGAAATGTAATCAAGGTCATTGTATACTTGGATGCATTTTAATGGGTGCATACAAATTTTTGATTCATTATCATTTTATATATGCTTGGATGCGTTTTTTTAATATCGATGGGGATATCTACATCAGTCTGATGAGAATAGATTATTCTTCTATCATTGTGAATTGTGTATATTGGTGGTTTTCCAAAAAAAAATCTGCGCCGTGATAATCGGCATTCCCTGGGATCTGGATTGTTTCCATGTCCATAGAACCGTTTTATGTTTGTCTTTTCTGGATCGTAGCTGCAAATCTGAAGCTTGCCATACAGTTCTCATCCTGAGTGCCAAAGATGTAGATACTCTTGATGTCGGAACTGAAGCAGACTTTCATTTTAAGCTAGCGAAGCTCGGGGTTCAAATATAACCCACTTCTCACCCCGACTTTGGAGGTCGACATCGGCTGCTTGTAAATTTTCAATGGTTGCGCTTTATCTGCCCATTATTTCATGATTTTGCTGAGTGACCGGGGATACATGATTATGCTCAGTAAGTAGGGATGAATGGTAGAAGCTCATTAGTTTGCCTTTACATGCTTGGAAGAAAAGTCAGTCATACATACCTGTACAAGTGTCAGCTCATTGGTGAATTGGACTTGCTCACTCTCCTTGTTTATATGGGAAGGGGATCTCGTGTGACCTAGGTTCTTTGATAAAACATTCACTTTTTAAACAACATAGCCTTCACTCCTCTGTAAGGAAAAAGACAAATTTTCTTTTATCACATTGTGCATTTCGGTCGGAATTGATTATGATGCTTGTTATTTGTTTTCTCTGTTTTGACATTCTATTCTGTTTGTATTTTCAGGGACCAATAGTTTGAAAAATGAGGAAGTTGGCATTAAACTGGTATGGTCATTTCTTTACTTGAAAAGTCATTGAAAACGTGAATTATGGGCCAGTCAGCCGAATAGATCTCAAACTCCAAAGATCTTGCCTTTAGCCTTTTTTATTCAGTTTATTTGTATAAGTTATTTTCTTCATTCATATGTTGGTGGCACCACATCAAAGTTATCATCTTGTTCTTTATTTCCCTTGTCTTGTATTTGTCTAAGATTCATATCCCAGAATTCCTTCAACAGATCTTGCGTTAAACATTTGCTGGCACAAGTCTTTTGAAATTATCAAGATGCAGAAGGAATTTATAGTAATTTCCTGAAATGGACCTAAAATTGATTGCCTGATGCCAGACAAAATGAAGTACCATGTTGTCTGGACTAAGAGCTATGGACTACTACTCTGTTTGCCTATATCCACATGGAACTTGAGAGTACAGAAATAGATTAAGAAATGAAGAAAACTCTGGCAATGTGCTTTCTGGCCAGATTAGGTGAAAGTTAAAACCAAAAAGTGAATTTCTTTTTGAGATAGAAAGTTTTTGCAGACTTATATGTGAACCATAAAAGGTAATCAACATTGGACTTCATTTAGGGTGTAGCTAAAATAAATGTAACTGTCTAAAGTTTGTCAAAGAAGATTCAGGGGATCTTAATATGCACCTGTTGCTTCTGCAAATCATTCACGTGCTTGCCCATTCTTATATTTCACACCAAGAAATTCAGCTATTATTTTTACTATTCTTTCAGGCTTTTGCTGAAGTATTTTTTCTTCTATGATCTTTGTATTTGTCATGTAATGTACAAGCAACTTAATATCTGATGTGATCCTTCTTCCTTTTATAACATGCACATTTTTCATTATTGTATTTATCTAATGATCTTTTTTATCAAACAGGAAAGTGTGAAAACTAAACATCCTCAGCTGTTGTATGAGTCCAAAGTTTACAGAATACTCCGAGGAGGAGCAGAAGGTGAACATACCGTTCTCAATTTGCCAACTCTTCAATGTTATCACAAGGGGTGGTTGTTATATTAAGTTTTGTTTTTCGTTATATCTAACTTAATTTTGGTTAAATATATTTTAATCACACTGTTGAATCAACAGGTGGTATCCCAAATGTAAGATGGTTTGGTGTAGAAGGTGATTACAATGCCATGGTCCTTGATCGTCTTGGGCCAAGTCTTGAAGACTTATTTAATTACTGTAATAGAAAGCTTTCCTTGAAGACTGCATTGATGCTTGCTGATCAGATAGTGGGTATTTATTTCCTTGAGCTCTTTTAATACGAGTTAAAACACTACTGGTTACATTCCTTTTTTCATTGTAAAATGTTTTCACTGGTTAGTTGATAATTGCAAAGTCCATTGATTGAAATCTTAAATATTTTGAAATCCTATTAGGTGGTGGGATTAATACCATGAACTAAATGACTAAGATTTGGCTCTCATTGTGGATGTCAGATTCGAAGGATTGAGTATGTACACAACAAGAGCTTCCTTCATCGAGATATAAAACCTGATAATTTTCTCTTGGGTCTCGGCCGGAAGGCAAATCAGGTTAGTTTGCTATACATTTTCAGATTAAATGCTCTTATTCATATTATATCCTAAGTTTCTAACATATATTAACAGACTAGGGGTCTCTATCAGCTAGGATTAAAACTTATAAATGAATCATAGCATAATGGAATATTGTCCCATATATGCCCAAAGCTTGAAAGTGGTCTCTTAAAAAATTCCATTTTCAGTGTCCTTTTATTTCAACACTGACTTCCTTTCCAAATCAGAGACAACATACAATATGTAAAGTGTTGCTCATAACAAGATCATGAAAAATGGAAAAACATTTCACCCATAGTAGATTATTAAGACAGAGTAACAGACTTGGACAACTAAAAGAAATTCTTACTAAGCTTTAAAATTTAAAAGCCATCGATTCATTTCCAAAAGGATGGTCACTTGAATGTTATCACTTAGAGTCTGTGGACAGTACAGTAGTGCTAGAAGATTCAAGATACTGAGGCAGCATACAACATAAGTAGCAGGTCCAGGTGGTGGGGCACTAGTTGGTGAAGCCAGTTCAAATTTGTTCCATTTCTGCTAATGAATTTGAAAATATGCAGGACAAAGTGTAAATTTGAAATTTATCTCGTGCCAACACCACCCTTAATAGGGCTTTTGGCTATCAAAAATATTTGCAAGAAAAAATGGTCTACCAATAAGAGGGAGTTCATATGATGACTTGGGTTCAAACCCTGACAAGCACACTCCATTGTGTTACTATGGGCCCATGATGATGAGGCCAACAGGAAATACAAAATTCTAGTCCAAATGGATTTTATATGGGCATATAAAACCCTCAAATGAAACAGATTAGCCAATGGTCCACTGTGTTTGACAGTGCTCTTCCCCATGTTATAGTGGGGAAGTGGTTCCCCTGATTTTGACCAAAAACAAAATAACAACATAGAGTGTTGTAATATGTGCACCTCAATGCAATTGATTAATATCGAAGGCGGGTCTTTTTTCCATCTTGGTAACTCCCTCATTATCGCAAAAAGAATTATGCTTATCCTAATGAACTTGCATATCTCCAAGTATTTTCCCAATCCAAATTGCTTGACATGCCCATTTTGTTGCTACTCTGTCTTGAGTTTCCTACATTAAACCTTGGAAGTTAGGGGAGAGACAGATCTAGTGATATAACCTTTTCCAAGGAATTTGATACCTTTTGCAGGGAAACAAGGATCAAGAGGATGCTAAGAATGTGCTTGTAGAGTAACAAATCCATCATTGAGATAGCTAAAACCATGATCCAGGACATGGATTTACCCATGTGTCTTTAAGCCAAAGCTTGAAACACATTGTCTATATCTTGAACCAATGTCCTCACAGGATCTTGAAGGACAAAACACCAAAGAAATCTTTTGTTATTGAGAAGCCACAAGTATTACATTTTTGTTTCCTTTTTTTTGTCCAATTTATATTCATATTCATGATGAGAAAAGCACTAATATTGAACCCTTGCACATAAAGGCGGTCTTTGTTGGATAGAGTAAGACATCCAGGGCCTACATGATCTAAATTAAAGTGCAACTTAAGACATTGGTGAGCAAGGATATGAAGTTTGATGAAGATGAATGGTCCTCAAAACCATAGAAACATCCTATAGTGATTAATTCATGCGAAAATGTTGTTCCAGATTCTGTTCTAAAACTGAAAAAGAAATCAATGTCAGATCAGCAAGATTCTAGTCAAGGAACAGAGACCTAATTACTTACTAGTGTAGCCAGGAAGTTAAGATGGCTTACTCAAACATTGTAGGGTTTACAGGAACAAGTGGGAGCATCTAAGTCCACGTTTCATGCGAGTCGTCAACCTAAGAAATTTCCTACTTATGTTGCACTAATGTCTTCTATTCTTTAGACATTGCCCTCCCTTTTTTACTTCAATTTCATCTTTGAGAAAGGATGTTTCCTTGGTAAATTTTTGTCATTGTATGTCAAGGGGATTTGCTGAGCTGAGGAGATAAATGTGGCACTTGATGAGCAGTGGCTCACAATTGAGGGTAACCTAGATTTCAACTGAAAACACGTAAGTGTGTTCTTCCAAATGATCATTGAGAAATGTCTTTCAAAGTTGCTGAAAAAAACTCTGGGCACAAATTTGGACTAAAATTGACATCGTTGTTGTGCCCTTGGGATTGATTTCTTTTACATGTAGTTTATAAGTTGTAGATATAAGGATACCATTTTGAGATCATGATGTGCAGATATCCCGAGCTCACATATTTTTGGTGAATGAAATAAGAGGTATTGGTGGTACTAGTGTGAGAAAGAAAGACCATCCTCCTTTATGAATTATTCCTTATAGGTATAACTGTTGTAATGAAGTGAGTTCTAGGTGGGAAGACTATCTTCAATAAGCTACAATGGTCCATCAAAGTGTTTTTCGGTTAGTTCTACTGCCAGACTTGGCAAGAGATGGCTCAAAATTCTTGCAAGTGATCCACCAAATATATATCATGGAGAATTGTCAACTCAAAATGGCTACGACACAGACTAAGGGATGCATCAGGGATCTGATTTATGATTTCTGGTCGTTTACCTTGTTTTTGTAGCTGATTGGATTGTTGTCTTAAGGAGTTCATGCTAGTAAACTTCCTAGTGGACCCATAAAAGAAATATGTTCATAATCATTTAAATTCCTTTCCTGTAGGTTGTCATATCAAAGGACTTACCCATGGCATGATCAAAGCAACTGTAAAGAAAAAGAAAAGCAAACTTTTCTAAGCTTAATGACTTCTTTCCATTACTAAGCTAACTAGGACAACCTTGAAATATTTTCAAGAAATTTCTATGATGATGCTAAATTGGTCTTGCAAGGCCTGTCAATGGAAAATTTTACAGCTTGATTTCACAAATGGAAATTTAGGGTGACTAAAATATCTTCTATAAAGTGCAGAGGACCAGTCACCAGAATGCAAAGAATTGTTTTTCTACACTGTTTATCTAAATTGATGGATAGACTCTTAACCAGACTCCTCAAACATTGATGATGTCATAAAATGATTGAGGGGCTCTTCCAATTCAACACCATACCCAGCATATTCATGATCATCTTGGATGATATTTAGGCCATTAATGAGATTGGAAAGAGGGCTCTCATATTGGAATAAAATTCAGCATATAAATAGATCTATCTAGGTTTGTACAATAATTCAACTCATCTCAAGGTGGTACAAAAGTCCCTTCAGGTCATCAAAAACAATGTCTTTCTAATTTATTTCGTCATTTGAGTGAATGCCAGTGATTTGTGCCTTACTGATCTTAAATTCTTAACTGTCTAAGTAAAATCACTAACTTCTGCAATTTACCACAGTCAAACTGTATAAGTCACCTATCAGGAAAGAACAACTGCCTTCACACAATAACATGTCTAAGAGGTTCAAGAAGCACACTGAGCTCTTTTCTAGCATTATTTTATAGGATTCAATGGCTTAGAACAAAGTATTCTGATTTAGTACACCACTAAATTGGTAGAGGTGCTCTTGCAGCTGGAATTGCAAAGACAAAAGATTTAATGAAGTTTAGCAACATTTGACACCACTATGAATGTAACAAAACAAGATCAGTAAGTCTTGATGAAGACTTCAGATAGCATGAGCTTCATTCATTGTGTGAAGATAAGTATATTTATGATACCAAATCCCTTTAAATAGAATTGGGTATAGGGTGGTGGTCTCACTCTGAAGACAAAGGGTTCACAGCTGCAGCAAAAAAGACGCTAGAAATATTTAGTTGTGTAAAGTTTAAACAAGGCCTCTTGTCTTGCAGATTTTTAGGTGAATGCCTTAAAAGTGTTGATGACTGTGTGAGCCTTGTCAATATTTGACAAAAAGGTTGTAAGTTCATTCGTGCTTGAGAACTATCATACTTATCCAAAACAATTTATGTGCTTGTTATGTATCTAGACTCTACCTACTTTCCTTGTTTATGGTATAACATTTTCGGTTCAGTCCGTTTTGGTGCTTATCCTTATGTTTATAGGACCTCATATTGTGTCTTGTTGGATAGGGGATGCAGTTGGGATCAATAAACCTAAATGAAGCCTTGTCAGAAGAATCAATAGGTTTGTGTGTTGAAGATATTTTCAATTATCTGTTATCAATGCAGGTGTTAGCCCCCCTTGGCGACCCAACAAATTACATGCTAAATTTTCTCTTTAAATAGGCCCAAATTTTGATAATTTTTGTGAGATGGATGTCCAGCTGTATAGTATCAATAACAAATAAGATGAAAACATTGACACTTTATGAAAAGGAGATCAAAATAGTGATCACAAGCCTAAGATCATTGACGTATATCAAGCCATTAGATATTATTCATTCTCAACATAAAAAGTACTAGGAAAATGGAGAATCAAAGATAGGAAGAATGTGGGAGATGTCCTTTCTGATGTCTCTCTTATGAGTTTGGGATTTTTTCCTATTCTTTGCAGTTGTGTTGAAAAAAATAATGTTGCAAACATACCTTTAGCTGTAATTGATATGCTCTTAAAAGGTTTCCTTGCATCTAATACATGGGTTCCTGTTTTTCAAAAGAATTTTCCCACAAAGTGTGTAATTAGTTAGCTTCGACATGATAGTTGGAGAGATTAAGCTCTTGCAATCCTGAATTTACGTTTATCTTTAGCATGTGTTAGAGGAGGTGCTGAGATATTGCAGTTTTCTGGGATTTTTTCAAGCTTGTCAACATTTAGTCACTTCCTACGGGATGAACTTTCATCGGGCTTTAGAGATAGAGAAGGTCCATTCTCTGTATGGCATAAAGATAGATAGTGTGATGGGTTATGGGGTTTAGGGCTAGCAGTTGTAACAACGAGGGTCAATTATATTGGGGAAAATGCAACTGTTGTTTCAGTTCTAGACAATGCATTGCCATTTTATTTTTTATTTTTATTTTTTCCGAAAAGGATTATATCTTGTGTGCATTGTATGTTGCTGACCTTCCAACCGATGCACTTGGTAGGAAAATAACATAACATAAAGAACCTAGACTTCTCTTGTTGCATTACGAGAAACAGAGCATTCCATTACTCTTATGTGCCATCTTGCAAAGAACCGAGTGACATGACTACATGTTATGCAATGTGTAGATTTAGAACTCAGGGAAACTAGTATACATCTATTAGCCTTTATTGTTGGAGAAGGTCTTATCTATACTCAAGATAATACTAGGGAAAGTATGTTTTTGCAATGCCCTCCCATTCAAAAGGAAAATCTAGGTGCACATGAAAAACCTTAAACAACAAAAATGGATGGTTTGGTGTTTCAACAAGGGGATCTATGGCTAAAAGAAAATGGTGGATAACATTGTAATAATTTGCACTTGATCTTGGAACAAACATTTTGTCATTATTCTTGGTAAAGGGTGAAGCTAAATCAGAAAATATCACTGCTTCCTTTACGAAATACTCAAATTTGGTTTCCTTACAAGTGTTCATAATAAATTTTCTAATTTTGAATTTTTTGTGAAGGCAAGCAAAAGCAACAATTGAAAGAGTAGAGGAAGTTGGCAATATCGATCTTGTTCATTTCGTAGAGCTTCCAGTGTCTGAATATAACACATACCCAGTAGGAATGAGTATTTAAATATGAAAGTCATTGGTTTGATGTATTGTTTCTTGGGTCCAGAGGTGTGGCCAAGTACAAGTGAGGTTTTCCTTTGGCATGGAAAGTACATGCTTTAGACCTTGAAAAGATTCCAAATGATTGTTTGTAAATCCATGGTCACCCCAATGATGCCAATTCTAGGTTGCATGCTGACTTGAACTCAGATATGGTAGATCCTTTGATGTATAGACAATTTATTAGATACTTGATGTAACATCAAACTTGATGTATGTTTCATAGTGAACACCTTGATCTAGTTCATAGTTGATCTGAGGTATATTCATAGGGTAGTTGCAAAACATGTTCTTTGATATTTTTAGGGTACAAAACAGTATGGTTTGAAATATGCAAGAGATGGTGAGTTGATGTAGCATGGATTTACCGATTTTTATTGTGTAGGAGATGCAAGTGATAGGAAGAGTACTTTCTGGTGCTGCTTCAATTTGGGTTTAGAAACAATTTTCTGGTTGACTAGGAAGCAGCGTTTAGTGCGATTGAGTTTAGAAGAGACAGAGTACATTACAATCAACACTACTAGTTGTAAAGCCATATATGGCTTCACAAGTTGATTGCAGCACTAACATGTGAGATGTTGGAGCCCACTTGGGTCAATTGTGACAATTAAAATTGTGTCGAACTCTATGATAGTCCAATATTCCATGATTGCTCCAAGCACATTAAAATCCGGTACCATTTGTTGGGAACATGTTTTAGAAGGGAGCAATTGATCTACAGTACATTCAGATAGGTTGCAAATATCTTGACTAAGTCCTTGGCCAAGGGAATTTCAAGATATTCATGGGGTGACTTGGATGGGTGGAGAACAATTTTCTCAATAAGAAGTAGTATTAAAATATTGTACCTTGGATAGTCTTTTACAATCTGGTTGCACATGTGGTACTGCTTGGCACATGTATGAATGAGGTATGAGTGCTTTAGTTGCAGAATTTCGACAGGATAGTGAGGGGCACACTTCCTCTTTCCAAATTCAACAGTATGGCACTTTAATTGTGAGGGAGTGATCAATCTTATAGATTGGATTGTTGCTCTGTTCTTAACAATCTATTCTCAGCAATTTGCATGTGTTTTCCATGTATAATAGGGTGCATGCACTTTGCAAGTGTTAGTTTTAAATTCATTTAAGAAGTTTGCTAATTTTGACCTAGTCTGAAGTCTATTTAAGAAGGGTGCATGCAATCTAGCGATAGGGTGTAGATCTCAAGGAGATTTTATCTCTTCCTTGGAGCACACTAATTAAAATCTGTCCATTATGTAGAGATAGGGTGCAAACCCCAATGACCTTAAAACATGTACTTGCATATTTTTAAGTTTTGTATTGTCACCATTATTTGACATGGGTCTGTAGTATATACTAGCAAGTTGTACTAGTCACTATTATCAGAATTCTAGGTTGGGTTTGGAATAATGGACAATGCCAAAATGGAAAATATGCAGTAAGAATGTCTACATGTTTCAATCTCCACCTATTAGTATGAACGCATGCAGGTTCGAAACTTTACCTTTCTTATTCCATTACACTTCCCTAACATTGTGCTGGGATAAAAACTCGTACAAAGTTTTGTATCACGTTTAATTTGTTGAAAAATACAGAAGAAAACTGTATTTTAGCTGCTGAATATCCATATCTAGATAAGAATCTGACCTATCCATGCTAAAATTAGAATCATATGCCATTGGTGTTCACGTCTTCTCCTTTTCCCCATCTTAGTTTTCTTTAATTCTGCTATATGAAATTGATGGTAATCTCAGGTAAGGATGGACTTTGTAATGCTTTTTCTTTTTTTGGAAAACATGTCTTATATTTTTAGAAATTATTCAAAAAAAGTAGAGAAAAAAGTGGAGATCATAAACTCTTATCAAAATATAAGAGCATATAAAAATAAACAATGGGATCTAAACATTGGGCATATTTGATCAGTAGTGTCTTTGGCCAAACGCTGATGGTATACCTTATCCCTCCACAGAACATAAGCATAGAATGAGCTATCCTCATGGTGAAAAACATAAATATTCCATATATTGAATAATGCCAAACTCTGTAAGGACTGCCATATCCCAAAGAGGGCAATACGAACTAGAGATTGACAATCTCCAAAAGATGTAGAACACCAATGAATCTTTCCTGGAAGCAGAACTGAACATTGATCATCTATATGTCTCCAGCAGTGTTTGAAAAACTAACACTCACAAAATATAGGTAGGACACTGTTCATTAGAAAGGATGGTGGAGAGGGAGGCATTCCATAGGTTCCATGGGATGTGCCTTCCTTGTGGCCGAGTAGTGTGGTGTTTAGGGGTTCAGTGCCTTGGAAGGGCTTGTATCTACATCTTCTATGAAAGAACAGTTGCAATTGAGTTATCAAGAGAAAGGACAGTTGCAATTGAATTAATAATAGTGAAATATGAACTTTTGTAGTTCTACTTATGTAGCTGCGCCAATATTGACAATCAACTGCTCTAGAGATTGAATTATTTATGGAAGAAATCCAAGATATTTGTGGCAATTTTCAAGCTTATTATGTGAGTCGATGAAATCTTCCTTACCCATTACTCTTATGTGCCATCTTGCAAAGAACCAAGTGACATGACTAAATGTTATGCAAGGTTCCTTACCCATTACTCTTATGTGCCATCTTGCAAAGAACCAAGTGACATGACTAAATGTTATGCAAGGTGTAGATTTAGAACCAAGTGACATGACTAAATGTTATGCAAGGTGTAGATTTAGAACTCAGGGAAACTAGTATACGTCTATTAGCCTTTATTGTTGGAGAAGGTCTTATCTATACTCAAGATAATACTAGGGAAAGTATGTTTTTGTGATGCCCTCCCATTCAAAAGGAAAATATAGCTACACATAAAAAACCTTAAACAACAAAAATGGATGGTTTGGTGTTTCAACTTTCAACAAGGTGATCTATGTTTTGAGAATTTGTAGGGCTGGAGACTAATTCAAATTCTCTTCTTGATAATTACTTGTGAGTTTACTTGAGTTACTTATGTCTTATCTTTCTTAGCTTATTTAGTCTTTCATGGGAGAGGTTTTTCCCTCACTCTAGGAGCCTAACTTTGTGTCTTTTGTATTTTGGTAATGGATGGTTTGGTGTTTCATCTTTCAACAAGGTGATCTATGTGTTGAGAACTTGTAGGGCCGGAGATTAATTCAAATTCTCTTCTTGATAATTACTTGTGAGTTTACTTGAGTTACTTATGTCTTCTATTTCTTAGCTTATTTAGTCTTTCATCAAGTCAATTACCAAAATACAAAAGACACAAAGTTAGGCTCCTAGAGTGAGGGCAAAACCTCTCCCTCTTGGAGAGGAAAACCCACGAGAAATTTTTCTTATAGATCTTCAAATGACAAGTACCATGACTAAGACTTAGACCCTTGACCTATGAATGCTTCCAAGACCTCACTACTGCTTCTTTCGCTTCTTCCAATGCTAATCCTTTATATTTTCATCGTCTTACACTGATCTGCTTCAACATTTAGAGAACTTGGTTTCTGCTTCTATTTTCCTTGGTTTAGTCAAGACACTGCTTCTTACTTCATATTCACTTGAAATATATATATATATATATATATATATATATATATATATATATATTACTGTCTTTTGAATACTAAGAATAGGAAGGTAAATCTCCGATTTAGCTTCCTTTCTTTTACTTTCTCTCTATGTAGATATACACCACTTCAGACTTTAGATGATTAACTTGGCAATTCATATCATAGTATCCGCACACTTTTTCAATCCCGATCTGTATATCTATGCACTGGATTCTAATTCTTTAAAGGGTGCTAGCTCAATGGAAGAGCACCTGCTTTACAAGCAGGAGGTTGGTGGTTCGATTCCATCGTGCCCTGATATTCATATATAGGGAATGACGAAGATCAGTTTTTGGTGACGGATGCTCTTTTGACCATCACTAATGAGTTTATGGTGAGACTTTTCGACCCTCACCAAAATATGAAATGGTGACGGTCAACGAACGCCACCATATATATGCATCAATAGTGACGACCATTAAAGGCCTGTCACCATAAATCGTTGTTGTTTATATGAAATGGTGAGGGTCACTGTTTGTCATTATAGTCATTATTCGTGACGGACCTTGATGTCACCAATGCGTTTATGGTGACGGTCAATGAACGTCGCCATATATATGCACCAATAGTGACGGCTATGAAAGGTCCATCACAAAAAATCGTTGTTGTTCATATGAAATGGTGACGGTCATTATCCGTCATTGTAATTAATATTCGTGACGGACCTTGAATGTCACCACAACACATACTTTCGGCGACGCCACCTTTGGTGACGTTCAGTTTTTTGGTGATGGAGGCTATTGTCCGTCACCATTGCTCATATGAAATGGTGACAGTCACTATCCGTCACTATAAATCATTATTGGTGACGGACCTTGAATGTCACCACAACACCTAAACTTTCAGCGACGCCACCTTTGGTGACGTTCAATTTTTTGGTGACGGAGGCTATTGTCCGTCACCATCGCTCATATGAAATGGTGACGGTCACTATCCGTCACTATAAATTATTATTGGTGACGGACCTTGAATGTCACCACAACACCTATACTTTCGGCGACGCCACCTTTGGTGACGTTCGGGGCTTTTTACTAGCACAAGGCCCTTTTCTTTACACCCTCACCACGAGCTTATGCAGGCAACACCCATTTTCACCCCTCACCAATGTGCTTTTTTCTTGTAATGCTACATGCACTTATATATTCAAAAAACACTAATCCACCAATTCAAGACTAACATAACTATAATTATATCCAAGGTCAATCAAAATAGAAACAACTTTATCGCAAGGCTTACCGTCCATCTCAATGATAAATTCCTGATGGTCTTCCTACCTATTGTCCATTGCTACATAGATCCTGGGAATACTGTGTCAAACGTATCCCACTATCTCTGCCTCCTTCGAACTGTAGATATGTGGCCTACCACCCTATTTTTTTGGACAATCTCTCTTACGATGATCTCCTCCATAAGTCCAACATTGCACGGGCTCCCTATTTTCATTATTATTCTGCCCCTCAGACCGAAGTCCCTGTCCTCTGCCAGATGTATTGAAATTCTTATGGGATGCAACATTCTCTTTTTTACCTTCCTCCTAAGGTCATTCCTGTGTCTTATCTCATTTTCTTTTTCTCTTATGATTACCTCTCCAATCTAGTTTAGACTCAGATGTGCACTTTGATTGGTCATAACAATGCTTGAGTTTCTGGATGGACTCGTCCAATTATCTAGGATCATAAAAATCAATCCTATCTATAAATGTTACAAACAACCCACTAATAAATATCTGAGTCTTGGCCTTCTCCTCCTTGAGATAATGAACATATCTCAGTAATCCAAGAACCTGCTAGTATATTCATCATCTCTCATGGAATGCATCTTCAGCTCATAAAACAATTTTTCCCTGTCATCATAGCATCTCCCTCATAGATACTTCTTCAAGAATATCCTCTTGAAATCACTACAAGTGAGTTACTCCACATAAATATCTCTGATGTTCTTCACATATTCCCACCTAATACACAGTGCCCAGGTCATAGATGGTGGGAGGGAATGATGCTCACGAACCAAAGGGTCCTTCATCCAACTTTTAAAATCTTCAATCGGTGATATTCCTTGCTATTATCCTTCCCCCAAGTTAGAAGTTTAGTAGCATTCTATGCTTCCTGGATGTATTCGTATGTAACAAAAAAATGGTGGATTGTCTTCCAATTCTTTGTGCATAGTAGACACCTTCTACATCTCTCTGAGTCTTGCTTTTGTAGATTCTTCTAGTTGAGTATTTTGTTTGACTGTGATAGTTAGAGGAATATTTTTTCTTTATGAGATATATTTTTCTTTCACAAAATTCTCTACCAGTAGTGTGGGTCTCCTTCACTTCCTCCTACAAAACCTACCTGGTAACCCATTATGGTGTATAAGCCTCCATTCCAATTTGGGCCCCAAACAAGTTAATCTGGTTGGTATTTAATATGAATAGAAACTTCAATTAGTGTGTTCTTGTACAATGTTGGTTTTGTTGCAAGTATTTCCATCTGCCCAAAATCTGTTACAATTGTTAACAATCCTAATCGGATTTCTAACTTACCAATGAAAACAGAAAACTAAAATCTCTATCAAAAGTGCAATCTGATTTTTTATAGGAATTATAAATTGAATAAAGTAGCAGCAAGTACAAAGATCTGAAACTCAAATCAAAAAATTGTTTATTACAATCAGAATGCATGTATACTAAAAGGGAAGCATATTTTAATTCAATATAATAAAAAAAGCACATTACAAACAAGATATTCATTGGATGGTATATATAATATGTACCTTTTCAAAGAGTGCCTCCTCCTTTTTTGGCAAGGATAGAACCATAACCAACAAACTACGACTTTGTAGGCCACATTTGAAAAAAGACCTTCTCACTTTCCACCATAAATGTCTATATGTCTCCCATCACATTACTACTTTATTATCTTATCCCTTAACCTTCTTCCATCCCTTCCTATCTCCCTCTTTCCTGACCTCAACATTCCCTCTCTCTCTTTATCAATGATCACATATTTCATTTTCTCACACTCTCCATGTTCCCAACTTCCCTATCCCTCTTTTTTTACCCCTATCTCCTTCATATTATTCACCTTCCTCTCTTTCATTAGGCCCTGTTACCACCCACTATAGCAGGGGCCCAAAAGGGTTTCCTAATAGGTAAACTGCTATACTTAGGGAAATGATGGAGGCTTAGCCCATTGTCACCATGACTAATATTCCCTCCTCTTTATGGATTTTCATCGATGGAAGGAGTCTTGATGTTTTTGGGAAGCCACTTATAAAATATATGTCAATGGATAAGTATGAAGTGATCCCAATAACCTTTTCACAAGGAGAATGTGAAGAAATAGTGATTGTTTTCTCTTTAAGCAAGGGACTTTACTTCCAAGGGAGAAAGGGTGAGGATAAGGGAGAATGTTACAACTTGAAGATGGACTTACCAATCGCTAAAATCCTTTATGAACTTGGTTTCCAAAATAACCCCTGATGATTAGTATTTGATAGGAAAATGGGCCAAATGAGACCAACTAGACCCAACCAAGGTTCGAGGATAGAATATAGCAAAAAATGATGTTCCTATCCTAGAAAATGTTAGGGAAAAGGATCATACAAGAAAATTTGCTTCAAAATGTCAAGTTCATGCTACTAGGGTCAAGCCTTGGGGATGCCTAGGAAAAATTGGTCCTAGAGATAGGGCTTGGGATTTTTCCACCATTGTAATTTCCTCAAATTCATAGGAGAGTGAGGGGACCCATTACTGGAATAGCCTCCTAGAGATTGAAGTTTTCATGTGGGTGAATTCATGGGAAAATGATGCCCTAGGTGACCTATTATGGCTAGACCTGGGGAAATGTGAAAAAGGTGAAAAAGAAAGGGGAAAATGACTACCCTTTTCAGGGACTAGTGCCTAATTCCATTGGGGGTATTCACTCAAGGATGATTATGATTGGGAATTCAGTTTCTTGATCAAGGAGGCTTAGAAAGTCAAATTTGCCCAATGTTAAGGGAAAAATAAGAAAATTGACCTTCAAGAATTTATAATTCATGAATATAGTGAAATATTATAAATATAAACAATCTCTAGGACATTTCATTCTTGTAACAATGGCCCATACATTAAACGAGATAGATAGAAACCTAATTCCACATTTCAGTCATGCAACAACTAGCCCTAATTATAGGGAAGTTCAACAATCTGAAACAACACAAATATATCACCAAAATTCACTTACAGTGTTAGAGATTATTTCCTACCAGCATCACCTTTACAAAAAATGAAGCTCCCATATAAAAATGGCCCAAATCCATATATCAAAAGTCATCCATTTATCCAAAATGATCCTCCAAGAAGAAATGTGAAGTTTTATAAAATATAGAGAGATAGCAAGTGAAGTTATAATACAAATGAATGTAGCTAACCTCAATATATAACCCTTTGAGGAGCTTGAATTATCCTATGAGCCTACATTAGCCACTAGTAATAAAATAATGTGAAAATAAAACCTCTACTGGTGACAAGCCCACCAAAGAAACCCATAACTGGAATAATAGCCTCTCCTGAGGGAAAATAATAATATGTACATGTCGCGGGGCTCTCAGAAGGCCTAATTATATCCAAAATTTCCCTAATGATGAATAAATTCCTTGAAATATTATGGATAATGGGGTGGCCCCTTTTTCTCCAGGTAGTAGACCCATGGTGCTCAGAGTGCGTGTGCGGACACATAAATGACCCCATGGGTCTACATATGAGTCAAGGAAGCCTGCAAACCCTTTACAATGACTCGAGTGATGAAATGAATGTTGTGATGACATTTTACAAGTCCTGGGACGCCTACCAAGAGTGTGGGGCTCCTATGGGGCCTTTTGGGCATAGTGTACCAAACCTATCATAATCATCCCAAAAGTGGATCTCTAGTAGTATCTAATCATCGGTGGTGATCCATGGTGTGTTTTCTACTTATTGGGAGGCCCATGGCTCTCTAGACACACCGTATATATGCCAATGTGGCCCTTTGGGGATTAGGACCCCACATAGGGAGACCAAACCCAAATGGAATCCACCTAAAATCCTATATAAGATCCAATTTGTAACGTAGCCTTCCAATAAAACTTAGAATAATATTCTAAAATAGATTACAAACCATGGATAAAAAAATCAGAACTTCGCAATGGCATGCCCTTCCGTAGTGGCCTTTGGCATCTGATTCTATCTGTAAGCTCCAAAGGGGGTTAAGCAAACACCTTATTAGGTAGTTTCAACGCTTAAATGGGATAATAGGTCCAAGTTTCATCCCTCTAATGTGGGTAGCAAGTGATAAATAGGTGAGATGGAGTAGGGAATGAGAGGGGAAATCCTCTACCACCTATTAGGGCATAGGGGTAGCTAGATAGGGGAAGCCCATACCTGGGTATATAACGTGTAGGAGAGAGAAATCATGGTACATGCGGTGCCCTGACCCTGATTTTTATACCCTTATTTATATGCATTTTTCATTTTATGAATTTTATGTAATTAACTTCTTAGGGCATTTTTCCTTTCACAAATTTTGTTTAATTAACTGCCCATGGCTCAAAGTACAAGAGCATGATACTTAAGGTATAATAGTGATTACCGCTTTATAATAGGGCGATTCATTTCCCTCTAGGGGTTGTGACAATCATGGGTTATTGAATGATAATGAGTCTCATCTAGGGCCTATGGAACCTGGTTGATGATGATTGATGGGGTTGAGATAATGTTTCCTTTTGTCCACATGCTAATCAATTTTTTTTTCCAACTGTATTTTTCATTTTGTGGTACAATTTCCTGTTAAATGTGGCCAATTATGATTTTTCTTTTTCTTTTAGCTGCTTCAAGATCTAGGGCATCGTTCTAGGCCTAGCCCAAGGTAGGGACAAGGGGATAAGGGGGTTTCCCCCATGTAGACCCAAAGAGACAATGTGGAACTAGGTGGGAGAAATGATAAATATCAGTATAATGAGTGGAAATGACAAATTCATGGTTTCCCAAGTAGTACAAACCTAGAACCAAATGGTCAATAAAGGAGATCTCATGGGTGTGACATCCAAGGTAACATCCAAAGGAGATGAAGGGGACAGGAGAACAAACTAGGCCCACTCTTTTCGCCAAATCCCCCCATCAATCCATGCCCATAAGTATCGATGATAATTAAACTCAATACTCAATTAAAAAATGACAATACACACCTTTAGATTCATGAGGCCCACATTCAAACATACGATAAATACAAGTGGTTGAGGGACCACATGGTAAGATCATGTGGTGAATAAATGGAACAATGAGATAGAATAGGGTTGCAAGGGGCTCTTAACTGTCAGCTAAGGTAAATCATGGAGAAAAAATTATCCTATGGATATCACCCACTAAGTGGTGGGTAACATTTGGCTTCACCTGGGACGTGATATCTTGAAAAATTGGACACGACTACTTGAAATAGAGGTCATGAGAACTCCAAAAATATATTAGCCACCATAGACATGTTATATGCACACTTCGAAGATCAAATCCATAGGGAAACATGTTTTTCACAGTTTCCTATGACCACCCATTCTTAATCTCATCTCATAAAATCAATAAGTAATAAAAGTATGAAATTTTAATCTAAATGAATCTAATATATCATGAGAAATATCATATGTGGTTGGTTCTAATGCAAAAATTAGCATGCAATGCATCCTACTCAATCATGCATATAGATATTCCACCACTAAGTGCAATAATAAATCTACTGAAACCAACATATCATCATACCAATACCAATATGCATATGCATGCCATTATGATTACTCATGTAGAAAATCTCAAATTGAATGTGTTTGTAGTCACATGGAGGCATGAGAACATTATCCCCCTTCGAGATAAAAGGAAGCTTTATAAATACAAATCAATATAGAAATGTCAACCTTTCCCTCCAAGTACAGAATGATGGAATGAATGATTACTCTCAATAACTCCCTATCATGATCATTTCTCTTAATATTACACATTGTATAGGCCATGAGTTTGTGATGAGAGGGAAACGAAAGGTGAGGGAAAGGAGGAGTGCAACAACTAGGTTGCA
The DNA here is from genome assembly GCA_034641835.2 of Pinus albicaulis. Lineage (NCBI taxonomy): Eukaryota > Viridiplantae > Streptophyta > Pinopsida > Pinales > Pinaceae > Pinus > Pinus albicaulis. The sequence goes on from CM076583.1 coordinate 386,753,933, forward strand.
CAAGGTAAACATTGTATTGGATAGGGGAGGTTGTGAATTGATGAAATCCTGAGGTGTTATCCAAGGGGAGAAAGTATATTCAATGAGGGGTTCTCCCTTCATACTACACTTGGAAGGGGAAAATTGCTCACAGACACATGTGACCATATGACAAGGGGTGAGAGAATAACTTGTTGGAGACATAAGATGATGAACAAGAGGAAAATACAAAGTGGAAAGTGAAACATCATATTCAATGGGCCTTTCTTATTCCAAACCATAATCCAAAGGCTCAAGTGGTTTGAATATATAATCATAAAGAAGATAGGCGGGAGTCTTATTGATTTCATCATTATCATTAAAAAATATTTAGTCTCCCATAAAAGGAGAATAAACTACTCCAAAATACCCCTCCTCATGCACACAAAAATAATAATCCTCCTTCCCAAGGATATCGATGGATATTTCATCCTGACTAATGCTCGAGAGAAAAGGAATAATAATTTCAACTTCATCCTGTTTTTCAATATCATAAATGGGAGCAGAACAAAATTGGGGTCTAGGCATTTTCCATTTCGCCTTTTCGATGCGAAAATAATATTCAATGTTATCTTCCAAGGAGCTCATGGGACCACCTTCTTCAAAGTACTCAAAAGGATATTTGTGAGGAGTGACATCCTCTAGAAATGTAAAGTAAGCCTCAACTTTCCTTTCCATAACCTTGTCATCATCAACACATGTGTTCTTAGAATCATCCCATTCGTGATGTAGATTCAACAAGGACTCTTCTTCCTCAGCTATATTCTCAAGGGTATCTTCATCTTGGTTAGTTGACCAACGGGGCGAGTCTTCTTTCCTTTTTTCTTAAACAACAATAGCTAAGGTATTTGTTACATTATTTTGGTAGTATGTGTCTAAGAGGATATCATTAGTGGGGTTTTCTTTATAATCATATTTCATCTTATGAAGCTTCACCTCTTCTTCGTGAAAATGAAACAATACTTCATTAGAATTAAATTCCCTCAATAACCTTATGAATGCCATAATATATTAATCCATTCTTTCTTGCATGATTTGGAGGCTTAGAGGATCAAAATCTTCATCATCCTCAGAAGAGATATTCTCTTTTTCATTACCATGGCCTTCCACCTCCATAACTGACATTTTCTCATCATCCTTAGTTGCACTTGATCTTTCTTGAATATCATCCAATTGATTACCATTTGTGGGACTTTGTACCTTATTATAGTCTTTGATCAGGTTATCGATGATATTGAAAGCACAGGTTATGTGAGAAAAGTCAAGAAGGTGAGTAGGATCCCTCTCATAGGAACACCTCACTGTGTCGAATTGTTCTTGTTGCAACCTAGAAAAATCGAGCATGAAATCCATATCCATATCTTCCAATATCATTTTATAGGATTATGAATACTTAACCACATTATTTTGTAGTTCTTCAATGTCTTGGTTATTTAGCTTTGCAAATATAGGACCAAGACAAACCTCCATTTTTTGATAGTCCATTTTTTATGATTTTGCATCTTAATATTAAGATGGAGTTTCTAGGGTGAAATGAAGTGACTTGATAGATTATTTCTTCACCCTACAAGCATTAAATTTAGATTGCAATGAAGAACTATGGCTCTGTTCTTCCAATGGAGTCTCCAAGAATGATATATAAATATTTTTGTATGGAGAACAAGACACACGTCTCGTCTCTAGCAACGACGCCATAAATGTTACCACTAAAATGAGAATGTGACCTAAAGGGGTTCCTCATAGGGAAGCTTATATACTAAGAGAAATAGTGGATTCTTAGCCCATTGTCACCATGGCTAATATTCCCTACTAACATAAAATATTTGACGATTGATTGATAAATTGAAACAAACAAAATCGATCAGATTGAAATGGTGAGGGAAACAGTAAAATTTTTTTAAAACTAAAATAGAAATAGGACAATGAAAAAAACCATTGCAAAAATGTTAAAAATAGACTGGAATCGATTTGGTACATTAAAGCACCCTTTACCATGCGTCTTTGAATCCTCACACGGAGGCACAATGAAAAGACAAAGACTGCACAGAAAGAAAGAGTATATACAAAAAGCTTCACAAGAAAAAAATGTGTAGCCTGCTGAGCGAGCGAGTGCATAAGGTAAATAATTCAACAGCAAGGGGAGCAAGATGTGCTTCCATTTCATGTAGAAAACACCCGCTCTATGGGTTGAATGGTCACTCTGTGGCATAAACGATCACCATGTTGATGAGAAATACACGATTGGTCAATTGAATTTCATCCGTTGTATGAATGGTATTATAATTGAAGGGAATAAAAGAAGTGGTCAGAGAATTCAAATTCAGTGGTACCACTTAATTCTTTCATTTCTTTTGTGATGATATGTCATGATCACACGATTGATCGATTGTATTTCATCTACTGGATGGAAGTTGTTATAATCGGACGACATAAAAACAGTAGTGAGAGAATTCAAATTCAGTGGTAACGCTTATTGCTTTTGTGATTATACTTGATTGAAAACCACTTTCATGAGTGGATTTTGAGCACCTGAAGCTCTACTTATTCGTGGTTAAATATGATATGAGGAAGTTTCTAATTTGACCGATAATGGTGATTTAATATCGTAATAATAAAATTATATTTTAATAAAGATTTATTATAAACGTTTTTTTTTAAATAATTCTTTTTAAAACTAATTATATTCAAATATATATTGATGATGCGGATTAACTTCTATCAAGACTAATGTGGTCTATCAGACCTTAATAATGGATTCATTTTCATTTTTTAATACTTTATTTCTATGATAAAAAATAAAGGAAATAAATTCTCAAAGATCACTATAGTTTTGTTGAAGTAACAAGTTAGGAAGGTTAGAGGTGTGGAAAACATTTTGGAAATAACAGTGGATGTAAGTAAGAGTCAGGAAATCAAATAGAAAGTTTTTTTTATCTTCAAAGCTCTTAGTATCGCAAAGGTGGTAGGTTCTTTTGTCACAAGGTGTTTTGGGGAAATTCCAACAACCCATTTCACTATGAAGCTCATGAGAATTAATTCTAATATTTGTAATGTTCATTGCATTCTTAGTAATAATCATGACAGAAAGATAATTCGGGTTACAAAGGGTGGGGTTGATCTCATCCTTGTAATACCTTAGCTTCATTTTCCCCTCTAGCTCCTTATCAAACCACAATTTATCCTTAAATTTTGAGGTAATAGTATTTTTAATACTATCCTTATTCACCAAGATGATCTCCTCCAGTGTCCCCCAATGGTCAAGAAAATATTGGGCATCCTTATGCCATCAAAACTTGAGATGGAGGTGGGGGTTTTGGCTATAGTTGGAAGAAATTTTGGGAAACTTCTTGGCTTACATGATCTACAAATTTTTATTTTACTTCAAGAACCTAACCATAGTCATTCTTTCAATGGGGGAGAGTCCAACTTAGATCAAGAGGATAGGATACATAATATTTACTTTAATATGGAGGTTATAAGTTATAAATTTATTTTGAATAATCTTGATCTCCCTCCATGACTCTATGGATACACAGCAACCCAAAGCCCACATCCATATAAAATAACAAGGGTGATGAGATTCCTATAGAGAAGCTTATTTTGACTCCAAATTCAAATATGAGTTAACTTACAGTTATTTTCAAGCTCATATAACATGTTTGGCCTCCAATAATCATTTTTTCAATTATATAATTATAGTTGAGCTAATGATGAATATCAATACCTAAATATTTGTATGAAGAAACCTACTCCAAGTAATTGTTCATAGATGAAATTCCCATGGTTGATCTTTTAGATTTAATTATCATGACTTTAGTTTTGTCAGTATTAACTCTAATACCCATCCTAGAGAAGTAATCATGGACGGTATTAAGTTACATGTCAAGATTATCATGGCTTATCGCTAGACGAATGATATCATCAGTAAAAAGGAGAAGAGTAATGACCATAGGAGTGAGCTTGGGGCCACTACAACCCGCAGTTTCCAAATACTCTTCAAAATTATCGATGTAAATTTCAAAAAGGGTGGGTGATAGGTGACACCCATACTTAACCCCAATATTTCATTTAATTTCTTTAGACCACACATCATGGGTTTCAAGCTTGGAAAAAACATTATCATAGACTCAAATTACACCAATTCTTAACTCGGGAGGAACCATTATCTCTTCAAGTCTTTTCCATATCTTATCCCGAGGAACAATATACAAAGATTTTCTAAAGTCAACAAAAAAACATAAGAGGTAATTTTTACAATTATGACACTCCTTAACAATGATCCTAAGCATGACAAGATGATCAATAGTCGTATGGTGTTTCCTAATAACAACGTTCCCTTTAGCTCTTTTATGATTCATGGATTTCAAGTCATATGATAATATTCTTTTCCAATATGATCCCATATTTTTTTATTAAAATATGGCTAATCATAATGATCCTATAGGTAAAAGGAAAGTGTTTGTCCCTACTTTTAAGGATAGGAATAGTAAGACTTTGCATCCAAATCTTAGAGAAGTTATGCTTTACCATCATATTGAGAAGTTTGTGGATATGAGAGATAAAGATATGCCTTCCCATTATGCATATATATTCACAATTATTTTAAAATTTATGATATATAACTTTCTATTTTAAAATTTTAGATTATAAATACTAAAAAAATTACAACTAAATAAATTCCAATTTTTTTTTTAATAAACATGGTTTTTAAATACAAAATTTTAAAATATTAAAAAAAAATTATAAAATAATTATGAAAATATAAATATATATAACTCCTTTAATTGTTTTATACAAATATTTTTCTTTAAAGGTATTATGAACTCTTACTTTGTGCATAACTCAATTCATCATTCTACTAAGTTCTACAAGAAACCTTATTAGTGACTACTACTTGTGGCATAGGACTATAGTAATCCAAATTGATATGCCTAAAAACTCACACGTCAATTGATGTAGTTTAAAACTTATAAACCATGATTTGTTACATATTATGCCCCCACCACATTTCCTCAACCAATCAGGTATAACAATTTTTTTTCTATTGATCAATCCATACAATTTTCATCTTATTTGGCCTCATTCCAAGGCAATTATGAGGCCAAAATTAGGATAAGTATGGCCAAAAAAAGAAATTTTCAGGTTCACACGAACTAATACTAACATTAATTTTGAACATTAGATGTTGAAATGCTCGAAAACTATGACTCCCATAGAATAATATCAAAAACATTATCCACAGATTCTATAGGTATGCCAGCTACCGTTCTGTTTATATATAACAGGTTCCATACACTGTAAAAATTCTCATACGCTTGAAATTGCACTCTTATTGTTGTCCCTGAGCCCTTTATCCTTTTCCATTGCACTGCCATTTTTGTCCCTGAGCCCTCTATCCCTGGCACTCTTCTTTAAGCATTCACTTTTGGTTATGGCCATGGATTCCTTTCAGCCTTCCAAGGGTTTTCATGGTGCAGAGGAACTAGATTAAAAGGGAATGGAAAAATATCTAGAGACCAAAGCAGAGAATGAAACCAAGAATGAGACCGTAATGGGAGAATGCATCCATAGAAAAATTAAATAATTTTTCTATTGTACCTTGCTAGCAGCCTTAGAAGAATAACCACATTACTTCATACCCATAGGCACCATTATCGATTGAATAAGGCATTCTCATTTTATCATATCTTATTTCTTGCACAAGTATACCCAACTCGCATAGGTGGAAGCTCACAGGGTAGTCCCCAAAACCTTTATTTCCATTATACCTTACTTTTTTGTTTACTAACCAGTTGCATTGTGTTACATGGTTGAATGAAGAAGCGCGTAGGAAAGTACAAGCTATAGACTCGAGAAAATTTAATAGCATGTCATAGCATAGCATGATAGTGCAACGGTGGGATCCAGTGGTGTGTGTCGTTGTCATGCCCAAAGTCATTGGTTGTGTTGAACATGGTGGGTAAAGCTCACATGTTAAGTCAGATCATGAATATGAACAAAGGTGTATAAAACTTCCCTTTCTATCATCAAAAATATTGGAATATCAAGATACTTTAGAATGACTTTCCCTACATACACTTCTAAACATAAGTCCCCCGTATTGTTCTTTAAGATTTTTTGATGCAGGAGCATCATGGTTCCGAAAATGTGTGCATTTAGTAGAATCTAGGGGGTCTTATGTTTTTCAAAAGAGTTGATTTCTTAAGTATCTAATTAATGTAATTTCCAATATTTTGAGTGATTTGTGTGAGACATCTAGAATAGGATTTAATTAAATATTGAGATGAATATTTGTAAATGTTCTCAAATGTAGGAGAACATGAGTGATTGATTAGTGATTGTTGTGGATTGAGATATTCTAAAATATTTTAAATCTTAGATTAGAAAGTAGTTCATGATTAATGGACCCTTAGGATTTAGTTTAATGTTGAGATCCTCAAGGGATAAAGAAGAGATTTTAGGAATTAATTGAGGAATTAGGGATAAAGAAGAGATCTTAGGATATTTTTTTAGTAACCTATGGATCTGAACATGAATTGGTTACATAACCTTTTGTATATAATTGTAAAGCCTCAAAGGTACAAATAGTATAAAAAGAAGATATTTCTTAGAGAGAAATTTAATTGTAATCCTACGGCCACATACACAAAGAGAGGAAGAGAAAATGGCCATGTAAAGGTAGATCAGGCCAAGCTAGATTGGAAAACAGGTTTTTATTTGTATCTATACATTTTTTTAATGAATGAGGAAATTGAATTCATTATGACTGTGTTTGTCATTCCTTTTACGTGATGAGTGATCCATAACAATGAATTTATGGTTTTTGTGTGATAAACCGTGATGAATGAATTCAAATTGAATGTATAAGTCTTTCTAAGTGATAAAGGACTTAACGACAACGTAGAATCCGTGTGATTCCAGTCGGGAACTAATAGATGCGTGTGCAGATCGAGTAAGAAACAAATCAACAATCAAGTAGGAGTAAGCCCACGAGAGATCAACACCTTTAAAGATATAAGAAGAGCTCAAGAGAGATTCGCATTGAAGAAACCTCAATAAGCAAAGGAAGATTAGTGCAGAGGATACTGTATTGTAGAGCATTGACAGTATAAAGAACAGAAATTGACTAAATACCAAAGCATGGAGAAGAATTCAAAAGAGGAATTTGATGGAAAGGATTAAATCGTGGGATCGAATATTTAATCATTGACTGTGGAGATCAAAGCAGGAAGAAGAGGCGAAGAAGAAGTGCCATGTGTCAGCACTGAGCAACATCACACATTGATGGTTTTTATAGTTTAGTGTTAAGAGCTCGCAAGGTAAACAAGATAACTTGTGATATGGTAAGTTTTGGAAATTGCGATGAAGTAAGGACGACAAGATGTGATGCAATGAGTGGAGGCCACGTGTCAGCATTACGCATGAGTGCACATCGTAGGTTTTAAAGTTTAACATTAATGATTCGCACGGTAAAGTATTCTGGTTGCGATGCGATGTGGACGCGAGATAGCATATGAGCAGGTACAACATGGCTGCTAGATCAGATGAACATGTACGACGGAAATTATAGTACGAATTCACATTGATGATTGTATCGTTTACGTTTAAGTTGCAAGTTAAGTTTGTCGTCTTGTGATTTTCTATGATTGGTCGAAGGATGGTGGGACCATGAAACCCTATTCTGCATATATGTAAAGAGTTTTGGGTTTACGGGTGGTTTTTTTTAAAGGAGCATTTTTTATCATTAAAGTATGTATGTTTAATGAAAATCCATAGTATAGTCTGTTGTGTGTGTAAAGGATATATGTGTGCCACAACCCACAAGTCCGAGGTAATTGTATAAGGTTGAAGACGTGCATGAAATAAGGTAATGTGAAGGGGTGACAGTGCATAGAATTAAAGGTGATTATATTGAGTTATCAACCATGGTTAAAACTTTCGCATGTGTTTGATTTAAATTGATAAGAAGGAAAAGTTAAGGGGAGAGCATGTGGGGTTAATTCCACTTGTTATGAAAAAAATGAACTTGATTGGCTGCTCATCAAACAACTCAGTGTAACTGTTTCAAACCACTTCTAACTGAAGATTAGCCTTTTCAGTTTGAGAGGGCTCTCTCAAGGGGGGTTTATGATTTTGAATAATGATAGTACTAGATAGCTAACTCTATGGAATTGTAACTTTTTTTGTATGATTGCAGGTTGAAAAATTTAGGCATGCTACCATGGGCCTTATGGAGTTAAAAATCACTAGTTTCAGTGACAATGGTTCTTCACATGGAAGCTGAGGTAGATAGAGGTTTTAGACAGAGGCAACTCACACACACAACATAAGAAAACACGGTCATTTCATCACTAAATGAATTTAGAGCATAATATTATGAATTCTAAGTAATTAGGGATGAAATATACTGCAAGAGATAAATCATAAAGATGTACATCAATAAGATATCAAAAACCTCATGAGAATCTTAGGTCTGAAAAGAAGAATGTCACTTTGTATTACTGATATTGGTCAAAAACATACAAGCAACAGTATTTTGAAAATATTCTCAAACCCCTTACTACTTCGATGTTTTGCCTTTAAATAGACATTATTTACATCAAGGATGATCTTCTTGGTGGGTATATCTTTGAATTATCCTATGACACCTTTCATAACTGAAATACATAACTTTCAATGGAAAATTGACAACTACCTTTTAAAGAAACCATCTCCTAATAGGACTCTAACTCCTATTTACTACATTCCTCTCTCCTATCTATGAAATAGTTACATGATGGTTACAAAATAAATATCACATGCTCTAAGGACACATGACCAAGTTTAGTACCACTTTACATATTTAAAACATCCCTAGACGTGTGGAGCATAACCCTGTTTTTTAGGAATGGATGACCATTATCTTGAACATTGTTTTGATTGATGAGATTTCCTCATGGCACTCCCTTTGAATCATAAATATATGATAATAAGCTCCCTCAACATGTTGGATGCGTCCATCTTGCCAAAAACTGCTTTTAATATGCTAAAAACCTTCAACAATTTCTCGCTACGAAAATAGGAAAGTTTCGTAGCAAGTTTTGGTGGCGTTGAACAAGTGGCTTCTACATCCATCTTATTCACTTCTTTATTGTTTCGTCATGTTAATCATGTCATAATACCTTAACACCATGGATCCCTCTCATTGAAACATGGAAAAACTGACTCTAAAAGTAAAAAGACACTTATAGGTTTTTTGGTAGCGTATTTCTGGCTTTAAGCCTAAGGTATGCGACAAAATTGTGTAAAAAACCATAAATTGCCCCTTTCAAAATTGTCTTCAAAAATTGACCTCCAGCTGGAAAATCTTGATTCTCTTCACATTATGAACCTTCTAAGACATATTCCATTTAAAATTACTACTCCCGTGGTGTTTCCTCTTCATTTACAATCAGTTGAGCTATAGGCTCTTCCACCATTGTCATCTTTAAACCTTTATTTTCCAATTCTTCATGAATTAACTCCAATTGCTCTTCAAGGTCTTGCAATTTTTCTTTTAATTCCATTTTCTTGGATTGCAAGTACAGGTTTATCTTTTTGATGTGCTTGAACTCTTCTCTTAGTGGTTGAGTCCACTTTATCATCTTTTTTGTATTGTCCAAGGTCTTTGAGACACTTGTGACTTGATCCTCCTAGGTTTTCCTCATTTCTTCAAACTAAACCTTCTCAACTCTATGCTTCTTTACCTCTTTCTTCAAAACTGATATCTCCTTGTTTGCCTCTTTCAGCTGCTACTTAAGGGTTTCAATTTCTAATTTTTCAGTGATTTTCTCTTTACGCTTCTTTTTTTGATAACCAAATCCTCTTTTGCAAATGAAGAGAGATCTATGATGGTTGGTGGCTAGGTAGTTTCAATGATATTTTCAGTCTCTTTGCTACTTTCCATAACCTTCCTTCCATGTCTAGTCATAGGCTTTCTAAGTTGAAACATGAAACCAACATCATCACCTGCAAACTCTAACTTTTTAGCTATCTTTCCTTTCTTTAGCTTTCTTCCCCCATCTTCAACATCTTCAGCTTGGACAATGGGAGTTTCTTCAATATCAATTGCATGCAAGATGTCCTCTAAGATATGCTTACCCACTCTCTGGCTCCTAGTAACTCTCTTGCTTCCATGTTTGCTAAATTTTGGCCTCTGTTTTGAAGGTGTTGTTTTAGGTGTATGAATTTTATGCAAAGGCTCTGTATCCATGCTCACTGGTTCTAGTGGGGATGATCTATTCCCTTCTTCAACTTCCTTTTCCACTGTAGGTGATTAAATATTTCTAGGTTTGGAAATCTCTTAGGAGTAACAACATCAACCTCAAAACTACTCATGAACAGAAAGGATGTCCAATCTCTGTCTAGTCTCTTCAACTCCTCTAACACCAACAAATTAATCAAATCATGGTGAAAGATAGAAGTTTCATTACCCTATGTTTGAACTTGAACATTATCTAACATTTTACCTATACTTCTGTATAAATAAAAAGGCAAGTCAAGTGACCTCTTACACACAAAATACAGAAGAAGCCTGAGGTGGTGGGATTAGACCATTTGAAATATTCCTTAATAGGTGAAATACTTCTGAATGATCATCAACAACTTTGAATAACTTTCCTTCATGAAACTCCTAGGCATGGCATTTGTAAGATCAATTTCACTATCTTCTGGTTTGATGAACTCTTTGCAATCCTACATGGTGAACTTGATGGCTTTAAACAATTTTTCCCCTCATCTAGGGATTCCTGTTGCTGTTGAAATGTTGTTTGGTGTTACTGTGAGGTTTATAATTCCCACCTTTGAAGTTGTTCCAGTGAAACTGTTAGAAAAATCCTTGGAAACGTGAAGATGACAACCCTACAATTTTTGACAGAATTGCAAGAAACTTGTTCTTCTGAAAATATCCATGGTCATTGGGTCCTCATTGAGAAAATTCATGTCGATGGGCTCATACCAGTGGCAGTGACCCCCTTTGTTTGTTTTCTTCCTTGAAGCCATGGTGACTTTATATCTTCTTAGCCTCACTTACTTGATGACACCTGCAACCTTTGAATCTACCAAAAACCTACTTGGCTCGATGAAGCAACTCTCCAGAAATCCAATAACATGCAAAGATAAAGCGGAGTGTGACAAATAGACTAATTGGGTAACATTTTATGGCTTAAATGACAACTCGTGCCTTAATCATGACATATGCACGATAAAAAGGGTAATGAGGACCTCAGAGATGGCTTTGTACTTTTGAATTAACCCTAACAGAATCGAATGACCTCCACCCTAACTCCTCCAATCATGAACTGACACTTTGCATCGAGTTTGACAAGACAGACACGAAAACATTTTTTCATATCGTATCTAGTTTAACTTTTGACAATATTTTTACAAAACTATTAGGCAGTTTCATAGCAAAAACTGTTATTTCACAGTATAAAACACTACGAAAAGATGTAAAACTAGCTTAAGTATCCTTTTAAAATTTAAGCACTTGGGAAATGAAAACTAACACCTAATGATGACTGATGGGACATGACATGACCTAAATGGAGGTGGCCTTGAACCTTAGGATAGGTTAAACATGTAAAAATAAAGATGATTTTTTCCTTTACCAACTTGAAAAGGCTTAAGGAGACCTTATCCTTTTGAGGAGTGAACGGTATGACCATGTCAAGTAATGTTTCACAAAATTATAACTGATAACACCGCTAACCTTGCATGTGTTTATTTTTTGTTAATTGCGACCTTATGGTTATGTCATTCGGTATCAGAGCGAGTAAAATCTCTTTTGGAGGAAAATCAGAACAAGCAGAGTTTTGATGAAGATTGTAGAGTTAAAATATGCAGAAAACATTGGTAGAAAAACAGAGTGAGATTGAGCGTGATTATGGATAAAAGGAGAAATAAGTCATTTTATAAATCTGAAAAGGTGGAGACAAGTACAGAGAAAATTCAGACAGTAAAATCTGGCAAACAGATTGTTTTATTGAGGAGAATGGAGATCCATTCAAATGTGAAGAGTGGAAGCAAACTTCTTATGAAATCATGTAGGTAGTGATTTTATATTAACTTTGATTTGATTTTTGTAGGCTCCAGACAAAAGAGGAATATATCAACAAGAGGGAAGTTTTAAAGAAAAGAAGAACTAGTTGTGTTTTTGAAAGAATATTAAAGTGGATACTCTGAAGAAACATGGAAAAGAGCCTGAATGTTCCAGTTGAACATTGGAAAAAGCGGACTAGAGTGTTCTCATAAGAATGTATAATTGTAGAAGCCAAGGAGCAAAGGAGTTGCTCAATATAGGTTCCAGAGATAGAGAACCAGTGTTACCTAAAGACCAAGGAGAGAAGGCTTGGTGAGGTACTTGCAGTAGGTATAGATACTTTCTGAGAAGGAGAGGCTTAGTGCAGTTCACAAGTGAACATATACAGTTCACAAGAGAGAGAAGAATGACTACTAATATTCATAGCAGAGGTTTAGAAAGAAGCCACAACAGAAGAAGAGTGGAGAAATATGACAAGGTGAATAACGTAGAGAAGATAATTCAAGAAGAGATTGACAGAGAGAAAGATGAGATAAATTTCCAAATTGCATTGTTGTTGGATATGTTGCACAAAAATAAGGTAGACCAAAGGTATGGTTGGACTATGAGAAAGAAGGTGAAATGGCATAGGCTACAAGAAAAGAGAAATCATTAAGTGAATATATAGCTAATAGAGGAGATGAGGAAGCTTGAGAAGATAATGAATGTTCAATTGAGAATAGAGAATCTCAAAGGAGTTGAGCTACAACAAAAGAAAATTACTAGAGAAGAACAAGTTCCTTTTGAACTTGAAGATGGAAAAATGATGTCTGAAACGTCAATTGGGGCTACTGAGCCTTATGGTTTTGAAATTAACAATTTTTGTATGGTTGCAGGTGTAATACATCATGATGGAAAATCTTTGGGTATTATTAAAGAAGAGGAAGCAGAGGGACGAAATCTGAATTCTGTTTTGAAGATGAAAGATGAGACAGTCAGGTCTCATGAGGAAACTCATATACCGTTTAAGGGAGATATTTCATTTTAGCATATTGCTAGAGCTATAAGCAGAGGAAGTTTGTCTTATATTGATAGTCAAAATAAAACAAAAGAATTTTACTTTTGTAAACCTGAGAAAGGTATTTTCTTTGATGAATAAAGTGAAGATGTGAAGGAAGGACAAGATCAAGATCTTATGAGATGTTTTAATTTCATAGGAAGCCAAAGATAAGAATAGCTATTAGAGACTGTTATGATAAAGGCACGAGATGAATTTATACTTTTCAAGTGTAAAGAAGAGATTAGATTGCTAGACAAATTGTTGGGAGAACCTAAAAGTGAAGAGGAAATTACAGCCAAAGAAGAAGAAATGTTTATAACATCTAAGGAGACTGAGGTGAATTTAAATTTTCAAGTTTATGATGTGTTTTCAGGTGATGAAGAAGATACAAACAAAGTTGTAATAAAGGATATGGAGGATATATTATCTTTTGAAGGTAAGAGTAAAGTTCAAAAGAAGTATGAGGATGAACAAGTTTTTGTCTTCAAAGACAATACAGGAGAACGAAATTATAATCAGCAACTGGAAGAAAATGTTATTGCAATCAGTGAGTCGAAGAGAAGCTTACTTTGTGAGAGTGAATTTGCAGGTAGTAAGCAGAAGAGAGATGTTTCAGAGGGAGATATCTTAAAATATATTCAAAAAATTTCGGAGGCAGCAATATCCGGAGTAATATTTGCAGAAATTTCTAGAGCAATAGTATTTGGAGCAATAGCAGAAGTTGAAGACAAAAAGAGTTTTGGAATTCTTACACAAAGGAAAGGACAACAACAACAAAGTAATTTTGATAGAGAAATAGATAATTTGATGAAGCTTATGAGAAATTAACATATGGAAAGGAGCTGCAGAAAAATAAGAAGGATAATCAGTTGGATGAAAGGCTGGACTATAACAAACATTGAAGGAAAATTCAATGGAGTGTTACAAACGAAGATCTGGAAAGCAAGAGAAGCAAGGAGAGACGGAAGAATACATCGATAGCAATTGAAATAAGCAAGGAAATCACTGAATAATAAAGTATGGCATCTAGGAGGACAAAGATTGGAAGCACATGATATGGAGATCGTGCTTATTTTCCACCTTGGGAGTCTGAAGCAAGAGCATCATGCTTCTGAAAATGTGTACATTTAGTAGAATCTAGGGGGTCTTATGTTTTTCAAAAGATTTGATTTCTTAAGTATTTAATTAGTTTGATTTCTAATATTTTGAGTGATTTATCTGAGACATTTAGAATAGAATTTAATTAAATATTAAGAGGCATATTTGTAAATGTTCTCAAATGTAGGAGAACATGAGTGATTGATGAGTGATTGATGAGTGATTGGTGTGGATTGAAATATTATAAAATATTGTAAATACTATATTAGAAATTAGTTCATGATTAATGGAGGATCCTTAGGATTTATTTGAAAGTTGAGATCCTCAAGCGATAAAGAAGATATTTTAGGAATTAATTGAGGACTTAGAGCATTCTTAGTATTTTGTTGAGTAACTTATGGATCTGAACTAGGATTGGTTACAAAAGCTTTTCTATATAACTGTAAGGCCTGAAAGGCACAAACATTAGAAAAAGAGGATATTCTTAGAGAAAAATTTAATTGTAAGCCTACGGGCATATAAAGAGAGAGAGGAAGAGAAAAGGGCCATGTAAAGGTAGATCAGGCCAAGCTAGATTGAAAAAAAGGTTTTTATTTGTATCTGTACATTTGTTTAATGAATGAGGAAATTGAATTCATTATGACTATGTATGTCATTCCTTTTATGTGCTAAGTGATCCGTCACTATGAATTAGCAGTTTCTGTGTGATAAACCATGATGAATGAGTTTGAATTGAATGTATAATTCTTTCTAAGTGATAAAGGACTTAACCGCTAGGCAGAATCCATATGATTCTAGTAAGGAACTAATAGATCCATGTACAAGTCGAGTAAGACAAAAATCAAGAATCAAATAGGAGGAAGCTTAGGAGTGATCAACACCTTTAAAGACAAAAGAAAATCTTAGGAGATATTTGCAATGAAGAAACCTTAATAAGCAAAGGACGAGTAGCGTGGAGGAGTATTGCAAGGAATTAATAGTTTAAAGAATAGAATTTGACTAAATACTGAGGCATAGAGAAGAATTAAAAAGGGTAATTTGATGGCAAGGATTAAATAGAAGGACCGAATATTTAAGCGTTCATGGCAGAGATCAAAGCAGGAAGAAGAGGCGAAGAAGAAGTGCCATGTGTCGGCACTGTGCAACATCGCACATCGACAGTTTTAAAGTTTAGTGTTAGGATTTCACAAGGTAATTGAGATAACTTGTGATGCAATAAAGTTCAGAAGTTGTGATGCGGTAAGGATGGCAAGATGCGATGTGATGAGTGGATGCCACGTGTCACATTAGCGGACATTGCAGGTTTTAAAGTTTAACATGAAGAATTCGCATAGTAAATTTTTTTGGTTGCGATTTGATGTGGATGGGAGATAACATATGAGCGGGTATAGCATGGCCATTAGATTAGATGAAGATATACGGTGGAAGCTAAAGTAAAACTTTGCATGGGAGATTGTATCGTTTACATTTAAGTTGCAAGTTAATTTTTCTGACTTGTGATGCACTATGATTGGTCAAAGGATGGTGGGACTCTGAAACCTTGTTTTGCGTATATGTAAAGAGGCTTGGTTTTACGTGTGGTCTATTTTAAAGGACCTTTGTTGACTGCTAAATTATGTATGTTTAACCAAACTCCATAGTATATTCTGCTTCATGTGTAAAGGAGTTATGTGTGCCACAACCCACAGGTTCGAGGTAATTGTATATGGTTGAATTCATGAAAAAATAAGGTAATGTGAATGGGCAACAATTCATAGAGTTAAAGCTCATTATATTGAGTTATCAACCATAGTTAAAACTTCTACATGAGCTTGATTTAAATTGATAAGGAGGAAAACTTAAGGGGAGAACATGTGGGGTTAATTCCGCTAACCTTGCATGTGTTTATGTTTTTTTAATTACGACCTTATGGTTGCGTCTTTTTTCCTCTAGTCATGGCCCTAGCTTCCCAAGAGACTTCCAGCGATGGCATCAATGCCAAGATCCCTCAATATATGGTTTTCATGTAATACCAAAGGGATGCATAGGGCTAGGAAGTCCATATCTTTGTCCTCCCTTGACATTTTTTCTGAAGCTTTTGGTTTCTTTTCAAAACCACCCATCTAAAAGCTAAGGTCCATATATTACCTTTTCTTTTAGTTTCATGGCTAAGTATCATTTGATATTCGAGCCCCCTTTCCCTTAATTCCAAAATTTTATACTCCATTCTAGCTACAAAAAAAAAAGCACAAGCTAAAGCATCAAGCACCAGATAAATAAGAAGGAAAAATAATAACATTCATCGTCATAGACAATGTCTTGCGTCAGAATCAACAACACAATAAGGAGGTGCATTATCATAGCCTCGGGAATTTCTCCTAGAAGGAATATTTCATAGTGCTAGTATTTTCCCGCACTTGTCTATTCTTCTTTCTTTAAAAAATATAGATACTATTTCAAGAATAAATGCAAAATATACATTGATATATAGAGTTTATATTATTTTTAGTCCTTCACTTGGAAGGAAAAATCACCTCACCGTACCAAGGTTTCACTCCGGCATGATTGATTGAAGTTGCACGCACTGCTCCATGCCAGTGTGACTAGGGACCTTAATACATCCTTAAATAGTCCATGAATGAGCCAGTAAGGGGAAGTGATAGCATCTATTTTATCTATGTTTATTACTACTCAACAATGAATAGGGAAATTTTTGACTATGCCCTTCATTTACCCCTTAGCAGTTCACTGAGAAAAGCATGACCAAACTATTTTCCACCTATATCTAGCTAGGATCTCTAGTCGCCTATCATTTGACAAGACTTCATGCTTTATGGGTCTATGATTGAATAGATGATTTGTATCTAAAATAACTACTTTGGGAGAGGAAGTACTAATATTCCTCCACTACTAACTTTCACCCCAACATGAGAGGGTTTCGGATTAGGCTCAATTATGGAGCTTTCGATGATCATGTGCTTGGACTTGAGTTCAAGATGAATAGTTGTATGTGAGATTGGCGAAGGGATGAGTGGGTTGCATTCAAGCTTACGAAGTTTACAAATAAGTTTTTGATGTTGGTCCAGAAAATTGTGTCTATATTTTCTTCAATGAAATTTTTGCAGGGTTTCAAGAAACCACTCAGCTCATTTTTCATAAGCTACATTCGATTGAGCACGTTGGTGCACAAGTAGCTTTGCTACTATATTTACACTTAGTATGCAAGTACGCGTTTTTCATACAGTGCTTAACCTTATGTCTTAGGTTTACTTTGGTTTAAATGAAATTAATCTTTTTGTGGTAAATATGTAGAATCCAGGGCTAGTCAGTACCATTCACATATATTCTAAAGTTCTATATGTGTGGAAATTCGGGTTAATCAGTACACTTGGCATCAAATAATAACCTCACTTTTGGTTGAACTAGTGAAATGTGAGCATTTTTTTTAGTCTACTCTAGAATAAATAGTTAATTTTTTTCATTTCATGGATGTGGTATGATCTTAAATAACTTTATTGGGAGGATAACTGGTGGTAAATATAAAGATCATTTTTCATGCAGTTAACTAGTTTTTGTAGAAGTAAGTTATGTCACTCATTTCCAAAGAAAATAGTTGGTCTTATGTGAACTAATAGGAAAAATAATTGAATTTGGATAAGTATAATGACATTTTTTCCTCTTCTGCCTCATGTACCACTACAAGGGGGCCATTTTATTAGTGGGAGCCATTTTTATTGTTAGGTGTGTAGAGGACAGTCACACCATAAACCGTGACATGGTGTCCCACCTCTTCATAATGGGTGTCAATCAACATTTGAGGGAACCTTTCAGTGGCATCATTATTTAGTGAAAATTTAACAATATGACACAATATGACCATTTTTCAATGGTGTTGAATGATTACTGCCAAAATTTCTGCGGAGAAATTGTAACATCCTTGTATGTAGTTGTATAAGTATTTATTTTTAAGATCATGGCCTAGGAGACGTGAAATTGATGTATGAAACATTTTATTTGTAGGATGATTATTAGTATATGTAGGTGTACATACCTTGCCCACTCTAGATAGAATTCCAATATGTACACCTTTCCCACTCTGGATGGAATTTCAATATCGATGCTCTTGTAAACATATGTGACTTATATATAAAGTTGTGACAGATTGTGGGTCTTACTTATGGATTATCCATGGAAAAAATTTAATTTATGTTTTATGTGGTAGAGAATGAATCATATTTATTGGCTTGAATTGCAGAAGCTTGTGCTTCTTCTCAAGAAAAAATGAACAAGCTCTTTAGCCACAATCTAGTTTCACCAGCTGAAAATATGATATTTGTCACTAACTCAAGAAATTCCCAGGAATCGCTTTTTTCTTAAGCATACATGGTATTCCAACCTATTATAAAGTATTTTCAAGTAGTGATATCATTAATTCGTAACTCAAAATTAGTGACCTTTTTCTATCTAGTTTACTCAATTTCTTCTTTGGCTTGGTGCATTTTTTAATTAGGCTTCTTTCAACTTGTGCAAGTAGCTCTACTCTATCTACAAAGTAATTACTTGAAATAGGCATATATGGTATCCTTAAATACATTTTATCTAGCTTTGGCCTTGTTTCGCAGAAAAATTTTCATTTTTCATAAAATAGGCCTCTTGATCTGGTTACCTTCTTGTCTAATCATTTATATGCAATAAGTGCATTGTATATTCATTTACATGTTAAATGATACTTTGTGTGAATATTTATGTATTGTGAAAATTTATGTGCTAAAAACAATGGATGTCAAAGTTTCTTAGGGAGTGAATGCTCCTCAGGTTAGTTTCTGTTGTATCTACACAAAATTTGTGGCTTAGATAAAGGTTAGCTAATTTCGATTTTATTTGAATATTTTCTTTATAAGAATTATATAATGGGAGATCACTGACAAGGGGACATGGATATGACATCGTTGTGATTTTTGGAACTTGCCGAGTAACTTGGCTAACTTAGGAATCAAGTTTTTTTGATACTTATTGTTAAATTTCTGTAAAGATGAGATCATTCCTTAGGGATATACTGCATCAGTATCTATTGATATAGAATATATGTTAATTGAGATTGAATTCAAGGACCTAAAACCAAGATATAGTTTCAATCAAAAAAACTATTTTTTCCTTTATTGTCCATAAGTAAAAAAATTATAATGAATCAACAATGTTGTTATATGTGAAAGGCTTGTGTCTTTTTAATTCTAAATGAAAGGACACAATTAATATTTTTAATTAACACCACCTCAGTGTGATTTATGTTTATTTATCATTTTTAATTGAAATGTGGTGCATTATTTTTCTTCTACTTGTTTGAGATTTGTTTCTTGGAAGTTAGAGAGTAAGTCAACCCCACCATTATTCACAACTTAGCTTACCTGAATGTCGCTTTTTTTTGGGATGTTAGCTCTGCTTATTTTTCACACTTTAGGTTTAATGTACTAAAGTATTTTTTGGAATGATATTGGCCATACTAGTAACGTAATTTCCATGTATTGATATATAATTAGCTTCATTCCTAATCAGCAAGAGTTTTGTTATGAGTTGGTGTTTCATAATTTTAGAAACAAATGTTAACTAGAAATAATTGTATTTCCTTGGTTATTTATTGAGATGAATGCATGAGTTCCTAACATTGGTTGCTTTCATATACATCTCCTTTTTGCAGGTCTGGATGGATTCCAAACTTATATTGTGATCATGGCTAACTATAAAATTTATGCATGTGGAAGACAAGTTTTTCTGTCTCATTTTTAAAAAGTCGTAAACATTTTTCATGGTGTTTCAATATATTTTTAGGGATCACATGCAAATGGATATGTTTTAGTAATCATGCCTTTTTGTATAGCTCTAATCATTCTAGATGGTTTCATATTTATGTTTATACTCTAGAAGGTACTCAGATGAAGTAGGGTTGGATGTTCACATTTTTTTTGTACCAAAGTATCATTATCTACTCTTTACATGAGAGCGTCTTGGTAAGTTTATTCCTTCACCATTTTTTTCTAGGCAGACTTGTTGGATCTGTCCAACTCCCAAATTTTACAAAAAAGTGTATGGATCTCTATATATATCTATATCTAGCTATATATCTCCCTGTCTATCTATCTATGGTGTTCACACATGGTTCAGATTTATCTCCCATTTAACCCATTTTAATAGGCTTCCTTGATAGAAATTTTTTAATCTAGAATGTTCTTACTAAATTTTCTTTATCATAAACATGTACATGCCATATTTAGCCATTTTTATTTTCATTCAACATACTCCAAAGGTATAAGTATATTTTTTTAGGTGAGTTGAGTTATTATAGTTATATTTTCTTGATCGTAGGAAGGAAGTTGAGCAAAGCCTTCTATCTGGTTGTTAAGTTAAATTGAATCCTAGAGTGAAAAAATTATTGATTAAAAACATGTTATTAAATCTAAAACTATGTGGGAATACACGCAAAGTCCACTAAGTACTACTGGTGTTCACATGGAATCAAAATTTTGTAAAAATATTGACAGTGAGGACCTCAAGGTGATGGTGCTTGCTGATTATTTATTCATGTAGCTATACAATGTCACAAAAACTAAATATTTGCCACAAAAATGGATCTTCTCCATGTAATAATGTTCTTGAGTAAGAGAACTATAGCAAAGAGCAAAAAAAAAAACAAAGTATGATAAAATTTAAAAAAGAACAACGACTACATCCCTAGCAGCAGAAAAGAGAGAATATATGTAATTATTTATAGAATTTATTACTGCACTAAGTTATATTTGGATTTCAAATTTACAGGTCCCTTGTGATGCGTATATTAGCAAGTATTTTGAATTGAATTCCCCCCCCCCAAATATGATAAATATTACTTTGATACAATTGTAGCTGCTAAGATAGCTCATTTCGGAGCATTTCATGAAGTATTTTGAGTTTCTAGTTCTCATCTTCAACGACCATGACATTGAAATTATTGATAAAGATACTATATATCGCCACATATCGAAGTAATCCACTTTCCACTACTTTACATATGTTCAAAGTGTCTTTATTATTTTGTTGAGCGAAGAGAATGATCAATTTTGTGTGACATATCTAGCACACATCTATTGCATGTCATCTGATTCAATAGATGAAATGATTTATGTCTTTTCCTTTATATGGCATAGATGTTGGGATGCATCAAACTTTATTTTGTGGTATATTCATGACATTATTTATTTTATGCTGCACAAATATTCATTATTTTCCACACAAAATACATTTAATAATGTTATTAGTTTCAAGCTCATTTTCTAAAACACATTAGATATGTAGTGCATGACCAAAAAATACATGTAATAACATCATTAGTTTCAAGATAGTATTATACAAAACATTAGATATCTAGTGCATGACCAAAACTTGCTCACTTATGTGTGGCACTATTTGTGGTAGTTGTAAGGAAATATCCCTCTCTTATAATATTATTGATCTACTTTTAATATTATTGATCTCTCTCTTATATTTCTTATTTCCCACGTCTCAAAAACAGTATACATGTAACAAGACATGAGAATGGAGGAAACATTGAGTTAGATATCTCATTCATATGTCAGAATAATAAACAACACACACAAGTTTGCAAAATATGGAAGGCATTCAATTCTACCATATTCTCAAAGCTTTTTATCAATACTACTCATGTTACTTGACCCTAAATTACCAAAAAATATTCTTGGCTTAAAGGGGAAAGCTCAATTTTCATTTTCTTCATTTTTCATACTTGCTTGATCTCCTTTTAGGGAATTGACATTTTTTTGCAGTGTTTAAGCTCAATTTTCATTAGCTCCATTTTCATCTTTGCTTGATCCCCTTTCATGGAATTCACAATTTTTGTAGTGTTTTCCATAAATAAATATATGAGCTTGACCATTCTGCATCATGAGAGTCATATTTTGGAGCTAATATCAGGTATTTAATATTTTTTTGGTAACTCGTTTCCTCTAGGACCCGTTGTTGTGGAAACTCTTACATGCTCAAAGAAAAGCACCAGAAGGTGTGTGCAAGAGCTAGCTAGCCATAAGAGCTTGAAGAGATAAATACATTCATTTTAAATAACTAGGCTAACCTTCCGTCTTTCTTTCATAGTATGTAACATGTCTTCCTGTAAAGGCAAATTGTGGACGCATTCGACAATGTTGCTATTATAAGGTAATTATTCTTGGTACAACAATATGCAACAAAAAAAAATATCACCAAAATTCACTTACAGTGTTAGAGAGTATATCCAACCAGCATCACCTTTACAAAAAAATAAGCTTCAAGATAAAAATGGCCCAAATACATACATCAAAATTCACCCATTTATCCAAAATGATCCTCCAAGAAGAAATGTGAAGTTATCTAAAGATAAAGAGATCCAAAGTGAAGAAATGATACAAATGAATGTATCTAACATCAAAATATACCACTTTTAGGAGTTTGAATTAGCCTATGAGCCTACAGTTTCCACTAGTAATAAAATAATGTGCAAATAAAACCCCTATTTGTGACAAGACCACCAATCTATCTCATAACTAGAATAATAGCCTCTTGGGAGGGAAAATAATAATATGTAAATGTTGTGGCATCCTCCAAAGGCCTAATTATATCCAAACATTTCCTAATGATGAATAAATTCCTTGAAATATGATGGATAAGGGGGTGGCCCCTTGTTATACAAGTAGTAGACCCGTGGTGATCCTAGTGGGTATGGGGACACATAAATTACCCCATGGGTATCCATATGAGTTGAGGAAGCTTGTAGATCCTCTAAAATGACTTGAGTGATGGAATGAATGCTTCCATGACATTGAAAAAGTCCTGGGACACCTTCTAAGAGTGTGGGGCTCTTATGGGGCCTTCTCGGCATAATGTACCAAACCTATAATCATCATCCCAAAAGTGGATCTCTAATAGTATCTAAACATCAGTGGGGATCCGTGGTGTATTTTATGTTGTTTTGGAGGCCCGTGGATCTCTACGCACACCCTATATATACGAATGTAGCCCTCTGTGGGCTAGTACTCCATATAGGGATACCAAACCCAAATGGAATCCACTTGCAATAATGTAAAAGAGTTTACAAACGAAGAATAACAAAATGGGAACTTCACAATGGCATGCCCTTCCGTAGTGGCCTTTGGAATGTGCTAGTGTCTCCAAGCTCCAAAGGGGGTTAACCAAACACGTTATTAGGTGCTTTCAACCTTTTGAAGGGGATAATAGGTCCAAGGTACACCCCTCTAATGTGAGTGGAAAGTGATAAATAGGTGAGATGGAGTAGGGAATGAGAGGGGGATTCCTCAACCACATATCAAGGCATAAGGGAAGATGGATATGGGAAGCCCGTAGCTGGGTATATAATGTGAATGAGAGAGAAATAATAGTACATGAGGTGCCCTAACCTTGATTTTTCTACCCTTATTTATATAAATGTTTCATTTTATGAATTTTATTTAATTAATTGTTCGGGCCTCAAAGGACAAGAGCATGATATGTAAGGTATAACAGTGATTACCCCCTTTATGATAGGGAATTGCATTTCCCTCCAGGGGTTGGGAAAACCATGCGTTCCTGAATTTTAATGAGGCTCATATAGGGCCTATGAAACCAGGGTGATGACGATGGATGGTGTAGAGTTCATATGTTTCCTTTTGTCCATGTCCTAATTATATTTTTTTCCTAGCTATATTTTTCATGTTGTGGTACAATTTCCTGTTAAGTGTGGCAAATGATGCTTTTTCATTTTCCTTTAGCTGCTTCAAGATCCAGGGCATCATTCTAGGTTTGAGCCAAGGTAGGGACAAGGGGACAAGGAGGTTGCACCCATGTATACCCTTAGAGACAATGTGGACACAAGTGGGAGAAATGATAAATGTAAGTATAATGAGTGGAAAGGGAGTAATATATGTGGATAAAGGAGCAGGATCATGCACCCAAAGTCATGGTTTCCCAAGTAGTACCACCCTACAACCAAATGGTCAATAAAGGAGATCTTACAGGACTAAGATCCAAGGTAACATCCAAAAGAGATCAAGGGGACAAGATCACAAACTAGGCCCACTCTTTCTACCAAATTCCCCCATGAATCCATTCCCATAAGTATCCATGATAAGTAAACTCAATACTCAATCACCAAATGACAAGACATAACTTTAGATTTAGGAGGCCTGCCTTCAAACATAGGATCAATAGAAGTGGGTGACAGACCACATTGTTGGATTGCGTCATGAAGGAATGGCATAATGAGATAGAAGAGCACGACAAGGGGCTACTGGCTATCATTTAAGGTTTGTAATGGAGAAAAAATTATCCTAAGGTTATCACCCACGAAGTTGTGGGTAACATTTGGCTCAACCTAGGATGTGATCTCTTGAAAAAGTGGACAAGGCTACTCGAACAAGAGGTCACAAGAACTCCAAAAATCTCTTGGACACCGTAGGCCTATTATCTTCACATGCCAAAGATCAAAGCCATGGGGTAACATTTTTTTCACGGTGTCTTATGATCACCCATGCTTAATGTCATCTCATAAAATCAACAAGTAATAAAATTATTCAAGTTTAATCTAAATGCAACTAATCTATCATGATAAATATCATATGTGGTTAGTTCTAATGAAAAAATCAGTAGGAAATGCATCCTACTCTAACATGCATATAGATATTCCATGACTAAGTGCAATCATATAGTCAGTGAAACCAACATATCATCATATCAATACCAATATACATATACCTTCCATTATGATTACACATTTAGAAAAACTCAAATTGAATGTGTTTGTAGTCACATGGAGAATGAAACTAATCAGAGGCATGAGAACATGATCCCCATTCGATATAAAAGGATTTTCTAAGAAAATAAGTCAATATAGAAGTGTCGAGCTTTCCCTCCAAGTACAAAATTATGGGATGCATGATTACTCTAAGTAACTCCATGTCATGATCATTTCTCTTAATATTACGCATTGTATATGCCATGATTTTGTGATGATATGGAAACGAAATGTGAGGGAAAGGAGGAGTGCAACAAATAGATTTCTCAAGGTAAAGGTTGTATTGTATAGGGGAGGTCTTGAAGTGATAAAAACCCTGAGGGTGCATCCAAGGAGGTAAAGTATAGTCAATGAGGGGTTCTCCCTTGACACTACACTTAGAAGGGGAAAATTTCTCACAGACACTTGGTACCATATGAAAAGGGGTGAGAGAATCACTTGTGGGAGGCTCAAGATGAATGAACAAGAGGAAAATACAAAGTGGAAAGTGAAACATTATATTCAACAAGTCTTTCTTCATCCAAACCATAATCTAAAGTATCAAGTGGTTTGAATATAGTGTCATGAAGAAGATAGGTGGGAGTCTTATCAATTTCATCATTATCATTACAGAATATTTAGTCTTCCATAAAGGTAGAATAAACTACTCCCACCTACCCCTCCTCATGCAAAGGAAAATAATAATCCTCTTTCTCAAGGATATCAATGTATATGTCATCACGAGTAATTTTCAAGAGAAGAGGAATACTAATTTCAACCTCATCCTCTTTTTTGGTATCCTAAATGGGAGCACAACATAATTTGGGCCTAGCCATTTTCCGTTTCCCCTTTTCGATGTGGAAATAATATTCAATGTTATCTTCCAAGGATTTCATGCGACCACCTTCCTCAAGGTCCTCAAAAGGATATTTGTTAGGAGTGACATCCTCAAGAAAGGTAAGGTAAGCCTTAGCTTTAATTTCCATAATGTCGTCATCATCAACACATGTGTTCTCATAATCATCCCATTCATTATGCAGATTCAACAAGGACTCATGTTCCTCAACTATATCCTCACGGGAATCTTCATTTTGGTTATTTGACCAATGATGTAACTCTTCTTTCCTCTTTTCTTGAAGAACAATAGCTAAGGTATTTGTTACATAATTCTGATAGTATACTTCTAAGAGGATAGCATTAGTGGAGTTTTCTTTATACTCACATTTCATCATATGAAGCTCCACCTCTTCTTCATGCAAATGAAAAAATACTTCATTAGAATTACATTCCCTCACTGACCTTCTGAATGACCTACTATATTCATCCATTCTTTCTTGCATGATTTGGAGGCTCAAAGGTTCAAACTCTTCATCATCCTCAGAAGAGATATTCTCATTTTCATTGCCATAACCTTCCACCTCCATAGCTGAAATTTTCTAATCATCCTTTCTTGCACTTTATATTTCTTGAATGTCATCCAATTGATTACCATTTGTGGGACTTTGTACCTTATTATAGCCTTTGATAAGGTTATCTAGGATATTCCAAGCATAGTTTATGCAAGAAAATTCAAGAAGGCAAGTATGATCCCTCTCATAGGAACACTTCACTATGTCGAGTTGTTCTTGTTGCAACCTATAAAACATGAGCATGAACTCCATATCCATACCTTCGCATTTACGTTTATAGGATTCTGCATAGTTAACCACATTATTTTTTAGTTCTTCAATGTCTTGGTTATTGAGTTTTTCAAATATAGGAGCAAGACAAACCTCCATTTTTTGATAGTCCATTTTTTATGATTTTTCATATTAATATTAAGCTGGATTTTCTAGGGTGAAATGAAGTGACTGAATAGATTCTTGATTCACCCTACAAGCTTTAACTTTAGAGTGCAATGAAGAACTAGGGATGTGTTATTCCAAAGGAGTCAGTAAGAATGATATATAAATATTGTCATATGGAGAAAAAGACATGCGTCTCGTCTCCAGAAATGGTGCCAGAAATGTTACCACCCAAACCAGAAGTGAACCTAAAGGTGTTCCTTATAGGGAAACTGCTAGACTAAGGCAAATAGTGGAGGCTTAGGCCATTGTCACCATGGCTAATATTACTTGCTCTTTACGGGCTTTCATCGATGGGAGGAGTCTCAATGTTTTTTAGAAGCCACTTATAAAAGATATGTCAATGGATAATTATGAAGTGATCCCTGTAACCATTTCCCCAGGAGAAGGTGAAGAAATGGTGCTTGTTTTCTCTTTAAGAAAGGGGCTTTCATTACAAGGGAAAAGGGGTGAGGGTAAGGGATAAGGATACAACTTGAAGATGTACTTCCTGATCCCTAAAATCCTATATGAACTTGGTTTCCCAAATATCCCCTCATAATTATTATTTGATAGAAAATGGGACCACACAAGACCAGGTGGACCCAAACCAAGTTTGGGGATGGAATATAGCAACCAACGATGTTCGTATCCTGAACAAGGTGAGGGGAAATAATGAGATAATAATTTTTTCTTCAAAAGGTAAAATTGATCCCACTAGGATCAAGCCTTGGGGATTGCTAGGAAAAACATGGTCACAAAGCTAGGGCTTGGGATTCCCAGAGATTCCACCATTAGAATCACCTCAAACTCAGTGGAGAGGGAGGGGACCCACTAGCAGCATAGCGTCTAGGAGATCAATGTTTTCTTGTGGGTGAATTCAGGGAATTTGACGCTCTAGGTGACCTATCACGGTTAGACAGAGGGAAAGGAGCAAATGTGAAAAATAAAGGGAAAAATTACCACCCTTTCGAGGGGCAGGTGCCTATTTTCGTTGGGGATATGGATTCAAGGATGATTATGATTGGGAATTCAGTTTCTTGAACAAGGAGGCTTGAAAATCAACTTTGTCCAATGTGAAGGGAAAAAGAAGAAAATTGGCCTTAAGGCATTTATTCATCGTTCAAATAGTGAAATATTTCAGATTTAAAATAATCTATGGGAATTTTCATTCATATAATAGTGGCCCATACATTAAACGAGATAAATAGAAACTTAATTTCACATTTCAATCATGAAACAACTAGCCATAATTATAGCGAAGTTCAACTATATGCAGCAAGAAAAATATATCATCAAAATTCACTTACAGTGTTAGAGAGTATATCCAACTAGAATCACATTTGGAAAAAATGAAGCTCCAAGATAAGAATGGCCCAAATTCATACATCAAAATTCATCCATTTATCCAAAATGACCCTCCAAGAAGAAATGTGAAGTTCTCTAAAGATAGAGAAATCCCAAGTGAAGTGATGATAGAAATGAATGTAGCTAAAATCAATATATACCCATTTTATGAGTTCTAATTAGCCTATGATCCTACATTATACCATACTAATAAAATAATGTGAAAATAAAACCCTTATTGTTGACAAGCCCACCAAACTAGCTCAAAAGTATAATAATAGCCTCAAAGGAAGTCAAATAATAATATCTACATGTCTTAGGGCCCTCCAAATTACTAATGATATCCATAAGTTCTATAATGATGAATAAATTCCTCTAAATATGATGGAAAAGGGGCTGGCCCATTGCTCTCCAGGTAGTAGACCTCTGGTGCTCCCAGTGGGGTACATAAATTACCCCATGGGTCTCCATATGAATCGAAGATGCCTCTAAACACTCTACAAGGGCCCGAGTGATGGAGTGAGCGTTTCCATGAAATCGTACATGTCTTGGGACACCTACCAATAGTGTGGGGCTCATGTGGGGACCGCGGGGCATAGTGTACCAAACCCATCATCATCATCCCAAAAGTGGATCTCTAGTAGTCTCTGAACATTGGTGGGGATTCATGGGGTGTTTTTTGTTGTTTTGGAGGCCCATGGATCTCTACACACACTCTATATATGCCAATGTAGCTCTTTGCATGTTAGGACCCCATATAGGGAGACCAAACCCAAATGGAAACCATCTACAATCCTATATAAAATCCAATGTGTCCCTGAGGATTCCAGTACAATTATTCATTATAATAATTGTGTAAAATATTTTACAAACCATGGATAATAAAATGGGCACTACACAATGACATGCCCTTCTGTAGTGGGCTTTGGCATGTGCTAGTGTCGCTAAGCTCCAAATATTGTTAACCAAACAACTTATTAGGTGGTTTCAACCCTTAAAGGGGATAATAGCTTCAAGGTACATCCCTCTAATTGTGGTGGAAAGTGATAAATAGGTGAGATGGAGTAGGGAATGAGAGGGGAAATCTTATGCCACATATTGGGGCATACATGTAGCTAGATAGGGGAAGCCCATACCTAGACATATAATGTGTAGGAGGGAAAAATCATGGTACATGATCTGCCCTAGCCTTGATTTTTCCACCCTTCTTTATATCGATTTTTCCTTTTATGAATTTTATTTACTTAACTGCTCAGGGCTGAAAGGACAAGAGCTTGAAATGTAACGTATAACAATGTTTACCTCTTTATGGCAGGTCGGTTCATTTACCTCAAGGGTTTCGGACAATAATGGGTTCCTGAATGATAAGGAGGCCCATCTAGGGCCTATGGAATCACGGTGATGACCATGGATTGGGTACAACTCATGTGCTAGCTTTTTCCCACGTGCTAATTATTTTTTGTCTCAACGATCTTTCACATTTTTTGGTACAATTTCCTTTTAATTATGGCCAATTATGATTTTTATTTTTCTTTTAGCCCGTTCAAGCTTTGGGGAATCATTATATGCCTAAACCATGCTAGGGTAAAGGGGATAGGGAGGTTTTCCCCATGTGGACCAAGAGAGACAATTTGGACCTAGGTGGGAGAAATGATAAATGTGGGTATAATGAGGGGAAAGGGAGCAACATATATGGAAAAAGGAGTGGGAGCACACACCCAAAGTCAAGGTTTCCCAAGTATTATTACCCTAGAACCAAATGGTCAATAAGTAAATCACATGGGACTAAGATCCAAGGATAATATCTAAAAGGGATGAAGGGGATAGGAGCACAAACTAAGCCCACTCTTTCTGCCAAATCCCCCCATCAATCTATTCCCATATGTATTCACGATAAGTAAACTCAATACTCATTTACTAAATGACAATACATACCTTTAGATTCGGGAGGCCCACCTTCAAACATACGACAAATATCGGTGGGTGAGGGACTACATGGCTAGCTCAGGTGGCAGAGAAATGGCACAATGAGCTAGAAGAGGGTTGTAAGGGGGTGCTGGATGTCGACTAAGGTCCATCATGGAGAAAAAATTCTCCTAGGAATATCACCCATGAAGTGGTGGGTAATTGCCCCATCACTCCCTCCCTTTTTATATATTTTTTTCTTTCTCATCATCCATCCCCCATCTCTCTCCTTCCCCTATATCCATATTTCTCTCTCTCCCCCACTTGAGAAATTTCCCCCATTATCTGTCTTTCTCCATTCCTTAGTATCCTTCCCTTATTTTCCCATTTATATCTCTCGTTTTCTCCCTAAATATTTGTCTCACACTCTCTCCCTCTCTCCCACTCTATATTCCCTTACTCACTCTCCCACATATTTCTCTCTCTCTCGTCATTGTGCTCAGTCTCATGCTTTCTCTCCCTTTTACTCCCTCTTTTCACCCCTTCTATCTCCCTCTCTCTCTCTCTCCCCTTCTCCCCTCACTCTATATTCCCATCTACCTCTCCCCTTGTCACCCTCCTCTATTCCTCCATGTATCCCCCATTTTTCCTCTATAACTATACCACCCTCACTTTCCATCCCTCTCCTACCATCCCTCCTTCCCTCTCCATCAATCTAGCAACCTCTCCCTCCCTATCCATATTTTTTTCACTCAGTATCACCCACTCCATCGATTTCACACACTTTGTCTACCTCTCCATCCATCACCCACCCTCTCTCTTCCTCGTTTTCCATCTTCCACCCTCTCTCTCACCTACACTCTCTCACTCTCTCTCTTTATTTGCTTCTCTCCCTCTCACTCTCCCTCCCTCCCTCATCCCCCCCTACTTCCATTTCTATTTATCCTCCGTCTCTTTCTTTATCTATCTCTATATCTCAGTACTCTTATTTATCCTTATCTGTCCCCCTCTCATTTATACCTATGCCCCCCCACCTCTCTCCCTCTCTGTCACTCTCTCTCCCTCCCTCTATATTTCTCTCGCCCTATCCATCTCTCTTTCTCTCTATATATTTATCTCTATCACTCTCTCTTCCTCTCTCAATCCCTCCCACTATCTCTCGATTTCGCTATCATCCTCCACCTCCTCCTCTCTCTCTCTCTCTCTCTCTCTCTCTCTCTCTCTCTCTCTATTACCCTTGTTTATGCATCTCTCGCTTTACTAACCTCTTATTTTCTCTCTCCCACCATATTTCTTCCACCCTCTCCCACCCTTTTTCCTTCTCTCTCTCACTCTCTCTCCCCCTCTCCCCTTTTGTCTCTCCCATTCTCCTATCCATTTCTCCATTCTTCTATTTCTTTCTCCTTCCCTACTTCTCAACATCCCTCTCACCCTCCATCTCTTTCTCCCTCACCCCACCTCACTCCCTATCTCCATTCCTCCAAACCTCCCTCTACCCCCCCTCTTTCTCTTTCTTTATCTCTCCCTCTCTCCCTCTATCTATCTTCATCCATCCCTCTCCATATCTCCCTCCCTCCATTTCTTACTACCACTCCTTATTCATTACTACCTCCCTCCCCTATATCTCTCCCTCCATCACTCTATACCCCTTCCAATCTATATGTCTCTTCCTCTCTCTCCCTACCACTTCCACCCACCCACTACGCCTCTCTCACTCATCTCCCCTCCCTTACATCTCTACTTTTGTGCCCCCTTCTCTCTCTCCCTCTCTCGCTCCTCATCCAGTTCTGGTTGTCAGCTCCCTCCACTTCCTTTCTCTCTTTCTCACTCTCTCTCTCTTCCTTCATCCCTATTTCCATACATCCCTATCCTCAGCCCTTCCCTCCCTATTTCTATTCCTCCCACATTTCTCTCTATCCCTACCCTTATCCCTCTCTCCTACTGTCCCTCTTTCTCTCCACTCTCTCTCTCTCCATCCATTCTCCGTAATTTATTTTTCCCAGTGATATACTCTCCATGTCACTACCCCTACATCAACTCCCTCTCTCCCTGCCTCCCTCTCTTTGCCTCTCCTTTCCTTCATTACCTCTCTCTCTCTCTCTCTCTCTCTCTCTCTCTCTCTCTCTATATATATATATATATATATATATATATATATATATATATATATATATATATATATATATTCCTTGCCCTCTTCATCTATTCCAGTATCTTGCTCCCTCCCTCCCTTCCTACCTCTATATTTCTCTATTACTCCCTCTACCTCTCCATCCTTCCCTCCCTCTCTCCCTACCACTCCCTCTCCCTCTCCAACTCTCACTCTTTAAGGTGTGTCAATGTTCTCTTAGAATCTCTATTGTTTTATTTTACCACCCTCTCTCTCTCTCTCCCTATCTCTATCTATCTCTCTCTCACCTTCTATATCTCTCTGCTTCAGCCTAACTCTTTGCGTCTAAAAGTACATCTTCCTATATTCCTCTCTCTTTGTCCCTCCTACTATCTCCCACTCTCCCTCTCTAGCTTCCTCTCTCTTTACCTCTCTCTATCTCTCTCTCTCTCTCTCTCTCACTCACTTTAAAAACCTTTCCCATCCTCTCTTCCACCCTCTTTCCTAATCAACCTCTCTCTATCTCTCTCTCTCTCTCTCTCTCTCTCTCTCTATCTATCTATCTATCACTCCCCTAATAAGCCCCTCTCCCTCTCTCTTTATCACGTTATTCACTTTCCCACCTTCTCATGATCCCTCTCATCATCATTGTCCCTATCCATATACACCCTTCTTTCCCCTTCTCCCTCTCCCCTAATACCTCTCCATCTCACTCATGGCCCATCTCTCTCTATCACTCTCTCTCCATCTCTCTCTCACCCTCCTTCTCACTCTCTTGCTCCCTCCCACTCTCTTTGCTCCTCCTCCTCTAGCTCATTCCCTTTCCCTCTCTCCCCCCTTTTCTCTCTTTCTCGCTCCCCCTTTCACTCTCTTTCCCTCTCCATAATTTCTCCCTCTCGCTCCTCATATTAATCTCTCCCACAACCTCCCTGCATCCCTCCCTCCCTTTCACTTCCCTACCCTCCCTCTCCCACCATCTCCCTTCGTCCATATATCCCCTCCCCCATATTTCTCTCTCTATCTCACTATGACTCTCTCTCCCTCCCCCTGTGCTCCCTCTTCTTTATCTCTCCCACTCCCCTTCTCTCACTCACTCGCCCTTATCTCTTTACCTCTCCATTATTTCTCTCCCTCCCTTCCCTCCTATGTTTCTGTACTCCCCCTATCTACCTCCATCTCCCTCTCTCTCTCCCTCCCCCTCTACCAACCTATCTCCATCCCTTTCTCCCTCTCCTACTTCATTTCTCCCTCCCCTTGCCCTCCCTCTCTACCGTTATCACTCTAGAATCCTTCCAATATATCTTTCTCTTCCCCTCACATCCCCCTGTCCCTCCCTCCCTCACTTCTCTCCCCTAAACTTTGTCTCCCCCGCCAACCCGCTCTCTCTCTCCCACTCCCACACCCCTTCATCCCTCCATCCATCCCTCCCTCTCCCCAAGTACATCCATCCCTCTTTATTTCTCTCTCTTCCCCCCTCCCTATGTCCTTCCCCCACACTCTCCCTCTCACTCCCCACTCTGGCTCCCTCATGCTCACCCCTATATCTCTCCCTCTGTCCCCCCTCCTCTCTCTTCCCCACTACCCCACTCTCCCTCTCACTCCCCCTATCACGTACCTCAATCCCTCCCTTCACCCCTATATCTCTCTCTCTCCCTTCCTCCCTCTCTCCCTCCCCGTCTCTACTGCCTCACCCCCCCCCCCCCAACACCTTTTTCCACTTTCTCTGTATATCCTTCTCCATCCCACTTTCACCCCCTACATCCCTTCCCCTTTGTTGTCCCCTCTCTCCATATAATCCTCTCTCTGTCCCTCCCTCACACCATCTATACCTCTCTCTCTCATGATCTCTCCCTCTCCCTCTCCCTCTCCCTTCCTCTAGCATTCCATCCCTTCGTACCTTCCTCTCACTCCCTCTCCCTTTGTCACTCTCTCTTTCAAGTGTGTGCACCTTAGACTTTGTATTCATTTCTTTTCTCATCCACCTTCCCCATTCATAAAACATTTATGTATTAAACCAACCTAGATCCATCTTAACTCTAGATCTATCAAGCGCCGAGAGGGATCAAATCTCTCTAGGTGCAAACCTCTTTTTGAGTGCAAAAATTGAAGAAAGGTTTGCACCTCGAGAGATTTGATCCCTCTCAGTGCTTGATAGATCCGGAGTTAAGATGGATCTAGGCTGGTTTCAGTCGTGTGCTACCAAGGAAAATCTATCGACGATATGATTAATTTCATCAATAATATGTAAATATATTAAATATTAATATAATCATTTTAAATATGCTAAAAATTTATGAGATTAACTTGGTCATTTTAATTTTAAATTTTCTTAGTTACGTTAGTTTGTTAAGATGATAAATATTGTTAATAACTATAACGATGAAAAATGATGAAATATTTTTTTTTGAATGCGAAGTGACAATAATAGTGTTGAATGATAGAAAATGTGAATAATAATAATGTACTCATGTTAAAAATATTCTTCATTGTGATCAATCTCAAACTATTTTCTTCTACTATTCTTATTTCCACCCTTATTAGTTTTGTTATCTTTTCATATCGATTATATGAAAAAGAAAATTTAAATAGTAAACCATTTAAATATTTAGCTTGAGTTGTTGTAGTAAACATGATACCTTGTCTCACTTGCTCTCCAATATTAATAAGTTAAATGAATATAACACAAAAATCAATGTACATTGTCAATAACTTTTTGTGCTTACACTAAAATACATGCATATGGCTAATCCAATCACTTTAAAATTAATGTACCATCATATATCCAATTACATCAAATCATAAATCAACATATACATTGAAATTAATGCATTTAATGCAAGCAATCAAATAAGATTAGAAAATAACTTCTACATTGAAATCAATGAACCTAATGTAAGCAATCAAATAAGATTAGAAACCAACATCTACACTGAAATCAATTCATTTACTTAAAGAAATCAAATAGGATTAGAAATCACCATCCACACTGAAATCAATGCATTTAGTGCAAACAATCAAATAGGATTAGAAATAATATACATTGAAATCAATGCATCTAGTGCAAGAAATCAAATATAATTATAAATCAACGTCTAAATTGAAATCAACACATCCATTGCAAGCAATCAAATAGTGTTAGAAATCACCACCTACACTAAAATCAATGCATCTAGTGCAAGTAATCAAATATCATTAGAAAAAATATCTACACTAAAATCGATGCATCTAGTATAAATAATCAAATAGGATTATAAATCACCATCTCCACTTAAATATTCTTCCCGTTCTCCATCTAGTGCAAGAAATATTCTTCCCTCTCTCCACCCTCCATCCATATCTATATCCCCCTCCATCTCTTGTTTTCTCTCTCTCTATATCACCCCCCTAAACACACACGCTCTCGCACTCCATATATATCATTCTCTTTGTCAATCACCCCCTCTCCCCATCTCTCTCTTCTTCCCTCTCTTCACCTCCCATATATATCTCTATCTTCCCCTTCTCTCCCTCTCCCTTGCTAATATCTCTCTTTCCTCCTTTTGTCCTCTCTCCCCATCTTCCTTATCACTCACTCTCTCTCTCTCTCTCTAGAAACCAACATCTACACTGAAATCAATGCATTTACTTAAAGAAATCAAATAGGATTAGAAATCTCCATCTACACTCAAATCAATGCATTTAGTTTAAATAATCAAATAGGATTAGAAATCATCTATATTGAAATCAATTCATCTAGTGCAAGTAATCAAATATAATTATAAATCGACATCTAAATTGAAATCAACACATTCAGTGGAAGAAATAAAATTTTATTAGAAATCACCACCTACATTGAAAGCAATGCATCTTGTGCAAGTAATCAAATATCATTAGAAATAAATATCTACACTAAAATCGATGCATCTAGTGCAAATAATCAAATAGGATTAGAGATCACCATCTCCACTTATATCAATCCATCTAGTGCGAGAAATATTCCTCCCTCTCTCCACCCTCCATCTATGTCTATATCCCCCTCCATCTATTCTTTTTTGTCCCTCTATCTCACCCCCCTTAACACACATGCTCTCACACTCCATATATATCAATCTCTTTGTCAATCACCCCCTCTCCCCATCTCTCTCTTCTTCCCTCTCTTCACCTTCCATCTATATCTCTATCTTCCCTTTCTCTCCCTCTCCCCTACTAATATCTCTCTTTCCTCCTTTTGTCCTCTCTCCCTCTCTCTCCATATTCCTTATCACTCACTCTCTCTCTCTCTCTCTCTCTCTCTCTCTCTCTCTCTCTCTCAACCAGCATCTACACTGAAATCAATGCATTTACTCAAAGAAATCAAATAGGATTAGAAATCGCCATCTACACTCAAATCAATGCATTTAGTGAAAAAAATAAAATAGTATTAGAAATCATCTACATTGAAATCAATTCATCTAGTGAATGTAATCAAATATAATTATAAATGGACATCTAAATTTAAATCAAAAAATTCAGTGCAAGCAATCAAATTGTATTAGAAATCACCACCTACACTGAAATCAATGCATCTAGTGCAAGTAATCAAATATTATTAGAAATAAATATCTACATTAAAATCGATGCATATAGTGCAACTAATCAAATAGGATTATAAATCACCATCTCCACTTTTATCAATCCATCTAGTGTGAGAAATATTCTTCCCTCTCTCCACCCTCCATCCATATCTATATCCCCCTCCATCTCTTCTTTTATGTCTCCCTATCTCACCCCCATAAACACACATGCTATCACACTCCATATATATCAATATCTTTGTCAATCCCCTCCTCTCCTTATCTCTCTCTTCTTCCCTCTCTTCACCTTCCATCTATATCTCTATCTTCCCCTTCTCTCCCTCTCCCCCGCTAATATCTCTCTTTCCTCTTTTTGTCCTCTCTCCCTCTCTCTCCATCTTCCTTACCACTCACTCTCTCTCTCTCTCTCTCCACATTTCTCTCTCTATGTCTTTCTTCTTACCTCCCTCTCCCTCCCCCTCCAATTCCATCTCTCTTTCCCTCCCTCTCTCCACTCTCTCACAACCTCTCTCTTCCTTCCTCTCTTTCCCTTTCTCTCCCATCTCTCTCTCCCTCTCTCTCTCTCTTCACCCACAAACTATGTTACTATATCCCCCTCTCTCTCCTTATATCTCCTTCTCCCCCCTTCCCCCCCTCCCCTCCCTCCATCTCCATCTCTCCTTATTTGTCTCTTTATCTCAGCCCCAAACATACACGCTCTCTCTGTTTCTCTCCCTTGTCACTCCTTCTCTCTGTCCACTTCTCACTCTCTATATTTCTTATTTCCTATAGCTCTCCCCCTCCAACTCTATCTCTCTATAGATCCCTCTCTCCTCCTCTCTCTCGTCCTTCCTCTTTCTCTCTCTCTCTCTCTCACACACACACACACTCTTCCCTCCAATACTCTCTCTCCCCCCATCACTCTCCTCCCCTCTCTCTCCTCCTTCCTCTCTCTCCCTTTCTCTCCTACCTCCCTCTCTCTTTTCCCTCCAATCCTCTCTCTTCCCCCATATCTCTCTCTCTCTCTCTCTCTCTCTAATCCTCTATCTTCACCCATCTACCTTTCTTTCTCTCTCTCTTTCTGCCCCTCTCTCTCTCCAACTACATTTCTATATCCCTCCCTCTCTCTTTCTCTCTTCTTCTCTCCCCCCTTATTTCCATACATCTTACTTTGTCTCCTTATCTCACCCCTAAACATACACACACTCTCTCCATCTCTCCCTTATCACTCTATCTCTCTCTCCACTTCTCTCTCTCTCTCTATTTATTCTTAGTTATGTAAACTAATGAACATAAATATTTGTAAATATAAAGCAAATTATGGAGTAAATATCAAAAGAGGTTTTATTTACTTACCATACCTCTGGTTTATTTATATTTTTATTTATTTACCATACCTCTTTAATTTACTATGGTATTTGGCCCATAGGCTTGTTATATAATTTGATTTTTATTTATAATCCTATTTCATATATTTTTATTTTTTTACCTTACCTCTTTATACCTATTTTATATTTATTTATTTACCATACCTCTTTATACCTATTTTATATTTATTTATTTATCATACCTTCTTATACCTCTTTTATATTTATTTATTTACCATACTTATTTTATAAATATGGTATCTAGCCCATGGTATCAATATTAATTTGTCCCATGGTATTCGTCCCATAGGTTTCATCTAAATAAAACCTCTTTTTTATGTTTTTTTAAATATAAAAAGGTTTATGGAGTAAATATCAAAAAAAAAATAAAAAATTATTTACTTACCATACATCTAGTTTATATATATTTTTATTTATTTACCATAGCTGTGGAGTAAGTATAAAAATAGGTTTTATTTATTTACCATACCTCATGTTTATTTATATTTTTATTTATTTAAATTTTAAAATTTTGAAACTTTGATGGGGAAATATTTATGTCTTTAAATATTTTAATTTATCCATAGAATATGGGTTTTCTTTTTAAAGATTCATTTTACAAATATTTAATTAAAAGAAATATTAAAAGATTTTGGGTTTTGATTGTTCGTGTTGAATTAACTCTTTTCCTTTGATTTAGGAAATGGTATAGACTTTAGTAAAGATTAAAGATGTTTTAAAATTTTACTTAATTTGGAAATTCAATGTGGTAATTTTTTTTGTTAAAGGTAAATTTATGATCCATTCAAATTTACGTATATAATTTACTATCCATTCAAATTATATAAATAATACATAGTTTTATTTTAATAGTTAATCTCAACCCATTAATAAGAAAAGAAATTATATATAATCTAAATATTCAACTTATATAAAATCAAGATTAGGTTAATGCTTTCGCAGGCATTAGAAAAAAGTAAAATATTATTTTTTGAGAACGTGACATACTAGACTTTGGGTCATATTGGGCTGTAGATTGCGCCTCTCGATGCAAAAATGTGAACATTTTCAATTAGAACATGTGCATTTCAAAAGCAACTTTATCTTATTTCAAATTCAAATTCTTTTCACAAAACTTCACTATATCTCTATGGATTTTTTTTTAAGCCATACAAACCCATTATTAGTAAAACAACAAAATAAATTCCTAATATTTATGTTATATTTTTTTAACAATTTTATAAAAAAAATATCGAAAAAAAATAAATATTATAAAAAAACATTTAAAAAAATTATATTAAAAATATGTTTTTGAAATATAATACATTCTATAAGACTGAAAAAGATAATATATTAATAATCACCTGAGGAAAATATAGAAGATTGGAAATATTTTCATTTAGAGGAGAGGTCTCTACCATCAAGCCATGCCGCTACATGAATCATCTAAAGACTCGCTTAAAGAAAGCAACATATATTGGTCCCCACGTCACATGTGGGGCAAGGACTTAGAATTCTGAACGATTTTTTTTAGACAAGTCGTTTTCATCTTCGGCTTGGTGTGGGAATGAATGACGTATCCACAATTTTCTGTAATTATTGGTTTCATTAATTGTTTTGGTTCTCTAATTTGACAAATTTTCAAAAGTCAGATGTTATTATGTTGATAACTTTTTAGTGAATTGAAGACTCAAAAATTTAGATATTTAAGGAAATTGTATGGAAGTTATCTAAATTAAATAGTTTATAAATACTGGTATCAAATCAGTTATTCTATATTACATTTCACACCTTTTATATATATTAAAAAATAAATCATAAAAATTATATAAAATAAATTACTGTTTTTATTAATTATAAAAAAAATAATTTCAAAAAATGTAATATACGGTTAAATTTTTTGAAATATATTAAAAATTAGATAATACAACTAAAATGAAAAATTATTTTTGACAAAGAAAGCTATAACTTCACATGTATATTATTGAAGGAAGAAATTACTCAATGTATCATGTGAAGAAGAACAGATTCATTCGAGAAACTTAGACTCAAATTGAAAGAACGACAACATG
This sequence comes from Pinus albicaulis, assembly GCA_034641835.2. Classification (NCBI taxonomy): domain Eukaryota; kingdom Viridiplantae; phylum Streptophyta; class Pinopsida; order Pinales; family Pinaceae; genus Pinus; species Pinus albicaulis. The sequence continues at coordinate 386,794,070 of CM076583.1, forward strand.
CAATTTTTTTTTTAACAATTAAGAATTTGAGGGATACAATAGCGCATCTTCGAGTTCAAAATGTATTTTTAACCATTAGAGATAGAAACGATGAAACGTTTTAATAGTTACGGGAAAATATTTTATGAGTAAAAACGTTGGAAGTGAAAAAAAATAAAATAAAAGAAACAGGGATTTAGCAAAGACGAAATGCCAGAAACCCGAGTCCGAAAAAACGAAGGTAGCACAGATTTTAGTTAAACGATGGAAACATTATTTAGAAAGAGCACCTTTATTATCTTTCGCAATGTCGATGACGATCTTTTTATCAGAATTATGAGAAATCGTACGGCCAGTAGAAGGAAAATTTAAGTTTGCTTATCTTCCTACGTCATGTTGAGGATATCTAAACCAGAAACTCAAGTTCGGTAACGTGGAATCTATTTATGATTAAAAAAAAATGTGGACAGCGACAATAGTGTCCACTTTTAAGAGTTAAACATAAATAATTCGTGAAAAATGGTAGAAATTCTGAAACATATCTATTTACAACCACGAAAATAAATGTCTGATAGAATTGAAAAAGAAACCATTAAGTTAAAGAACATATAATTTAGAAAAGAGCACTAAATTGGTAACAAAACCAGCTTAAAAGAAGTTTATCCAGAAAGAACAGCTTTACCTACCTCTTGGCAATGGCGGAGCATGCCAGGATTGTGAGTTTTTTTCCTCCGACTTGTCAGCTGATAAGCACGCAGTTGTTGCTATATTCACATTATTTCTCAATTCCGTGAATTTAAAAATAATATAGAAACGATGATTGAGAGTACAGCATTTTCAATTTTCTTTCTCCCAGATCTGAACCGATGAGCACGCAGTTGCTGCTATAGTCACATTAATTCCGCCCTAATGTGAATTAAAAAATAATAGCCAAAATTCAGATAACATAAAATATTTGACAATTGATTCATAAATTTGAACAAACAAAATCGATCAGATTGAAACGGCCAGGGAAACAAGGGAAACAATTACAGAAATTTAAAAAATAAAATAGAATTAGAACAACGAAGAAAACCATTCCGAAAGTTTTTAAAATAGAATGAAATCTAGTTGGTACCTTAAAACCCACTTTACCATGCGTCTTTGAATCCTCACAGGGAGGCACAAAGCAAAGACAGAGACCGCACAGAGAGACAGACTATACAAGAAAAACATCTGCAGCCTGCTGAGCGAGGGAGCGCATAAAGTAAATAATTGAACAGCAAGGGGAGCAAGATGTGCTTCCATTTTATCTACAAAAGCCCGCTCTATGGCTTGAACGGTCTTCAACGGTCACTCTGTGGCTTAAACTGTCACCATGTTGATGAGAAACACATGATTGGTCGATTGAATTTCATCCGTTGTATGAATGGTGTTAGAATCGAACAGCATAAAAGAAGTGGTACAACTTATTGTGTTTGTGATTATACTTGAGTGAAAACCACTTGTATGAGTGGATTTTGAGCATTAAAAGCTACTTATTCGTGGTTAAATAAAAGCTACTTATTCGTTGTTAAATATGTTACGAGGAAGTTTCTAATTTGACCGATAATGGTGACTTTAAAAACTTCTTACTTTAATTTATAATCATTTAAATATCTTGTTTAAAAATTACAGTTACTATTATAATAATAATATTAGGTTTTAATAACTATGTTTTGACCAAATTTTTATGATGCTATTAATTCCAAAAACATTTTTATTATATCTATAATGTTGTAAACCCTCTGATTTGAGTAGAAGGACCATAAGGGCCAACTGATTTGAATCCATGGCATGCAAAGAAAACTCTATTGATGAGCTGTCAAAATTGATTCGGAATATAACTTCAAACATATTTATCGTGGGATTTGAATTGAAAAGGACACCTATGGCTCCTTGTCAACTATCAAATAAAGAGTTGGTTTTTGGAGTCGTTGATGATGATATTTTCCCATAAATGTCAATTCTACGATGTTAAAAAAAGGGGCATGTGCATCTTCATAGAATCTAAAAAAAAAAAAAATAGATCAATCTCAACTATTGTAAATGTTGAATGAAACAATAACACAGGGATGCTTCTCTCACAACATAGAGAACACACAATTTTGTGGAATTAACAGACAACGTAAAACAGGAGAAGAACTTCTTTTTTAATTTATTCAATTATTCTCTAAGTTTCAATTCATTCTACTCATACAACATAATGAAATTACATAAGCTTATATCAAAATGGTCGTAGCCTGAAAACCTAATGAAATCCAATGTGAATCAAACGTTCAACAACTTCTCGTCCTTCTGCTGTCGAAACCCATTTCTTCATTAAAACGACATGCAAAATGTGTTTTGGTTTATACATGAAACATCATACAAACGCGTTCAAAACACAAAAGGGCGGAATTCAGATACTATGCAATGCGATTCTGAGTCCACATCACATCCGCCCAAATCGGCGATATAAAACTTTAACTATCGCGCTATGCAATAAACATTCTGAGTTGCGATGTGTGATAGTGACATGGCACATATCGCATCGCACCCAAAATAACATACCTTGCGAAACTTAAATGGAAAGCCAAAACATTTGCGATTATGAAGTGATGTGGCATCATCGCATCACATATCAAATAGCATATCCCACGGGAGGTGGAAGGTAAAGTTATAAAGTTGTGATTGCGATGTGCGATGCAATACCGCATCGCAACATCGCATGGTTCATTGCGGAGGCTTAACAGGTAAGTGATATAATCTGCTATGTGTGGTATTTCGGGCGGTAAGCTACGATAAGTGCGGTGAACGAAGTACAAAGGATTTAAGTGGAAAACAAAGCTTTGGGGCGTATGGTAATGCATTAAGGTATAAGGTGGGTCCCACCACATATCGCATCGACGGGGATTTAACATTGTGGCGAAAGTGGTAAGAAGTAAGGTAAGGGATGTGTGATGCGGGTTGTTTTAAATGGAAAAGGTAGGTGAACTGCAGCAGGTAAGAAATAACCCAGAAAATGGAGATAAACACAGAGTTAAGGCTTGGGTACTCTGTTGTTGGATTTTGCATGAACGCCTTCAGGTTTGAAGACTGAAGGTTTGTCCTTCTGTGCAATCAAAAATTGATGAAGTGTGGGTTGTTGTCACTACTTATTCATGGCGGTGGTTGGGAGTATAATTCCAACATCAACGACCACTATACCTGATGATAAACGATCTCTGAATCGCATTGGAATCACAACTCTTGATAAAGGTCAAGAAACTGTAAGTCATAGAAAACAGTTAAGGAAATTTTACCAACTAGGTTGTCCGCAAAAATTAGTTATGACCCAGATGTTGTAAAGTTTTTTTCTTTAAGAACTGGACCACTAGGAACAGCAACATCAAACAACTAAATTTTGTGATAGCTACTTCGAATGTTACCTAGGTCATCTAGCAATACATTTGTTACAAATATGATTTCATCTAAGCCTTTCTCTTGGAAACTCCTCACTAATAACCATATCCTAGATTCTTTTCCAAGAGAATAATAATATTGTATAATAGGACCATCTAAGGTATTTGGTATCCTAGAGACTCTCCCCGTGCTTAAAACCAAAGCAACGAACTTGTCTGACAAGTTGAGAAACATTACTTCTCTTGTTGTTACCTCCTTGAAATGTTCGATCTTTGATATCGAGGTTCAATATCCATTTCCACTCTTTTCGAAACAATTGTCAATATTTAAAATATGTGTGGCACTCGAGCTGTATACCTGACCACCTAAGAGAACTTATTTCTACCTTTAACCTTGCATTTCTATTGTTACCAGAAGTGGATTGTCCATCATTCCATATCTCATTTTCCCATATTTAAATATTCCCCTCTCTCCATTGCCATTTTCCACTCTATCTCTTATCTCATTTTTACTCCATCACCATTCCTCCCCCTCTTCCTCTTTTTCCTATTCTCCTCCCAGGTTGCCCTAAAATAATCTTTCAAAAAAACCACCACTATCTCCAATTGTTGCCATACTATTCCCACCCTGCCACCAATTTCTATCCCCTTTCTCAACCTTGCACTAACCCCTCATCCATTTTTTTTTCCTTTCTCTAACACCCACTATCTCTCTCTTGACCTCCCTCTCACATTCCACCATAAATCCCTATATGTATCCCATCACACTCCTTTATTATCTTATCTTTTAACCTTCATCTATCCCCACCCATCTCCCTCTATCTGGCCCTCAACATTCTCCCTATATCTTTATCAGTCATCCCATATTTCCTTTTCTCACACTCTCTATGATCCCAACCTCACTATCCCTCTATATTTACCTCTATCTCTCTCTATATTATTCAATTTCCTCTATTTTATTAGGCCCATCACTCCCTCCTTCTTTATCTCTTTATTTCTCTCCCACCATCCATCCTCCAACTCTCTCCTCCCTCTATATCTCTCTTTATCTCTCTCCCCCACTTGAGAAATTTTCCCCATTATACATCTCTCTTCATTCCCTGGTATCCTTCCCTTATTTTCCCCTTTATCTTTCTCTTTTCCTCATTAAATATCCATCTCACACACACTCTCTCTCTCTCTCCTACTCTGTATTCCCCTCCTCACTCTCCCACATAGTCATCTCTCTCTACTACCATTTTGTTCAGTCTCATGATTCCTCACCCTTTCACTCCCTCTTTCGCACCCCTTGTATCGTCCTCTCTCTTTCTCTCTATTTCTCCCCTCACCCTATATTCAAATCTACCTATCCCATTTTCTACCCCCATCTCTACCTCCCTATATCCCTCATTTTTCCTCTCTAACTCTCCCACACTCACTCTTCATCCCTCTCCCCCCCTCTATATCCTACTCATCTCTCTACCTCTTTAGCTTCCTCTCTCTCTATATGTATCTCTCTTTTTTACTCTCTCTCCATTACCCCTCTTCTTCCCTCTCTCAATTTCCTAACCTCTATTGTTCTCTCTCCCACCTCCCATCATCCACCATCTCCCATGATTTTTCCTAGTCTCTACCACTTTCTCTCTCTCTCTCGCTCACCCATTCCATCTCTCCCTATCCCCTATCCCTTTATCCCTTCCTCTCTCTCTCTCTCTCTCTCTCTCTCTCTCTTTCTACCTCTCCAACTTCGTCCTTCTGTCTAATCTCTCTCTCCACCTTATTTTACCCTCCCTCCATCCCTCTCCCACCCAACCTCTCTCTCTCTCTCTCTCTCTCTCTTTATATATATATATATATATATATATGACATAGGATGAGAGTGGGAGAGAATGGTGGCGGGGTAGGGAGGAGAGGGCAGTGAAATTTATCAAAATAGGGGGAGAAAGAGGTAGAGAAAGGATAAATATATATATCCATGGGGGGTTGAGGGGGGGGGGGGAGAGGGGAGGGCAGTGGAAGGGATCAAAATAGGGGAGAAAGAGTTACAAAAAGGGGGAGGAGGAGGGAAGGATGAGTGGGAGAGAATGGTGTGGTGAGGGGGGGACGGGAGTGCAGTGAAAGGGATCAAAATAGGGGGAGAAAGAGGTAGAGAAAGGATATATATAATAGGGGTGGGGGGATGGGGGGACAGGCCAGTGAACAAGATCAAGATAGGGGGAGGAAGAGGTAGAGAAAGGATATATATATATATATAGGTGGGGGGAGGGCAGTGAAAGGATATATATATATATATATATATATATATATATATATATATATCCTTTCTCTACCTCTTTCTCCCCCTATTTTGATCCCTTTCACTGCCCTACCCTCCCCCCGGCCCCCCCCAAATGAGAGGGAGAGAATAGTGTTGGGGGGGGAGGGGATGGCAATGAAAGAGATCAAAATAGGGGGAGAAAGAGGTGTATATATATATATATATATATATCCTTTCTATACCTCTTTCTCCCCCTATTTTGATCCCTTGCACTGCCCTCCATTCCCCCCCTTCCCCCACAACATTGTCTCCCACTCATCCTTCCCTCCTCATCCCCCTTTATCTACCTCTTTCTCCCCTATTTTGATCCCTTTCACTGCCCTCCCCTCTCCACCCCCCCCCCGCCAAACGGATATATATAGAGAAAGGATATATATATATATATATATATATATATATATATATATATATAGGTAGGTGGGGGGGGAGCGAGCGAGAGACGGGGAGAATGCGGAAATGATCAAAATAGCGAGAGAAAAGGGATTGAAAGGAGGAAGGAAGGAGAATGAGTGAGAGAGAATGCGTGCGGGGAGGGGGTAGGGGGGAGGAAGTGAGTGAAAAGGATCAAAGTGAGAGAGAAAGAATAGAGAAAAGTATATATATATATATATATAGGGGGAGGGGGGGGCGGAGAGGGGAGGGTAGTGAAAAGGATCAAAATAGCAGAGAAAAAGGTGGAGAAAGGGGGAGGAGGAGGGAAGGATGAGTGAGAGAAAATGGTGCGGGGAGGGGGGTAGGGGAGGGTAGTGAAAGGGATCAAAGTAGGGGGAGAAAGAGGTAGAGAAAGGATATATATATATTCTCCCCCTATTTTGATCCCTTTCACTGCCCTCCCCTCCTCCCCCCGCCCCCCCTTTCTCCCCCTCCACACCATTCTCTCCGACTCTCATCTTGTGTCTCCCATTTTCCCCTCCCATGACCTTGGTCTCCCTCTCACTTCCCCTCTCTCTCTGTCCCTCACACCACCTCTCTTCCTCACTTTATTCCTACGTCTACCGCCCATGTCTATCTATCTCTCTCGCTCTCTCCCTCCCTCACTTTATTGCTCCCTCTCCTTCTTTATATATACCTCCTTGCCCCCTCTATCTATTCCCCCATCACTCCTACCCCTTTCGCTCTATCTCTCTCTTCCCCTCCCTACCTACCTCTTATGCCCACTTTTCCCTCTCCCTCACTCCTCCTCTCCCATCCCTAATGTCTCTCCCTTTGTCCCTCTCTCTCTCTCTCTCTCCCTCTCTCTATCCTCATATCTCCCTAGTTTCCCCACCCCACTACCTCTCTCTCTTTCTCACTCTCTCTCTCTCTTCCTTCACCCCTCCCTCTCCTCCACCCTGTCCCTCCATGTTTCTCTCTTTGTCCCCCACTTTCTCTCTACCCCTACCCCCCCTACCTCTCCATTGTTTTCTCTGCTCCCTCCCTCTCTACCTCTCACTCACCCTCTATATATACCTCTTTCTCCCCCCTTTCTCTCTACATATATCCTCCCTCTTTCCTGTTTGCTACTCTCCTACACTCCCTCTCACTCCTCCTCTCTCTCCCTCCATACACTCCCTCTATCCTTCCCTCCCTTTTCTTGAGCCATCTCTCTCTTTCTCTGTCTCTTTTCCTCTCTCTTTTACCCTTTTCATTCCTCTCCCTTCCACTCTCTCTCCCTCTTCCACTCCCTCCCTTCCTCCATCTCTGTCCCTCCATCCTTCCATCCCCTCCAATCTCTCATTATATCTATCTATCTATCTCTTCTTCCCCTATCTCCACCCCTCTCTCCCTCCCTTTCCTTCTTCATCTCTGCCTCCCTCCCTTTCCACTTTCTTTTTTTCTTCCCCTCCCACCTCCCTGCCACTTGCTCCCCCTTCATCCCTTTCCCTCTCTTATCCCCTTTCTCTCTCCATAGACTCCTCTCCCTCACCCTCTTCCTCCCTCCACACACCCTCCCTCTCTCATGATCTCTCCCTCTCCCTCTTCCTCTCGCTCTTCCTTCCTTTACCACTCCATACCTCCCTACCTTCATCGCACTCCCTCTACCTCTATAGCTCTTACTATTTGAGGTATGTGTATGCTCTCTTAGACTCTATTAGTTTCTTTTCCCAAACCACGTTACCCATTCATACAACATTTATGTAGTTGAAAAGTGTGTTCATTTTCCATGAGAACATATGCATTTCAAGTTTCTTTTCCCAACCACCTTCCCTATTCATACATCATTTATGTATGTATTTAAAAAGTGTGTGCATTTTCCATGAGAACATATGCATTTCAAAAGCTAGTGCATCTTATTTTAAATTCAAATTATTGGAAGATAATTCTTTCATAATCATATTAGAATTAGTTGCAGATTTGTAAGTGGATGTTGAGAAAATATCTCAACCTCCCTATTCATATTTAGAAGTGGTTGGATCTCAGCAGCAGTATAAATATTGTAATTTATTCATTTGATTAAAATATAGAGTAATAGATATATATTATTCATGTGTATTTCTGTGTGCAATGGCTGCTCTTACAAACTTTAATTTGGTATCAGAGCCACTACTGGCTTAAATCCCTCACAAGATGGCCAGGAAGATGTGAGAGATATGAGATTGAGTATTTTGTAGGAGAGTAGCATAGTGTAGCTATGTTTCTCAGTTGTATTTGTGTATTCAGTTTCTGTATTCAAGAAGATCATCGCGGACCTATGCTTCTACTTCTGGAATTTTCCATGCCGACCTACCTATTGATAAAGGAAATGCAGTACGGTTTGTTGAGGATTTCTCTGGAGTGTGACAAGGACAACACACACGATGGGTCTTTGTTTTATGTTCCTATATGGACCATGTATTGCAATGGGCGCAAGGTGGGGGCCGGAGTTTTTCGGACTGTGACCAAGCGAGATGAAGGCGAGCTCATGTATATGACAACAACTTATGAACGAGTTTTTGGGTCTTCAGATTCAAAGTCCTTTCATATGATCAATCTCGATGACAGCACCGGGTAGTAGCTCAGCGTTTCTCTTCTCAGATTGGTGATGGAGATGCATGAATCAGATTAAGTTAGAGGGATGTTTGGTTTTCATAAATAGAAAATAGTTATTCATGATACTTTGTACCATAAATAAATATTCCAAAGCATATTGTGTCACTGTGTAGATATAGATCAATCCCAAGGAAAAGGAAATAGGAAAGAGTGTTTCCAATGAAGTATATTTTTTTTTTTCAGTTTCGCTTCATACAACATTTGACGGCCAAAGAAGATATATATATACCAAACCTGACCATACCCGGGCTATATCAAGCAATATTTTAACAGGATCGCAAGATTGGCTTTGGCGTCTTTTACATTGGTTTGATTTCTGTTAATTAATGAATGCACTTATTATTGAGGATAATTCTTCATTCATGATGAGTGATTGATTCCAGGCCACTCTATATTTTGCATAGATTGTTGACGCCAAGGCAAAGATGTCTTGGTTAGTGATGCGAAAATCAGGCCGAGAAACCGAGGGCATTTTGGTTTGCCGTAGAGGATGGGATTGGAGGGGCAAGCAAATGACGTTAGTGAGAAGGGTGGTTTTTCGAAATAATTTTATGTCAGGGCTGGTGGTTTCTGATCTGCCAAGAATGCATTACAATGAAGCGAAGCAGACAACGAATTTGATTGGGACCAACTGGGGAGCATCATTCATGGGAGAAGAATTGCGTTGGTGGAGTGTGTAGCTTGTTCATATGTAGAATTATGAATTTGTTGTTGTGAGATTTGTGTAGTGCAGAACCAATTCTTGAACAATTTAGCATCATTTAAATGAGTCGTTCTCGATGTTCTTCGGTGCCGAGAGAACAGTTGGCTAATTTAATTGTGTGAATTTGTTATACGTTGATGGGTCTTGTTGTGCTTCGGGCTTCAAGAGCATCAACTACGAGTTACAGTATGAGATCCATTTGTTTAAAGGTCACATTGTAGGATTGATCGTTGATCATATTTTGTACCTAGAATATTTTCCTATACAACTGTTGAAATTTATTCTTCGGGGTTATTTCACAGATGGAAATATTTCAATAGGGTAGTTCAGTGTCGAGACTCTTCTTCAAGGGAGTCAAGAATCTTTAATATTAAAAATTCAGCAACGATGGTCAGAAGCAGGTGTACTTTAAATGGGTTGGAAGGTAAGCTCGAAGATGTGAAGAAAGAAAGAGTGGAATCCAGAAGACTGTGGAGTGGGTAGAGTTGTTGATGAAGAGCAGTGAGACGAAGATAATTTTTTATTGTTATGATATGTATGTAAGAATTAAGGGGGAGTATTGGAAGATAATTCTTTCATACTCATATTAGAATTAGTTGCAGATTTGTGAGTGGATGTTGAGAGAATATCTCAACCTCCCTATTCATATTTAGAAGTGGTTGAATCTCAGCAACACCATAAATATTGTAATGTATTCGTTTGATTAAAATATAGAGTAATAGATATATATTATTCGTGTGTATTTTTGTGTGCAATAGCTGCTCTTACAAACCTTAATTGTCTTTCACAAAATTTCAGGATATCTCTATTTCTTAAATGATTTTTTTCTTTAAACCACGTGGCCATTATTCATCAAAAAAATAAAAAAATTCCTAACACATTATTTTTTAAAATTAGACTAGTTTATTATTTTTAATATAATTTTCTTTTAAAATATTTTATAATTTTAAAATACATAACTCTTATTTATCTGTTAATTTTTTTTAACACTTTTATTAGAAAAAATCTTTTACAAAATTTACAAATAACCAAATATATATGAAAAAATGTTTTTGAAAAATACATGTTTTTATAAGATTGAGAAAAAATAATATATCTGTAATCAGCTTTTATATATATATATGTATATAAGTGTTTAGAAATTTTTCGTTCATTAGATATATTGCGTCCATTTCGTTCATTTAGAAGAGAGGTCTCTCACCATCATGCCATGCCACTACATGAATCATCTAAAGACTCACTGAAGGAAAGCAATATAAATCGGTGCCGAGGTCACAATCTGTGCAGAAAGGATTTAGAATTCTGAACGATTTTTTTTTTTTAAGAGTTGTCGCTTTCATCTTCGCCTTGGTGAGAATGAATGATAGTTCCACGTTTTTCTGTACTTATTGGTTTCGTTATGGTTTTCACTTTCTGATTTGAGACATCTCAAAAGTTCGATGACCTTGTGTTAATAAAAAAATTTTGTTTGGTTGTACAATTTACTTATGTGGTTGAATTGAAAAGACTTGAGATATATTTAAATATTAGGATATTTGAAACCACTTATATAAATTAAATAATTTATAAACATTGTTAAATATTAAAACACTTATATTATATCAAATTTTTCATATCTTTTTATTTAAAATAAATTATTATTTTTATTAATTATAGAAAGAAATAAAAATTAAATAATTTAACCAAAAAAACGTAACAAATGACTGAATATTTTGGAAAAAAAAACCTATAACTTCACATGTATATTATACAAAGCAGATATTGATCAATGTATAATGTGAAAAATAACAGATTCAATAGAGAAACTTCGATTCTAATTGAAAGAAGCTACGACTTTCATTTTTTCTTTTAAGCATTAAAATTTTTCGGGATTAAAAAAATCATCTTCGAGTTCAAAATCTTTTGTTAACCGTTCAAAGTAGAAACGGTGAAACTTCAACTTTCAAAGCTTTTTTTAACCGTTACGGGAAAATATTTTATGAATGAGAACGTTGGATATGAAAAATAGAAAAATAAAAGTAACAGGTATTTAGTAAAGAGGAAATGCCAGAAACCCTAGTCGGAAAAAACTATTTTATCACAGGTTTTAGTAAAACGAGGGAAACATTATTTAGAAAGAACATATTTAATATTTTAGCACATATCGATGACGATCTGTTTATCAGAATTATGACACAGGTTTTAGTGAAGGGGAAATCGTACAGTCAGTAGTTGGAAAATTGTAGTTTTGTGGTCCGAAAATTGTAGTTTGGTATTAGCCATAGTTCAACCAGTTTTTTTTTTTGAAAATAAAGAAAAATGTTAGATTTTAAAAAAGCGGTAGAGATTTTTGCAAATTCAGTTTATAGTTTATCAAATTTTTCTTTAGGATTTTGATAATGCCAAATCTATCTTCACCGTTTAAAAACTGCTACTACAAAATTTCTTAAAATTTTTACCTAAATTCCTAAGCCTCCTTAAACAACTACTTATCTTCCTACATCGTGTAAACGATGAACCCTAAACGCACGAACTCCTTACTTATCTCTTAACGTTGAACCCTAGTGCGGTAATTCAAAATCTATTTCTGATTAAAAGAAAACGGTGAGGAGCGACAATAGTGTCTATTTTCAAGAGTTAAAAATAGATTATGCGTGAAAAATGGTAAAACTCTGAAACAGATCTATTTACAACTATGAAAATAAATAGCTGATAGAAATGAAAAGGAAACCATTAAGTTAAAGAACATATAATTTAGAAAGAACAAAACCGGCTTAAAAGAAGCTTATCCAGAAAGAGCAGCTTTACCTACCTCTTGGCAATGGCGCAGCATCCCAGCATTGTGAATTTTTTTTTTCCCTCCGAGTTGTCAGCTGATAAGCCCGCAATTGTTTCTCTACTCAAATTATTTCTCCATTCCGTGAGTTTAAAAGTAATATAGAAACGATGATTGAGTGTCCAGCATTTTCAATTTTCTTTCTGGGTGATCGCAACAGATAAGCACGCAATTGCTGTTATAGTCACATTAACTCGGCCCTAATGTGAATTAAAAAATAATAGCCAAAATCCAGACAACATAAAATATTTGACGAATTGATTGATAAATTACAGCTAAAAAAATAGATCAGAATGATTGAAACGGCCAGGTAAACAGTTACAAAAAATTTGAAAATGAAATACAATTTGAACAACGAAGAAAACCATTGCAAAAATTTTAAAAATAGAATGGAACCGAGTTGGTATCTTAAAACCCACTTTACCATGCCTCTTTGAATCCTCTCACGGAGGCACAATGCAAAGACGGAGACCGCACAGAAAGACACAGAAAGCTTTATAAGAAAAAAATTTGCAGCCTGCTGAGCGAGGGAACGCATAAGGTAAATAATTGAAGAGCGAGGAGAGCAAGATGTGTTTCCGTTTTATCTAGTAAACGCACGCTCCATGGGTTGAACTGTCGCTCTGCGGCTTCAACGGTCACCATGTTGATGAGGATCACAGGATTGGTCGATTGAATTTTGTCCGTTGGATAAATGGTGTTAGAATCGAAGGGCATAAAAGAAGTGTTCAGAAAAGTCAAATTCAGTGGTACCACTTATTGCTTTGATTGCTTATGTGATGATACGTCACAATAACACGATTGGTCGATTGAATTTCATCGGCTGGATGAAAGTTGTTAATATCGGACCGTAGTAAAACAGTAGTTACAGAATTCAAATTCGGTGGTAACGATTATTACTTTTGCGATGGTAAGTGAGTGAAACCACTTTTCTAAGTGGAGTTTGAGCGTTTGAAGATATTTATTCATGGTAATTTGAACGATAATGGTGATTTACAAAACTTCTTACTTTATTTTATAATCATTTAAATCTCTTTGCTTAAAAATTAATTTTAATATTATAATAATAAAATTATGTTTTAAAATTATTTTTTTATATAATGTGATTAATCTCAAAAGTATTTTAAAGAGAAATCATTCAAAATGTTCAAAAAAAAACACACACATATTATCAAATCATTTTAAAGAGATATCTTTCAAAATTTATTTAAAATGTTCAAAGTCAAATTCATTTTTTTAAGTACATTTATTGTGGTAATAATAAAAATCTATTGTAATAAAGATTTGGTATTAACTTTATTTTTTAAATATTTATTTCTAAAATTAATTATATTCAAATTTAAGACTAATATAGTGTATTAGACTAACCGAGATCAAAGCAATGGCAAAAGAGGTGATTAGGGTTTGCAGCGTGGCCTCTCTGGTTTGCGCCGGCTCGACCACTCAGAGGGTTGGCCGCCTTGTGCTCTTGAACCAGATCGAAGACTAGAATCTGCACGATTGCATGCTCCTGCACAGGGATATCCATGGAAGAGATGACGCCACCGTCTGGGCAACTACATTTCCTGAAAATGCTTCAGACAGCTTTGGAGTCGCTGCCTTCACAGCTGCTCTCTACGCAACAAAGAATCACCCTGGAGATTCCACAGATCTCACCTCAGTAGAAAGCCAACAGTGGATCTGCCTCCCGAACCTGCCACATCGGCTTGCAGAGACGCCAACGCTGGCCATTCTCATCGACTGGGTAGCAGACTCGAATCTGTAGGTTGCAATCCCATGCAAACCCATGCACAAGGCTCCCCTTGGCATAGATGATGCCACCGTCTATGTGGTTGTTTTCCTGGCTAATGTTCTAGACGGTTCTAATGTCACCGCTTTTATAGTTCCTCACAATGTAAATAGGAGCAACCCTTCAGATCCCACAGATCTCTTCTCTGCCATACGCAAGCAGCAGATCTGCTTCCCGAACCCGCTTGATAGGCCTGTAAAGGTACCAAGGAAGGCAATACACATTGACTGTGTATGTTTCCCTCATCCAGCTTTGGTCAATGCTCAAAGACTGGCGAATCTGGACATGGATCTGTCTGTTGTTTGTTGGAAGCAGTTTCCTATCTTGAACTAGCCAGATCTGCCTAAAGAAACACATGCATTTCAGATCCAAGTCAAACTCTCGGGCAAGGCGATGATACAATGGGTACGCGCAACAGATCTCATGCAGGATCTTCTGCAAAAACTCGAACGTCGACTGGGGATCCCCTCCTCCTACCTAAGATTGCTATATAAGGGTAAGCAACTTATGAATCCCCTTTCCCTCTCCTTTTACAGTATTCATAAGGACGCTTCTATTGTGGCTACCTTTTGTTTAAGAGGTGGTTCCATTGGGTAGACCTCCTCTGCCCCTTCTTTCTCTTATAAAGATGCAGTCCGCAAAGATGCTGCCCACCCACAGTCCTCTTCGAAAGCAGCTCAACCAACTATGGCTCCAAAGCCATTTTTGGTAGACAAATCAGAGGAAATTCCTTCTATCAATTTCTCTCATCCTGAGATTGACAATCGCTACCAGATATTTGCAGAATCCACACTCATATGCAGATTTAATGGGCTATGGCCTCGCACAACAGATCTATACCAATGGATCCATACCAATTAGACTAAAAAAAGCAAGATCTACTTATGTTCAAAAGGATTCTTCATTGTGGTTTTTGACTTAAATGAAGACTACTAGAAGGCCTTAACGGGAGGCCCTTGGTTCTGGGGTTCGGCTGGGCTTTTCCTCACCCCTTGGTTTCCAGACTTCGACCCTTCTACAACTATCATCACCAAGCTTCCCATTTGGGTCAGGCTCCCAAATATTCCGGCATATCTATGGCATATCTTTGTCTTCTTAGCCACTGGAGACACTTTAGGACACTAGCTGGCTACAGATTCTTCAAGAAAGGAAAATGGACTCTACACCTTCGGCAGAATATGTGCAGAAATAGATATCAGCAAAGGACTGCCGGACCAGATCAATCTCAAGATTGGATATTTCCACTGGACTCAAACCTTGGATTACGAGAATACAGCCTTCTGTTGCCGCCATTGTCATCAAATGGGGCACCTCTAGAGTACATGTACCCAGTTCCTCGACAAAAAGAAGAATTTGAAACGCAAACCCAAATCCAAGAGCTGGAATCCCTGTGTGCCACCCCCTGCTATGGACGATACAGATTCCTCTAGTTCGGATGAGAAGGAAATTGAAACAGATGGGCAGAATGATGAGATTCCTCTAGTTCGGATGAGGAGGAAATTGAAACAGATGGGCAGAATGATGAGATTCCACTAGACGCTCCCTCGATCGGTCCGACAGTCCCCTCTGTCCCTCAGATCTCTCAGAAACGTTCTCATGTATCTTTTTCCTTAGACTCTGATAAGGATATTCTGCCGCCAGAGCAGAATAGTCTACAACTTGTTATGGCTCAGCCAAACTCCACTGGATGGGTCAAAGTAAGCAAGAAAAAAGGCAAAAAATGTCGTGTGGCAGTAACTGATGACTCGGGGTAGATATCTCTGCTTAGTTCTAGCTTTTTGTATTCCCGTGTTTTCTATGGCCCTTTCTTTGAATGTCTTTCAGGAGCGAGGTAGATAGCCTATCACCTACGGCTCCCATGCTTTTCTACTTCACTTGCCTGCAAGCTTGATTGTACTATACATTTCTTATCTTAATAGAATTAGTCTTACTCAGAAAAAAAAAAAAAATGTAGTGTATCAGACTTAATGTGGTATATCATACTTTAATAAAAGATTAATTGGGAATCTTTGATATATTATTTTTATGATAAAAAGGAATGAAAAAGATTCTCAGATTACTATAGTTTTGTTGACTAACAAGTTAAGAAGGTTAGAGGTTTTCTAAATGTTTTGGTAATGATAACGGATGTGAATAAGAAGAAGAAACAAATGCTAAAAGATTAGTATAATTTTTTTGGCTAACAAGTCAAAAACGTTAGAGGTTTGGAAAATGTTTTGGAGATGATAACGGATGTGAATAAGAGCTGGGAAATCTAAGAGAAAATGTTTTTAATCTTCAACCCTCTTAGTATCGCAAAGGTAGTAGGTTTTTTCTTCTGAGGGTGTTTTTGGAAAGTGCAACACCCCGTTTCAATATGAAGCTCGTGAGAATTAGTTGTAATCTTTGTAAAGTTCATTATATATTTAGTAATAATCAATCAAGACAGATAATTCAGGTTAGCAAGGGTGGGGTTGATCTCATCCTTATTACATTAGCTTCTTTTTTCCCTCTAGCTCCTTATCATCCCACAATTTATCCTTAAATTTGGAGGTGGTAGTATTTTTAATACTATCCTTCTTCTGAAGACTAGGCATCCTTATGTTATCCACAGATCAGAAGACTAGGCATGCTTATGCTATCCACAGTTCAGAATACTAGGCATCCTTATGTTATCCACAGTTCAGAAGGAGGGGGAGTTTTTGGCTAGAGTTGGAATCAATTTTGGGAAACCTCTCGGCTTCCATGTTGTACAAGAAGTGGCTAAACATAGCCATTCTTTCAATGAAGGAAAGGCCAAGAGCATAGGATAGGTAATATTTCCTTTAATATGGACGTTGTAACTTATAAAATAACTTTGAATCATCTCAATCTTCTTCCACGACTCTCTAGATATACTACAACCTCAAACCTCACGTCTTTATAAAATAATAGGGGTGACCAGAGTCCCAAAGAGAACCTTTTTTTTACTACAAATCCAATGTTGAGTTGACTTTCAATTATTTTCAGGCTCATATAAGCTTTTCAACCTCTAATAAGTCTCTTTTCAATTATATAATCTGAGTTGAGCTAATGATGAATATCAATACCTAAATATTTGTAGGAATAAACTTGCTCCATGTAATTTCTCATAAATGAAATTACCATGGTTGATATTTTCGATTTAATTAGTATGGATTTAGTCTTGTGGGTATTAATTTTCATCCACATCCCAGAGTAGTAATCATGTAGGGTATTAAGCTACATGTCAAGATCATCATGGCTTATGGGTAGAAGAACAATATTTTGAGTATAAACTAGAAGATTAATGACCATATGAGTGAGCTCAGGGCCACTGCAACCCGGAATTTCTAAACACTCTTCAATGTTGTCGATGTAAATGCCAAAAAGGGTGGGTGATAAGGGACACCCTTCCATAACCCCAATATTTATTTTAATTTCTTTAGACCACACATCATGGGTTTTAATCTTGGAAACAACATTCTCGTAGAGTCAAATTAGAACAATTCTTAACTTGGGGTGAAACATATCTCTTAAAATCTTCTCCATAGCTTATCCCAAGGAACAATATCGAAAGTTTTTCTAAAGTAAAAAAACAACAGAAGAGATCAATTTTACGATTGTGACACTCCTCAAAAATGATACAAAGCATGACAAGATAATCAATACTCCAGCAGTGTATACTAAAACCAACTTGCCCTTTAGCTCTTTTATCGAGGATTTCAAGCTAGACACTAATCTTATTTTCCAATATCAGCCTATATAGTTTGGCTAAATATGTCTAATCATAATGGTCCAGAAATTTTTTGTTAGTACTTTTAGAGATAAGAACAATAAGGATTTGCGTTCAAAGGTTTGGAAAGTGGTACTTTACCATCAAATTGAGAGATTTTTGCATAATATATATATATATATATATATATATATATATATATATATATTTTGATTTTATTTTAAAATTTTAGATTATAAATACTAAAAAATTACAACTAAATAAATTCCAAAAGTTATTTCTTTATTTTAGTAGCATTTTTTACTTAATAAATATTTATTTTTTAAATGTAAAATTTAAAATAAGGTAATCTAGTAGATAAATGTCTTTTCGGATTAATCATGTCATTAGGATTTGGTCAACGTTTTAAACCAACTAATGTGGTAATACTTTTAAATATTTAAAAAATAAATAAATTATCCAATAATTGTGAAAATATAAATCAATATAACTCCTATAATTGTCTTATCGAAATATATTTCTTGATTAATCTGCATATGGGAAAACTAGTTCTGCTATTCTAGCTCCCTCATGAGTTAAATAAAAATGTGTTTTTTATCATCTCCAGTTATCCAATTGTGAAGGGGTTTATGTGTCAAGTTTTTAAGTTCCTTGATGAGAAATTTATGAGTTATTTAGCTTTTAAAAACTCACGTACGCAAAATAAAATGCAGATAAATAACAAACATCATACACATTGCATAATAGTTGATAACAAATTTCACCCTTCTTGGGCTACATCTCCATGGACCTGCTTCAACTGGCTAGGCCCTCTTGGGATTAATGGTCAAATGTATGATTACATGCACCTGCAGTGCTCCAATGGCTTCACAACCTATTCCATTGCATTCAAAAGACCCAGAAACCTCAAAAATGACTATTCAATCTCTGAAAATAGTTTCCAACTCATCTAGGATTGACCTCCTCTCCTCGTGGCCCTCAAATTATTGAATATTTAGAGTGGAAAAAACACTTTCGAAAGTGCTCCAACGCCTCTAAAACATGTTTTGTTGTGTTTAGAGCATCAAAATAATCTAAGAATGACTCTTATTTCTACTAATTTGGTCGAAAATTGCTCTATATATGGTCAAAAATTTTTTTGCTAGTAATCTGCCTCTAAAACTGGAGAGGACTCCAGTCAGCCCCACCAAAGTTAGAATTCTGTGGAAACTGGTGGAACCGCTGAAAATTCCACCGAGTTAGTCTGTTGTTAATTAATGCTAAGATTGCACTTAACTGTGGATAAGTTTGGTTTAATGTGCATAACCGCAGTTACATATAACCCGGATTAGTAAAATCCTTAATGCATAATGAAAGCATAAGGGTATTAATATTTCGCGCTTAATACATTAATCTCTGCCCTTATCGTTGGTTTTGGTAGTAGGGTTGCATGGGGAGTGGCCCCTCGAAAACCCTGTTAGAGATTTCATTTGGCATTAAATATACATGGCCGCCCATATATTATAAGGACTGACATGGTGGCATGGTGGTAGCACAGTGTGTTGGCACAGGGGAGGTAATGGGGTCGATCCTGAACTCTGCCCATCCCTTCAATACTTTTCCTCTGATATCTGACTTTCTATTTAGCAAAGTTAAAAACTTTGGTATATATAAAATAATTTGGATTTGTAATATGAATAAATGCACACCTTTGATAATGTTTCGACTTTGGATCATGTAATCCGCTACACCATATGAAATTCAAATTTGACCATTGCATATAAAAAAATCCAACTCGACCATTGGAGAGGGTCAACCAGAGAGGGAACGTAGCGGCCCCTGGCTACACCACCTGTCATCCTCTGGTTGGGTCATCCCAAACTAATATATATATAAATAAAAAATCGAATTGAGCCTTTGGAGAAAAACTTAAAAAAAAATTCACCTTCAAAGCTTGACCGGCGAATCCTGTGATAACACTTGTCACAGTGTGATTGGGCGAAATGGAGGAAAACCAAAATTTATAACCTTTGACCTTGTTTGACCATTTTTTTTTAAAATTTGTGTGTTTGACACGGCAATCAACAGGCTCTAACTTCCTCATATGGACTCTGTTTTGAGTGAAACGAATTTCCTTGGATTCCTAGCGATAAGCCAAATCCAGTTGTTCTATTTTGGTGCAATTCTAAGCACTTTTAATTTTTGGAAAAAATGTTCCCCTAATCCAGATTTCGATCATTCATAGGTAATGTGAAGTCTTTCTTTTTGTATAACTCAACTCATCATTCTAATAAGTTTGATAAGAAATAAGTATGTGAAAATTCTTTACCCATTGAGTTATTTCAATAAAAAAATGCTTCTATAAAAAGATCTAATCACCTAAATTAGAATAATGTGTCATTAAAATGTGTTGAGATATGGTTAATACTTAGCTTCTAATAAGTATAAGGAAAATGGAATACCAACTATTTTCTTTGAAAAGTACAAACAAAATGGAATGCACTTTTCATTCTTCCTTTGATAAAATAAAATCCACAAATAATAATTGAATAATGCCAAAATCACCTATCCAATAGACAAATTCAAATAACACCAACACCATCTCTACCATCTAAGTTGATATATATTTTTATTTATATATATCCAAATAACACCAACTTATATCAACTTAGATAAATGGCTTTATATATAAATATATTTATTTATATATTTTAAAAAATATATATATTTATTTACATAAATAAAAAATATATATCAACTTAGATGACATAGACGGTGTTAGTGTTATTTGAATTTGTCTATTGGATAGGTTGATATATAAATAAATGGCTTTAAAATTTATTTATTTATATATTTTAAAATGACTTTATATATTTATATATAAAGCCATCTAAGTTGATATAAGTTGGTGTTATTAGTTCAAGCCAATAAGTTGATTTGTAAATTTTAAAGCTATTTATCTAAGTTTATATAAATAAATGGCTTTAAAATTTATTTATTTATATATTTTAAAAAATATATATTATTTAAATATTGAAATATAAAACTAAATTATAAATATATTCTATTTATATAAAAATAAAAATGTTGGTTTAAAACTTGTTTTCTTTATTTTATTATTTATTATTTTAAAATTTTTATTTTTTAAACATTAAAATATTAAAAAAAAAATTATTATTATTTTGTAATGACTATATCCAAATATAATTTTATCTAGAAAATATATTATACATGTATATATGTTATCTTTCTTGTATGTATTTTTCCTAGTTGATACCTAAAGAATATATATATATATATATATATATATATATATATATATATATATATATATATTTTGTGTTAATTTTATATATATAAAATATTTTTCGTTTTTAAGGAATGAAAGGCCGCATGGGCCTTACCTGACATTATATATATATAACATTTTTAGACTTTATTTTTTTATATGTATATAAAAATAAGTTGTATGTATAATTTCAGTATGTAGGGTGTAGTCATTATATATAAAATTCCAATCCTTCCATGTGGAGACTTCAGTGGGTAATTTATTCCATTTGATGGGATACTATGAAATTAATCGATTTCGTAGTTGTTTGGCTCTTTTTTTTATCACTGGTAGGCTCAAATATGAATTTTCCTTCTTCGTCAAGTTCTGGAAACACTGTTTGAACTAGGAACTTGTCACCAATAATCCTCTTTAAGCATGAAACATGGAAAAATGGGTGTACTAATGAAAATGCATGAAGATCTTGTTTGTATATCATGGTACCAATATTTTTCAACAACTTGTAAGGATCATAGTACTTGGGTGATAATTTGTTATCTTTCTTAGCTTTCTTGAGGGAAACGTTTTTGTATGGTTATAGCCATAAAAATATCAAGTCGCATACATCAAAACTTCTTTCACTATGATGTAGACATGCATGTTGTTTCATTCGATTCAGCGCTAGAGTGAGGTTATCGTTTAAGAGTTGGAGAATTTTTTTTTATGCTTGATGTGATGGATGGTGGATTATATCCGTAAAGTTCAATAATGGGGTCATTTTTGTTGTAGTATGGAAGGAAGTGTTATACCACCCTTCAGGTAGAGGTAACCACTTGAACCATTGTGTTTGTTTATCATATAGAAAGAAATGAAGATATCCTTCCCAACATTTTTTCCCTATCTCAGTTTTCCTGTCAGATTGAGAATGATAAGATGAGATATGAGCTAATTGAGTACCAAGACAAGAAAATAATTTCATCCAACAATTTGAAGTGAAAATGGGATCTTTTTCACTTCCAATAATATTTGGGATTCCATGTAGCTTTTGAATTTTTTCCATAAATGGAGTAGTAACTGTACTAGCTTGAAAAGGATGAGATAATGCACAAAAGTGTGTGTACTTCGTAAGTATATAAACTACCACCATGATGACACTCTTTCCTTCAGACTTGGGTAAACCTGTGATCAAATCCATTGATACCTACTCCCAAAGCAGACTTGGAATGACTAAAGGTTGTAACAGATACAGGGTCTTAATTGTCTCAACCTTATTTTGTTGGCAAAACAAATATTTTTCCCACAAACTTATGAATATATTTAAGGCCATTCCAAAAAAATTTCCTTCTTTACCCCGTCGCAAGTTTTTACAAACACTGAGTGCCCTCCTAAGGGCGAGCTGTGTATTTCCAAAAGAATATTTTTCTTGAGTTAGGAATTATTAGAAATATATAAGTGATATGTGTACCATACTGAATCATTTTTCCAGCTAAATGGATCATATATACTGGGATCTTGTTGCAACTTATGAATGAGGTTTCACACCTCCTCATCACTCTTCCCTCCATCCCTTACTTCGTTTATCCTATCAAGTTGGATAATAAAAATTACAAAAAGAAATGCTTCCACATCCTCATCATTTCTTGGGAGTGCATCTCCAACAACATTTTCCTTCTATTTTTTGTAGATGATTTCAAAGTCATAACCCAACAACTTTGTGACCCATTTTTGCTACTCTTCTAAAGATAATATTTGTTCCAAAAGTTACTTAAGTCAATCATGATCTATTTTTACCTTGAAGTGTCTTCCCATTAGGTAAGACCTCCATTTCATTAGTTCATGTAGTATTTCCAACATTTCCTTCTCATAAATAGGTTTGTGTAAATAATTTCCCTTGATTAGACGAATTTAAAAATAAATGGGTCTTCCTTCTTGCATTAAAACAACACCAATTCCATTTCCCGAGGCATCACATTCCATAGTAAAAAAAAATTGTTAAGTTAGGTGTAACTAAGACCAACGCTTGGCACATTTACTATTTAATATGTTCAAAGGCCTTAGTTTCTTCTCGAGTCCAAGAAAAATCATCTTTTTAGAGTAATGTTGTTAGAGGTTCTTATATTCTCCCATTATTCTTAATAAGCTTGCGATAATACCCTATCATGCTAAGAAATCCTCAAATATGCTTTATGGTTTTCGATGATTTCCATTCCTTAATCTATTTAATTTTGTGAAGGTCTATATACAGTTACAACATGCATGAGGGATAATGTCAGGGCTTTCAGCCCATATATATAACAATTTAAATCATTACCCATCAATGGAATTGGTCACAAGTCAAGTTGCATATTGTGGCGAGGATAAAATGGAGTTTCATCCCTAATGTATCTCATGGCAATGATCAAATAAAACCAATGACCACAATGCATGTCAAGCATAATGTAGTGTGGACATTCACGATGCAAAATCCACATGATGGTTGTAATTCTTCAAGATCATCACATCCGATGAAATATATTTCTAATAGGTGAATTATTCTTTGTGGTTAATGGGAAAAAATCACTTAACGGATCCAATGCGTAGAATTATATGAGAGGAATGGTAATGGTTCACATCATGCGATGAAGGGAAAATCGTATTAGTGCATCAAATTCAACATATGATGATGATTCACACCATGGTTTCCCATGAATTTTTTTTATTTTCATTCCCTAGAAACTATACCAAACAATTTCCCATAAATATACGGTTTTTTCCTTTTAATGTATTTTGATGGATATGGTCCAAGTGTTCTAATTTGGGGCTCTAATAACATTATGTAATTCTTCCAACCACTTCTTGAGGCATATTAATATGTATCCTACTTCTATAATTCATTTTCCTTGGAATTTTAATACATTTATAATTCACACATATGATAGGAAAAATACATAATTGTTGGAACAGGGTCTCCTATGAGCTGCGAAACTGGTACGATTTTGTATATTTTTTATTATAATTAGCCTAGCGCAGGGGTTTTGGGGTGGGTCAAAGCCCTAAAAGAATTGTAATGGGTCAAAGGGTAAATTAGGGATCCGAAAACCATAGTTTGCAGACGATAGGAGAGTTTAGGGTAGATTATTATAAATAGAGGATCATTTTGAATTGTAAGGTACAGAAAAGAAAGAGCTATTGAGGCGAATTGTGGTTTAGTTTATCTGTTTGGGTTTTTGGGGAAAGGACTCCTATTGGCTGTGTGTGTGGAGATCCAGAGTCCTGCTGTGTGCAGACCCTGCTTCCGTGTGCACAGGTTGGGACAGGTATTGTAAGATGGAATTGATGAATTGATAAGTAAGAAAGGTTGTTTGAGAACTAAATCTATGTGTACTGTTTGTGTGAATCGTTGGTAATTATTGTATTATGCGCATTTCGTATTCAAGCTCTGAAAGTTCTGTCTAAGTGTGCTTACTGTATCTGGATCTGTTCTATTCTATTTTATGCAATATTGTGTTACTGTCATAGAAGTGTATAATTATCAAACATTGTATACCTTGCACACATGGATGCGAAAAGAGACCTGTAAACCCTGCGCAGAAAGAAGCGATCTGGGCATCACAGGGCCAAACGCAGCTCTGCTTTCCTTACCCACCCTTTCTCAGGGTACGAAAACCTTGCTCCAGCACCCACCCTTACTACTTCGGGTGAGACTTTGACCTACACAAGCGGTTCACTACCGAAAGGGCCAGTAGTATAGGGGTTTGTTGGCAAACCTTGAACTCCAAACCTGGGTCAGGACCCCTCGAGCCAACAAATGGTTCCATTTCCGGGACTTGGAGAATTTTGAGGAAGGGATTGGGTAATGACAAGAGAATAATGGATGCCTGAAAGGAAGGAAATTGAGGAGTGGTTCAAAAAGCAGATTCAGGAGTTTGCAGTGAAAGAAAATCACAGCACGAAGTTAGCGGCGGAAAAGTGGAAAAATAGGTACATTCTTACATAAAGCTACAAAATTTTCTTTGTGACATTTGAAATCAAGCTTTAGGAGTGGTTGGATAGGCTGGTAGAATTCCAGAAGTGTTGGAAGGATGAACGAGTCACTCAGTGGACTCCAGAGCTGATCCACCAGTTGGAAAGAACCGATAATACCATCACTCGCACGGTGGATCACTGGGTGGACAGTGTGCTAGGAGGATTTGCGATGGAATTTTCTATTGATCAGTTTTTCTCTTACTCCAAGGCTGAGTGGAGATTATTTAAAGGATTCTAGGGAAAGTTCCTGAAGACACTACCGTTGCTGATTAAGATACTACTGTGCGAGAAAAGTATTTTGTGTAGTCATACGGACTGAATGACCTAGGATCCTAATGAGAGCGTGACGCGTAGTGGTAAATACTATTAGAACAACCTTGAGGGGGGAAGATCTGCCTATAATCCTCTGTGAGAAACGGTTTCTCAAGACCCCCCGGCTACACTGTCGCCTAGGGCGCACAAAGGTAAGAACTCACCCATACCACCACCCCCGCCGGACAGTGATATGGCGGTGCACCTGAGACTACCTACCTTCAAGGGGATAGGAGATGAGGATATGGACCAATTTTGGTTTGTTGCAGACTTCGTCTGGACTATGCAAAATGTGACAAACGATATGGTGAAGAGGACACAATTGTCCCTGACGTTCGAGGATAGAGCATTGGACTGGTATATGGGATACATTTCTTCGAACAGGAGTGCACCTACTAAAGATATTAAGGACACTCTGAAGCAACAATTCCGAAAGCCAAAATATTACTCTCAGTTGGTAGCAGAATTAAAGGACTTCAATCAAGGTGCATCTGAGTTTGTATGGGAGGTTGATCAGTGATTGAAGAAAGAAATCGAGAAAGGAATATTTGAGTATGATGATAGACAAAATATGGAATGGTACATCACTATGCTGTTGCCCCACCTGCGTATGCCAATGAGTCACCAAACCTTTGAGTCGTAGGAAAAAGCTATGGAAGTCACTATAAAACTAGAAGCTATGCCTAGAGAAGATACTTTGGTAGGAGTACAACAAATTCAGGAGCAGCTCGGAGCTATGCACATGGAAATTCAGAACCTGCGAAAAGAACGAGGAAAAGGAGCCAGTGAAAATATAGGGTGCATACAATGTTAGGTATCTAGCCATATGAAGGATCAGTGGCCTCTATTAGAATATTACATGCAGGTAGAAGGACCTAGTCCGATCTACCTAGGAGCGAGTGGGGAACCCATCCTGTCACAACTAGGCTCAAGCGGACCTATGCTGTGGTGCGATGACTGCCATGTAGTAGGGATGCATGATACGAACCATTGCCCTCGGCTAGGTGCGTATGTCCCAAAACTGAAGCAACAGTGGTGCAAATTCTGTTGGTCAGTAGGACACGATGAGTAGAAGTACTGCACTTACGACTTGATGATAGATCATGGGAACTTTTATAGGGTACAATCAGACCCTACATCACCAAGATCTTCCCCGAGCTTTGATGGCTCTCCAGCAAGGGGTAGGGGAGGTCGAGGAGGAAGCATAGGATGAGGATGTGGGCAAATAATCTGTTATAACTGCGGGTAGGCAGGACACTTTGCTATGGACTACCCAAATCCCACAAGGCAATCGTGTAAATATTATAGATAGCTAGACCAAGTGGTTGAAGATTGCCTAATTTTAATAGCCAAAATGCACGAAAAACAAACCACCCCTACGCAGAATGTGCAAAGAGTTAAAGCCAAGCTAAGAAACATAGACCCAAGTGTGAAATTCATAACACACAGTGGGATGGTCACCCACGGAGTGAAGGAAGAGGCTGCTAGGGATCCTATGACCTCTCAAGAAGGATTGAACATAAGCAAGGGACAAGAGACAATAGCAACTGCTGCGCAGGTACTGACACACCTCAAGACAGATGAGGGGGTTGAGCCCTTTCTGCAGGCATGTCTAAAGCTACTGCATAACCCAAAGTTTGTACAGAACCTTCAAGGATTAATGAATAGTTGTGCAGCTTGACCCGATCTGATTCCCAAGACCAAGGATGTACACAAGCTATACTGGTATAAAAAACGCACCAGAAGAGAAATGCGGTTGACTACGCAAATTGGTGGCTACGAGATGGATCAAGTTATTTTCGACCTTGGATTAGATGTGAACATATTACCAAAGAAAAAATGGCAACGAATGGGAGAACCTAAATTGGAATGGTCCACCATCCAACTACGCATGGAAAATCAACAAAAGATCACCCCTCTGGGAAGGGTGCCAAAATTTATGGTAGATATCGTAGGAGTAAAAGTCCAAGCTGAATTTGAGGTAATATAAATCATGGAAGATGTGAATCCCTACCCTCCGCTCCTAGGACTAGACTGGGCTATAGATATGGGGGGTGTGATCAATCTCAAAAAGCACAGCATGGTATTTGAAAATAACGACACATGTGTAATAGTACCATTGCATCCCACGGAAGGCACGGGGTATACAGAGTCAACGCAAGATGTGGAGGAGGTGGATCACATCTACAACCTCATCACACAGGACGAAGATATGATTAACCCCACGGCGGAAGGAGTAATCTACTGGGAAAAGGATAGTGAATGCCTATCCGACTTTGATGGGGAACTAGAGAATTGGCAGGGCTGGTTGCACGAGGTTTCGGTGCTATGATGTCTTTGGGTGACAAGTAATTTCCGCTGCAGCTGCACCGAGGTAAGAGCCTTGCCCCAATTTGGGGACTCCGATAACATTAAGGAATTTTAACGCACTTTAGAAGCAGAAGTTCCCAAGAGATGCAGGCTAGGGGCCCTTAAAATAGCCCTACGTAGAACGCCTACGCACTAGTGGAATATGAATGGGATGGTATTCCGCGATTGGGAGGAATGTTGGGATAAGATGATCCTGTGGTTCAAAGCTCCAGCTGGGAAATGTATCCAATAATTCCTTGGATCTGAGGACCCACGCAGATGTTTTCTGGCATGGGAAAAGCAATGGTGCGACAGGACCCCAAACGAATGAGTTCACCTATTTATCCATGGCCTAGGCCTGTGCCCAAATGCATGGTATTTAGACGCGAAGCTGCACCAGCGCACGCGCAATTGGGAGAATTTGCAGGTTGAGTTTTTACGAAAATTTAAGGTAGTAGATGGCACACGGATGCTCGACACAACTCTGCAGAACACGTACACCTTGACCAAGGGAAAATAACACTTGCACATTGCACCTAGATCAGGGGGAATGACGGTACTACACATGATGGAATACTAGATATTTAACTCGACAGAGGGAGTGACTGATCCCCGAACTGTCCCAACCACGGTGCTCAACAGGATGTGTATGGATGTCAGGCTGCATAAGTTGTACCTGAATCGCATTACAACACATTCGACGTTGGATTTAGTTCGAGATGTGCGAACAAAACAGACGCTTCATCCAAAGTCAGTAGATCTGTGGGAAATCCATCAGGTGCGAGCAATGACTGTTAGAATGCTACATTTGGGGGAAAAGGGAATCACACCCTTATAGTAAATAGGTAGCTGGCCATCAATGCGGCAATTTATGGTGAATTTTTTAGGGATGATTGATGGTAAGTTTCAAGTTAGATCTACTCTATCGTTGGATAACCCCGGGCATTATAAGGAAGAAAGGATAGTTCTACTCAAGGCTCCATATTTTCTATGTCTTCTGTATCTGTTATTCTACTACTTGATTGTCTGGACCTATAGCATTTGGGTCGTACCCCATAAACCTACCTCTGTTGTCTGCGAGTTTACAAATTTGGAAGCCTATCCTTTTACTACTATGACAAACCCTAACCTTCCAAGTGCCTCAGCACCCACCAGTCCAGCGCCTACAGACATTGTGCTAAGAGGGTCCAGGGACACTGAGATTGATAAGTTGATCACCCTTTGGCTCGCTGTAGGAAAAATTGACTTTCAACCTTGTGCAAAATGGTGCCACAACTACACGACGGAATTTCATGCCCATCCCGATCCTGGAATGATTGCAGGCATTAGCTGGATGGGCTCTGATGAGGCTATATAGGATGATATGCAACTACCATAGTGCACCATGAGGACTGACGTAGTCGAGTCGCCACTAGTCTTGCGCACAGAAGGGATAAACAATAGGGATACTTTGTCCCCTCATAGTACGAAGTGATATAGGGACACGTTGTGACTTCTCCATAGTTCTAAGCCCCCTACCAATGCAGGCCATATTTTTTCACTACCTAGCACTATCTTGGTCAATGAACACCTCCCAATAGCTACGGAACTCCAAATGGGTTTAGTGCAGCTGCCCCGCGAGGCATTACAGGGATTACACACCACCATGCTGCAAGAGATCCATCATCATGACCAGAACATGCAGCGACAACTCAATGTGGCCACACTGCTCCTCACACGCCAGACTGAAGATATCCCCCTTATGGCACAACTTGAAACAGTGGTTCACCGGCTCAACGCAGAGATCCCTGACTAACTCCTGGCGTCAGCTCTACTCCGGGCTACC